>OX411544.1:30176554-30849054 GCA_948146395.1 Fragum whitleyi
AAAAATATTAAGGGTGAATGACCAAAACATCAAAACTACATCTAATTTAAGCTGTAGCCACGATGATGTCACCGATGATGGGTTGATATATTGAAAAATATAGTGGGTGAATGATCATAAGTTCATAACAATAGTGAATGAGCTGTAGTTACGACGTTACAGTCACTCACCGGAGAATGGATATACTGTAATATATTGTAAAAGTTTTATATATTCTATACGCATGCGCGAACTGTGCTTAATTAATTGGCGCACCCTTGAAAATACTGAATAAACCATCAGTACATTTCCACAGGGTCGGGTATTTAAACGCAACGCCTAATTTAGAAATTTACACATTGAAATATAATTAGCAAATATTAATATTGAATAAATACTACAAAAAAAAAAAAAAAAAAAAAAAACGGAGTGTTCAGATTATTTTACAAATATTGCACATACTGCACCTTAAACTTGTAAAAGAATTCTCGTTTTTTAAGATTTTTAAACAAGTAAAATAAAATTACAATAGAATGCAGACTCAATTAGGATTAGCCACGATCGGAGTTTCTGTTTTTGGTTTGATCCTAATCTGTATCTCACTCGGGATTAATTACTGGTTCTATCTCGACAACGACACGGCGAGAGTCAACTCGGGGCTATGGCGGTGGTGTTTAGAAGTGAAGGCGGATAGATCGAGAGATAGTTGTCAGGATGTGACGGGTAAGTTATAAATGAAGTGGACCCGTAATAATTCCGCAACATTTCGGAACTCATGATCTTTCACATTGTTAACCGATGTTTCCTAATGAAAATAATTAGAAATCTCGGTTACACTGTTAAAGTTCATTACTTGTATAACACTTCGGAACTATTACGGGTCCACTACCTTAATTTAAATTCAGAAATGGTATAAATAGGCATATTTTTCTATGGAGGTAATAAACATCGCCAAATTTGTTCATCCTGAACAAAATTAGCTACATATAATTACCCCCCCCCCCTTTAATGTCACTCAAAACTCGCTTATTCAATTTAATTCCAAAATTATTCCAAAATCAGTCACTCTATCAATTTCACGATTTTGTTAACTGTAAGCATAGGCTGACCAGAGATTTTTCTGTGAACATTTGTGAATATGTGTCAACCACTTTCTCATTTGTTTTGCGGAGTTCATAGATAGTCTCTTTTTCGAATGAATACAAACATTTATTTATTTATTTATTTATTTACTTATTTACTTAATTATTTATTTATCATCCTAGAAACTGAAGAACGGGATGCTGTACGAGCAATGCTGTTTCTCGGATTAATTTTTGTCTGCGGAGGAATATCTTGTGTGGCCGTGAAGCTGTTCGTTTTGAAAGACAAGAAGGTGTTCCTGTATGCTGCAATTGGGATCTACATTTTTGCAGGTGAGGAGGGTTTTTTCTATGTGACACTTATTCTCAAAAAACAAACTATTTTTATAAGTATAGTAGAAATGGTTATTATATCTGTTTTTAAATTGAATTCTTCCAAATTAATGGATTACAGATTTTAGGCGAGTTCGCATCTTGGACCAGCTTGAGAAGTAACAATTTGATATTTTCGTTTTCTCTCCAAATAAATCATTAGACGAAACTGACTTAAACGTCTGTTTGAATATTTGAATGAATTGACATACGTATTGACAAAAACATGGTTCTGGAGGAGTTGGTTATTGGTGACAGTTCAAGGGCGTAACTACCATTACTTAAATTACGCAAGTGCGTTATACAATTAAATCCTCTCTCAAAACACAATTAATTGAAAATGATCATAACGTCGTAACTAGAGCTTATCTAAACTGTAGTTACGATTTTTTGATTATTCACCAACACTCAAATCATAAAAGTGGAGTGGGGAAAGCGGTTGAATGGCACAATTGTCTTTTATCACGGTCCACTTAACGTCTTAATCCTATATATTCTTTGGTGGTCGCTTTCTTACTGCGTAATTATTTCAAAATCCTTATTACGCCCATGCAGTTTCTATTTTTAGTGTGGCAGCTAACTTAGTTAATGCAGTGCTATCCTGCTTCAACAAGATGAATGTCATTTTTGTTAACGTTCCAGAACCACGAATGTTATGGCAGTCCTTTTTAAGTTGGAATGCGGAGCAATTCCAACTTAGATTTAACAAAACCGCAAAATGAACACAAGATAATTTCATTTCGGGTTTTCTGATAACACATATCACGTGAACAGGATGTGAATACACTTCGGCCTGCTTTGTATATCTCAACTTGACATAGACATAGTTAATTACACCAAAAAGTAATGATGTTGTACAATTACACAATTTTCACTTCATGTATATCATTAACACGCTTACTTATGTTTTAAATGATATTTATTAAAAGTTGCGTACGAATTTACTAGTATCACATGTTTGCATACTATATTTGGAAATCATGTGATAAGTCATGTCCAAAAAAGTCAGCTATTGACAAAAGCACAGGCCAATCACGTGATCTACTTATTTGGTAATTTCGCAACTTGTTTTCGTAGAATTATAGCTTCTTTTAGATGTCTAGTTTCTCTTTCTGAACGACCTTATTACGCAACAAAATAGATAAAATGTTTTGTACCTTATTGTTTCTTAAACAACCATTAGAAACGCGCAACATCTACAGATTATTTATCTGTATTAAAGACCCGATCAAGCAAATGTTCTCTTTTTATTTCTCTATGCACCGTAAAATCTTTTTCCCCGTGTACTCCCCAATCACACGAGTTGATCTCACGCGTGTGTAAACAAAAGCCGTTTCTTGATTGGTCATACCACAAGTGATGACCTTGTACGATTTTATGTGCCCTTTTATGAATGAAATCTATACTCATGAGTTACGAAAGGTCAAGTTTACAAACGAATGGAATGTTCCTATATAGCCCAAAATCTCATAAAAAACATACGAGGGTTATCCGGAAAGTTCGTAGACAGTCTGAAATTCTCATCAATTACTTCCTTTTTATTCATAATTCTATGTTAAACGCTACCCTAACTATCACTGACTTCATACATGTTCATGTTCATCATTTTAATTGACATGTATATGTCAGTTGCCTTAGCAGCCCCACCTAGCGGTGCATGGAGCACGTCGAAATTATGAACGTTTACCGATAACGATTGAATACTAAAACAACTTTTTAAAGGGTTATATCGTTTGAGAATAACAAAATTAACATGTATTTTGGGCCCGTTTTATGAGTTTTATCTTTTAATATTTTCATGATGATCGCTTCATAAATACTCGAATGAATGAAGAATATTATAGCAAACCACGCGCCAAATTTAACAGAAAATGACGCCGTAACACGTTGCGGCGGCCTGAGCAGCGTCTAATCTGCATATTTCTTAAGAATATGAGAAACACGAAGAAATATACATCTGGACCTTTTCTTTTTTGAGAGAAAAAAATCATTTAGATAATAAACAGTACAAATAAATGAGTTTTGCGCATTTTTTTTTTTTGTATGGCTTTAATGAAAACAAACGTTACAAGACTACTGTTATCAAGGATACACATGACCTTGATTTGCCTGGGCAACCAACCAGCATTGTTTTTTGGTGGCATCTTGAAATTCAGTTGAATTCCTTTGATCTTGGATTAATGTAATAAGTTGAAAAACAAAGCGGCAAAATTTAGTGTTCATTTTTTTTTTCATACAAGCAATACACATTTTTTTTCTAAAAGTGGACAAGGCTTGCTTTTTTTCATTCATGACATTGTGCAACGGCTAGGTTGAAATTTGGGTAAAACGTCGAAAATAGCTATATTTGGTCCTTCTATAGATTCGACTAGAAGTAGCCGTAGTTTTACGTCGACGCCAGATTGTGCGTTACGTCCTTTTGTGCTCCGCGACAACTAATATGCCTTTACAAAATTCCATGTAATTTCATTATTTACTTGATAATCTCCTTGAAAATTTGCATAATGGTTCTTTGAATTAAATTTAATATTAACGTGCAATGTTAAAAATCCTAGATATACTGTTTTAATGTACTAGACGATGTCTACGAACTTTCCGGACAATCCTTGTAAACGCGCACCAATTGACCGTGACCAACCTTGATATGAAGTAAAAGTTAACCCATTACCAGAAGACTAATGCTCTCAAATGCCCGGCAATTTACACCTCTCGTCTATATCTCAAACTTTGTTATTGCATTCTTGTGTAATATAACTATTTTGTTTCGGTTACGAGTATTTTTGTATCATATTCTCCAAATCCCATTCCTTGTTTTTTCGTTTCGAACATGGACGGAAAAAACAAGGGATATAACCATTTCGGTACGATTTACTTTAAATATATATGCATGCCGTTGTTATTTTGAACTTATTTTGAAAAAATACACACGTGCGCAATCCTTTAAGTATCATTGAAGATTTAAGTTAAAAACAAGTTCAAAACAAGTTAAATACAGCCTTTGATTTTATCAAATATCTGAACTAGTTTACCAACCCAACGTGTTTTGCCTTCAGGTCCAGTCTGTTCTACTCCCACCGGAATACCTACACTACTCATGAGCAATTATGCTCTTTTCTCCTCGATTCGCGCAAGTTAATCATATCATCTGCGTGTGCATTGATTTAAGGTGAGCACCAATATATTTTCTTGGTTTACTATTGTAAATATTATATTTTCTTGGCATACTTAATAAGTAATCCTTTATCAGACTACAATAAATATTGTTATTAGATGAAAAATATGTCTTTTATAGGCACAGGTTATATCTCTATATGTAAAATAATTTAAACTTAATCATTTTCTTGAAAACCTAAAAGATGAATATCGACCAAATTTCGCTTGAGTTATCCTTTGGTGACCCTTTACCAGATTACAAAAAATATTGTAATAAGATGAAAATATGTCCTTTATGGACGGAGGTCATTTCTCTGTATGTTATATAGTGGACACTCTCAAAATCATTTTCTCAGAACCTAAAACATGATATCAACTAAATATAAGGCATGTGAAGCTAATCACCTGCTTAAGCCGCTTTACTTATTGAATTTTTCAGAAGAAAAATGATTTCCTTTGCTCTACAAACAGCTTAATTTCAAAATGGTTTGACTCTTACTTCTGTGAAAGCTTTTAACTAGTTCAGCTTGTTTTCTTCACATTCTTTCACATGAACACGTTTAAGAGCACCATCATACCCCCAACTCAGAAGTAGAGGAGCATATATTGATTTCATCATGTATGTCTGTCAGTCCATTGATCTTTTGCTTTTCGCTAGCTAAACGGAGAAGCAATTGACCTGCAAGATCGAAACGTTAGAAAAATGGTGCCCATGACCTAAAGAAATGCCTTATTATATCGTGGTCAGACATGTCAAGGTCATAAGTAAACCCTAACTGTTGACAGTTTCAACTCTAACTGAACAACCAATTGACCCATATCATAAAACTTGACATAAATGTTGTCAATGGCCCAAGAAAGTACCCGATTTTGGATTTACAAAGGTCGAAGTCATAATTGAATTTCGTCAAAAAAATTGTCGTGAGATTCCAACTCATGAAGAAAAAGAATTCCCTGCGAAAATAACTTTTCATCAAAGACAAAACGTTGAGGTCTACTTTACGATAATTCTAATTAAAAATGTAATTGATAACTCAAATGGAGCAGAAGTTATTTGAAAAATAACATTGAAACTGTTTTGAGTGTATAAGTGTCCATTTGAGTCCATTAGTCGGCTGTATGGTCCATATCATTTTCTTCCTTTTTGTCATTTTTTCTTTCATCAGATTCATGCCTGTATTGCGATTCAAGGGTTTTGGCGAAATTCATTGATTTATATACGCGCATCAAAAGACGATGCGTATTATGTGATCACCTGTGGTGGGTGGGAGGCGTACGCTTCGTAAGTGGTTTGAACTCATCGTCTCTAGAACGCATTCCAACTTACCAGTACTTTCAGTACTTTGATTATATACTGAACAGTGCATATTATCGGTTGGAATATTTCAACCGTTTGACAAATTTAGAAAAAATCTAGTGACCAAGTACTTTGCATGGAAATTCGAGAACAAAGATCCGAGTAGTATTCTACGCCTAGCTTGTGTCTATATGAGACAGGGTATAGTATTTTTGTATCATGTAAGAAGAAAAAATAGACGTATATAAACAGAAAAATACCATTAAAAGCAGGAGTTATTCTATCAGCTATACCGATTTCGTTTCAGGTCTCTTCCTATTGACAGGGTTTGCAGTTTATGTCGAAGAAATATTCAAACCATCTGAAGACGCCCTTCCTGACTCCGAGCTCCACGCTGGTTTCGTGCTCTGTGTTATTGCTTGGATTGCAACGTGGACAGCCGCCGGTCTCAGTGCAGCGATGGCTTTCATTAAGGAAGAAATGACATCTAAAGTGGATATTGCATGAACTAATAATAATTTAAATGAATAAAAATAGAATAACTCGTCTTTAAATTGAGTTATTAACCCTTTGCTGTTTAATCCCTACTTTTTACGTGCATGTGATTTTATGATTGAGAAAACATTGTGAAAAAAGAAGAAATTGCTTCTGACAAGCAATTTCTTCTTTTTCCACACTATTTTCTACGGTGGTTATTTTTCAAATTAAGTCCACTTTAAATTTTCGTCTGCAAAACCTTTGAATTTGGACAGATCCAAAATTTTGTAAAACAGGAAAGGGTTAAGGAAGAAATGGCATCTAAAGTGGACATTGCATAAACTTATAATAATGTCTAAATAAATTAAAATACAAATAAATCGTCTTTAAATTGAGTTTTAAGAGCCAACTTATTTCTGACATTTATGTTTAATGTGCATGGTTTATTTTGACTTCTACACGTATAAAAATTATGTAAAAACGACGTGTCCCGCGTAACATTTTCCTCCGGTCGAGGTCTTTTATTTTGCTGTTTTAATAACTTAGCCGTAAACACAATAATAATTTTATATCTGGACGAAGTAATAATGTTTCTGGTTTCGTCAGAGTTAATTTTTAAAATGTAGTTGGAAAAATTGAAGATCGCACAAATGATAGATTAAAAAGATAAGAGCTGTCCCACTTTAACGAGGATGTAAGTGAAGTCGCATTCTTTTTTATACCGTTCTGTGTAAAGTTCACTGATCAAACTGATTTTTACATTAAAAATACATTTTCTCTATAGATTAGAAAAATGTAAATGAAAAATATTTTTTGAATCGCCGTTAAGAAGCACAGACAAAATACAAAAGTCACCAAAATGTCCAACTGTCATTTTTTGACGTCGATAATTAAGAATTGCTATTTTCCTCTTAAATAATCTGTCCGTGTCCATTTTGTGTCATAAAAAATACAAACTTTTTGTGTTTGAACCTTCGCAAAGATTAACAGCGTTTCTTTAAAAGAAATATATCATTTGCAGATGTTGGCGTGGAAATAGTTTAGTAAAAACAGAACGTTAAAATCAAGCCGGCGTCGAAAATATTTGTAACGCAAATGGTCACCAGTATCTTGCGTAACGTCACAGAGATAAGATCAACAACTGCATCCAAATGAAAATGCTAGAAAAATTCCACGATTTCACTTAATTGATTGAATTTGGTTAGCCTTTGATCGATTCGTGAAGACATACGCTATTCATAAAATTTATATATACATTCTGTTAAAGGGGGGTAATTCAAATCGAAAGTTTCGTCCATTTCAATTAAAAAGTTTAGTTTGGGTTCGACGCTTGTTTGTTTGTTTGTATGGAGTCAAACGCCAATTTTAACACTGTTGCAGTTATATCGCGGTAGCTGATGCACCTACCAATGCATAGTTTTCTGTACTTTCACACACACCAGCCCTGTGTTCAGGATGTAAAAACGTTTCGCGAGCGCTTTGAGATGATACCCCCCTTTAAACGTGCAAAAAATTCGCTCTTTGTTACTTTTCGCTCTTTGTTTATATTTTAGAAACTTTCGTTTTGAAAATTGTCGATATAACGCTAGTAAGAAGGGCCAAGTAAACTCAGGCCATGTCGTCTGGTTATTTACTATCTGCTTTCAATGTAATTCAGTTGCAGTTAGTAGCCTATAAATGAATATATATTTTTTTCAATTTGTAAGCGTTTTAGATACGATTTTTTGCTTACTCAACATCGCTCAAATCATAAAAAGGGGAAGCGGGTCAGTCTACATATCGCCTTTTTATCCTATAACTATACAAATATCCTTATGATAACATCTCGTATGATATTTTTATGATATCACATAGTTATTTTTAGAACAATGATATAATGGTTATTTTTAGAAACTTGCATTTCTGTAAGAAACATCGACGTAAAGAAGACAAAAAGAGGCTATAAGATAAATATAATACGTACGTAGTGTATCGTATGAATTTCTAACTCGGTTGTGAGAATTGATAATTGTCTCGGCAGAGCCTCGACAATTTTCCATTCTCTCAACCTCGTTAATATTTTTTTTTATATAATACACTAAGTACGTACTATATATATTCTTTGGTGGTCGCATTCTGAGTGCGTACTCATTTCAAAATCCTAGTACTTAACGAATGAACTTGCCCCCCTCCCCATTATAATTTCATTGTAATTATCACATGTTGTATTTCTTACAAAAAACCGAGCACCGTGTGCGAAAAGCGGGAATCTTAAACGCATGCTTCATGAGTACAGCTCTTCCATGACAGATTGACAATTAAAAGTTGGCGAAATTTACATGAAAACACAGTCTATGATAGATTTAGTCAACTCCATAATGTACTATGTAAGCTGTTTTATCATTATTTCATTTGTTAAATAAGTTTTGATTCCAACTGTCAAAGAAGTAGGGGGAGAAGAAGTTGTTTGTAAACGACTTTAATCAGCCACCAGTGTCTGACCATTTCATTTTCGTGGCAATATTCAATTATAATTTTGTAATAAGAAACAAAATTCTCATTACCTAACATACACAGATATAGTTAAATAGATATAGAAATTCATTATTTGTTTGATTGTGACAACTAGGGGAGTACCGAGAAACTTATTAATATTAACGCCATTGGACTGGAGGAGAGCAGGATCTTCAATCAGGAGAGGGTAAGGGGGTTCCAAAAAAAAAAAAATTATTAAACAGGTCAGGTGTAAGCAACAATGTAAGTATTATATCTCCCAAGTACGTATGATAGCTCAATTGAGCTACAGAAAATGGACCAACTTTCATGAAAATAGGTCACTTCGAAATCCCATGCGAAAAATTTCAAACCCATGCACTGCCAAATTTCTTTGCCTCCTCGAGCAAATATAATTGCTCTAAATTCCGGTGATGGATCTATTCATTGATGTGATTGTTGTAGCAATCAGCTTTCTTTAAAGACAACAGATGACAATCAGCGAAACAGAGAATAAAGGGAGGTCAATCCAACAAAAACAGAATAAAGGAAAGGTAAAAAAAATAGGGATGGGCCTTTATTAGAGGCTACTTTATTTAATTAAGACATAGAAAAAATGGCAAAAAATAAACAAAACCCATGTAAAATATTTAAATTTGATTTGGGAAAAGGTGCTTAGAACCTCTGTTGATTTGTTTGTGAAGCTGATTTTTCGGCTATAGCTTTTTTTTTAAAGGCTTCAATAGTTTTAAAAATCACATCAAAAATGGCCGATTTTAACCACCAAAAAGGGAGGGATTAGACCATGGGGGCCGCCACCATAGCGCAGTTGGTTAGGCATAAGACTTCCAATCTGGAAGTCGTGGGTTCGATCCCCGGTGGTGGCAAATATCCTTTCCGACGTTTGTCTCTCACCAATGGGTTGATATAATCGTAAACCTATGTGAGATAGCAGTCGGAGGCTAGGAAAGGGTGTAATGGTAGTACAGGTGAAAGAAATACCAGGAATCCATTGTTAGGTGCTCCGGCCGCCGCGATATAACTGCAAAATTGTTGAAAGCAGCGTAAAACCCATTCAAACAAACAAATAGACCATGGGGCTCTATTTGAATTTTTAGGCTACATTAATGAGAAGCTCCAGTGTAGTGCGTATTGCAATGACAGGGAGAGAGCTGGTGGGGCTGGGGGTCCTCATCATAATTGAGTGTGTATGAGTGTGTGAGAGAGCGTGTGTTATTTAAAAAATGAAGATAATCCACAGCCCTATGTTGAAATCGGCTTTCATGACAGTTAACGAAATCTTGCAAGGCTATTGTCATTGCCTGGTGTCCGACGTCTGTGGGTCTGTTAACTTTCTCTTAAAAACATCTCTGAAACTACTGGTAAGAATTCAACCAAATTTAATAGGAATGATGCTTAGGACATGCTCTTTCAGATTCCCTTTTTAGCTCGGCTGTTTTCGGAGAAAACCCGAGGTATTGCTATAGCCTCCGTGTCGTTGTCGTCGTCGTGCGAAAACTTTGACATTTTGTTATATCTCTGGTTCTACTGAAGGCATTCACTTGAAACTTGACACACATGTTCACCATCAAAAGAGCAACCTATACTATCAAGGGGGATAACTCTAGATGCATTTTGTGCAAATTATGCCCCTTTTTCGACTTAGATTTTTTCTCACCATCCAGCACTCGACAGCCGAGCGTAGGCTCCCGTAGGCGGTGCTCTTTTTTATTAGCTCCACTGGCTGAAAGCCACTGGGGCTATTGTCATGGCGTTGTGTCTGTCGTCCGTCCGTCCGTGCGGTCGTAAGCTTTTTCTTTAAAAATCTTCTCCTCAGAAACTACTGGATGAATTTCAACCAAACTTTACAGGAATGATCCTTGGGTGACCCTCTTTCAAAGTTGTTCAAGAAATTTTGATCCAATGAAAAACATGGATTTAATGGGCGTGGCTGATTTCCAAATATGGTAAAAAGTGACTTTTCTCAGATTCTAATCGATAGAAGCCGCCACCATAGCGCAGTTGGTTAGGCATAAGACTTCCAATCTGGAAGTCGTGGGTTCGATCCCCGGTGGCGGCAAATATCCTTTCCGACGTTTGTCTTTCACCAATGGGTAGATAATCGTAAACCTATGTGAAATAGCAGTCGGAGGCTAGGAAAGGATGTAATGGTAGTACTGGCGTGAGAAATACCAGGAATCCATTGTTAGGTGCTCCGGCCGCCGCGATATAACTGAAATAATGTTGAAAGCGGCGTAAAACCCCATTCAATCAATCAATCTAATCGATAGATACCCAGGGATCTGCCCAGTAATCAAATCAGTGGGGCCAAATGGCCCACTGGGTTTAGAAAAAGTGGGCCATTTCAGAAATTGTGGGGCCTTACAAATAATTTCAATAACAAAAGGTTAGCCAGCCAGGAATGTGTCATCATTTAAAGATAAGTAAACGTACACCCAAATGGGAGTGATTTATCCCTAAATTGAAGCGTGTACCCCCAACTTTTGCAATCAGCCTTCTTTGTGTTATATAGAGGGGGTACATGCATGTCGTCAAATACCCATTTTACCCCCAGATTGAAAAAAGCAGTGGGAACACTGATAAGGCTTTTTAACCTATTACTTTACTTGCAGATTAACACATAAGCATACTGATCTGTTGAGTTTACAGGCACCAGATGTAAAAGGATTTCTTTTTTCAGACACATTAGTCATTGGCAGTTGAATAAATATGAATAATAATTATACTTCAAAAATAATGAATAGTAATGTGAATTGACTCAAATAACATTAATTCAGGCTGGGGTTAAAATTTGGTCAAGTTGCTTATGGCGTGTTGACAGGTCACAACTTATATTTCTCTTTGTTGTCTAACCAGTTACACAAATCAAATCACTGTGAAATGAAAAATCTCGGCCTCTTTATTTTTCTGATAGGCCAAAATATTCATGCCGGTGCATTCGACTGTTTGCCAAGCGAACTTTTTACCGAGGCGGATTTCTCGAGAATCTGTGACATTTGGTGGTACTGAAGCCTATCCACGGTGCGCTGAGGACTCGGTCCGGATTCAGACGAATCAACTTCATCATAAAATTCTTAGTTTTGGTCAATTTCCATGCAAAAAAGACAAAAATAGTCCTACGACACCTTTTAGTTTGATCCATTGCTCAAAAACATGTAAACAAGGAATGGTCCCCGACTAATTTTTAATTTCCGATAACGAGGTGTGCATTTAACAGTATGGCGCGGGGTACCATATTGATTTTTATTTTGGAGTAGGCTAAATCGCTACGGGATGTACCGGAAGTCGTCTTTCTGCCGACGCTGTATGTAAAAATTTCAGCGCGCCGTTCGGCCCATCTGTTTGATTTTTTTCGCGCCGTCTGCAAAATTTTTGCGGCATTCGCGCAATGGCGCGGCCTGGGCAGAACTCTGGATACCAATTAAATTTTACATGAATGATCCTTGGGTGACCCTTTATCAGTCTACTTAAAATTATTGTGATTGGATGAAAAATATGCATTTTATGGGCGGAGGTCATTTCTCTATATGTTATATATTGGAAACTTTGAAAATCATTTTCTCAGAATGTAATTGATGGATATCAACCAAATTTCACTGGAATGATCCTTGGGTGACCCTTTATCAGTCTACCAAAAATTATTGTGATCGGATGAAAAATATGCATTTTATGGGCGGAGGTCATTTCTCTATATGTAATATAGTGGAAACTTTGAAAATCATTTTCTCAGACTGTAATCGATGGATATAAATCAAATTTTACTGGAATGATCCTTGGGTGACCCTTTATCAGTATACCAAAAATTATTGTGATCGGATGAAAAATATGCATTTTATGGGCGGAGGTCATTTCTCTATATCTTATATAGTGGATACTTTGAAAATCATTTCTCAGAATGTAATTGATGGATATCAACCAAATTTCACTGGAATGATTCTTGGGTGAAGCTTTATCAGTCTGCCAAAAATTATTGTGATCAGATGGATTTTATGGGCGGAGGTCATTTCTCTATATGTAATAAAGTGGAAACTTTGAAAATCATTTCAACATCAGTAGAACCCAAAATATCTTAAAATCTAGTCAAACCTTAGATTTGCTATTTCAAGAATTTCAAGCCTGTGGAGCGACTCAAGCCATTCATGGCTTTCTAGTTCTGATCAGGCTGATACTTTGGGCGCTACAGGCTGACATGTCACCCAAAAGAGGCCCCAATGGTGAAATATAAAAAAAAATCTTCTTTCTTCTCTCGAAACTACTGGTCAGAATTAAACCAAACTTTACAGAAATGATCTGATCAGGACATGTTTGTTTATGGCTGATGTGTCACAAAAAGACATTACACCAATGGTGAAATATTAAAAAAAACTTCTCTGAAACTTGTGGTCAGAATTTATCCAATCTTTACAGAAATGATCCCCAGGACATGTTCTTTCAGATTCCTTCAATAAGTGAGGATTGGGATGATAGTTTTGGCACTATGAACTGACATGTCACCAAGAAAGGGGCCCCTTATGCTGAAATAATTATAAAAAAATATTCTTCTCTGAAACTACTGGTCAGAATTCAACCAAATTTCACCGGAATGATGCTTAGGACATGCTCTTTCAGATTCCTTGATTTAATCCATATCAATGTAACTTAGGCGCTTTTGGCTGTCAAGTCGCCCAAAAAAAGGACCCTTTATGGTGAAAGTTAAAAATATCTTGTTCTAGCTGAAACTGCTAGTCAAAATTCAACCAAATTTCACAGGAATGATGTTTAGGATATGCTCTTTTAGATTCCTTCATTTTAACATGAGGGGGTTGATAACAAGGGTGCTGTTGGCCGTCGCTTAAACAAAAATGGCCCCATATGGTAAAATATGAATAAAAATATTCTCTGAAACTTAACTACCATTCAGAATTCAAACAAACTGCATGTGATTGTTGCTTCTGACATGCGCTTTCATATTCCTTCTTTTAATCCTGATTGGACTGATAACTTGGGTGGTACAGGCTGTCACATCACCTCAAAATGGTAAAATATAAAATGTTTTTCTTCTCTGAAACATCTGATTAGAATTCAGCCAAATTTCAAAGGAATGAACCTTTAGACAAGCTTTCTTAGATTTCTCCCTAAAAATTTGATTGAGTAAAAACATGAGTGCTGTCAAGTCAGCTTAAAAAGGTGCCATCTGAAAAAATATAAAAATAATGTCTTCTTCTCTGAAATGCAAATGATTGATGTCAGAATAGTTCTTTTGATGGAACTCTCTCTGGTTTTTGGTGATTATGTTTCTGTGTCATGGAAAAAGGGGCCTTTGTGATGCAACATTTCTTGTAACCACAACTTGTACCTATAATGACAGAATTCATGTATCTTTCATAAAATATTACAGGGTACTTATCATGTGACTGCACAGATTAAGCTTCTTTGAAATGTTACTCTGTGTTATGGAAAAAGAGACTTTTGTGTGAGATAGTTTATAAAGTTTAGATTTTTAATTTCATGTGTTATCCAACCTTGGCCTTGGATGATTATTTACCTATAAACAGATTATGGCTATACTTTAGGGTAACTGCAGACACATAAAAGAGCCGAAATGTCGAGTTTCTCAAAAACTTACAAAAAATACACTGCAACTCCATTATAACGAAATTCATTAGAATCTGAATCAACTAAAAAGCAGGTTCTGCTTGGCTTCCTAAATTTGGTGAGGTCAACCATTTTGGGATGTGGCGGCGATATTACCTGATCTGTTGTTAAAGCTGTTTTGATTGCAATTTTAGATTGAAAGATGGAAATTGGATAAAAATCGTTTCTGTGCAAAGACAGGTAAACCAAAACAAATGTATTTCACACCTCCTGCGGAGCAGTGGTGGTGGGGATTATTGCATAGATTCAGAGAGAATTGCCATGCTAGTTTAATTGCTGACAGGCGTAGCGTATTAGATCTAATTGGTTTAATGTTTTGGTCAAACTGTTTGACATTGGGTGAGAAGTCTCAAACACGTGTCAAACACATTGAGTTCTCCAGATTCAGCTAAGTTTACAGAGGAACACGATTGAACAGCAAACAGACGGGAAGGTCATATGCTACGGTAGTGACATCAAAGAAACGGAAATAAACAAACAGGGTCAAGTCGAACTGCCACTAGTTGAAATTCATGTTAATAAATTTCCCAAAAAGCCATGTGTTCACAAAATGAGCAAAGACAATGTTTTCTATTTTTCTCAAATCTGGAACATTTACCGTGGTTGACAAACATTTAGAATAGAGACCACCCCCTTACCCAGTTAATAGCCGCGGCAATAGCGCAGTTGGTAGCGCGCCGGACTTCTAATCCAGGGGTCTATATTCGCACGGGTTCGATCCCCGGCCGCGGCACATATCCTTTCTGACATTGTCTTCCACCAATGGGTAGATAATGGTAAACCTATGTGGAATAGCAACTGGAGGCTAGGAAAGGGATGTGGTGGTAGTTCTGGTGTGAGAAATACCAGGAACCCATAATTAGGTGCTCCAGTCGTCGCGATATAACTGAGAGATTGTTGAAAGCGACGTAAAACCCCAATTCAAATCAAATTACCCAGTAAATTGCCTCCCTTGGACAAAATATCCCATTGAATTTTCTGTCAAATATTAAGTTATTTTGCAAATTGGATGATACAATTTTGTTTTATAATGAAACTTATTCATATTATAGACATGTTTAACAGAATTTGAAGCTGAACTTGAATTATTATGGGTGATTATTTTCATCGAACTAAAACTAAGCCTTTATATGTCTCGCGTTTGTTGGGTGAATGCCTTAAACAATGACGCCAAAAATGGATAAAAAATTTCAATGATTTGGTTGCTTCACATTCGTCTGGACTTTTCTTTCCCAGCGATCTATGATCTGACAATCAAAGTGCATTTATAAAATGAATTACAATGTACGCTTAACTTAGCAAAACCGGTGATTCAGATGTCGTGAACTACAGCTTCATTTTATATATTTGTGGCGTTTCACTTGCTCATTGACTAACTCGAGAAACGTGGTCATGCACCCCAAGAGATACGATTAGTCGGGTTTACTTTCAAGTGTACATAGGGTAGTGTTGATTTTGTATTGCGTAGATGATTTTTTTTCTCCCATGGCATTTTCCAAAAGACAATTTTTGAATTCTAAATTCGTTGACCTAATGAAACTTTATGCATTTCATGCACAACTGTGCAGACTGATCTTAGTCTATACTGTCTTCCAAAACTTTGTTTCCAACAGAAATATTTCATGAACAACGGTAGAAGGCTTAATTGAAATTATACATGATACATGTAATTAATAAATTGAGCTATCCCCTCTGGATCGGCTACTAAGTGGATGAGCACATAAAAGTTACTAATCTATCATATACTCTCAATTTTAAGTTACTTTCAAACTTGGAGTCATTTTAGATTACATATTAAGCAAACAGCTCATGTTTAAAAGAGATGATTGGATTGCCCTGATGATCATGTGACCCACCATTCAAAAAGGAACCATCCGGGTATTTATTCTTGGAGTATTGGGTTGATTTTCAAGATAAATAATTCATTTATCTCACTTAAAATTGTCAGAGTTATTCATTTTATTATGGTGACATGTATATCAAAACAGAATAATCAGCCTTGAACTCTGCTGAATTCGTAATTTTTAAAAAAAATACATTTTTTGGAAAATGATATCCGCTGACCTATTGATTTTTATATACCTGAAGGGTCGTATTATGTTATGGTCCTAGTAGTCTGTCTGTCCATCTGTCCATCCGTTAGCAATTTTTTTGTGTGCCCAACTCCTCCTAAACTATCAATTTTGGGAATGAGCTGAAACTAGACAGAATTACTCCCTATGATGTGTAGTTGTGCATAAAACCTTTGAAATTCATATTACTCCAGTCATTGCTGAGAAATCTTAAATTATCTGCCTTGAATTTAATGAAAATCACTATTTTTTGTGTGCACAACTCCTCCTAAACTATCAATGGGAATGAGCTGAAACTAGACACAATGAATCCCTATGATGTCTAGTTGCGCATAAGACATTTGAAATTCAAACTGCCCAAGTCATTCTGGAGAAATCTTGAATTATCTGCCCTTGAATTCAATGAAAAACACTATTTTGTTTGTGCAACTCCTCCTTAACTATCAATTGAAATGAGCTGAAACTAGACACAATTACTCTTTATAATATCTAGTTATGCACAAGACCTTTCAATTTAAAATGCTCCTGAAATTCTTGAGTTATCTTGAATATCTCCAAATTTTTTAGGTGTCCAAAAACTCCGGGTAAATACGGTTATATGGTTTTCAATCCAATCAGGCTGCACAGGCTAAGGCTATTAAGCTCATCTGAGCACAAGTGCTCAAGGGGAACTTTATATTGTGATCGTACAATGTCCAGCGTCAGCCTTGCATTATCCGTCGTCCACAGTTTCTTTAAGCATCTTCTCCTCCTAAACCAGTGGGCCAATCTTGATGAAACTTGGCAGGGATGTTCCTTGGGTCAAGCTCTACCAAAGTTGTTCAAATAAATGAAATCCACTCTTAACTTTCCCTTTACCCTTAACAAAAAGGGTAAAAATATGAAAATTCTCACATAGGCGTAGCTAGGATTTTGAATTGTTTACGCATTTCGAAGGTGACCACAAAAAATGTATAGGATAAAGGCGATGTTTGGACTGTGACTAATGGCTAATGCCCTCCACTTGCTCCCCGGTTATATGATTTGAGCGATGGTGAATAATCAAACATCGTAACTACAGCTTGAATGAGCTGTAGTTTCGATGTTATGATCATTCATCAACGAGTTATTTCGAAAGAGGATTTATTTGTATTACGCAAATGTGTAATGGGAGCTACGCCCCTTGTCTCAAAAATCTTCTTCTCTGAAACCAAAAGGCAGACAGCTTTCATATTTGGTATATAGCATAATCTAGTAGACCTCTACCAATTTTGTTCATATTAAGACCCTGGGGTCATATTTTGGCTCCACCCAGGCGCAACCTTTTTTACATAGAATCAAAGAGCAAAAATCAGAAATATCTTCTTCTCTGAAACCAGATTGCAGACAGCTTTCATATTTGGTATGTAGCATCACCTACTAGGCCTCTACCAAGTTTGTTCATATTAAGATCCTGGGGTCATATTTGGGCTTGGCCCAGGCACATCCATTTTAGCTTTTCTGAGCAGGAAGAGTAAAAAAATCAAAATCTGTAAAAATCTGCTTCTCTGAAACCAGAAGGCAGACAGCTTTCATATTTGGTATGAGCATCATCTAAAGGACCTCATATTTGGGCTCCACCCAGGCGCAACCCTTTTAGCTAATCTGAGCACGATGGGTGAAAATAGGAAAACCTTCAAAAATCTTCTTCTCCAAAACCAGAAGACAGACAGCTTTCATATTTAGTTTGTAGCATCATCAAATAGACCTCTACAAAGTTTGTTCATATCTTGACCCTAGGGTCACATTTGGGCTCCAACAGGGTGCAACCCTTTTTACATACAATCAAAGAGCAAAAAGGCATATCTGTCTTGCTCTTGGCTGAAAACATTCCATGGTATTGATCTTATGTAGAAATTAACTAATTTTTGACACCTGCCTATTTAATTAATGTGGTGTCCGAGGAGTCAAAGAGTCGCAGGTGAGCGATCTAAGACCATCATGGTCCTCCTGATTTTTTTTATAAACAAGGGCCTACAAAAGGCTTCTTTACAATTCAAAAAAGGCTCTTTTAAATCAATATAATGCAAAAATAAGCTGTTTTTCTTCAAAATTTGTATTCTTCAATATCTCTATTGATTTTATCACTGTAAAGACCCTTCAATATCAAGTAATATCATTTTCCTCTTTCCTAGAGAAAACTTTGATTAAGGACACCTGATTGTCCTCGTAAATTTTAAATATTTCGTTAACCAATTGTCAATATAAATGCACCCATTTCAAAGCTTTTTTGTTAGAGGCTTTGTTTGAGAAACATTCAAATTTTTTTGCCAAAAATGCTTCCTCGTTATGAGACCATGTTTAAAAATGTGTATCAAATAAAAATCAGCACCAGTTACTGGCTATGTTAGCTGTTCATTAATGTCAAATTAGTTTTCAATATGTTGCCAACCAGTTAAAAACTTTTTGTTTATGGGTGAACGTAAAAAAAATGGAAATGCTGAACTTTGATGCTGGGGGCCAGGGGGCCAAAGTGCCCCAGATGGGTCCAGGGGAATGTCCTGGCCAGGGGTCAAGAGGCCCCTTGGAGCTCCTTAAAAATAGAATTTTCAAACCACTGAGAAAGGCTTTTATGACACTGCATACCCATTTTGCTCTAGTTTTCTCACTTTCAGTTTAATTTACCCTTAATTTCAAATTAGGCTATAAAACAAGATCTTGTTTCATGACATTTTTCCTTATTCTCATATCATTGTCAATTGTCTTTTAACAATGAACCTATTTCAGAGAATTTATACAATCAGTCATTCTAAGTCATTTTGTCTGAATTGCATTCTTTATGCCTTCCTCAAACTCATTTGTATTATAGATCCCTGATGGCGGCACTCATTCTTTCTGACTATTTATCTCTCACCAATGGGTTGATAATTGTAGACCTATGTGAGATAGCCGCTGGAGGCAAGGAAATCTGTGTGATGGTAACGTGTACTGGTGAGAGAAATACCAGGAATCTATTGTTAGGTGCTCCAGCCACCACGATATAACTGAAAAAATATTGAAAGCGGCGTTAAACTCCAAATCAATCAATTAGAAAAATAGAAAAAATGGGGTATACATTACCGATTAGCTTTGATATTTCTTAAATGCAACTCATTAATTTAAATGGAGAGAAATGGCATGATGGCAAGAACAATGAGTTTTAAAAAAGCAAAAGAGCAATACTTTTGTGTCAAGTGCTTGTTAGAACCTTAAGACCAGTATGAGCCTATGTTTTACATCTCCAACAATTTGAAACATGCGCAGGGGAAAATAAATAGCGGCATGGCTAAGTAACACAGTATAATTACTCGATTCACTTTCTTTCTAAAGTATCTTTGATACCTTTTCTATATCAAAAGTAGCCGCCACCATAGCGCAGTTGGTTAGGCATAAAACTTCCAATCTGGAAGTCGTGGGTTCGATCCCTGGTGGCGGCAAATATCCTTTCCGACGTTTGTCTTTCACCAATGGGTAGATAATCGTAAACCTATGTGAAATAGCAGTCGGAGGCTAGGAAAGAGTGTAATGGTAGTATAGGTAAAAGAAATACCAGGAATCCATTGTTAGGTGCTCCGGCCGCCACAATATAACTGCGATATTGTGGAAAGCGGCGTTAAACCCATTCAAACAAACATCTATACAAAAAGCGTAAAGTAAAGAGTCTGGCTAGCCTATGCGGATGCACAGTCTGGCCAGAGTCTTTGCCTGATGCATTCTTGAAATTGTTAGAAATTTCACGCACAGGCTCTGTATGTCAATGTGTCTTGGTGTAGGTAAGGTAAAAGATAAAAGAGCCTAACAGTCCAAAAAGCTTTCTTCACCAGTTAGTTGATAATTGTAGACCTATGTGGGATAGCACCTTGGAAGCTATGAAAGGATGAAATGGTTGTACTGGTGCGAAAAATACCAGGAATCTGTTGTTAGGTGCTCCAGCCGGTGCAGTATGACTGAAAGATTGTTAAAAGTGGTGTTAAGCCCCATTCAAACAAACAATCCCAAACGGCTTCCTTATCCTTGAATAATGGCAATACTGGCTGGAAACTTTCATTTTGAAAATATTAGTAGATGGCCCACTTTTTCAAACCTAGTAGGCCAATTGGCTCCATAGATTTGATATTTGGGCAGATCGCTGCATCTTCTGTTTGAAATCTTTTTAAGCTTTATAAGAACTTTGTAGTATTTGCACATCTCCCACTGTAATTAGTTCATGTGGTGAGTGAATGGTTATTAGAAATATGTATGATGTTATGACAAAAATCATGTATTGGTTGACTGTCAAAGCTTTACTTTCCTTCCTATTGATTTATTATTTTTGTAATCATGAATGACAGCAAGGTTTGGCCAATTCAAGCCACCATATTCATTAAAGATTGAAAAGGCAAAATATTGTATCCAATTTAGGCTCAAAAGTTTTTGTAGTAAATAAGAATTTTTTGTGTCATGTTTTATGTGAAAATAAGCTATACCACATTTTAGGTTTGTTATGTTTGTTTGCCTCATGTATCATACATGTATAAATAGAAGTCATAACAGCTCTGTTGTATCACCAAAGACGGGCCAAGGCGTGCCAGAAAGGGCGTCGGTCTATTCAGGGATGACATCTGTATGACTTACAAAGAAATAATTGATAAGTATGATTAGTATCAGAGGCTTGGAATAAACAAACTAACATTACCTAAGAAACTGTGGTAGGATAATAGCAGAATAAGTGTGATTATAAAGCAGTCAATTTTGTAATTTGTTTTTGAGCTGTGATGGTGTTATATAATGGAATTCATTTTATTTTAAGAATAATGACCAGGAACATGGTACTCAGTACTAAATTTCAGAGTAAACTTTTCAAAAAATTAGTTTAATACTGAGAATTGAAAAATTTCCATATAATAGGTTTGTCTTTTCAATCTCTCGGTTATTACCAACTGTTACAGGGATCTTCCCAGGAATCAGCATGTATATTGTCATGACATCATACATTTTCCAGTAACAATTCACTTGCCACATGAACTATATTACAGCTCGATGGATGAACCCATAATAAAATATATATTTATCTTAAAGAGATTTCATACAGAGGCTGCAGGGATCTGCCCAAGAATCAAATCTATGTGGCCATATGGCCTATTAGGTTTGAAAAAAGTGGGCCATCTACTAATATTTTTGAAATGAAAATTTCCGGCCAGTTCTGCCATCATTCAAGGATACGGGAGCCTTATGGGTTTGTTTGTTTTAAAATGGGGCTTAATGTTGCTTTTAACAATCTTCAGTTGTATTGCGGCGACTCGGGCACCAACAATGGATCTCTGGTACTTCTCACGCCAGTACTACTATTGCATCCTTTCCTAGCTTCCAGTTCCTTGCCCACAGAGGTCTAAAATTATCGCCATGATTGGTGGAGTAAGCCTTTTGGACTAGCTGCTGGGCTCTTTTATCTTTTACCTTACTTGCAGCATGACTCATTGACATACAGGTCTTGTGTTCTTACAAGCACCAGAAGAAAAAAGTATTGCTTCTTTTGTTTTGAACTCTTGATCATAGTACATGTTTTGCATTTTTTAATGAGTTACTGTCATCAATAGGGATGGGCTGACCAATCAATATAATCAATAAACAGTTGGTTTTCGGCTTCCAATGGCAATAGATTAAGAAATACTTGATTAATCAGTTTGTTACATGTAAATGGCTACCATTTAATATTCTGAAAGTTGAATGTCATTTTATTTAGCCTGGGTTTCTTCTTATTTACTGGTAACATCCATTAACTTAAGAAAAAACATTTTATTTTAAATGAACTTTGAGAATAAACCATCATTGATGATGCTAAAGAATACAACACATATTTTCAAAACTGAGCAGCTCAGCTCTGACGTAGGCGATGAGTCCATTACCATAGGTAAATTGGGTATAATTAAAAAACAAACGATAGAAATTAAACCTTAACCCTGAAATTATGAAAGTACATGTTTGAGTGATCCTTGAGTGAGCCTTACGTTTAACACAAGCAATAACGTTGGTTTAAAAGGTAAATTTTAAATTTTAATGCATCATTTTTACCTGTTTTATTTATTTCAAACAAATGGCACGAGAATTGGCACGTAAAAAATTGATTTCATGGCTCACCGCGCAGAATCTACCTATACTAATTGATTGACAATATCATCAAATCACAAATGTATTTAAAGCAATTATCAGATAAGGATCAATGCATAAATTTTAAGAAAATGGGATTACCAGTAGCCTTGTTATGCAATAGTGTAGTTTCAATGAGCATTGTTTTGATTTCTAAGGCACAAATTGTAGTATC
The DNA here is from genome assembly GCA_948146395.1 of Fragum whitleyi. NCBI lineage: Eukaryota > Metazoa > Mollusca > Bivalvia > Cardiida > Cardiidae > Fragum > Fragum whitleyi. The sequence goes on from OX411544.1 coordinate 30,199,412, forward strand.
TCTCATTACTTGATTTTGCTCTTGATAAATGATCATGATTCGAAACCAATTGCCCAAAACTAGTAATCAAGCATCTGAAAGCCATTGTGTAATGATACCCCAAGTTTCTCTATATTTCTGATCCGCTGGATTATTATACCTCCCACCTACGAATTAGGGGGGTATACTGGTTTATATATTTTCTCAGATTATAATAGGTACAGCTTTGAAATTTATACTAAATGTATATCTGCATATGAAGTTGTGCACCTGCAATTTTGAAGCCCCTACTCTTGTTGGTTGCTGAATTATCTCCCCTTGAACATGTAATTTTCACTAAATTATTGTTGTCCGGAGCATTTCTCCTACACTATTACATGTATTTACTTGAAATGTTCAGTGTAAACTAGTTTTAGGGAATTTTTGTATGACCCTGCGTACATAAGCTGCTTAATTATTTCCCCTTTAATGTGTCAATTTGTACTTTATTTTTATTGAAGCAGGTTTACCTGTCTTTCAATATAGGGATCAACGCCATCGGATTTTGATAACAAACCTACATGTGTCATTACGCTCAAAAAAGTAGACCCATTCATAAAAATAAATGCGGCAAAAATAATCAATAGTGTAGCAATATACCGTAAAATTTTGGTGCTGACCTAAATTCTGGCCATGACCTCAGGGGAGTGAACACGTGATTTATGCAGAAGTTGCCTGCAGAAACGTGTCTTACATTGGTAAGTGGTGCTGTTTTAGGGCGCTTTCGCCTGTAATCTTTTGAATTTGCTCCAAATTTTCAATTGCATCCTACAACTGTTTTTATGCATAGCATTTTCAGTTCCCCATTTTAGACTCCCTATTTCTCGTAAAATTGTGTGTTTCTGTGTCCATAAGGTTGCTTTATTTATCCGTCTCCCGGGCCTGTCGTAGTGTAAATGGATAAAAACTAAAATAGCACAAGGCTATTTGAATAAACTTGTAAACCCTTGGAATTTCCTAGGTTTGAATTTTTACTTGGATTTACGGAGAAATTTCGATGGCTTATCAAATTACTTTATTATTAGGCTTGCTTTGTCTATCCATATTGTACAGCATTCGGAACATCACTCGGTCATTTCCGTAAACGGCAACAGATCGTGATCGTGATATTCACTCGGCAATCATCCGGCGATCTCCGAAGTCTCAGATCTATCTTAAGGTTACGGAATCGGCCGAGTTGTGACGAATGCGTTAGATTGGCCGAGTGGTGTTCCGAATGGCCTATACGGTTTTGAGTTTCAGCTTTTGTTTTCGACAATTTTCTGACAATAACAAAAACTGTTTTGGAAACTGGAATGGATTTATTTGTTACATTCTGGAGTGGACTTTACTCGAGGTGATAAATGGCATTTTGGCAGTTTTGTCAAAATTGATAGTTCACCGGATAGTTCAACACGAATCTTGATCTAGAAAAGCAGTCCCGTGGAAAAGGCCTGAAAGGTCGGTTGTCTTAACAGGTTTATATATTATTTTGTAGTAATAATAATTTTCTACTAAGTAAGACCATATGCAAGGAGAATAACCTGAAATGGAGATCGAAATATCTCAATGGAAAAATAGAAATAGAATGTTTCACTCCTGGAAGAAACTTAAACGGTATTCATAAAAAAAAGCTACAGCTATTGTACGGGAAAATACTTCTTCATGGTATTGACTTTGACTAGTAAAAGTATAAGAATATTGGTATTACTTTCATTGCTTCTTCTATGTGGAGATAATTAGTCAAATCCTGGATCAGATAATAAATGTAAAAGAAATTTGAACAAATTTCCAATTCAGGGCAATATTCACCATGGCATTGAAATGTTCAGCTCTTCATCAAGGGGTAAGCAATGTGTGTCATGTGGATTAACATTTCATTTAAGATTTTTACACATCCACTTAATAAGTTTGACTGAAAAAAAATCGGATTTGAATCATATTGGATTGCTGGGGATAATCTATACAATTTTATAAAACAGGGTTGCAATAATTCATATGAGTTTTTAGAATACAGGAATTGCCGCCATATTTCTGTTGGTTAAATGAATATTTTTCATTCAGGATATTGAAAACTTACACTTGGGGATGAATAGCGATTATGAAGGCAGTTACCTCTTGTTAAGTTTGAACTGGCTGTAGGGATAGGTTTATCTGGAAGTGATGAGTCTTCAAAGTAAAGCATATTCATTTGTTAGGAAAGTGCAGTTTCCATATGTAACCATCAATGATTGTTTTAAATTTTTGATTCCCACTCAAATGATCTTCTCAAAACGCCACAATTTTCATTCCAATTGTTAATATTCAGTCCTGTCTTCAATTCAGGCCTTTCAGGCCTTTGATTATTATCTGGAGCATCTAACCTACAATAATGCACATAATAGTTGCCAAATTATTTCCCTTGAATAGGGCAGTTGGTAGCGCGTCGGACTGTCAATCTAGAGTTCGCGGGTTCGATCCCCGGCGGCGGCATTCATTCTTTCCGACTATTTGTCTCTCACCAATGGGTTCATAATCGTAGACCTATGTGAGATAGTGGCTGGAGGCTAGGAAAGAATGTGATGGTTTTACATGTGAGAGAAATACCAGGAATCCATTGTTAGGTGCTCCAGCCGCCGCGATATAACTGAAATCATGTTGAAAGCGGCGATAAACTCCATTCAATCAATCAATCAAAATCCCTTGAACTTCTTAATTTTACCAAATTTTTGTTATGTTGTAAATAGATTATGTACTGAAAGCACTTATAATGTGAAATAGCCCTGGTAGGACAAATCTCCAGGGGGTGGGGGTGGGGGGCTATCAATCCGCTTTGCAATAGTTCTTGTTTACTTAGGGGTATGGAAATAGGATTTTTCTCCACTTGTCCATGGACAAGTAAAAGTCCATTTCCTACTTGTCCAAGATCAAAATGAAATAGTCCACAAACAAATGAATGGATAATTATTAAGAAATTTTTTGTTTTTAATGAAGAGAATGATGTAATTCAGCATTTTCTTCATTTAAGACGTTTTCTTTCCTTTGATACAAACAATAGGGTGACCGTCTTCTCCTAGATCATCTTAGTTCTGTTTCAAGATTTTCCAGGTATTTACTCGTCCATGGACAAGTACCCTTGAAAAATATACTTGTCCGCAAATGGAAAAGCCCGTGTCGGACAAGTCGGGCATGGGAATTCCACACCCCTGGTTTACTTCTGGATTTTAGCCTGGTGAAATCTAATTAGGACAAATTTCTTGAGTATCATGAACATTGAAGGATGATAAAGCCTAAATAACAAGGGCTATGAGAACTGAATATGGGCTAAGGAGCATTTACTTTGTCACAAACTTTTACTCTTTTGGTGGAATGTAAAAAAGTCTTGATTAGAACACCTTTTAATTTGATCCACCATGGCTCAAAAACAATTTAACACAGAACGGTACCCAACATATTTTAATTTCCAATAATAAGGCGATTTAATAACCATTACTGTATACAAAATTGATTTCTACTTTGGAGTTTGAAGCTGGACAGACACTAAGTCATTTATTAAACAAGGAATAGCTTTTACAGGCACAGAAAACCTAGATTAGAAAACAGGCAGAGTGTGTACACTGCAAAACCATTATAAGGTTGTGGGTAGGGTCCAAGACATGAAACAGCAGAAGAAGTAGATAATTTTGCTATCACCCCTCCACCTGTCTCTCCCCCCCCCCCCCCCCGCCAAAAAATATCAGACCTACCTTCTTGGCACCTGAGAAACACCGATAACAATCTCAAAAGGGAACAGTAAAATACATTATTATAAGTTTCATTAGATCAACGAGTTTCGAAGGAGAATAGGAGAAAATAGTTATCCAGTATCTAAGCAATCAGAATGAATTATACATATGATCGAAACTAAACCAAAGTAATTGAATCTCTAAGAGTGCCGAACCATGTTACCCAAGTTATCAGATAGACGAGTGAGTGAAATGCTGTAAATATGGTCATGGTTTTTGTGTCCAGCTGTTTTTGGTTACATCTAACCAAATCTGTCAAAAAACTAATTTTGTAAAAAAAAAAAAGAATGATTTGGGCATCTTTGCTGCAGTTCTTGAATGTATGACTCCACCCTTATTGTTTTATTTTAAAATCCCAACCTGAAAAACGAAAAATGCAATGAAATGTTGTGTTTATATGGACAACATAGCGGACACTTTTCTATAGGCCTCCCGTAAAATAGCTGAGGGAAAGGACCTGGGTACTGTAACTGTTGCATATTAAAGATATTGCCCCATTACACTTCTATGTCTTGATTAATGACTGCAACAAAGGTCACAATCTGCAATTTGTATATTTTAAATGAAATAGAAACAATATAAAAAATGACGTAACTTTTGTGTCCAAACCGTTACGTCAGTTAAAAAAACGTATTTCAAGCTTTGTATCCTTAAAAACACACTAACTTGTGTACGGGTGCGAATCTTTTTAAGTACGAAATAGATCGAGTACGAAAGTGCGCCTTGTATTGACGAAATGTTTTCTCTGTCTCTTCATGGATTTCATGGTGTGAATTTGTGTCTTAAAATGTTACGTCATTACAGTCATTGAAATTTTACATTCTGGAAAACATTTTGATTTTTTTTCGGTCATTGGCTTATTTTCTCCTTTACGATGACATAAGCGACACGATTAAATACTACTCCGCAGTGAAGAAGAAAAATGGCGGACACCTCACGACCGCGAGGGTATGTATGCAGAAATGTTACGTCTTTCAATGAATTTATAGAGTGTATGCTTGCATTTTGCAGTCAATGTTACGTCTTATTGATTTACAGATAATATCATACTAAAATGAAACGCCCCAGTGCTCTTACTTTGATACAATGTTCTTTTAAACTAGGGAACTGGATATTTTATGAAATGAACAATTATATTTTTTTTTTTAAAAAATTCGTTTCGGCAGACGAACGAAGACACAAACCGCAAGAATTTTGCGTCACCCTTACGTCTTCCCTCCCCGACAATATAAACTTATGGTTTTACATTTTCCTTTGCTAATAGAAGCTGTCCAATTTGTCTATCCTTGAGACAACGATTATTGTTCAAACAGTTCAAAAGCCTGTTGATTTTTAAAAAAGTATGTGAGGATAAAGTAAAAAAAAATTAAAAGATGTAACATTGACTTCTATTCATGAAGGCATGTTTGGTGTCCATGTTTGTCATTTACACAATTTGATATTGTCACAGTTACATCTGAACAGTGTATGAAAAAAAAACAACATTAAAACAACACTTTATGTAATCAAACAGTTACAAGCAGTCTCCTTTGTTGTTTTGATACCATACCGAAGATAAAACTGATTAGAAATACTTTACATGCAATCGCAGAATGAATATGTGGTAATGATGTAACTTGACTCGATAGTTGGTGTCCATGTTTGTCCTTTATATATTTGCATAGTGTCCTAGTTACATCTAACTAATAAAATAGTGTAAGTGGACATGATGGGGCAGATTGCAGATCATTGAAACATTAAATGATTCACCACAGTTTTTATGTTCTGGTAAAGAAAAGAAAATTGTTTGAAAGAGGTTTTCTACCGCTTTAAAATAAATAAATGATAAGGATGTAACTTGACACAAAATTTGGAGTCCTTGTTATGCATCATGGTGTCCTTGTTCATCATGTATGTAGTTTCATATTGTCCAAGTTACATCTGAACAGTGTATGAAAAAAAAACAACATTAAAACAATTCTCTACGTAATCAAAAGTTACAAGCAGTCTCCCTTGTTGTTTTGATACCATACCGAAGATAAAACAGATTAGAAATACTTTACATGCAATCGCAGAATGAATATGTGGTAATGATGTAACTTGACTCCATAATTGGTGTCCATGTTTGTCCTTTATATATTTGCATAGTGTCCTAGTTACATCTAACTAATAAAATAGTGTAAGTGGACATAATGGGGCAGATTGCAGATCATTGAAACATTAAATGATTCAGCACAGTATTTATGTTCTGGTAAAGAAAAGAAAATTGTTTGAAAGAAGTTTTCTACCGTTTTAAAATAAATAAATGTTAAGGATGTAACTTGACACAAAATTTGGAGTCCTTGTTCATCATGTATATAGTTTCATATTGTCCAAGTTACATCTGACCAGGAAATTTGAAAAAATACTTTTCACTATGAATTACATTATTGGTTATTGAAAACACAAGTTACCAGCTCAGTAATATTAATGGTGTAATAAAGAATTTACAGTTTGGAAGTAGTTTTATAGTTTTATGATAAAAACAGAAGTTGTGATGTAACTTGACACCAGTTTATGGTGTCTTTGTTACACAGAAATACTACATTTGTGTCTATGATGCACCTTTCCTTTTGATATTTGTACAACTTTTTTTCTGCTGTGTGGCTTGAAATTTATAAAATTAATATCATTGAAACTTACTTTGAAAGGTGTTCAAAGAAATTAATTGATCATGTATTGTGCTCTTTTAGTTATAAACCTACCTATGATGTAACTTGACAACATTTGTTTTAATATTGCATCTTACTTATGATAACACCTTCATGCTACTGAATTTGTTCTTTTGATAGTGCCTGTATTTTTGACAGTTCATTTACAATTATAAATTTTACATTAAAGCGCTTTATTTGATATATTATCTGGGCCTCAGTGGCTGAGAGGGTGTTGATTACTTACACTCACTCAGCCCCTCACTGCTGTTGGTTTGAAACCCAGTTGGGTTTTATGTTGTATCATGTGAGGAAACCTTCCAGCTGATTTGCGGTAGGTCGTGGTTCTACCCGAATGCATAGATGTCTTCCTCCACCTGTAATAAGCTGAATGTTGCTACAGTACTGAAACTCAGAAAAGCAACCTCTGAACCGGAGCGAAACCGTAACCGAATTCAACCGGAACCGCGTAATTTAAAACCAAAAAGCTGTGTTAAAACGTTATTGAGGACGATTGTATGCACAATAAAACGTAATAAACTGGTAAAAACATAGTAAAATAGAAGCCATAGCTCCTACGAGCAATGGCTTCTCTTTAACAATGTTTTTACAGCGATAATTTAGTATGGAATGCACCGGAACCGGAGCTAAACTGAACCGGAACCTGAAATAAGGCTGCTTTCCTGAGCTTCTGCACTATATATGACTGAAATACTGCCGCAGTGATTGTAAACTCAAATAGCCAAATATATTAACCTGTACAAAATGAAACAAGTCTGATTTTCTTTCAGGTATTCCTTGCGTGACAAAATGATCAGTACCCATGATCCTGTTTCCAGTCCAGAGGTGAAGATCAAAAGTGTTTATGACAAAAAGCGACAAAAACTTAAACAAAATCCTGTACTGTATGAGGAGTTCAAAGCCAAAGATGCTTTAAACCATCGTAAACATAGGAGATCCATGACAGAAGCACAGAGGAAAAGTTACAATGAAAAGGCTGCATTACGAATGAGAAAGTATCGAGAAAGGAAAAAGGAAATGGGATTGTTGGATAATATGCCTATGACTAGAAAAAAAGTACTAAAACAAAGAGAATACTGGAGATTGAAAAAGCGTGAACAACGGGGGAAAATGAGTCCAAATACAAAGGAAGCAGCAAAAGAAAAACGACGAAAAATGTATGCTTTAAAGAAGAAAAAATCAGAAGAAAAAAATGAAACTGAACCAACAAATGATTGTATCAGAAAAGCGAAACGAAGGTTAAATTTCCCCAAAGATCCAAAAGTATTTGCATCAGTTGTTAAGAACCTTGCAACAAACTTAACACCTAAAAAGAAACACCATTTACATGAAAATGGGGTGTTAATTCTGACGCCGAACAGTAAGACAAAACATGAAACAAATGCCAAAATTGTTGCACGCCTTAAAATGAACTTGAAAGAGCTGAAAACAAATCAAAGTAAACGTGGGAAGCAACTTTATTACACATTGACTCGTAGTTTGGTCGGCAAACATGCTATGGAAAAACAATTTCGGCAAGCACTGGACTTGAAATGGAGCCACTGGTGTAAACTGTCACTTCTCCAGCAAGAAGAAATCCCCAAATCTGACTCTTTGTCAACCGAAACCAAGGACAGTATTAAAACTTTCTATGAAACGGAATCAGTAACTTTGCCTACAAAGAAAACAGTGTTGAAAGATGGCACCCAAAAAAAAGTCCTTACAGAAACACTCCAAAGTGCATTCTCAAGGTTTCAACACGAGAATCCAGGACAAAAGATATCATTAAGTTCCTTCAAAAAACATAGGCCTAAACAGATCTTAACTATGGATAAACAGAAGTTCCGCACATGCTTGTGTGAATACTGTTTGAATATAGCTTTCAAACTTGAAACTATCAACAGAACATGTGAGCTTGAAAATCAGAAACATCTTAAGTTCAATGATAGGTTTGACTGTGTCAAAATGTCTCTGTGTGACAAAGACGGAGAGTTCAACAGAAGGGAATGTCTTGAAAGGAATTGTTCCATGTGTGGTGTGCACAAAATCACGACACACTTTCAACCCCTGAGTAAAATGTGCAGAGAAAAGACAATAAAGTGGAAAAAGTGGGAAGCATGCATGATGAAGTGTGCAGGGAAAGATGTTCGACGTCAGATGCTAGTAGAGAAAGAAGGCAGTGTAGATGTTCTGTTGGCGGAGTTTACAAAGGAAATTGGACCGCATGCAAATCACACATTCGTTGCCGAGTGGCAAAGGAAGCAGTACAGACATATAACACAGAATCTTCCAGAAGGTTGGATCGTTTCTGTCGCTGACTTCGCTGAAAATTATAGGTGTGTAAACCAAGACGAGATTCAGTCCGCTTATTATAATTATCAACAGGCCACACTCTTCACTATGGTTTATCACTACAGATGTCCAACCTGTAAAGATAACACAGTACAGGAATCAGCAGTATTTGTCAGTTCGGATCTGAAACATGATGCGGATGCGGTCAATTATTTCACCAAACAAATGAATGAACATGTCAAGTCAAAAGTAAGCTTTAACCATCATGTTCAATTTAGTGACGGCTGTGGGGCCCAATTTAAATCAAGAAAACCATTTCTTCATTTGTCTCAAGAAAGAAGCCATTCCATGGAGAGATGTTACTTTGGTTCACGGCATGGCAAAAGCGCATGTGATGCTCTGGGGGGTCTGGTGAAGAACCAAGCAGAAAGATTTGTAAAAAGCAGAAAAGTTACCATACAAAATGCAAGGGCACTTTTTCAATTCTGCCAAGACCAGCTGGCTGTAAAGAACACGCAGTGTAAACACAAGCTCAGAACATTTTTTTATGTAGAAGAGGTGAACAGGGACAGTAGTGAAAGTAAACTACAGACTGTGAAGGGAACACAGACATTCCATGATGTCCGTGGTGTGAGTGAAGGTGTTATAAAAGCTAGACATCTAACCTGCTTTTGTCCTGGTTGCATTCAAGAAGAAGGACAAGAATGTGAACATCTCAATCTTGTAGGTTCCTGGGAAGCTCATTCCCTGTTTAAAAGAAAGAAAGGTGAGAAACCAGAAAGTAAGAGTGAACAGAAGAAACAAAGAGTAGCCAAAGGAAACATGAAGGAGAAACCATTGCCACACAAGGCAAAAGAAATACCCTGTGACCATGAAGTAGCAGATATGTCAACTTGTTTAACCTTTGCGCAGCTGAAAAGAGTTGTTAACAAGAAAACCTTTTGTCCTCTACCGTCTCAAGAAGTTAGAACATTTGAGAATACCGCGAAAACTGTCGACAAGGTCAGCCTGACATTGATGCCCAACGACATTCCTCTGAGTGGTGAAGCACTGCTTCCAGCTGATATTTATGGAGATGGCAACTGTTTACCACGATCTGCCAGTGTTCTTGCATACGGTCATGAAAACAAATACAAGGAGATGAGAGAAAGAATTGTTTGTGAACTTGTGAAAAATGCTGACAAATACTTGGATAACAAGTATATGAAAATTGGAATGAATCCAAATGGAAATCAAGACGTTGTAAAAACATTTGCTACATACTCTGGGCTGTATGTAGGAACACGCTTGAATGAGGCAACCATCAGGAAATTGTATGAGTTAGAAGTGTTGTCAATTTGTAAGGATGGTGAATTCATGGGCCTATGGCAACTTGCCAGTCTTGCAAATGTTCTTTCATGCCCTGTGGTTTCAGTCTATCCCAAATATGGAAGCTATACAGTTCGCAGAGATATGCACCGCATATTTTATCCATTTGAAAATGTCAGCAAGGCCAATGCTGTCCATATTTTGTGGACCAATATAAATGGAGCAGAACAGGAAGAGAAAGAGTTTATGGTGAATCATTTTGTCGTCCTCATGCCACTCGTCCTTCAAACCGAAATTTCCATTGACTCAATGCCAGAAGTGTACGAATCCACAAGTGAACATGATGATAGCTTTACAGACAACATCTGGAAAATTATAAGTGATCTTGGCATGGAATCCCCCGAGCAGCTAGTCTTTGAGCAGTTGTCACCACAGTTGACACCACCCACACAGGCAGAAAAGTTTGCGGCCTCCGAGACACCACATGGAAGTCATTCAACCCCCAATCTGTCACAGGATGAGCATATAACCACAAGGCAGGCACAAGATGAGCACTCGACAGGCTGGCAGTCCAAAGAATATTTAACTACCAAACACCCATCAAAGCAAATGACAAGGTTGGTTTAGTTATTAATTTAAGTAAATTTATTTTCTAGTGTTAAAGATAACAACTATGCACCAGTCTGTTATTACTTTTTTAAGCCTAGTCATATTAAACTTGGTGGATAAGATTTATTTAGAAAATTCAAATAACCAAATGCAAAGACAACCAAATAAAAACTATTCATGTAATAAATGTCCCTATTGTTTTACATAGGTGAATGTAGCAATTACATTTTGAATTTTACATAAATGCAGGAATGACCATGAGCAGCTGTCTGATAAGCCCCGAGTGGGAGGGCAGTCACCTAATGAGCCAGGAGCCACCAGGCAACAACCAGATGATGAGCCCACGACCCCAGATAAGTCGCCACTAGAGCCCCCTTCAACTGGACAGCCAGGAGATGAGGACCTGAACCAAAAACACCCGACACCAGCCCTATCAAAAAGGTGGGTTTTAATACTATAATTAAACAAGATACCGATATTCTAACAATCTTAAATTTGACCCATTCGTTTTCAATGTAATTTATTAAAGTTGAACGAGTAGTAAAGAACAAGTCCATGACAAACAATACAAGATAGTAAATTTGTTTTCTTTTTTTATGCCCCCGCATCGATAGATCGGGGGCATATTGTTTTACTCATGTCCCTCTGTCTGTCTGTCCGCCCGTCTGTCCGTCCGTCTGTCCGAAAACTTAACCTTGCCAATATCTTCAAGCCTATTCAAGATACAAAAATAATATTTGGCATGATGATAGATCTCAAAGATCCGCATCCGCTGGTACCAAAGTCAAGGTCAAGGTCATTTGTCAAGGTCAAACTCTGAAAAAAAATGCCGTTACGGGGGCATTCCTGTTTCACAAACACATCTTGTTTTAAAGCAGATTTTACCGTGAGCAGCCACAAGATCAGCCATTGGGTCACCAGCAGCCACCAGAGGAGCCCTTGGGTCACCAGCAGCCACCAGATGAGCTCTTTGGTCACCAGCAGCCACTAGATGAGCCGTTTGATCACCAGCAGCCACCAGATGAGCCGTTAGGTCACCAGCAGCCATCAGAGGAACCCTTGGGTCACCAGCAGCCACCAGAGGAACACTTGGGTCACCAGCAGCCACCAGATGAGCCATTGGGTCAACAGCAGCCATCGGAGGAGCCCTTGGGTCACAAGCAGCCACCAGAGGAACACTTGGGTCACCAGCAGCCACCAGATGAGCCATTGGGTCACCAGCAACTACCAGAGGAACCCTTGGGTCACCAGCAGCCATCAGATGAACCCTTGGGTCACCAGCAGCCATCAGATGAGCCATTGGGTCACCAGCAGCCACCAGAGGAGCCCTTGGCACACCAGCAGCCATCAGATGAACCCTTGGGTCACCAGCAGCCACCACATGAGCCATGGGGTCACCAGCAACTACCTGAGGAACCCTTGGGTCACCAGCAGCCATCAGATGAACCCTTGGGTCACCAGCAGCCACCAGATGAGCCATTTGGTCACCAGCAGCCACCAGATGAGCCCGTGGGTCACCAGCAGCCACCAGAGGAGCCCTTGGGTCACCAGCAGCCACCAGATGAGACCTTGGGTAACCAGCAACCACCAGCTGAGCCCTTTGGTCACCAGCAGCCACCAGAGGAACCCTTGGGTCACCAGCAGCCACCAGATGAGCCCTTGGGTCACCAGCAGCCACCAGAGGAGCCATTGGGTCACCAGCAGCCACCAAGTCAGCCCTTGGGTCAAGCACAGCCACCAGATGAGTCTTGGACCTCTAAGCAGCCTCAGTCTTGGACCTCTAAGCAGCCTCAAAAGCTTGATGTTTCAGCAAGGTGGGTTTTAAATGATAGTCTTGCTTGTATACTAGCATGAATTGTCCAAGAGTTTGTTACACCATAGCCGCGGCAATAGCGCAGTTGGTAGCGCGCCGGACTTCTAATCCAGGGGTCCATATTCGCACGGGTTCGATCCCCGACCGCTGCACTTATCCTTTCGGACATTTGTCTTCCACCAATGGGTAGATAATCGTAAACCTATGTGGAATAGCAACTGGAGGCTAGGAAAGGGATGTGGTGGTAGTACTGGTGTGAGAAATACCAGGAATCCTTCGTTAGGTGCTCCAGTCGTCGCGATATAACTGAAGGATTGTTGAAAGCGATGTAAAACCCCAATTCAAATCAAATCAAATTGTTACATCATTATCTAAAATATTCAATAATTGGTGTTTTCAATGTGACTTCTAAAAAAATAACATCTGGAATAGATACTTAGATCCTCCAAAAGCAAATTTTACATTTATAACATTTTTTTAAATGATTATGGAACATGCAACACCAATGACACTAGCCCTACCATAAGCGCAACTCTATTTTCAGTGTGATTGATATAATCAAAGGATCCCAAAGATCACACAATAGTAATCACATATTTGCTTGAAAAATATTTTTCATTGTTTATTATTTTTCTATTTTTGATTTCAAGCAGTTTTTACCCTAACCAGCCACCAGATGAACCCTTGGCCAATGAGCAGATACTAGTTAGACCCACGACCCCCAGACAACCACCAGCTGAGGCCCTGACCCTTAAGCAGCCACCAAAGCTATCAACAGGGTTAGTTTTAAGTTGAAGAATTATACTATGATAATATTAGCCATCGTCAAAGCGCAGTTGGTAGGGCGTCGGACTATCAATCTAGAGTTCGCGGGTTCGATCCCCGACGGCGGCACTCATTCTTTCCGACTATTTGTCTCTCACCAATGGGTTGATAATCGTAGACCTATGTGAGATAGCAGCTGGAGGCTAGGAAAGAATGCGGTGGTTGTACTGGTGATAGGAATACCAGGAATCCGTTGTTAGGTGCTCCAGCCGCCGCGATATAACTGAAATAATGTTGAAAGCAGCGTTAAACTCCATTCAATCAATCAATAAACTATGATAATAATATCTACTGGTTTACAAGATCCTTTTTCTGAAATATTACATAATCATTAACAAGATTGATGTATTTTTTTCAGCATGACTTGTATTAAAGGTGTTTTAAAATCCTTGCCCTCAATAAAAAATTCTATATGGTTAAACACTGGTCTTGAAGAAGGAAAATTGCAAAGAGACATTGGTAATATAGTCAGATTTAAAAACAAACAGGTAAACAAAAATCCCATTGTCAATTGCACTGCCATTGCATTCAATAGCAATGGTGCAACATTAAAACATGTAAGGTTTAGCCTGTATGCTAAAGTTTTGATATAACATGTACAGGAGTGTTTTTTTTATTATATATAAAGAACAACAGTTTGAAAATCCAGGGATAAACTGTAAATTTGCATTTTAACATTAATACAGTTACAAACCAGGAACATACATAAATGTAGCACATGGCTCAGAAGTAATTCCTGCAGTTGTGAGTATCATGAGTTGAAAAGTGTTCTTCTGTTTGGAGATGGACAGCACTTGTTTGTATTGTACTTTTTTTTCAGTTGATTTTTAGTTAAGTTTTTTATACGCCCGTCTTATGACGGGACATATTATGTTTTCGCAATGCCCTTGTTCAAGTTCACAATGTTCCTGCTATTTGCAGATTTGTTTAAGCTCACCTGACTGGGCCTAATGACCTTAACCCATTACTCCACACATGCGCATTTTAACACGTCCAAATCAGGGGACTTATGAAAACATTGTAACAAAAGGATAAATTGCTCATAATGAGCAATTTCTCCTTTTGTCACGACGTTTTCTATTCTATCACATAGTGGAAATTTCTTTTCTCTTAATTTTACAATGCCGTCTGCTGTTGCTTTCAATTTGGAACAGTCTCAAAATGCTATATATGGGGTAATGGGTAAATACATTTTTACCATTTGAAGATATGGAATAAATTAATACCATAATTTTGGGAGTCTGTCTTGCTGTTCAGTGTTGTCTAAAGTGGAAATTCAATTGGCTTCCTAATATATCTAATTCACCAGTTGATATTACATGATCAATTGGTTGTGATGCTTTAAAGCTTGACCAGACATAAAGTACTATAGTTGTCTTACTCTCTTATTCTATGTTTACGTTTTTGGATTAAATCATTCCTGGGGTGTTGAAATTTATAGAGGCCATGTAATTGCAGGTTGACCACTGGCCTTATGTGCGTTTCTTTAAACACCACAAGAGGTTAAACCTGTGGAGTGATGGCAACATTCTTCATTCTGTCATATGGGAAGATGTTCGTGAGCAGTTGGCTATACCAAAACTTACTATGAGAGGTTCAAGGTTGTATTATGGTAAGTGAAGTCATTTGAATCTGAAATAATATGTTTTGTATAATGTACGAATGGTTACCAGTTTCCAATTCAATTAGAAAGATCTTTTAAATATCTGAAAGGTATATTTATTTAACCCATTACCTCTTAGTAACGCCTTTAACGCCTCTACAGTAGAAACCTTTTGAAAACACAGTGGGAAAAGGAGAAATTGCACAAAAAGTGCAATTTCTCCATTTCCCACAATGTTTTCTACACCATCAACTTATGAAACGTCCATTTCTTCCAGTTTTGATTTGTCGTCTGCAATTTCTTTCAGTTTGGAAATATCAAAAATTTGCCAGAGTGGTTATGGGTTAAGAGACATGCTTGTATAATATATTGGTAAGGCAAAACATGGGCGACAAAAAACAAGCTTTAATAAAAATACTATAAGCCATTTAAAATGCCACAGTCTTAATCTGATTTGTTACGAAATTTTCTTTTGTTCTATTTGCAGAATTTTGAGGATGACAGGCCAAAATCTCATCTCTACAGCTGTACTTTCTCAATTTCTGAATAAATAAGTTGTAATGAGTTAATAAAAAAAATGAATAAAATAAATTTGATTTGACATCCTATTTCTTATCTGAACCCCAAGGTTGCTTTGTGCTAGCAGAGCCTTGTTAGTGGCTTAAATGGTTGAAGCACATGGATACTGTATAACTGTTTTTTTTCGCGAAGTGCAATATTCGGGAATGTAGCTCAAAATAGTTTTTTCGCGTTTTCAATTTTAGCGAATTTGCATTCATAGGATTTCACTTTTATTCATTGCAATTTCAGTGGTTAACATTTAGCCCAATGTCTAACACGCAGGTAACTTTGTCAATTAGTGCATTGTATCTAATTAACTTATCACAGTTAGGCAAACAATGGTGCGAACAATAGAATTACCTATCGAGTATTGACAGTCGGACTATATAAGTTATAGCCTAGACATCATTGACGTTCATTTCCACTTCTTGATTCCATCATCAAGTTTATTTCATGCATTTATTTTTTGGGAATTTGGACCACACGCGAAAATAGAGGAAATTACCTGCCGCCTTAAAAACAGTTATACAGTATTTTGACATTGTTTCCACTCACCATGCTAGCTATGTTACAGGCAGATAAGCATGCTACAGAGGGTGACTAAAAGCCAGTGGGTGCATAAAAAAGGATAATATTGGTGCTTTCAATCACAATTATACACACAAACAAGCAACCAGTTACTGGGTGATGAGGAAAAGCTATAGCTACTCTAGTATTAGTACAGTACTGAAACTCAGAAAAACAACCTCTGAACTGGAGAGAAACCGTAACCGAATTGAACCGGAGCCGCTTTATTTAAAACCAAAAAGCCATGTCAATATGTTCTCGAGGACGACTGAATGTACAATAAACGTTATAAACTGGTAAAAACATTGTGAAACAGAAGCCATTGATCAATGGCTTCTGTTTTACAATGTTTTTACGGCGATAATTTAGTATGGAATGCACCGGAACCGGAGCAAAACGGAACCGGAAATAAGGTTGTTTTCTCGAGTTTTCGTACTGTACAACATAAATTTTGTTAATGATTCAAACATCGGGGTGTAACCCTTCCACAGCTACAGTGGTGTCAACGTTACATCATGAAACACTAAAAAACGGGTATATCTGGCATTCAAGTTGTTTAAATGTGTGTAAAAAATAAGAAGGCAACAAATGCTGGAAAAGGATGTCTTTGAATTTGTTTATTTCAATTAGATAACAAAATAACTTGCCTTACAAAACTTAATTTGTGTCCAGTTACATCATGCAGTCTTAGATTGGAAATTCCGTGCCATTAAACTTTGAAAATCCTTAAACTAGGTAAGTGTAGTAGAGATGGTTAAAGTGAATTCATGAGAGGCCGAATTTACAAAAGAAAAATGACCATTTGTCCAGATTTAACTATATTTTTGACTTTGTGTCCAGTGTTACATCAGTCATTGTTAGAAAAAAAAAAACCCTTCATCATTGCTTAGCGCTTAATTTTTTTTTAGTGTTTTATTCTGTCTATTGGAATACTATCAACAAACTTTAAATTTAAGCAAAAGAAACAGGTTAACACACAAGTCAAAAATTCTCAATTTGTTGGACACCAAGCTTTTTATGATGTAACCAAAAACAGCTGGACACAAAAACCACGACCATATAATAAAATGAATCTGTAGTTACATTATGATCGCCAGTTTAGCAAAGTTAGGTTAATTCATTTTATATAATGTGTTTTGATTGACTTTTGATAGATCGTCAGGAAAGGAAAGTCCAGCTAAATGCTAAGCGACGTGATCACTAATATCCTCGGACCATTTTTAGTTTCATTGTTTGGAGATTTCAAGTGGGAAATGTAGATAAATATAGCTCCCAGTTTAGAACCAAAGTGTCTAATTAGCCTACAATAAATCAAGTTTCATTTAGAGATAAGAATCTCCAAAAATAATTCAAATAAGACTGAATCTTCAAATCCTGTTTAACATGTCTACAATATGAATAATTTTAATTATAAAACAAAATTTTATCATCCAATTTTCAAAACAACTTAATATTTGACAGAAAATTAAATGGGATATTTTGTGGAAGGGAGGTTATAAAACATAATAAATTGGTTAGGGGGCAGGTCTCTAACCAAATTTCACTAAAATGATCCCTAGGTGACCCTATATCAGTTTACCAAAAATTATTGTGATTGGATGAAAAATATGTCTTTTAAGGATGGTCATTTTTTTATATGTCATTTTTAGCACACCTGAGCACGAAGTGCTCAAGGTGAGCTATTGTGGTTAGGTGGATGTCCGTCGTGCGTTGTGCGATGTCCCTCGTCAACATTTGCCTTGTATGCACTCTAGAGGCCACATTTTTTGCCCGATCAACCTGAATTTTGGTCAGAATGATTGTCTTGATGATATCTCGGACGAGTTCGAAATTGGGTCAACTGGGGTCAAAAACTAGGTCATGGGGTCAAATCTAAGAAAAAACTTGTATGCACTCTAGAGGCCACATTTTTTGCCCAATCAACCTGAATTTTGGTCAGAATGATTGTCTTGATGAAATGTCGGACGAGTTCCAAATTGGGTCAACTGGGGTCAAAAACTAGGTCACAGGGTCAAATATAAGAAAAACCTTGTATGCACTCTAGAGGCCACATTTTTTGCCCGTTCAAGCTGAATTGTGGTCAGAATGATTGTCTTGATTAAATCTTGAATGAGTTCAAAATTGGGTCAACTGGGGTCAAAAACTAGGTCACAGGGTCAAATCCAAGAAAAAACCTTGTAGGCACTCTTGTGGCCTCATTTATCCCGATCAACCTGATTTTGGTCAGAATGATTGTCTCGATGAAATCTCGGATAAGTTCGAAATTGGGTCAACCTGGATCAAAAACTAGGTCACAGGGTCAAATCTAAGAAAAACCTTGTATGCACTCTAGGGGCCACATTTTTGCTCGATCAACCTGATAGTTGGTCAGAATGATTGTCTTGATGAAATCTCGGGACAAGTTTGAAATTGGGTCATCTGGGGTCAAAAACTAGTTCACGGGGTAAAATCTAAGAAAAACCTTGTTTGCACTCTAGAGGCCACAATTTTTGGCCAATCAACCTGAAATTTGGTCAGATTGATTGTCTAGATGAAATCTCGGATGAGATCGAAATTGGGTCATCTGGGGTAAAAAAATAGGTCACAAAATCAATTATAAAAATCCTTGTTAGTCAACCTTAAAATTGTAAAAAACGGATTCTCAAGTTGTATAGAAGCAACAGCTTTGTTTAGCTCAGTCATTCATCATTCTATTTCTCATTCTTCTTTTGAATATTTTAGACAGTTTATTCAGGTGAGCGATTAAGGGCCACTATGGCCCTCTTGTTTTTATATGTTATATAGTCAAATTTTTGAAAATCATTTTCAACATCAGAAGAACCCAAAATATCTAAAAAGTCTAGTCAAAACTTTTATTTGCTTTTTAGTAACCTGAGCACGAAGTGCTCAAGGTGAGCTTTTGTGGTTAGGTGGATGTCCGTCGTTAGTCGTCCGTCGTCCGTCGTCAACATTTGCCTTGTATGCACTCTAGAGGCCACATTTTTTGCCCGATCGACTTAAAATTCGGTCAGAATGATTGTCTTGATGAAATCTCGGACGAGTTCAAAATTGGGTCAACTGGGGTCAAAAACTAGGTCACAGGGTCAAATCATAGAAAAACCTTGTATGCACTCTAGAGGCCACATTTTTTGCCCGATCGACTTAAAATTTGGTCAGAATGATTGTCTTGATGAAATCTCGAAAGAGTTTGAAATTGGGTCAACTGGGTTCAAAAACTAGGTCACAGGGTCAAATCATCGAAAAACCTTGTATGCACTCTAGAGGCCACATTTTTAGCTCACCTGAGCACGAAGTGTTCAAGGTGAGCTATTGTGGTTAGGTGGATGTGCGTCGTGCGGTGTCCGTCCTCCGTCATCAACATTTACCTTGTATGCACTCTAGAGGCCACATTTTTTGCCCGATCAACCTGAATTTTGGGCAGAATGATTGTCCTGATGAAATCTCGGACGAGTTTGAAATTGGGTCAACTGGGGTCAAAAACTAGGTCACAGGGTCAAATCTTAGAAAAACCTTGTATGCACTCTAGAGGCCACATTTTTAGCTCACCTGAGCACGAAGTGCTCAAGGTGAGCTATTGTGGTTAGGTGGATGTCCGTCGTGCGGTGTCCGTCGTCCCTTGTCAACATTTACCTTGTATGCACTCTAGAGGCCACATTTTTTGACCGATCAACCTGAATTTTGGTCAGAATGATTGTCCTGATGAAATCTCGGACGAGTTTGAAATTGGGTCAACTGGGGTCAAAAACTAGGTCACAGGGTCAAATCTTAGAAAAACTTTGTATGCACTCTAGAGACCACATTGTTTGCCCATTCAACCTGAATTTTGGTCAGAATGATTGTCTTGATGAAACCTCGGATGAGTTTGAAATTGGGTCAACTGGGGTCAAAAACTAGGTCACAGGGTCAAATCTTAGAAAAACCTTGTATGCACTCTAGAGGCCACATTTTTTGCCCAATCAACCTGAATCTTGGTCAGAATGATTATCTCGATGAAATCTTGGACGAGTTCGAAATTAGGTCAACTTGGGTCAAAAACTAGGTCACAAGGTCAAATCTAAGAAAAAGCTTGTATGCACTCTAGAGGCCACATTTTTTGCCGATCAACCTGAATTTTGGTCAGAATGATTGTCTTGATGAAATCTTGGACGAGTTTGAAATTGGGTCAACTGGGGTCAAAAACTAGGTCACAGGGTCAAATCTATAAAAAACCTTGTATGCACTCTAGAAGCCACATTTTTTGCCCGATCACCCTGAATTTTGGTCAGAATGATTGTCTTAATGAAATCCCGGATGAGTTCAAAATTTGGTCAACTGGGGTCAAAAACTATGTCACAGGGTCAAATCTTAGAAAAACCTTTTATGCACTCTAGAAGCCACAATTTTTGCCCTCTCAACCTGAATTTTTGTCAGAACGAAAGTCCTGATAAAATCTAGGATGAGTTCAAAATTGGGTCAACTGGGGTCAAAAACAAGGTCACGAGGTCAAATCTAAGAAAAAGCTTGTATGCCCTCTAGAGGCCAAATTTTTTGCCTGATCAACCTGAATTTTAGTCGGAATGATTGTCTTGATGAAATCTTGGATGAGTTTGAAATTGGGTCAACTTGGGTAAAAAACTAGGTCACGGGGTCAAATCTACGAAAAAACGTTGTATGCACTCTAGAGGCCACATTTTTTGCCCGATCAACCTGAATTTTGGTCAGAATGATTGTCTTGGTGAAATCTTGGACGAGTTCCAAATTGGGTCAACTTGACTCAAAAACTAGGTCACAGGGTCAAATCTTAGAAAAACCTTATAAGCCTTCTAGTGGCCACATTTATTGTCCAATCAACCTGAATTTTGGTCAGAATGATTGTCTTGATGAAATCTTGGATGAGTTTGAAATTGGGTCAACTTGGGTAAAAAA
Organism: Fragum whitleyi; assembly: GCA_948146395.1. Taxonomy (NCBI): domain Eukaryota; kingdom Metazoa; phylum Mollusca; class Bivalvia; order Cardiida; family Cardiidae; genus Fragum; species Fragum whitleyi. Next base: position 30,220,325 of record OX411544.1, read on the forward strand.
CTAGGTCACAGGGTCAAATCTAAGAAAAACCTTTTATGCACTCTACAGGCCACATTTTTAGCTCCACTGGCTGAAAGCCACTGGGGCTATTGTCATGGCGTTGTGTCCGTCGTGCGTCCGTCCGTGCGTCCGTGCGTCCGTGCGTGCGTCCGTAAACTTTTTCTTTAAAAATCTTCTTCTCAGAAACTACTGGATGGATTTCAACCAAACTTCACAGGAATGATCCTTGGGTGACCCTCTTTCAAAGTTGTTCAAAAAATTTTGATCCAATGAAAAACATGGATTTAATGGGCGTGGCTAATTTCCAAATATGGTAAAAAGTGACTTTTCTCAGGTTCTAATTGATGGATACCAATTAAATTTTACAAGAATGATCCTTGGGTGACCCTTTATCAGTCTACAAAAAATTATTGAAATCGGATAAAAATTATGTATTTTATGGGCGGAGGTCATTTCTCTATATGTTATATAGTGGAAACTTTGAAAATCATTTTCTCAGAATCTAATTGATAGATATCAACCAAATTTCACTGGGATGATCCTTTAGTGACCCATTATCAGTCTACAAAAATTATTGAAATCGGATGAAAAATATGTATTTTATGGACGGAGGTCATTTCTCTATATGTTATATAGTGGAAACTTTGAAAATCATTTTCTCAGAATCTAAATGATAGATATCAACCAAATTTTACATGAATGATCCTTGTGTGACCCTTTATCAGTCTACCAAAGATTATTGCGATCGGATGAAAAATTTGTATTTTATTGGCGGAGGTCATTTCCACTATATGTTATATAGTGGAAACTTAAAAAATCATTTTCTCAGAATGTAACTGATGGATATCAATCAAACTTCATAAGTATGATCCTTGGGTGATCCATTACCATGCAGCCAAAAATTATTGTCATTGGATGAAAAATATGTCTTTTATGGGTGGAAGTCATTTCTCTATATTTTATAATGTTGGAGACTTTGAAAATCAATTCAACATCAGTAAAACCCAAAATATCTAAAAATCTAGTCAAAACTTAGATTTGCTATTACAAGAAATTCAAGCCTGTGGAGCGACACAAGCCATTCATGGCTTTCTAGTTTACCCAATCAACCTGAATTTTGGTCAGAATGATTGTCTTGTTGAAATCTTGGACGAGATCAAAATTGGATCAACCGGGGTCAAAAACTAGGTCACAGGGTCAAATCTAAGAAAAACCTTGTTTGCACTCTAGAGGCCACAATTTTTGGCCAATCAAAATGAAATTTGGTCAGAATGATGGCTAGATGAAATCTCGGATGAGATCGAAATTTGGTCATGGGGGGTCAAAAACTAGGTCACGAAAATAATTATAAAAATCCTTGTTGGTCAAACTTAAAATTGTAAAAAAAAGGATTCTCAAGTTGTATAGAAGCAACAGCTTTGTTTAGCTGAGTCATTCATTATTCTATTTCTAATACTTCATTTGAAAATTTTAGACAGTTCATTCAGGTGAGCCATTAAGGGCCACAATGGCCCTCTTGTTTGCCCAATCAACCTGAATTTTGGTCAGAATGATTGTCTTGATGAAATCTCGGAAGAGTTCGAAATTGGGTCAACTGGAGTCAAAAACTGGGTCACAGGGTCAAACAATGGAAAAACCTTGTATGCACTCTAGAGGCCACATATTTTGCCCAAAAAACCTGAATTTTGCTTGGAATGATTGTCTTGATAAAATCTTTGACGAGTTCAAAATTGGGTCAACTGGGGTCAAAAACTAAGTAACAGGGTCAAATCTTAAAAAAAACGTGTCTGCACTCTAGAGGCCACTTTTTTGCCCAATCAACCTGAAATTTGGTCAGAATGAATGTCTTGATGAAATCTTTGATGAGTTCAAAATTGGGTCAACTGGGGTCAAAAACTAGGTCATGGGGTCAAATCATAGAAAAACCTTGTATGCACTTTAGAGGCCACATTTTTTGCCCAATCAACCTGAATTTTGTTCAGAATGATGGTCTTGGTAAAATCATGAATGAGTTCGAAATTGGGTCAACTGGGGTCAAAAACTTTGTCACAGGGTCAAACAATGGAAAAACCTTGTATGCACTCTAGAGGCCACATATTTTGCCCAAAAAACCTGAATTTTGCTTGGAATGATTGTCTTGATGATATCTCAGACTAATTTGAAATTGGGTCAACTGGGGTCAAAAACTAGGTCACAGGGTCAAATCTTAGAAAAACCTTGTATGCACTCTAGAGGCCACATTTTGGGCACAATCAACCCGAATTTTGGTCAGAATGATTGTCTTGATGTAATCTGGGACATTTTCAAAATTGGGTCAACTGGGGTCAAAAACTAGGTCACATGGTCATATCATAGAAAAACCTTGTATGCACTCTAGAGGCCACATTTTTTGCCCAATCAACCTTAATTTTGGTCTGAATGGCGATCTTGATGCAATTGTTGATGAGTACTTAATTGGGTCAACAGGGGTCAAAAACTAGGTCACATGGTCAAATCTTAGAAAAACCTTGTATGCACTCTTGAGGCCACATTTTTTGCTGGATCAACCTGAAATTCGATCAGAATGATTGTCTTGATGAAATCTCTGAAGTGTTCAAAATCGGGTCAACTGGGGTCAAAAACTAGGTCACGGGGTCAAATCTTATAAAAACCTTGTATGTACCCTAGAGGCAACAATTTTTGCCCAATCAACCTGAAATTTGGTCGGTATGAATGTCTCGATGAAATCTCGGACGATTACGAAATTGGGTCAACTAGGGTCAAAAACTAGGTCACATAGTCAAATCTAAGAAAAACCTTGTATGCACTCTAGAGGCAACATTTTTTGCCCAATCAACCTGAAATTTGGTCGGAATGAATGTCTCGAAATCTTGGACGATTACGAAATTGGGTCAACTAGGGTCAAAAACTAGGTCACATAGTCAAATCTAAGAAAAACCTTGTATGCACTCTAGAGGCCACAATTTTTGCTGGATCAACCTGAAATTTGATCAGAATGATTGAATTGATGCAATTTTTGATGAGTATGAGATTGGGTCAACTTGGGTTTAAAACTAGGTCATGGAGACAAATAATGGAAAATCCTTGTAAGTCAATTGAATGTCAACCTGAACATTGTAAAAAAGGTATTATCAAGTTGTACAGAGGCAGAAGAATATTGAAAAAAATTAGACAGTTCATTCAGGTGAGCGATTAAGGGCCACTATGGCCCTCTTGTACAAGAATTTCAAGCCTGTGGAGCACCTCAAGGCATTCATGGCTTTCTAGTTAAAAAAATGTTTGTGAAATTTTGATTGGTCCATTAATATGGGCGTGGCAGGGCCAGGCTTACTTTGAGCCCAAAATCTTTGAACGACATCTCCAAAACCTCTGGACCAATTTCAATGAAACTCCATCAGAAGGTTCTGTGGGTGACCCTTTTCAAATTTTTTTGGCAAAATTTTGATTGGCCCATAGAAATTGGTGTTGCAGGGCAGGGCTTATTAAGAGCCCGAAATCTTTGAACGACATCTCCTGAACCTAAGGGCAGATTTCAATGAAACTTCACTAGAAGGTTCCTTTGGTGACCCTTTTCAAAAATTGTTTGCAAAATTTGGATTGGCCCATAAATATTGCTTGGCAGTGCAGGGCTTATTTTGAGCCTGAAATCTTGGAATGACACCTCCTCCTGAACCACTCACAGATTTCATTGAAATTTTTTCAAGATTGTTCCTTGGGTGACCCTTTTCAAAAAGCTTTTGCAAAATTTTGATTGGCCCAAAAATATAGGCATGGTAGATGGAGCTTATTTTGAGCCTGAAACTTCACCAGAATGTGTTTTTGGTGACCACGCTCAAAAGATTTTGGGGAAATTTTGATTGGCCCATCAAAAAAGGGCATGGCAGGGCCAGGCTTATTTAGAACCAGAAACCTTTGAACGACATCTCCTTAACCAATAGGCAAATTTCATTGAAACTTCACCAGAACGTTGAATGGGTTATCCTTTAAAAAAAATGTTTGCAAAATGTTGATTGGCCCATAGATATTGGTATGGCAGAGCCTGGCTAATTTTTAGCCCGAAATCTTTGAGAATCATCTTCTCCTGAACAACTGGACCCATTCTGATGAAACTTTACCAGAATGTTCCTTGGGTGACCTTATACAAAAATTGTTTGCGAAATTTTGATAAGCCAATAAATATGGAGTGTTGCAGGATGTGGCTTTTTTTGAGCCCAAAATCTTTGAACAACATCTCCTTAACTACTGAGTGGATTTCATTGAAACTCTACCAGAATGGTTCTTGGATGACCCTTTTCAAAAATGTCTGCAAAACTTTGATTGGCCAATAAAAATGGGTGTGGCAGGGCGGGGCTTATGTTGAGCCCTAAATCTTTGAATGACATCTCCTGAACCACTCGGCCAATTTCAATGAAACAATACCAGAATGTTCCTTAGGTGACCCTTTTCAAAAGTTTTGGAGAAAAATTTTGAATGGCCCAAAAATATGGGCTTGGCAGGTTGGGGCTTCTTTTGAGACTGAAATTTTTGAACAACATTTCCTGAACCACTGGACCAATTTCAATGAATCTTCACCAGAATGTTCCTTGAGTGACCTTTTCAAAAGCTTTTTGAAAAATTTTGATTGGTCCATTAAAATGGGCATGTTGGGGCAGGACTTATTTAGAACTAGAAATCTTTGAATGATGTCTCCTCCTGATGTACTAAGCTGATTTCAAGAAACTTTTCCAGAATGTTCATTGGGTGACCCTTTTAACAAAAAATTTGCGAAATTTTGATTGGCCCATGAATTTGGCATGGCTGGGTGGGACTTTTGTTGAGTCTGAAATTTTGAATGACATCTCCTGAACCCCTAGGCCAATTTCATTATTAGATTTTTAGCTCACCTGAGCACATCTTGCTCAAGGTGAGCTTTTGTGATCATTAAATGTTCGTTATGAGTCTTCTGTTGTCTGTCTGGCGTCAACAATTTAATTGTTTACTCTCTAGATGCCACAATTATAATCCAAACTTGTCAAAATGTTGGTCAGGTCACAACAATGAACCCTATTGAAAATGGGAAGTATCCATGCTTTATCACGGGAAAAGGAACCTCATTGAAAATTTTCTTCACCAGAATGTTCCTTGAGTGACCTTTTTCAAAATTTTTAAAAAAAATTTGATTGGCCCATTAAAAAGGGCGTGTTGGGGCAGGGCTTATTTAGAACCAGAAATCTTTGAATGATGTCTCCTCCTGATGTACTAAGCTGATTTCAAGAAACTTTTCCAGTGTTGTCGTTATGTGTCGACTGTTGTCTGTCTGGCGTCAACAATTTAAGTGTTAACCCTCCAGATGCCACAAATATAATTCAATCTTCATGAAACTTGTCAGAATGTTGGCCAAGTCACAAGGATGAACCCTATTGAAAAAAGAAAGGATCCATGCCATATCACAGGAAAAGGGGCCTAAATTACAAATTTGTTGTTTACCCTCTAGAGGCCACAATAGTGATCCTGTCTTCATGAAACTTGGTAAAAATATTGGTCAGGTCACAAGGATGAGCCCTTTTGAAAATGGGAAGGATCCATGCTATATCACGGAAAAAGGGGCTTAAAAATTTCCTCATTAACTCATTAGAGGTCACAAATATGGCCAAATCTTTATGAAACTTGGTCATAATGTTGGTCAAGTCGTAAAGTCATGAACCCTGTTGAAAATGGGAAGGCTTCCTGCTATATAGAGTGAAAAGGGACCTAAATGACTATTTTTCTAGTTTACACTCTAGAGGCCACATAAATTGCCCAATCTTCATGAAACTTGGTCAGAATGTTGGTCAGGTCACAAGGATGAACCCTATTGAAAATGGGAAAGATCCATGCTATATCACAGGAAAGGGGTCTTAATGATTATTTTCTTGTTATAACTCTAGAGGCCATAATTTTGTCCCAAACTTAATGAAACTTTGCTTTGTGTAGAATTTATCTCCTTTATGACAGCTGCCTATTTAATTGATGTGATGTCCTAGGGGTCAAAGAGACTCTGGTGAGTGTCTTGGTCTTCTTGGTGTCCTTGTTACCAGACCTTGGGTGACGCTCTTCAAAAATTGTTATCAAGTTTTTGTTTGACAAATAAATATGGGCCTTGCAGGGCGGGGCTTATTTTGAGCCGGAAATCTTTGAATGATATCTCCTCCTGAAGTACTAAGCCAATTTCAATGAAACTACCAGAATGTTCATTGGGTGACCCTTTTCAAAAATTGTTTGCAAAATTTTGATTGGCACATATATATGGACGTGGCAGGGCAGGGCTTATTTTGAGCCAAAAATCTTTGAATGACATTTCCTCCTGAACCTCCCTGACGGTGGCACTCATACTTTCGGACTATTTGTCTCTCACCAATGGGTTGATAATTGTAGACCTTTGTGAGATAGCAGCTGGAGGCTAGGAAAGTAGTGATGGTGATGCTGGTATGGGAAATACCAGGAATCCATTGTTAGGTGCTCCAGCCGCCGTGATATAACTGAAACAATGTTGAAAGTGGCGTTAAACTCATTCAATCAATCAATCATTTCTCTTGAAACACTGGGCCAATTTCATTGAATTTTTACTAGAATGTTCCTTGAGTGACTCTTTTCATTGGCCGGTAGGGGCTTATTTTGAGTCCATAGTAATGAATGGGTGGGCAGGGTCTATTTTCACTTTAAATTTCGGAATAACATCTACTCTTCAACAATAAGGCAAATGTGAATTAAACTGTGTCAGAAAGTTACTTGGATGGGTTCCACTGGACCTATAAAATTCAGTTGAGCGGTTTAGGACCATTTTGTCCCTCTTGTTGTATGAAATGTCATTAGTATGGAACCAGCTGTTGAAGTTTTAATGGATTTTTGATGCTGATTATCTGAAAAAATACCCCTTTAACTTTTAACGATGACCCTTCTTGTTTTGCGAGACACACCTGGACATATCAGTATCTTGCGTGTCCTCCATGCACAGCTTTTGCAGCCCTGATTCGTCAATGCATAGAATTCATCAGGGTGTTAATTATGGCCATGGGGATGTTGGCTGTTTTTAGATAAAATCTGTCGTCATTGTGCGAAAACTGAGACATTTTGTGATAAATTTGAATGGTAAGTGATAGGGCTTTCCTATTCCACCTGATGATTGCCTGTGACAAGGCCTTTCTGTTGATACCAAGTTCAAGGTCATCAGTCAAGGCCAAGGTCATTTTTTCGAGATTAAATTTGAGAAAAAAATGCAAAAAACTTTGACATATTTGTGATATCTCTGTCCTACTGAAGGCGTTCATTTGAAACTTGGCACACATAGTCACCATCAAAAGAGCAATCTTTTCTATAAAGGGGGATAACTTTAGAAGCATTTTATGCAAGTTATGCCCCTTTTTAGCTCACCTGAGCACGAAGTGCTCAAGGTGAGCTATTGGGATCGTAGAATGTCCGTCGTCCGTCGTGCGTCGTCCGTCGTCCGTCGTCCACATTTTCTTTAAACATCTTCTCCTCCTAAACCAGTGGGCCAATCTTGATGAAACTTGGCAGGGATGTTCCTTGGGTCAAGCTCTACCAAAGTTGTTCAAATAAATGAAATCCACCCTTAACTTTCCCTTTACCCTTAACAAAAAGGGTGAAAATATGAAAATCTTTAAAAATCTTCTTCTCTGAAACCAGAAGGCAGACAGCTTTCATATTTGGTATGTAGCATTATCTAGTGGACCTCTACCAAGTTTGTTCATATCAAGACCCTGGGGTCATATTTGGGCTTTGCCCGGGCCCAACCCTTTTTACATAGAATCAAAGAGCGAAAATCTTTAAAAATCTTCTTCTCTGAAACCAGATGGCAGACAGCTTTAATATTTGGTGTGTAGCATCACCTAGTGGGCCTCTACCAAGTTTGTTCATATCAAGACCCTTGGGTTATATTTGGGCTTTGCATGGGTGCATCCCTTTATCTCTTATGAGCACGAAGGGTAAAAAAATGAAAATCTTCAAAAATCTTCTTCTATGAAACCAGATGGCAGACAGCTTTGATATTTGGTATGAAGCATCGTCTAGTGGACCTCTACCAAGTTTGTTCATATCAAGACCCTAGGATCATATTTGGGCTCCACCCGGGCGCAACCCTTTTTACATAGAATCAAAGAGCGAAAATCTTTTAAAATCTTTTTTAATCGAAACCAGAGGACACACTGCCTTCATTTTTGGTATGTAGCATCATCTAGTGGGTCCTTACCAAGTTTGTTCATATCAAGACCCTTGGGTCATATTTGGGCTCCAACCGGGCGCATCCCTTTCAGCTCATCTGAGCACGATGGGTGAAAATAGGAAAACCTTCAAAAATCTTCTTCTCTGAAACCAGAAGGCAGACAGCTTTCATATTTAGTATGTAGCATCATTTTATGGACCTCTTTCAAGTTTGTTCATATCAAGACCCTGGGGTCATATTTGGGGTCCACCCGGGTGCATCCCTTTTTAGCTCACCTGAGCACGAAGTGCTCAAGGTGAGCTATTGGGATCGTAGAATGTCCGTCGTCCGTCGTCAGTCGTGCGTCGTCCGTCGTCCGTCGTGCGTCGTCCACAATTTCTTTAAACATCTTCTCCTCCTAAACCAGTGGGTCAATCTTGATGAAACTTGGCAGGGATGTTCCTTGGGTCAAGCTCTACCAAAGTTGTTCAAATAAATGAAATCCACCATTAACTTTCCCTTTACCCTTAACAAAAAGGGTGAAAATATGAAAATCTTTAAAAATCTTCTTCTATGAAACCAGAAGGCAGACAGCTTTCATATTTGGTATGTAGCATCATCTAGTGGACCTCTACCAAGTTTGTTCATATCAAGACCCCGGGGTCATATTTGGGCTTTGCCCGGGCCCAACCCTTTTTACATAGAATCAAAGAGCGAAAATCTTTCAAAATCTTCTTCTCTGTAACCAGATGGCAGACAGCTTAAATATTTGGTGTGTAGCATCACCTAGTGGGCCTCTACCAAGTTTGTTCATAACAAGACCCTTGGGTCATATTTGGGCTTTGCACGGGTGCATCCCTTTATCTCTTATGAGCATGAAGGGTAAAAAAATGAAAATCTTCAAAAATCTTCTTCTCTGAAACCAGAAGGCAGACAGCTTTCATATTTGGTATGTAGCATCATCTAGTGGACCTCTACCAAGTTTGTTCATATCAAAACCTTGGGGTCATGTTTGGGCTTTGCCCGGGCCCAACCCTTTTTACATAGAATCAAAGAGCGCAAATCTTTAAAAATCTTCTTTTCTGTAACCAGATGGCAGACAGCTTTAATATTTGGTTTGTAGCATCACCTAGTGGGCCTCTACCAAGTTTGTTCATATCAAGACCCTTGGGTCATATTTGGGCTTTGCACTGGTGCATCCCTTTATCTCTTATGAGCACAAAGGGTAAAAAAATGAAATTCTTCAAAAATCTTCTTCTCTGAAACCAGAAGGCAGACAGCTTTCATATTTGGTATCTAGCATCATCTAGTGGACCTCTACCAAGTTTGTTCATATCAAGACCCTAGGATCATATTTGGGCTCCACCCAGGCGCAACCCTTTTTACATAGAATCAAAGAGCGAAAATCTTTCAAAATCTTCTTTAATCGAAAACCAGAGGGCACACTGCCTTTATTTTTGGTATGTAGCATCATCTTGTGGGCCCCTACCAAGTTTGTTCATATCAAGACCCTTGGGTCATATTTTGGCTCCACCCGGGCGCATCCCTTTCAGCTCATCTGAGCACAATGGGTGAAAATGGGAAAACCTTCAAAAATCTTCTTCTCTGAAACCAGAAGGCAGACAGCTTTCTTATGGGCCTTTTCTAAGTTTGTTCATATCAAGACCCTGGGGTCACTTTTGGGGTCCACCCGGGTGCATCCCTTTTTACATAGAATCAAAGAGCAAAAAGGCATATCTGTCTTGCTCTTCGCTGAAAACGTTCCATGGTATCAATCTTAGGCAATTATCTTCTTTTTGACATCTGCCTATCTAATTAATGTGATGTCCCAGGGGTCATAGAGACTCAGGTGAGCGATCTAGGACCATCTTGGTCCTCTTGTTCTACTTAGGGTTTTTTCGACATCCATTATGTTTTTACTATCCAGCACTTACAGCCAGGCCCAGGCACCCTTAGGCGGTGCTCTGTTCATGCAGGGCATGTGTGAGATGGACATGATTAGTCAGGGCATTTGGACGTCACCTAATACCGTCCTATCGAGTTCATCCCACAAATTTTCAATTGGGGACAAATCTGGACAGAATGCTGGCCAACCAAGCGGTTAAATGTTATTGTTGGCAAGAAATTACTGGCAAACTCTGGCTGGTCATTGTCTTGCTCTAATATCAGGTTACGTGCTTGCACGCATGGGACGGCATTTGGGCGGAGGAATTCGTCTCTATACCTGTCACCGTTTAAATGACCGTCAATCACAATCAATAGTGATTTAAACCCATAGGAGATGCCACCCAAAACACATACCGAACCACCGCCAAACCTATCCCGTTAAACAACACACACATTGTAGTCCTTGGGCTAGGAGGGGTCACCGTGCACCCCCCAAGGGCTCTCAGAGAGTGGTATGGAAATGTTCATAGGACTCCCTGAGTGAGAATCAAGATGTTAACAGGTGCTAATTTGGGTCCTGTCTGCCATCCCGAGTGCTTTCTAGATGGCAGCCAAGAAAAAATTCACCTTTGGTGTGCTAAAGAGGGATTTTTTTGTGTTCTGGTAAAACCCTTTATTACTTAAAATGATTTTAAAGATACCAGCTTCCAAAATGGGAGATGGTAGCCAGTTCTAGATAAGAATTTTTCTATTTTTTCAATGATTGCATTGAGATAAGTGTTCACCATGTACTACACCATAGATCATGTCAAAGTGCTATGATATTGTTGATATGATCTTCCAGAGTTCAAATCAAGGTGTTATCAGTCAATATTTTGGGTCCTGACAGCCTTTCTCAGTGTTTTTATTCTCCCAGAAGGGAGAGCATATAGTCATCTGTCCGTCCGTCCGTAATTCTGTCCGCCCATCCATCCCCACCTATTTGTCCATAACCCTTGGGCCAAATCAAATGAAACTTACCATGTGAACTCCCTATGATATAGTGATGATGCATTTGATACGGATTTTGAGACCTCATCACAGGAAAATGGGACTTAGGGTAAAAAACAGTTTTTCCCAAATTACTCCTAGTCTAACCGTCAGAATTTAGTGAAATTTCATATTTGAGTAGCAAATCAGATGCCCTTAACTATAAACAATTTGCAATTATCGTAAAAAAATATATCATGGAAAAAGGGGGCTGCATTTCTCCTAGTCTCATGCTCAGAATTTGATGAAATTTCACATTTCAGTAGCAAATCAGATGCCCTTTACCATAAAGTATTTGAAATTTGTGTCTAAAAATATGTCTTGCAAAAAGGGGGGTTAATTTTGGTTACCTTTACGTTTGCTGTATAAGATAAAACCTTATTTGAGTCCTTGCAATCTGACCACAGAGCATATCTCCTAAAGTATAATAGCTATCAACTTGAAACTTTATGGGTGGATAGATCTTATGGAGGAGAAGTGCAGTGCACAAGAACTACAACTCTTGCTTGCATAATTTTGGAATTATTGCCCTTTGTTATTTTTATACGCCCGTCAAAGACCGGACATATTATGGGATCACCCGTGGCGTCCGGCAATTGGCGTCAAGGCGTCCGGCAGCGTCCACTTCTTTGTCCTGAGCATAACTCTGTAACTTTAAGTAGTCCGATGGACTTCAAACTTGGCAATTTTATTCTTCTCATCATCACGGAGTGCAGTGCACAAGAACCATAACTCTACCTGGCCTATTTTTTGAGTTATTGCCCTTTGTTGTTTTTCATACTAGAATCTTGTCCGGAGTATATCTCTAAAAGTATAATAGCTAGGATCATGAAACTTCATGGGTGTATAGATCTCACCAGCGGGAAGTGCAGTGAACAAGAACCATAACTCTACCTAGCCTATTTTTTGAGTTATTGCCCTTTGTTGTTTTTCATACTAGAATCTTGTCCGGAGTATATCTCTCAAAGTATAATAGCTATGATCATGAAACTTCATGGGTGTATAGATCTCACCAAGGGGGAGTGCGGTGCACGAGAACCATAACTCTACCTGGCCTATTTTTCGAGTAATTGCCCTTTGTTGTTTTTCAGACATGAATCTTGTCCGGAGTATATCTCTTAAAGTATAATAGCTAGGATCATGAAACTTCATGGGTGTATAGATCTCACCAAGTGGGAGTGCATTGCACAAGAACCATAACTCTACCTGGCCTATTTTTTAGCTCATCTGAGCACGAAGTGCTCAAGGTGAGCTTTTGTGCTCGCGTGATGTCCGTCGTGCGTCGTTTGTCATCAACATTTACCTTGTAGACACTCTAGAGGCCACATTTTTTGCCCAAACAACCCAAAATTTGGTCAGAATGATTGTCTTGATGAAATCTCGGACAAGTTCGAAATTGGGTCAAGTGGGGTCAAAAATGAGGTCACGGGGTCAAATCTTAAAAAAACCTTGTAGACACTCTAGAAGCCATATTTTTTGCCCAATCAACCCGAAATTTGGTCAGAATGATTGTCTTGATGAAATCTCGGACAAGTTTGAAATTGGGTCAAGTGGGGTCAAAAATGAGGTCACGGGGTCAAATCTTAGAAAAACCTTGTAGACACTCTAGAAGCCATATTTTGTGCCCAATCATCCTGGAATTTGGTCCAATTGATTGTTTTGATGAAATCTCGGACAAGTTCGAAATTGGGTCAAGTGGGGTCAAAAATGAGGTCACATGGGTCAAATATTAGAAAAACCTTGTAGACACTCTAGAAGCCATATTTTTTGTCCAATCAACCCGAAATTTGGTCAGAATGATTGTCTTGATGAAATCTCAGACAAGTTTGAATTTGGGTCAAGTGGGGTCAAAAATGAGGTCACGGGGTCAAAACTTAGAAAAACCTTGTAGACACTCTAGAAGCCATATTTTGTGCCCAATCAAACTGAAATTTGGTCCAATTGATTGTTTGATGAAATCTCGGACAAGTTCAAAATTGGGTCAAGTGGGGTCAAAAATGAGGTCACGGGGTCAAATCTTAGAAAAACCTTGTAGACACTCTAGAAGCCATATTTTGTGCCCAATCAACCTGAAATTTGGTCCAATTGATTGTTTTGATGAAATCTCGGACAAGTTCGAAATTGCGTCAAGTGGGGTCAAAAATGAGATCACAGGGTCAAATCTTAGAAAAACCTTGTAGACACTCTAGAAGCCATATTTTTGCCCAATCAACCTGAAATTTGGTCAGTATGATCATGTTGATGAAATCTCGGACAAGTTCGAAATTGGGTCAAGTGGGGTCAAAAATGAGGTCACAGGGTCAAAACTTAGAAAAACCTTGTAGACACTCTAGAAGCCATATGAAATTTGGTCAGAATGATTGTCTTGATGAAATCTCAAACAAGTTCGAAATTGGGTCAAGTGGGGTCAAAAATGAGGTCACGGGGTCAAATCTTAAAAAAACCTTGTAGACACTCTAGAAGCCATATTTTGTGACCAATCAACCTGAAATTTGGTCCAATTGATTGTTTTGATGAAATCTCGGACAAGTTCGAAATTGGGTCAAGTGGGGTCAAAAATGAGGTCACAGGGTCAATTCTTAGAAAAACCTTGTAGACACTCTAGAGGCCATATTTTTTGCCCAATCAACCTGAAATTTGGTCAGTATGATCATGTTGATGAAATCTCGGACAAGTTCAAAATTGGGTCAAGTGGGGTCAAAAATGAGGTCATGGGGTCAAATTTTAGAAAAACCTTGTAGACACTCTAGAAGCCATATTTTTTGCGAAATCAACCTGAAATTTGGTCAGAATTATTGTTTTGATGAAATCTGGCACAAGTATGAAATTGGGTCAAGTGGGGTCAAAAATGAGGTTACAGGGTCAATTCTTAGAAAAACCTTGTAGACACTCTAGAAGCCACATTTTTTGCCCAATCAACCTGAAATTTGGTCAATATGATTGTCTTGATGAAATCTCTGACAAGATCGAAATTGGGTCAAGTGGGTTAAAAAATGAGGTCACGGGGTCAAATCTTAGAAAAACCTTGTAGACACTCTAGAAGCCATATTTTGTGCCTGATCAATCTGAAAATTGGTCAGAATGATCATCTTGATGAAATCTAGGTCAATTTTGAAATTGGGTCAAGTGGGGTCAAAAATGAGGTCACAGGGTCAAATCTTAGAAAAACCTTGTAAACAGTGTAGAGGCATCATTTTTGCCCAATTGACCTGAAATTTGGTAAGAATTCTTCATCCTTTCTAAATCTACTTTAAACTATTTTCGACAGTTCATTCAGGTGAGCGATTTAGGGCCACTATGGCCCTCTTGTTGAGTTATTGCCCTTTGCTGTTTTTCATACTAGAATCTTGTCCGGAGTATATCTCTCAAAGTATAATAGCTAGGATCATGTAAGTTAATGGGTGTATAGGTCTCACCAAGGGAAAGTGTAGTGCACAAGAACCATAACTCTACATGGCCTGTTTTTTGAGTTATTACCCTTTGTTGTTTTTCATACTAGAATCTTGTCCGGAGTATATCTCTAAAAGTATAATAGCTAGGATCATGAAACTGCATGGGTGTATAGATCTCACCAAGGGGGAGTGCAGTGAACAAGAACCATAACTCTACCTGGCCTTTTTTTTGAGTTATTGTCCTTTGTTGTTTTTCATACTAGAATCTTGTCCGGAGTATATCTCCAAAAGTATAATAGCTAGGATCATGAAACTTCATGGATGTATAGATGTCATCAAGGGGGAGTGCAGTGAACAAGAACCATAATTCTACCTGGCCTATTTTTTGAGTTATTGCCCATTGTTGTTTTTCATACTAGAATCTTGTCCGGAGTATACCTCTTACCTTTGTCCATCTGTCTCTCTACACAAAACATGACAAAAAATATTCATTCAAAATAACCTCAGTTCTATTCAAACCCCCAGTTAATACTAAGCAGTGTGACGGGCGTATCTTGTGACAATGTGACACCTTGTCGATACTTAGATTATGTCTGTAGCATATCTCCTAAAGTTTAACAGCTATCAACTTGAAACTTTATGGGTGGATAGTTCTCATGGAGGAGAAGTGCAGTGTACAAGAACTGCAACTCTTGCTTGCATAATTTTGGAGTTATAGCCCTTTGTTATTTTTTATACTTAGATTTTGTCTGGAGCATATCTCCTAAAGTATAATAGCTATCAACTTGAATCTTTATTGGTGGATAGATCTCATTGAGGAGAAGTGCAATTCACCTGAACTACAACTCATGCATGTATAATTTTGGAGTTATTGCCCTTTGTTATTTTTATTTCTTAGATTTTATAGGAGGCAAATTTTTGACAGTACATAGAATCTTTTATCTATTAGGCTTCAGTTTGCTATCATGTCCATGTCCAACATGGCTCTTGTTAGCTCCACTGGCTGAAAGCCACTGGGGCTATTGTCATGGCGTTGTGTCCGTCGTGCGTCCGTCCGTCCGTGCGTGCGTGCGTGCGTCCGTCCGGTCGTAAACTTTTCTTTAAAAATCTTCTCCTTAGAAACTACTGGATGGATTTCAACCAAACTTCACAGGAATGATCCTTGGGTGACCCTCTTTCAAAGTTGTTCAAGAGATTTTGATCCAATGAAAAACATGGATTTAAGGGGCGTGGCTAATTTCCAAATATGGTAAAAAGTGAGTTTTCTCAGATTCTAATCAATGGATACCAATTAAATTTTACATGAATGATCCTTGGGTGACCCTTTATCAGTCTACAAAAAATCATTGTGATCGGATGGAAAATATGCATATTATGGGCGGAGGTCATTTCTCTATATGTTATATAGTGGAAACTTTGAAAATCATTTTCTCAGAGTGTAATCGATGGATATCAACCAAATTTCATTGGAATGATCCTTGAGTGACCCTTTATCAGTCGACAAAACAATCATTGTGATCGGATGGAAAATATGCATTTAATGGGCGGAGGTCATTTCTCTATATGTTATATTGTGGAAACTTTGAAAATCATTTTCTCAGAATGGATTGGATGGATATCAACCAAATTTCACTGGAATGATCCCTGAGTGACCCTTTTTCAGTGTACCAAAAATTATTGTGATTGGATGAAAAATAAGCATTTTATGGGTGGAGGTCATTTCTCTATATGTTATATAGTGGAAACTATGAAAATCATTTTCTCAGAATGTAACTGATGGATATCAATCAAAAATTTTTGGTATGATCTTTGGGTGACCCATTATCATGCAGCCAAAAATCATTTTGATTTGATGAAAAATATGTCTTTTAGGAGCGGAGGTCATTTCTCTATATGTTATATAGTTCAAACTTTGAAAATCATTTTCAACATCAGTAGAACCCCAAATATCAAAAAATCAAGTCAAAACATTTATTTGCTTTTACAAGAATTTCTAGCCTGTGGAGCGACTCAAGCCATTCATGGCTTTCTAGTTTTTATTGAAGACAGGCTTGTCTGTCTTTCAATATAGGGATCGTCGCCATTGGATTTTGATAACACACCTAAATGAGTCATTACGCTAAAAAAAAGCAGACCCATTCATAAAAATAAACGCGGCAAAAATAATCAAAAGTATAGTAATATACCGTAAATTTTGGTGCTGACCTAAATTCTGGCCGGGACCACAGGGGAGTGAACACGTGATCTATGCAGAAGTCGCCTGTGGAAACGTGTTTTGCATTCGTAAGTGGTGCTGTTTTAGGGCGTTTTCGGTTGCAATCTTTTGCATTTGCTCCAAATAGTCATTTGCATCCCACAACTGTTTTTATACATTGGCAAGCTATTTTCAGTTCCCCATTTTAGACTCGCTATTTCTCGTTAAATTGTGCATTTGTGTGTCCTTAAGGTTGCTTTATTTATCCGTCTCCAGGGCCTGTCGTAGTGTAAATGGAAAAATACTAAAATACCACATAGCTATTTGAATCAATTCATAAACCCTTGGAAATTCCTAGGTTTGAATTTTTACTTGGTTTTACGGAGAAATCATTTCGATGGCTATTCAAATTACTTTATTATTAGGGTTGTTTTCTCTATCCAAATTGTACAGCATTCGGAACATCACTCGGCCATTTCCGTAAACTACAACAGATCGTGATCGTGATATTAACTCGGCAATCTTCGGGCGATCTCCGAAGTCTCCGATCTATCTAAATGAAGGTTACGGAATCGGGCTAGTTGAGACGAATGAATGTGATTGGCCGAGTGGTGTTCCGAATGGCCTGTACAGTTGTACCACGCATGCGTGACCCTGGTTTTGAGTTTCCGCTTTTGTTTTCGACAATTTTCTGACAATAACAAAAACTGTTTTGAAAACTGGAATGGATTTATTTGTAACATTCTGGGGTAGACTATAAAAGATTTCTACTCAAGGTGATAAATGCTGTAGATCGGGATTTCATTTAACGATCTGTCATTTTAACAGTTTTGTCAAAATTGATAGTTCACCGGATAGTTCCGAATCTTGATCTAGAAAAGCAGCTCCGTGGGAAAGGCCTGAAAGGTTGGTTGTCTTAACAGGTTTATGTATTATTTTGTAGTTGAAATAATTTTCTACTAAGTAAGACCATATGCAAATACGAAATATCGCAATGGAGAATTAGAAATAGAATGTTTCACTCCTGGAAGAAACTTACAGGGTACAGTGCTGTCGGCTAATCCTGCCCACTTAAGAAAGTCAAGTACAAAATTTTTGTAAAGATTTCGCATGTACACAAAAAATCAATACACGACCGAACTCTTGTACCGTTTTGGCTATGTAAAAGGTATTTCATCTAGAACAAAATTTAAATAAAATTACACAACCCGGTGATGAACAGATGCACCGTCGTGTTTTATAAACTCGTCGGCTATAACCGCGCAGTCCAGGAAAGAACCTAACTTTAATGCCGGTAAATCTGTTAGAATTGAAATGAATAACACTGAGACAAAAATGGGAATCTTTTTACTTTAAAATACACAAATGCACTTTCAGTTTGAATTGATTAAATAATCGAATTTTTGAATATGAAAAGTAGGTTTTTCTGCTTTTATGTTTAGCAGCCATATTCTTAGTTTACATGACGTCATATAGCTGTGCAGCTTTAGACGACGCCCAGGATTAGCCAACGTGAGTGTATTCATAAAAAATTAAGCTAAAGCTATTGTACGGGAAAATACTTCTTCTTGATATTGACTTTGACTAGTAAAAGTATAAGAATATTTGTATTATTTTCATTGCTTCCTTCATGTGGAGATATTTAGTCAAATCCAGGACCAGATAATAAATGTTAAAGAAATTTGAACAGATTTCCAATTCAGGGCAATATTCACCATGGCAATGAAAAGTTCAGCTCTTCATCAAGGGGTAAGCAATGTATTTCTTGTGGATTAACATTTTTATTTAAGATTTTTACACATCCACTTGATGAGTTTGCCTGGAAAAAATAGGATTTGGATCATATTTTGATTGCTGGGGATAATCTATACAATTTTATAAAACTGGGTTGCAATAATTCATATGAGTTTTTAGAATTCAGGAATTACCACCATATATCTGTTGGTTAAATGAATGTTTTTCATTTAGGATATTGAAAACTTACACTGGGGGATGAATAGGGATTATGAAGGCAGTTACCCTCTTGTTAAGCTTGAATTTGCTATAGGGATAGGTTTATCTGGAAGTAATGAGACTTCAAAGTATAGCATATTCATTTGTAATGGAAGTGCAGTTTCCATATGTAACCATCAATGATTGTTTTAAATTTTTGATATCCACTCAAGAGATCTTCTCAAAACGCCACAATTTTCATTCCAATTGTTAATATTCAGTCCTGTCTTCAATTCAGGCCTTTCAGGCCTTTGATTGTGACAATGCCTTATTCGGGGAGCATAATCCGTCTCTGACGGCTCAAGTTCTAAATGGCTGCCACTTAAAATTCAAATTAATCAGGAGTCATAATACGGATATCACTTAATTTTGAATTATATTTAAGGACCAAAAAGTGTATTTTTTACTTTCTTTGTACAATATTGTCTATTAGTAATTGTTAATTTGGATATCCAAATATCCTCTATTAGGGATGGCAGCCAGATTAGGATAGGAATTTTATTTTTTTGTTGCAATCTGTGAAAGACATTTACCTTGCCTAATTGATTGTACCACAAAAATGTTAATTCAACATGCCAAAGATTAAATCAAGTTGTTTACAGTAGATGTTTTGAGTCCCGACAGCCTTTTAGGGGTGTTTTTCTAAATGGGAGCCAATGCACAAACAAGTAAATAAATTGGAACAACTTTTTTAATTATGAGCAACCTTTGTTTTTTGTTCACTTAAGCACAAAGTGCTCAAGGTGAGCTATTGTGATCGTACAATGTCCGGCGTCAGACGTGCATCATGTGGAGTGCGATGTGTGTCTTCTATCTTCAAAAACTTCTTCAAACATCTTCTAAACCAGTGGGCCAAACTTGATGAAACTAGGCAGGGATGTTCCTTAGGTCAAGCTCTACCAAAGTTGTTCCAATAAATGAAATCCACCCTTATCTTTCCCTTAACCCTTAACAACAAGGGTGAAAATAGGAAAATCTTCTAAATATCTTCTTCTCTGAAACCAGAAGGCAGACAGCTTTCATATTTGGTATGTAGCATCATCTAGTGGATCTCTACTAAGTTTGTTCATATCTAGACCCTGGGATCATACTGGGCTCCAACAGAGCACATCCTGTTTAGCTCATCTGAGCACAATGGGTAGAAATAAGAAAATCTTCAAAAATTTTCTCCTCTGAAACCAGATGGAAGACAGCTTTCATATTTAGTATGTAGCATCAACTATTGGCCCTCTACCAATTTTGTTCATATCAAGATCATGGGGTACTATTTAGGCTCCTCCGGGGCACTTTTCTTTTAGCTCATCTAAGCACAATGGGTGAAAATAGGAAAATCTTCAAAATTCGTATTCTCTGAGACCAGAAGGCAGACAGCTTTCATATTTAGTATGTAGCATCATCCAGTGGACCTCTACCAAGTTTAAAGCTCCACGTGCCAAAGGCCACTGGGGCTATTGTCATGGCGTTGTGTCTGTCATGCGTCCTATGTGTCATTGCACCCGGTCGTAAACTTTTTCTTTAAAAATCTTCTCTTCAGAAACTACTGGATGAAATTCAACTAAACTTCAAAGGAATGATCCTTGGGTGGCCCTCTTTCAAAATTGTTCAAGAAATTTTGATCCAATGAAAAACATGGATTTTATGGGCATGACCAATTTCCTAATATGGCAAAAAGTGAGTTTTCTCAGAATCTAATTGATGGATACCAGTTAAATTTTACATGAATCATCCTTAGGTGACCCCTTTATCTGTCTACAAAAAATTATTGAGATTAGTGAAAAAAATGTATCTTATGGGCGGAGCTCATTTTCTATATTTTTAGCTCACCTGAGCACAAAGTGCTCAAGGTGAGCTATTGTGATCACTCATCGTCCGTCGTCTGTCCGTCTGTCTGTCCGCTCTCATGGGGAGTGATTTCTGGTGAGACGTATAGGTAGACTTTTGACTTATGATGAAATTTTCAATTTCCGAGTTGCAACTCAGAAGTAGCATTAAAAAACTCACAAATTTGGGCCAATCAGCTCTAAAGGGATGGACAGTTTGTCAATCATCACAAGTTTTTGGACAATCGGACATGGCCGTTAGTTACGGCCAAGATCACATTTTTTTCAAGTTTGCCCTCTAATATTGTACCAAAATAAATTGGCGGGAATAAAGAATTTTGGGCATGCGCATTGTATGTTTGTAAGAGCACCTGCTCATATTTAGACCTGCTTCATTCATGTTCATTATTGATAAGACGGGTACCAGCCAAGAAGTCGGCAAAAATCGCGGGAAAGTGTTTCCGCGGCCATTTTCTTAGTAGGCAGAGGAGCTGCCGGCAGAAAACGAGTGGTAAGCATTATTATCGTTTATTATTTTAAATATTTCATAGAAGCATCTATATCTTTCTCCTAAAATCACAACAGTTTAGAAGAAAGACCTCCCAGTTGATCGTCGAGATTGAAAGTTTACAGCTTTAGCAGTAATTATTCAACAAAGTCGGTTCGTTTCAACATTTCCCTGACCGTGAATTTATACCGTTTCCTTTTTTGATTCTTGACAAGAAAACACATACATATAAAACAAAAGAACAGTCACACACTTTAAGATTAGTTTATTAGGTATATTTTTTAATAGAATTTATGATCGATCAAATTAAATCGATTAATTTTTGGAACATTTTCGGAAAAAAAAAAACTAATCGAGCATTTCCGGTTATGTCCGCCATGTTGTAATATCTGGTAACTTTCATATTATAACTCGATCTTTTAAAAAATCTTTCGATTTTTTTAAACCCATTTAACCTATTAAAACATTATAATCATTTTTTTTAAGCAAACGATTGTCTAATGAAAGCTGTATATTTTTTTACTTTGCCCCTTCTGATTTGCAATGGTAATTCGTGGATAGAATGAACCTGGTTTTGAATCGAGGTCCTGTGTAATTACGACGCGAATCACTGCATCCATATTTACCCTGTGCCGTTCTATACTTGTTTCTTTTAATTTAGAAATTAAATTTGAGTAAATATTGTAGTAAAGGTCGAAATTGGTTGTAATAAGCCATTTCTTCGTTTTCCACAATATTTTCTACCCAACTGAATGGTTCATTTATATGATCAAATCCAATTTTTACCTTTCTTGAAACTATTGTAGCAAAGAAAGAAAACATTTGTCACAGCAATTTCTTTATTATACACAATGTTTTCCCAATAGTTTTTCTTAGGGGTGCCTTAAAGTGTCATTGTTTTTGAATGGGTTGAACAGGGAATTCTTATTTTTCTTATTTCTGTTAAATGACATGGCTTCTGTAAACATGGCCCATTTTTCTTATTGTTGAAAAACACAAGCAACAAATGTAGTAGAAAAAAATGAATTAATGGGGTTTTACACCAATTTAAACAGTTTTAACCCCTGCCGTTTCAGCAAGGGGGTATAGTAATGCTCTCCGTCGTTCATTCTGTCACTCCGTCATTCTGTCATTCCGAGGTTCCGTCACTAAACTTGTCCGGAGCATATCTCCTACAATATAATAGCTATCAACTTGAAACTTTATGGGTGGATAGATCTCATGGAGGAGAAATGCAGTGCACAAGAACTACAACTCTTGCTTGCATAATTTTGGAGTTAATGCCCTTTGTTATTTAAAAGACTTAGATTTTGTTCGGAGCATATCTCCTAAAGTATAATAGCTATCAACTTGAAACTTTATGGATGGATAGATCTCATGGAGGAGAAGTGCAGTGCACAAGAACTACAACTCTTGCATATCTCCTAAAGTATAAAAGCTATCAACTTGAAGCATATCTCCTAAAGTATTAACCCTTTCCTGTTTTACAAAATTTTGGACCTCTTCAAATTCAGAGGTTTTGCAGACGAAGTTTTAAAGTGGATTTAATTTGAAGCAATTTCTTCTTTTTTCACAATGTTTCCTCAATCATAAAATCACAGGCACGTAAAAAGCAGGGATTAAACAGCAAAGGGTTAAAGCTATCAACTTAGCTTTTTGGGAGGATAGATCTCATGGAAGAGAAGTGCAGTGCACAAGAACTATAACTCTGGCTTGTATAATTTTGGAGTTATTGCCCTTTGTTATTTTTAAGACTTAGATTTTGTCCGGAGCATATCTCCTAAAGCAGGGGTGTGGAAATACGAGTTTCTCCACTTGTCCCTGGACAAGTAAAAGCGGATTTTCTACTCGTCCAGGATCAAAATGAACTTGTCGGCTAAAGAGTAAATAGAAAAATTTGAAAAAAAAACATTGCCTTTTGATGAAGAAAATGCTGGTATCCAGCATTTTCTTCATTAAAAACAATGTTTTCTACCCTATGATATGAACATTAGGATGATTTCTCTCTTAATTCTTTTAAGTAACATTCCCAGATTTGCCCTGGTATTTACTTGTCCTTAGACAAGTGGCTTAGAAAAATTTACTTGTCCTCAAGTACAAAAGTCAAAGTCGGACAAGTCGGGCATGGGAATTCCACACCCCTGCCTAAAGTATAATAGCTATCAACTTGAAACTTTATGGGTGGATAGATCTCATGGAAGAGGAGTGCAGTGCACAAGAACTATAACTGTGGCTTGCATAATTTTGGAGTTATTGCTCTTTGTTATTTTAAAGACTTAGATTTTGTAGCTTCAGTTTACTATCAAGCTTTCTCGGCGGGGGATGGCCATGTCCTACATGGCTCTTGTTTAGTCATATCGTAGTAGCTGGAGCACCAAACAATGAGCCCTTGTCATTTCTCAAAATAGTACTACGACTGCACCCTTTTCTTGCCCCTGGCGGCTGTTCCACTTCAGTCATGGCGAAGGTCTGGCCAACATGTCTGACAAAAATTCTCCAGGTCCAATAACCTTTATGATTCTGTCAGTCCGAATGTCCGGCACTTTATTTTTTACCAAAATGCATTGTAACAGTTAATCATTTCTGTCATTTTGGAAAATGTAACAGGGTTGAGTATAAGGGGTGTTTGTACTCTCTTGCCGTACAAGCTTGCTTTTATAGTGACATGGTAGAGCACTCGCTTAGGGACAGAGAGGTCCCGGGTTCGAATCCCAGTGGAGTCAAATATTTATCTTCAGGTTACATTTACAACATTATGAAGCTTACTATATCCTTTTGTTGGTTAGATTGTCGTAATCGCAACAACAAGATGATACTAATAAATTGCTACCAAAATATCTTGGGAAGTGAAGAAATCCGTCAATTCAGTAGATCGGTCTGAAAATTGTTTTGTTTCTTGTTCAAAAATTATTGAAACAAAATGGAAAAATGTTATTTCAGGGGCTGTGCATACAAATAAAATTCTACTTACAGATCAACATCCTTATCTTTATCCTAAAAATCCTAATTTACATATAAACACTGTCCTAACTAAAATGAACTCTGTGCACAACACAGTCTAGTTCACTTATTGATTTCATCACTCGAGTCACAGTTCCTAGTCTTATCCATCACCACATTGTCAGAGTACCACCCAAAACGGTCCAAATTCAAAGATTAGCGCTTCGATATCTCTCTTCCCCCCACGACAAAAATTCTGTCCTCAGTTTGATTGAAGAGAAAAGGGTAGAAGGGTAAAAGCAGTGCTCTCAATATGGGCCAAAATCAGGAATTTTTGTAATTCCATGTTTGGATTTCAGGAATTTTTTCTACGAAGTTAGGAATTTTTAACCCCTCCCCATGCTATCCCCCCCCCCCCCCCTGCACACACACCTTCCTTTTTCTGTACACTTTGTAAATGCTCGTTTCCTTGTTAAATGTTAGCTAAATTTTTGCTCCCAAAGTCCATGATTCTGGTTGGTTCTCTAAGAATAAACGCCTTCCAAGCCTTAAAACTTGTAGCTTTGACTTTCAGCTGTAGGGAAGAGCTTTGGTATCACAATCCCCTTTTATTACTTTCATTGAATAAGTTATGGAGACTATTATGAGAAAATCTGAAGTTTCTATTTGGAATCGGTCCTAAGCTGTATCTTGCGCGGCTTTCTCAAATTTTAGTAACGATGTTTTGGTATCCGGCGATATTACGGAAATTAATGCAGCTTTAATTTTCCTCGGTCTGTCGTTCCAAAGGTGGCGAACGTTCTAGGTAGTGTGCCAATAAAACTTAAAGTTCTAAGCCTATATAAACTTACACAGAATTAACCGAATAGCAGAAATCAAGAAAATTTCGTCATTTCAAATCTCTCGTCAGACATGTTGCAGACAACTTAAATGACGTCATTGGGATTTCCCCATGTTCTCAGAAGATGCCTATTCTACACGTATTTAAACGAGGACAAACGAATGACCTTTCGTAAGTGTTTTCCGGTAGCGTCTTTGTCACCTCGGATAAATTACCCGTAGATCTATTCTAAGAGTTAAATATTTCGAAATTTTATCGGTCTGAGCTGCATGAACTACGTTTGATATAACGAATTTTCCCCTGATTTGAATTTTGTTTGTTTCAATAATTCTATCAAAGGACCCTCGCGATCTGTGTATCCGACTAAGAAAGATAATGACAGAAGCAGTAATGACGCGTCGCTAACCCAACTGCAATATTGCGTAATCAGAGACTGGTTGTTATAGCGACAGTTTAATACCCCGCCCGTTACACATGGCTTATTTTGGTCAGCTATAATGTGTATGCTCGCGCTGATTATCGATTTTTTGCACGTGTAGACTTACGCTAAATTCTTTATTAGGTAAATTCGTAAAACGTCCGGGGTCAAATTACAGGACGTTTTCCTCGAATCTCGGACGTTTTTTTACGTCCGGGTTTGATTTTCCGGACGTTATTTCTGAAATTCAGGACGTATATTACGTCGACGTCCGCTTATTGAGAGCACTGTAAAAGTCAAATCTAACCGTAACCTGTCAGGCAAAATCAACAGGTAAATCATGAAAAATAAGTTGCTAAAAAAACCATCTCAGGATCAATGCAGATAAATATACCCTAAAAACTGCATTTGTGCAAATTTGGAGATGAAATTTCGCAACAATATATATATAAGCAAATAAATAAAAAATTTGATTTTCAATTATAAATGTTCTTTGAATTATACAGGAAAAGGCCACGATATTGTATGTATAACAATATATTGTTACTTGACCACTCATTTTACCAGTATTCAGGGCCCTGAGTTATTACTTATATCCTGACATTCTGACATCCTGACCCTTTCCTGTGTAATCCCTGTTTTTTATGTGCCTGCGATTTTATGATTGAGAAAACAGTGTGGAAAAAGAAGAAATTGCTTGTCACAAGAAATTTGTATACCACATTACTGTAAACGGCTTTATATTGGCGGTGCCCACATTTGGCGGTTTTTCAGTTTCGATTTAATGGCGGTGATTAATTTTGGCGCATCTTACATGCAACGCCAAAATAAAACGTCTTATCTATTTTTCATTTCTCGTTTTAAACCTTGAAAATATAAGAAAGCCAATTTTCTAGAGTAGTGTCATTTTTTTACAAACTAAACAATAGTTTGTTTTCACACCTCTCGTAAGAGTAATAATTCATGTACCAGTTTTTCACACATTTTCTCCTTGATTTTCGTTGCCAATACTTAAACCAACCTGAATCTCCAATTTTGGAATTAATTTTATTAGACATTTACGAACGTTGTCAGCCGATTTTTCTTATTCATATTCGAATAAGAATGATCTGAATATCTTTGAAAAAAGGTTAATCAATAAAACCTTAAAAGTATATCGCGCAAGATAACATTTTCCTTACAGTAAACGTATTTTTCATTTCACAATGGCAAATATTGGCGGTAGATTATTTTTGGCGCATCTTAGCTCGACTGCCAATATAGCCAAAATAAAACCACCGCCAAAATTACCCCATTTTCTACCCTACCGAATGGTTATTTTTCAAATTAAACCCGCTTTAAAGTCTGATATACAAAACCATTGAATTTGGACAAGTCATATATTTTGTAAAACAAAAAAGGGTTAATTTGTGTTTTTGTTTTGTTGGCACTAAAAAATGACTTCAGATATAAGATTTTTTTCAAGTTCTGAATACCAAAATAAATTGTGACAAAAAAGTTTTTCATACCTAGACTTTGTCTAGAGCAGATCTCTGAAAGTATATCAGCTAATACCATGAAACTTTATGTAAACCATGTTGTCGTAAACTAACTCTTGTGGGGTTTTTGTCCATTACTTTTGGGTTGCATATCTTGTCCTTAACTTGTGAGAAAAAAATGAAACCCACAATTCTTGGCCAAAATACAAAATGTATTTTCTTACAACTGGCTGTACTGTCAAAAGCTAAATATTGTGGGGGGTTTTGTCCATTACTTTTGGGTTGCATATCTTGTCCATAACTTGTGAGAAAAAATGAAACCCACAATTCATGGCCAAAATACACAAAGTATTTTCTTACAACTGGCCATGCTGTCTTGAGCTAAATCTTGTGAGGTTTTTTGTCCATTACTTTTGGGTTTCATATCTTGTCCATAACTTGAGAGAAAAAATGAAACCCACAATTCTTGGCCAAAATACTCAATGTCTTTTCTTACAACTGGCCATGCTGTCTTGAGCTAAATCTTGTGAGGTTTTTTGTCCATTACTTTTGGGTATCATGTTTTGTCCACAACTTGAGGACCCAGATGTCCGCACTTTATATTGGTGCATTTTATTTAATAAAATAATTATTTTCAGTTTACTTGAAGAAGAAAAAACAGTTGGAAACACTCAAATGCTTTTCGTCGGACATAGAATGGGCAATATGGGGTAAGTAAAGATTCATCCTCAATGGTCCCAAGTCAATTTTTTCTAATCGAACGATGATTAAGTGCAAATATTTGAAGTAATTAGTCCCCTGCCGAGTGTAAACAGGGGAACTATAGTTTTGCCTTCCATTTATAAGCCAATCTGTCTGCTGACATCTGATAACAGATTGATAATTCTCAAAACATCATACCCATGATAACTAGCTTTTTAAAAGGAAAAAAGAGCTGAATTTTTAAACCAAAATTTTGCATGTTCTGACCTGTTGGGATTGCAGGGCGCCAAATTATACCTCTATACAGTCAGTGTTTCTCTTAACTTAAATGTTTAGGGTTATTTATTTTACCTGAGCACATCATGCTCACAGTGATCTATTGTGATCAGTCTATGTCTGTTTCCATCAATAATTTCAATAACATAAAAACAACATAAATCGCAATATTCCTAGAAGAGAAGTAATCTGTTTTCGGCATAATATCTTGGTGATACTGTTAAACAATGATTTCCAATTATAAAAAGACTTTAACCTACAAATGTGCAAAGGACATTTTGATAGACATGGACTTAGAGAATAGCAATGCTCTTGTAATCTGAGTATTAAATATAAAAGTTAAATTCACTGACAAAAAAAGCTCTATAAATGAAAATGAACACATGTTTATTTGCAGGGCTACAAGTGATATTCTTGAAAGGACTGCAAAGATTCTGCTCTTGCAGGACCATGCCAGGGTTGGGGACTTTTGCAACAAAAAGCTTGAAGACATACACCTAAGTGGTAAATATTTACATACATAATAATAATTGTTTTTACTTACGTATATAGATCTATGTTATGTATTTTGTCGCTTGAGTATGCACTTGACGTGTCACACTCAGTTTGATGAAACTTTAACAGTAGTGTCTATTGGGCATCTAAATGATGATTTTTATTCTGTTATGGATTTTTTAGTCTGCAAGAATTTTATTGTAAGTGTAGATGATTAGAATATGTAACCTCAGCATACATAAGTTGAATAATAAATGATTTGCGTGTAAACTGTTCTACTCAAGTTCACTTTGTTACAAGCTATATTTGAATTCATTGCAGACATTGTGTTCTCAGACGTCTGCACCCACTCTTGAACAAGCCAATTTTCACCTTGAAGGTGGTGGTGACATTGAAAACAATGATAGTGACCTAGATAGTATACAGGAAGCACTCTATGAAGCTGAAGAATTCTTTGCAGAAGAGAAGAACGAGTTTGGGCCTTCAAGAAAAAAAATCTCGGAAAGTGGCAGTTAAAAAAACTATGTGAACTGAACAAGAAGAAGAAGAGATTAAACAAATTTTAAAAATTTATTCAAACAATACTAGACCGGAACCAAGTTTTCGCTTAACCCTTTCCTGTTTTACAAAATTTTGGACCTGTCCAAATTCAAAGGTTTTGCAGACAAAAATTTAAAGTGGATTTACTTTGAAAAATAACCATTCAGTAGGGTAGAAAATGGTGTGGAAAAAAGAAGAAATTGCTTATCAGAAGCAAATTCTTCTTTTTTCACAATGTTTTCTCAATCATAAAATCATAGGCACGTAAAAAGCAGGGATTAAACAGCAAAGGGTCAAAGGCTATTGCCAAAAGCAAACAGAATGGAGTATAAATTCAACATAGGAAAAGGATGTTTTAAAGAAAAAAGTATTTATAATGATTGATAAACTTAAGTAATCTATGTTTTCTTTAAGATATCTTTTTTCCTATGTATTGAGCTGAGCAAAAAGTTTGTATTATTTCATCATATCTTTTTTACCTTTTATCTGATTGCATTTTTTGTCAACTATGTAATTATCATATGTCTTTATTAATGCAAACAATATTTCTTCTTTTCGTTCAAAGGTCAAAGCACAATATTCAGGAGCACGATGTAAAACCACAGTTGTAAAGCTCAATGAAACAAGTATTTTCAAATCATGCCAAAGCAAAACTTCTAATATCTTATTTTGCGTCAAACGATGTTGCTAAAAATGACAAACGTCACAGCATGCCCCGGGTACCCGATTCCTTATATTTTTAAAGAGTCATGGCAACCCTCCCCCATATTTCAATCAATCTCATTGAAACTTACAACATTTACAAACTTTTTGCTGAACCCTCGTACGAGTGGTGAATCTTGGAATCAGCCCAAATTTAAGGGAGCTGGGACTTCATGTTTTAGGAGCTAATAAGAAAATATTGCTTATTTGAACACAAAGATTTAATATGCATTTTAGATCCCATAGCTTGGAATAAGTTGGGAGAGGGTGAGATGATCTTTATAAAGAAATGATATGTGAGCAAAATAACATAAGGTATTGAGGCCATGTTGACCAGCATTTTCTTCTTTCATCTCAATATTTTCCAAATACTCGCCAATGTGGGGCATCAAAACCCTGTCTTGTTCGGGAAAGTGTTAAACACAAAGACATTAGTAAATATATCTACTATTTACTGAAAAATCTTAAACATTGGTCTTTTGTTGTTTGAAAGGGTTAATGGAAATACATGCCAATCAATTAAATTGATAATGCATATCATGGCTTTTCAACGAAAACCTTGTAACTGCAGCTTGGTTTAAGCTGCAGTTACGAGGTTTTTGTTGAAAAGCAGCGATATGTTCCTTTCAATGAAACATGCGATAAAGCAAAAGATAGCTGGAAATAGTAATTGATTTGGAGTTTAGAAAAGGCTTACAAGTCATTTGTGTTGAAAGAATTTTTTGGGGGAAATTGAACCGGTAACTAAGTTTGAAAGGATTACAACCCAGCACTAGATCAGGGGGGGGGGGGGGGGGGGGGGGGGGGCTAACTCTAGCCCGGCCGCCACCATAGCGCAGTTGGTTAGGCATAAGACTTCCAATCTTGAAGTCGTGGGTTCGATCCCCGACGGCGGCAAATATCCTTTCAGAAGTTTGTCTCTCACCAATGGGTAGATAGATAATCGTAAACCTATGTGAGATAGCAGTCGGAGGCTAGGAAAGGATGTAATGGTAGTACAGGTGAGAGAAATACCAGGAATCCATTGTTAGGTGCTCTGGCCGCCGCGATATAACTGAAATAATGTTGAAAGCGGCGTAAAACTCCATTCAATCAATCAACTCTAGCCTGAAAACAAGCATGGAAAGGTAACTTCAAATATTAATATAACAACTATACAATGTTAATCTACAACATATGTGAACAAGAAAAAAATTCATTAGGCAGAAAAAATAGCGACTTGTGTCCATTGCTACCTTAGTCATGAACCATATCTTTTAAGCTCACCTAAGCACAACATGCTCAAGGTGAGCTTTTGTGATCCTTGAATGTGCGTCGTCAGGCGTCAACAATGTTTTCTCAATCATAAAGTAACAGGCATGCAAAAAACAGGGATTAAACAGTAAAGGGTTAAGTGAAAAGTAAAATGGTTGGTTTACAACCTTAAGTTGTAGCAATGGCATTTAGGTTGTATAAATGAATAGTGTGATTGATTTTTTGACAATGGCATTTCATCGATTAATGTGTAGCAGTATTTTCCTTGTCAAGATATTTTCTTGTGGTATTACTTACTGTAATTGATAGTTCTTTCAGTTATATTTCTATTTGCGAATTTTGTTCATTATTTTAAGGGAATAAAGGAACCTTACATTTATTTCTTAACTTAATTTGATTAATGCCTTAAATGATGCAGTTCCAAAATATGACCTAGTCTTCATAACATGGGTTGCCCTATCGTTTATTCTTTAACAAATTAAATCCGGTTTTAACATTCTTAGGGATGATGATTTTGCAACCATTGTAGAAAAGGAGAAATAGCTGGTTTGGAATCTTCTTTTCGTGCAATGTTGTAATAGAAAAAGTAGTTTACTCAACTTTCAGGAGTCAATATTTTTCAAATACCTTGATTTTGGAATGGTCTATAATTTGAGTACAGCAAAGTTGACTATCAGAATTGTCTCTTCTGCAAATTCTATGAACATTGGCAATTACATTGTATTCAAGTATTTTGAAAAAGGGAATTTGGACAGTCCTATTGATGTACCACAGCACTGTTTTCAGCTCTATGAGTTTAACTCACCTGAGCACAACATACTCAAGGTGAGCTTTTGTGATCACCTTTTGTCTGTCGTCTGTTAAAAGTCGTCAACAATTCTTTAAACATCTTTGCCTCAGTAACCATTGGGCTGATTTTAACAAAATTTGGCAAAAATGTTCCTTTGGTGACCCTTCCTAAAACTTGTTCGTGAAATTAAATAGACCCCCAAATAAGGGCGGGGCAGTTTTGACCCTGAAATCTTTGAACATCTTCTCCTCAGTGATCATTGGGCTAATTTCAACGAAACTTGTGAGAAATGTTCCTTTGGTGACCCTTTTGAAAACTTGTTTGTGAATTTTCAATTGACCCTGAAATAGGGATTGTGGCAGGGCAGGGCAGTTTTTGACCCTGAAATCTTTTAACATCTTTTCAATAACCATTGGGCTGATTTCAACCAAACATGGCAGAAATGTTCCTTGGGTGACCCTCTCAAATTTTGTTTTTGAAATTCTGATTGACCCCCAAATATGGGCATGGCAGGGCGGGGCAGTTTTCAACCTTGAAATCTTCAAACAACATCTCCTGAGTAACCATTGGGCTGATTTCAACCAAACTAGGCAGAAATATTCCTTGGGTGACCCTTCTCAAATCTTGGTTGTAAAATTTTGATTGAATTCAAATATGGGCATGTTAGTGCAGGGCAGTTTTTGACCCTGAAATCTAAACATCTTTTACGAATTAACCATTGGGCTGATTTCAACCAAACTTGGAAGAAATTTCCTTGGGTGACCCTTCTCAAATCTTGTTCTTGAAATTTTGATTGACCCCCAAATATTGGGGTGCCATGCTGGGCTTATTTTGAGCCAAAAATCATTGACTGACATTTTGAAGTCTTGGAATAACTGCTCGTCAACAACTAGGCAAATGTGAATGAAACTTTGCCAGAAAGTTTCTTGTTAGATCCACTTGACAATTCAGGTGAGCGGTTTAGGGCCATTCCGGCCCTCTTGTTGTGGTCTAGTTGTGTCTGTTGTTGGTTGTTTGTCACTAACATTTTATATGCTTTTTACAGGCTACAATTTAAGTGTTATATTTTGAAAATTGGTCAGTATGTTGGTCTCTGTGAAAACTTAGACAAGCTTTTGGTCACATGGCGTAAAGGGGTAGATCAAAACTTAGATATAGCTCGTGTGCATCCTTAATTAGATTTAAAGTATAACATATATATTGTTTGTACTTTAGATTAAATTCTGGCGTCAATTAATGCCATAACCTAAGTGCATTTTGAGCTGTACTTTCTATATTAAGAGTGTACTTTCTATATTTAGAGATAATCTAGATGTATATATAGATCAGATTCAATACACAATTTTTGGCATTTTAAGCATTAAAGGCAAGCATTTTTCCACATAACTTTAATCAAGTTAAATGGTATTTATCAGTGAATAATAACTCATAGTATCAGGTTATGTCAGTAGGTCAAACTGCACATTATTATCTTTAATGAATGGGACAGACTCATTTGATACCAAAAAAACAATTTCTACTAAACTTCTGGGTAACTTGACCCTGAAAGGTTCAGGATAAAAGACTCAGACAAACAAACCTCAGAAGTTCAATCAAATAGACAGCAGAAGTTTTTGACAAATTAACCACAGTAGTTTTAAGAAAAAATTTACCCACAAGTTATCTTCATCAAATCTCATTTTTTCCATTTTCTTTGTAAATTTGCAAATCATTATCATTCATTAAATTGTACTGACTCTTTTGTTAATGACACAAAGACAACTTTCTACTAAACTTATTGATTGCTTTACCCGGAAGGTTCAGGATATAATAACATCAGAAGTTTTATATAAACAAGCCTCAGAAGTTCAAGCCTCTAGACATCAGAAGTTTTTGACAAATTAACCTCGGTAGTTCTTAGAAAAATCTGCCCCACAAGTTTCCATCACATCTCAAATGTTTCCCTAGTGAACCAGCATGACATCTTTAATCACTTAGATATGTGTAGAATCACTCTTTAAATGAACTTATCTGTTCTTTAACTGACCCTAAGAGTATAAGAAGAAATAACAAAAGGACATTTGTGGTTTAGAATAGATTTACAACAAATTCTGAGAAATTTTGGCCTACCTCAGTAATATCAGAAGTTCAAGTCATAATGCACTTAGAGGCGCCGTCATAGCGCAGTTGGCAGTGCATTGGACTGCCAATCTAGAGGTCCCGGGTTCTATCCCCAACGGCGGCTCTCATTCTTTCCGACTTCTTGTCTTCCACCAATGGGTCTATAATCGTAGACATATGTGGAATAGCAGTCGGAGGCTAGGAAAGAATGTAATGGTAGTGCTGGTGCGAGAAATATCAGGAATCCATTGTTAGGTTCTCTGGCCGCTGCAATATTACTGAAATAATGTTGAAATCAGTGTTAAACCCCATTCAAACAAACAAAACATAATGCACTTAGAAATTTCAGACAAATTGACCTTAGTGGAGTTTGATAGAATGTGCCAAGAAATTTAAAAATACCCCAAACTCCCAGATAAGCTGACCTCAAAATTTGAAACCAAAAAGTCATTAAGGATTCTGAAAAATCAACTCTGTAGTTTAGATTGTTTTACCCCAGAAGGCCAAAACAAACTAAACAGAAAGTTTGGACAATCCGACATCAGAAGTTCTGGATAAATTGACATCAGTAAAGTCATTGTGGAAGTTATGGACAATTTAACCCAGAAGTTATGAACACGTTTACCTCAGAAGATAAGAAGAAGAATCTCCTCATAGGATCTACAAATGTGAACACTTACCACATTATACCCCCACAAAAGGATTTTTTGGGTAAACTAGAAATCAGCCTGTCTGTCCGTGTGTCCATCTATCTGTACAAAATACTACCAATTTTGAGTCACAAACTTCTCCTTCAGTTTTGCTTCAAAACCATTGAAACATAATACAAAGATTAACATCATGTTGAAGTTTTGCAAGACGCAACTTTGAAGACTAAATTCCCCTTGGTTCAAGAATTATCTCCCCTTGAACTTAGCCATTATTTAAATTTTGTAGATATATACAGCTAATTGTACTACCAATTTTGTGTCACAAACTCCTCCTTTCTAGAAAAGCAGTCAGTAGCAATGTCCTTGTATTGTTAAAGCTCTCAATACACTAAAAGCACTTGCTAGGTATTTAGTCACATACTGTGAAAAGTCCTAGTTTATAATTCAAGAACAGGAAGAAAATGAAAATACTTTCGGAAAGCAGAATTATTCTAGATTATTTTCAAAGCCCTTTTTATTCCCTTTTTTTGTCGACAATTTCATTCAGCACGACAAGAGTTAATTATATAAACATAATAACAATGATAACATGGCCATACTTGTGTTAAATATAGAACAGTTTTGGACAAATAGAGCCACGTGATGGCCACTCAAGGTGCTACTCAGAAGGTAGCTTTGTACATTAAGCAACTCACAAGTCATTATCCTCGAAAGTACCCCCTCATTCGTACGTCCGTCCGTCCGTCCGTCAACAATTTCTTTAAACATCTTCTCCTCCTAAACCACTGGGCAAATCAAGCTGAAACTAGGCAGGGATGTTCCTTGGGTGAAGCTCTTCAAAAGTTGTTAAAAGAATTTAAATCTATAAATAACTCTGGTTGCCATGGCAACAGAAAGGCTGAAAATCGCGAAAATCTAAGAAAAAATTCTTCTCCTCCTAAACCACTAGGCCAATTAAGCTTAAACTTGACAGAGATGTTCCTCGGGTGAAGCTCTTCAAAAGTTGTTAAAAAAAATTAATTTCATCAAAAACTCTGGTTTCGATGGTAACGGAAAGGTAGAAAAATGGCCGAAAAATGGCCAAAAATCTTAGAAAAAAATTCTTCTTCTCCTAAACAACAAGGCCTATCCAGCTGAAACTTGGCAGAGATGTTTCTTGGGTGAAGCTCTTCAAAAGTTGTTAAAATAATTTAATTTCATCAAAAACTCTGGTTTCCATGGTAAGGAAAGGTTGAAAAATGGCCGAAAATGGCTGAAAATCTTGGAAAAAAATCTTTTCCTCTTAACTGCTAGGCCTATCAAGCTGAAACTTGGCAGAGATGTTTCTTGGGTTAAGATCTTCAATAGTTCATAGAAAAAAATTAATTTAATCAAAAACTCTGGTTTCCATAATAATGGAAAGGTTGAAAAATGGCCGAAAATGGCTGAAAATTTTTGAAAAAATTCTTCTCCTCCTAAACCACTATGCCAATCAAGCTGTAACTTGGCAGGGATGCTTCTTCCGTGAAGTTCTTCAATAGTTGTTGAAAAAAATTAATTTCATCTAAAACTCTGGTTTGCATGGCTGAAAAATGGACGAAAATTGCTGAAAAATCTTTGAAAAACTTCTTCTCTTCCTAAACCCCTGGGCTAATTAAGCTGTAACATGGTAGGGATGTTCTTTGGGTGAAGCTCTACCAAAATTGTAAAAATAACAGTTTTCAATTAAAATCTTTGGTTTACATGGTTTACATAGTATTGGAAATGTTTAAATATTGCCAAAAATATCAGAGAAGGTTAATCTTCGCCTTAACTATTTGCCGTATCTTAAACATGGCAGGGATATTCTTAAGGTTTAGGTCTACTAAACTTGAATTCAATTCCATCATTGATAACTTTGCTTGCAATTAAAAAGAAAATCAAATTGCAGTAGGAGAAAATTAAAGTCTGTTTCTTTTAAATCCACCCTAAATGTACATCAGACAATTTCTGGTATTTATAACATTGTTGACAAGTTATAAGTTGACTTACTCAGGTGAGCCATATAGGACCATCATGTCCACTTGTTTCATATCAAGACCATAGGGTCAAATTTTGGCTCCACCCAGGTGCATCGCTTTTTAGCTCCACTGGCTGAAAGCCACTGGGGCTATTGTCATGGCGTTGTGTCCGTCGTGCGTCCGTCCGTCCGTGCGTGCGTGCGTGCGTCCGTCCGGTCGTAAACTTTTCTTTAAAAATCTTCTCCTCAGAAACTACTGGATGGATTTCAACCAAACTTCACAGGAATGATCCTTGGGTGACCCTCTTTCAAAGTTGTTCAAGAAATTTTGATCCAATGAAAAACATGGATTTAATGGGCGTGGCTAATTTCCAAATATGGTAAAAAGTGAGTTTTCTCAGATTCTAATCAATGGATACCAATTAAATTTTACATGAATGATCCTTGGGTGACCCTTTATCAGTCTACAAAAAATCATTGTGATCGGATGGAAAATATGCATTTTATGGGCGGAGGTCATTTCTCTATATGTTATATAGTGGAAACTTTGCAAATCATTTTCTCAGAATGTAATTGATGGATATCAACCAAATTTCACTGGAATGATCCTTGTGTGATCCTTTATCGGTCTACAAAAAATCATTGTGATTGGATGAAAAATATGCGTTTTATGGGCAGAGGTCATTTCTCTATATGTTATATAGTGGAAACTTTGAAAATCAATTTCTCTGAATGTAACTGATGGATATCAACCAAATTTCACTGGAATGATCCTTGAGTGATCCTGTATCAGTGTACAAAAAATCATTGTGATTGGATGAAAAATATGCATTTTATGGGCAGAGGTCATTTCTCTATATGTTATATATAGGAAACTTTGAAAATCAATTTCTCTGAATGTAACTGATGGATATCAACCAAATTTCTTTGGAATGATCCTTGAGTGATCCTTTATCAGTGTACCAAAAATTATTTTTATTTAATGAAAAATATGTCTTTTAATAGCAGAGGTCATTTCTCTATATGTTATATAGTGGAAAATTTGAAAATTATTTTCTCAAAATCTGATTGTTGGATATGTGGAGGTCAATTCTCAATATATTAAATAGTGGAAACTATGAAAAACATTTTCTCAGAATGTAATTGATGGATATCAATCAAACATTTTTGGTATGATCTTTGGGTGACCCATTATCATGCAGCCAAAAATTATTTTTATTTAATGAAAAATATGTCTTTTAATAGCAGAGGTCATTTCTCTATCTGTTATATAGTTGAAACTTTGAAAATCATTTTCATCATCAGTAGAACCCAAAATATCTAAAAAATCTAGTCAAAACCTTTATTTGCTTTTACAAGAATTTCAAGCCTGTGGAGCGCCTCAAGCCATTCATGGCTTTCTAGTTAACTCACCTGAGCACAAAGTGCTCAAGGTGAGCTTTTACGTGTCGAGTGATGTCTGTCGTGTGTCATCAACATTTACCTTGTAGACACTCTAGAGGCCACATTTTTTGCCCAATCTAGCTGAAATTTGGTCAGAATGATTGTCTTGATGAAATCTCAAACAAGTTTGAAATTGAGTCAAGTGGGGTCAAAAATGAGGTCATGGGGTCAAATCTAAGAAAAACCATGTAGACACTCTAGAAGCCATATTTTTTGTCCGATCAACTTGAAATTTGATCAGAATGATTGTCTTAATGAAATCTCGGACAAGTTCGAAATTGGGTCAAGTAGGGTCAAAAATGAGGTCACGCGGTCAAATCTTAGAAAAAACTTGAAGACTCTAGAGGCCACATTTTATGCCCAATAAAGCTGAATTCTGGTTAGAATGATTGTCTTGATGAAATCTCGGACAAGTTCCAAATTGGGTTAAGTGGGGTCAAAAATGAGGTCTTGGGGTCAAATATTAAAAAAACCTTGTAGACACTATAAAAGCCATATTTTTTGCCTGATCAACCTGAAATATTGTCAGAATGATTGTCTTGATGAAATCTCGGACAAGTTTGAAATTGGGTCAAGTGGGGTCAAAAATGAGGTCACGGGGTCAAATCTTAGAAAAACCTTGTAGACACTCTAGAAGCCATATTTTGTGCCCAATCATCCTGGTTTTGGTCCAATTGATTGTTTTGATGAAATCTCGGACAAGTTCGAAATTGGGTCAAGTGGGGTCAAAAATGAGGTCACATGGGTCAAATATTAGAAAAACCTTGTAGACTTTCTAGAAGCCATATTTTTTGTCCAATCAACCCGAAATTTGGTCAGAATGATTGTCTTGATGAAATCTCAGACAAGTTTGAATTTGGGTCAAGTGGGGTCAAAAATGAGGTCACGGGGTCAAAACTTAGAAAAACCTTGTAGACACTCTAGAAGCCATATTTTGTGCCCAATCAAACTGAAATTTGGTCCAATTGATTGTTTGATGAAATCTCGGACTAGTTCGAAATTGGGTCAAGTGGGGTCAAAAATGAGGTCACAGGGTCAAATCTTAAAAAAACCTTGTAGACACTCTAGAAGCCATATTTTTTGCCCAATCAACCCAAAATTTGGTCAGAATGATTGTCTTGATGAAATCTCGGACAAGTTTAAAATTGGGTCAAGTGGGGTCAAAAATGAGGTCAAGGGGTCAAATCTTAGAAAAACCTTGTAGACACTCTAGAAGCCATATTTTGTGCCCAATCAACCTGAAATTTGGTCCAATTGATTGTTTTGATGAAATCTCGGACAAGTTCGAAATTGCGTCAAGTGGGGTCAAAAATGAGATCACAGGGTCAAATCTTAGAAAAACCTTGTAGACACTCTAGAAGCCATATTTTTGCCAAATCAACCTGAAATTTGGTCAGTATGATCATGTTGATGAAATCTCGGACAAGTTCGAAATTGGGTCAAGTGGGGTCAAAAATGAGGTCACAGGGTCAAATATTAGAAAAACCTTGTAGACACTCTAGAAGCCATATGAAATTTGGTCAGAATGATTGTCTTGATGAAATCTCAAACAAGTTCGAAATTGGGTCAAGTGGGGTCAAAAATGAGGTCACTGGGTCAAATCTTAAAAAAACCTTGTAGACACTCTAGAAGCCATATTTTGTGACCAATCAACCTGAAATTTGGTCCAATTGATTGTTTTGATGAAATCTCGGACAAGTTCGAAATTGGGTCAAGTGGGGTCAAAAATGAGGTCACAGGGTCAATTCTTAGAAAAACCTTGTAGACACTCTAGAGGCCATATTTTTTGCCCAATCAACCTGAAATTTGGTCAGTATGATCATGTTGATGAAATCTCGGACAAGTTCAAAATTGGGTCAAGTGGGGTCAAAAATGAGGTCATGGGGTCAAATTTTAGAAAAACCTTGTAGACACTCTAGAAGCCATATTTTTTGCGAAATCAACCTGAAATTTGGTCAGAATTATTGTTTTGATGAAATCTGGCACAAGTATGAAATTGGGTCAAGTGGGGTCAAAAATGAGGTTACAGGGTCAATTCTTAGAAAAACCTTGTAGACACTCTAGAAGCCACATTTTTGCCCAATCAACCTGAAATTTGGTCAATATGATTGTCTTGATGAAATCTCTGACAAGTTCGAAATTGGGTCAAGTGGGTTAAAAAATGAGGTCACGGGGTCAAATCTTAGAAAAACCTTGTAGACACTCTAGAAGCCATATTTTGTGCCTGATCAATCTGAAAATTGGTCAGAATGATCATCTTGATGAAATCTAGGTCAATTTTGAAATTGGGTCAAGTGGGGTCAAAAATGAGGTCACAGGGTCAAATCTTAGAAAAACCTTGTAAACAGTGTAGAGGCATCATTTTTGCCCAATTGACCTGAAATTTGGTAAGAATTCTTCATCCTTTCTAAATCTACTTTAAACTATTTTCGACAGTTCATTCAGGTGAGCGATTTAGGGCCACTATGGCCCTCTTGTTGAGTTATTGCCCTTTGCTGTTTTTCATACTAGAATCTTGTCCGGAGTATATCTCTCAAAGTATAATAGCTAGGATCATGTAAGTTAATGGGTGTATAGGTCTCACCAAGGGAAAGTGTAGTGCACAAGAACCATAACTCTACATGGCCTGTTTTTTGAGTTATTGCCCTTTGTTGTTTTTCATACTAGAATCTTGTCCGGAGTATATCTCTAAAAGTATAATAGCTAGGATCATGAAACTGCATGGGTGTATAGATCTCACCAAGGGGGAGTGCAGTGAACAAGAACCATAACTCTACCTGGCCTTTTTTTTGAGTTATTGTCCTTTGTTGTTTTTCATACTAGAATCTTGTCCGGAGTATATCTCCAAAAGTATAATAGCTAGGATCATGAAACTTCATGGATGTATAGATGTCATCAAGGGGGAGTGCAGTGAACAAGAACCATAATTCTACCTGGCCTATTTTTTGAGTTATTGCCCATTGTTGTTTTTCATACTAGAATCTTGTCCGGAGTATACCTCTTACCTTTGTCCATCTGTCTCTCTACACAAAACATGACAAAAAATATTCATTCAAAATAACCTCAGTTCTATTCAAACCCCCAGTTAATACTAAGCAGTGTGACGGGCGTATCTTGTGACAATGTGACACCTTGTCGATACTTAGATTATGTCTGTAGCATATCTCCTAAAGTTTAACAGCTATCAACTTGAAACTTTATGGGTGGATAGTTCTCATGGAGGAGAAGTGCAGTGTACAAGAACTGCAACTCTTGCTTGCATAATTTTGGAGTTATAGCCCTTTGTTATTTTTTATACTTAGATTTTGTCTGGAGCATATCTCCTAAAGTATAATAGCTATCAACTTGAATCTTTATTGGTGGATAGATCTCATTGAGGAGAAGTGCAATTCACCTGAACTACAACTCATGCATGTATAATTTTGGAGTTATTGCCCTTTGTTATTTTTATTTCTTAGATTTTATAGGAGGCAAATTTTTGACAGTACATAGAATCTTTTATCTATTAGGCTTCAGTTTGCTATCATGTCCATGTCCAACATGGCTCTTGTTTTTATTGAAGACAGGCTTGTCTGTCTTTCAATATAGGGATCGTCGCCATTGGATTTTGATAACACACCTAAATGAGTCATTACGCTAAAAAAAAGCAGACCCATTCATAAAAATAAACGCGGCAAAAATAATCAATAGTATAGTAATATACCGTAAATTTTGGTGCTGACCTAAATTCTGGCCGGGACCACAGGGGAGTGAACACGTGATCTATGCAGAAGTCGCCTGTGGAAACGTGTTTTGCATTCGTAAGTGGTGCTGTTTTAGGGCGTTTTCGGTTGCAATCTTTTGCATTTGCTCCAAATAGTCATTTGCATCCCACAACTGTTTTTATACATTGGCAAGCTATTTTCAGTTCCCCATTTTAGACTCGCTATTTCTCGTTAAATTGTGCATTTGTGTGTCCTTAAGGTTGCTTTATTTATCCGTCTCCAGGGCCTGTCGTAGTGTAAATGGAAAAATACTAAAATACCACATAGCTATTTGAATCAATTCATAAACCCTCGGAAATTCCTAGGTTTGAATTTTTACTTGGTTTTACGGAGAAATCATTTCGATGGCTATTCAAATTACTTTATTATTAGGGTTGTTTTCTCTATCCAAATTGTACAGCATTCGGAACATCACTCGGCCATTTCCGTAAACTACAACAGATCGTGATCGTGATATTAACTCGGCAATCTTCGGGCGATCTCCGAAGTCTCCGATCTATCTAAATGAAGGTTACGGAATCGGGCGAGTTGAGACGAATGAATGTGATTGGCCAAGTGGTGTTCCGAATGGCCTGTACAGTTGTACCACGCATGCATGACCCTGGTTTTGAGTTTCCGCTTTTGTTTTCGACAATTTTCTGACAATAACA
The DNA here is from genome assembly GCA_948146395.1 of Fragum whitleyi. NCBI lineage: Eukaryota > Metazoa > Mollusca > Bivalvia > Cardiida > Cardiidae > Fragum > Fragum whitleyi. Next base: position 30,262,344 of record OX411544.1, read on the forward strand.
AAAACTGTTTTGAAAACTGGAATGGATTTATTTGTAACATTCTGGGGTAGACTATAAAAGATTTCTACTCAAGGTGATAAATGCTGTAGATCGGGATTTCATTTAACGATCTGTCATTTTAACAGTTTTGTCAAAATTGATAGTTCACCGGATAGTTCCGAATCTTGATCTAGAAAAGCAGCTCCGTGGGAAAGGCCTGAAAGGTTGGTTGTCTTAACAGGTTTATGTATTATTTTGTAGTTGAAATAATTTTCTACTAAGTAAGACCATATGCAAATACGAAATATCGCAATGGAGAATTAGAAATAGAATGTTTCACTCCTGGAAGAAACTTACAGGGTACAGTGCTGTCGGCTAATCCTGCCCACTTAAGAAAGTCAAGTACAAAATTTTTGTAAAGATTTCGCATGTACACAAAAAATCAATACACGACCGAACTCTTGTACCATTTTGGCTATGTAAAAGGTATTTCATCTAGAACAAAATTTAAATAAAATTACACAACCCGGTGATGAACAGATGCACCGTCGTGTTTTATAAACTCGTCGGCTATAACCGCGCAGTCCAGGAAAGAACCTAACTTTAATGCCGGTAAATCTGTTAGAATTGAAATGAATAACACTGAGACAAAAATGGGAATCTTTTTACTTTAAAATACACAAATGCACTTTCAGTTTGAATTGATTAAATAATCGAATTTTTGAATATGAAAAGTAGGTTTTTCTGCTTTTATGTTTAGCAGCCATATTCTTAGTTTACATGACGTCATATAGCTGTGCAGCTTTAGTCGACGCCCAGGATTAGCCAACGTGAGTGTATTCATAAAAAATTAAGCTAAAGCTATTGTACGGGTAAATACTTCTTCTTGATATTGACTTTGACTAGTAAAAGTATAAGAATATTTGTATTATTTTCATTGCTTCCTTCATGTGGAGATATTTAGTCAAATCCAGGACCAGATAATAAATGTTAAAGAAATTTGAACAGATTTCCAATTCAGGGCAATATTCACCATGGCAATGAAAAGTTCAGCTCTTCATCAAGGGGTAAGCAATGTATTTCTTGTGGATTAACATTTTTATTTAAGATTTTTACACATCCACTTGATGAGTTTGCCTGGAAAAAATAGGATTTGGATCATATTTTGATTGCTGGGGATAATCTATACAATTTTATAAAACTGGGTTGCAATAATTCATATGAGTTTTTAGAATTCAGGAATTACCACCATATATCTGTTGGTTAAATGAATGTTTTTCATTTAGGATATTGAAAACTTACACTGGGGGATGAATGGGGATTATGAAGGCAGTTACCCTCTTGTTAAGCTTGAATTTGCTATAGGGATAGGTTTATCTGGAAGTAATGAGACTTCAAAGTATAGCATATTCATTTGTAATGGAAGTGCAGTTTCCATATGTAACCATCAATGATTGTTTTAAATTTTTGATATCCACTCAAGAGATCTTCTCAAAACGCCACAATTTTCATTCCAATTGTTAATATTCAGTCCTGTCTTCAATTCAGGCCTTTCAGGCCTTTGATTGTGACAATGCCTTATTCGGGGAGCATAATCCGTCTCTGACGGCTCAAGTTCTAAATGGCTGCCACTTAAAATTCAAATTAATCAGGAGTCATAATACGGATATCACTTAATTTTGAATTATATTTAAGGACCAAAAAGTGTATTTTTTACTTTCTTTGTACAATATTGTCTATTAGTAATTGTTAATTTGGATATCCAAATATCCTCTATTAGGGATGGCAGCCAGATTAGGATAGGAATTTTATTTTTTTGTTGCAATCTGTGAAAGACATTTACCTTGCCTAATTGATTGTACCACAAAAATGTTAATTCAACATGCCAAAGATTAAATCAAGTTGTTTACAGTAGATGTTTTGAGTCCCGACAGCCTTTTAGGGGTGTTTTTCTAAATGGGAGCCAATGCACAAACAAGTAAATAAATTGGAACAACTTTTTTAATTATGAGCAACCTTTGTTTTTTGTTCACTTAAGCACAAAGTGCTCAAGGTGAGCTATTGTGATCGTACAATGTCCGGCGTCAGACGTGCATCATGTGGAGTGCGATGTGTGTCTTCTATCTTCAAAAACTTCTTCAAACATCTTCTAAACCAGTGGGCCAAACTTGATGAAACTAGGCAGGGATGTTCCTTAGGTCAAGCTCTACCAAAGTTGTTCCAATAAATGAAATCCACCCTTATCTTTCCCTTAACCCTTAACAACAAGGGTGAAAATAGGAAAATCTTCTAAATATCTTCTTCTCTGAAACCAGAAGGCAGACAGCTTTCATATTTGGTATGTAGCATCATCTAGTGGATCTCTACTAAGTTTGTTCATATCTAGACCCTGGGATCATACTGGGCTCCAACAGAGCACATCCTGTTTAGCTCATCTGAGCACAATGGGTAGAAATAAGAAAATCTTCAAAAATTTTCTCCTCTGAAACCAGATGGAAGACAGCTTTCATATTTAGTATGTAGCATCAACTATTGGCCCAATTTTGTTCATATCAAGATCATGGGGTACTATTTAGGCTCCTCCGGGGCACTTTCCTTTTAGCTCATCTAAGCACAATGGGTGAAAATAGGAAAATCTTCAAAATTCGTATTCTCTGAGACCAGAAGGCAGACAGCTTTCATATTTAGTATGTAGCATCATCCAGTGGACCTCTACCAAGTTTAAAGCTCCACGTGCCAAAGGCCACTGGGGCTATTGTCATGGCGTTGTGTCTGTCATGCGTCCTATGTGTCATTGCACCCGGTCGTAAACTTTTTATGCCCCCGATAGGGAGGCATAATAAATTTGACTTGTCCGTCCGTCCGTCTGTCCGTCCGTCTGTCCGTCCGTCCGTCATTCCGTCCAAAAACTTTAACATTGGCCATAACTTCTAAATCAAAGCGGTGTCGGGGGCATTGTCATCTTACAGTGACAGCTCTTGTTCTTTAAAAATCTTCTCTTCAGAAACTACTGGATGAAATTCAACTAAACTTCAAAGGAATGATCCTTGGGTGGCCCTCTTTCAAAATTGTTCAAGAAATTTTGATCCAATGAAAAACATGGATTTTATGGGCATGACCAATTTCCTAATATGGCAAAAAGTGAGTTTTCTCAGAATCTAATTGATGGATACCAGTTAAATTTTACATGAATCATCCTTAGGTGACCCTTTATCTGTCTACAAAAAATTATTGAGATTAGTGAAAAAAATGTATCTTATGGGCGGAGCTCATTTTCTATATTTTTAGCTCACCTGACCACAAAGTGCTCAAGGTGAGCTATTGTGATCACTCATCGTCCGTCGTCTGTCCGTCTGTCTGTCCGTCCGTCCGTCCGTCAACAATTTCTTTAAACATCTTCTCCTCCTAAACCACTGGGCAAATCAAGCTGAAACTAGACAGGGATGTTCCTTGGGTGAAGCTCTTCAAAAGTTGTTAAAAGAATTTAAATCTATAAATAACTCTGGTTGCCATGGCAACAGAAAGGCTGAAAATCGCGAAAATCTAAGAAAAAATTCTTCTCCTCCTAAACCACTAGGCCAATTAAGCTTAAACTTGACAGAGATGTTCCTCGGGTGAAGCTCTTCAAAAGTTGTTAAAAAAAATTAATTTCATCAAAAACTCTGGTTTCGATGGTAACGGAAAGGTAGAAAAATGGCCGAAAAATGGCCAAAAATCTTAGAAAAAAATTCTTCTTCTCCTAAACAACAAGGCCTATCCAGCTGAAACTTGGCAGAGATGTTTCTTGGGTGAAGCTCTTCAAAAGTTGTTAAAATAATTTAATTTCATCAAAAACTCTGGTTTCCATGGTAAGGAAAGGTTGAAAAATGGCCGAAAATGGCTGAAAATCTTGGAAAAAAATCTTTTCCTCTTAACTGCTAGGCCTATCAAGCTGAAACTTGGCAGAGATGTTTCTTGGGTTAAGATCTTCAATAGTTCATAGAAAAAAATTAATTTCATCAAAAACTCTGGTTTCCATAATAATGGAAAGGTTGAAAAATGGCCGAAAATGGCTGAAAATTTTTGAAAAAATTCTTCTCCTCCTAAACCACTATGCCAATCAAGCTGTAACTTGGCAGGGATGCTTCTTCCGTGAAGTTCTTCAATAGTTGTTGAAAAAAATTAATTTCATCTAAAACTCTGGTTTGCATGGCTGAAAAATGGACGAAAATTGCTGAAAAATCTTTGAAAAACTTCTTCTCTTCCTAAACCCCTGGGCTAATTAAGCTGTAACATGGTAGGGATGTTCTTTGGGTGAAGCTCTACCAAAATTGTAAAAATAACAGTTTTCAATTAAAATCTTTGGTTTACATGGTTTACATGGTATTGGAAATGTTTAAATATTGCCAAAAATATCAGAGAAGGTTAATCTTCGCCTTAACTATTTGCCGTATCTTAAACATGGCAGGGATATTCTTAAGGTTTAGGTCTACTAAACTTGAATTCAATTCCATCATTGATAACTTTGCTTGCAATTAAAAAGAAAATCAAATTGCAGTAGGAGAAAATTAAAGTCTGTTTCTTTTAAATCCACCCTAAATGTACATCAGACAATTTCTGGTATTTATAACATTGTTGACAAGTTATAAGTTGACTTACTCAGGTGAGCCATATAGGACCATCATGTCCACTTGTTTCATATCAAGACCATAGGGTCAAATTTTGGCTCCACCCAGGTGCATCGCTTTTTAACTCACCTGAGCACAAAGTGCTCAAGGTGAGCTTTTGTGTCGAGTGATGTCTGTCGTGTGTCATCAACATTTACCTTGTAGACACTCTAGAGGCCACATTTTTTGCCCAATCTAGCTGAAATTTGGTCAGAATGATTGTCTTGATGAAATCTCAAACAAGTTTGAAATTGAGTCAAGTGGGGTCAAAAATGAGGTCATGGGGTCAAATCTAAGAAAAACCATGTAGACACTCTAGAAGCCATATTTTTTGTCCGATCAACTTGAAATTTGATCAGAATGATTGTCTTAATGAAATCTCGGACAAGTTCGAAATTGGGTCAAGTAGGGTCAAAAATGAGGTCACGCGGTCAAATCTTAGAAAAAACTTGAAGACTCTAGAGGCCACATTTTATGCCCAATAAAGCTGAATTCTGGTTAGAATGATTGTCTTGATGAAATCTCGGACAAGTTCCAAATTGGGTTAAGTGGGGTCAAAAATGAGGTCTTGGGGTCAAATATTAAAAAAACCTTGTAGACACTCTAGAAGCCATATTTTTTGCCTGATCAACCTGAAATATTGTCAGAATGATTGTCTTGATAAAATCTCTGACAAGTTTGAAATTGGGTCAAGTAGGGTCAAAAATAAGGTCACAGGGTCAAATCTTAGAAAAACCTTGAAGACACTCTAGAAGCCATATTTATTGTCCAATCAAGCTGAAATATTATCAGAATGATTATCTTGCTAAAATCTCGGACAAATTTGAAATTGGGTCAAGTAGGGTAAAAAATAAGGTCAAGGGGTCAAATCTTAAAAAAACCTTGTAGACACTCTAGAAGCCATATTTATTGTCCAATCAACCTGAAATTTGGTCAGAATGATTGTTTTTGATGAAATCTTGGACAAGCTTGAAATTGGGTCAAGTAGGGTAAAAAATAAACTCACAGGGTCAAATCTTATAAAAAAAACCTTGTAGACACTCTAGAGCCCACATTCTTTGCCAGATCAACCTGAAATTGTGTCAGAATGATTGTCTTGATAAAGTCTCAGACAATTTTAAAATTGGGTCAAGTGGGTCAAAAATGATGTCAAGGGGTCAAATCTTAGAAAAACCTTGTAGACACTCTAGAAGCCATATTTTTTGCCCGATCAACCTGAAATTTGGTCAGAATGATTGTCTTGATAAAGTCTCGGACAAGCTTAAAATTGGGTCATGTAGGGTCAAAAATGAGATCATAGAGTCAAATCTTAGAAAAACCTTGTAGACACTCTAGAAGCCATATTTTTTGTCGGATCAACCTGAAATTTGGTCAGAATGATTGTCTTGATAAAGTCTTGGACAAGCTTAAAATTGGGTCATGTTGGGTCAAAAAAGATGTCATGGTGTCAAATCTTAGAAAAACCTTGTAGACACTCTAGAAGCCATATTTTTTGTCGGATCAACCTGAAATTTGGTCAGAATGATTGTCTTGATGAAATTTTGGACAAGTTCAAAATTGGCTCAAGTAGGGTCAAAAATAAGTACACGGGGTCAAATCTTAGAAAAACCTTGTAGACACTCTAGAGGCCACATTTTTTGCCTGATCAACCTAAAATTTGGTCAGAATTATTGTCTTGATGAAATTCAGACAAGTTCGAATTTGGGTCAAGTGGGGTCAAGAATGAGGTCATGGGATCAAATCTTGGAAAAACCTTATTGACACTCTCAAACCAGTATTTTGTGCTCAATCAACCTGAAAATTGGTCTGAATGATATTCTTAATGAAATCTAGGTCAAGTTTGAAATTGGGTCCAGTGGGGTCATAAGCGAGGTCTCTAGGTCAAATCATGGAAAAACCTTGTAGACACTCTGGAAGCCATATTTTTTGCTCAATTAATCTGAAAATTTGTCAGAATGGTCATCTTGATCGAAAACTAGGCCATGGGATCAAATCATAGAAAAACCTTGTAAGCAGTGTTAAGGCATAATTTTTTGCCCAATCAACCTGAAATTTGGTCAGAATTCTTCATCCTTTCTAAGTCTACATTAAACAATTTTTGACAGTTCACTCAGGTGAGCGATTTAGGGCCACTTCGTCCCTCTTGTTTAGCTCACCTGAGCACAAGAAATCTTCTTCTCAACCAGGAGTCCTACAGACTTAAAATTTGGCATGGATGATCATAGATCTGAATTAATATAATAAAATCATATCTGTTGGTCCACCAGGTGCGGAGCACCAGGGGGGAGGGGGTAGTACTTTGGGTATATTTTGTAATCTTTTAACCTTCTTCTTCTTCTGAGCCAGGAGCCATACAGACTTGAAATTTGCATGGATGATCAGCTTATAAACCTTAATTAAAATAGTTAAAATCAAGACTGTTGGGCCACCAGGTGCAGAGCATCTGGGGGGGGGGGGGGGGGGGGAGGAGGGGGTAGTGCTATGTTGAATATTTTAAAATCTGTAACTGTCTTCTTCTGATGAACCAGATCCCTACAGCCTTTATATTTGACATGAATGATCAGCTCATAGACCCTATCTGAAATAGCTAAATTTATGAATGTTTGGCCACCAGGGGCGGGAGGGTAGCTTTTCAGAGCAATTCTTAAATCTTTAACCTTCTTCTGATAAACCATGTGCCCACTATCAGCATAATAATTAGAATAACTAAAATCATTACTGTTGGGCCAACAGGTGCGAGGCCAACGGGGGGGGGGGGGGGGGGGGGGGGGGGGGGGGCTTGTAGTACTTTGTTTTAAATTTTTATATCCATAACCTTCTTCTTCTTCTGACTCAGAATCCCAACAACCTTTATATTTCACTCATATTTGCTACCTGAGCACTGGTGTAGAGGGTAGTATTTTGGGTCAATTTTGAACATTTGAACTTTCTTCTGATTTGGCATGAGTCATCAGCTCATATACGTTTATCAAAATAGATATAGACATGATTGTTTTTTGACCAGGGGCAGAGACCCAAGGGGAGGGGGTAGTGCTTTGTGGTAAATTTAACAATTGTTAAAAATTCTACTGAACCAGAATTCCTACAGCTTTTCCATTTAATATAGAATAATCAGATCATAGAACTTAATTTAAACAGCTATTATGACTGTTGGGCCTGCAGGTACGGAGCAACAGGGGGGAGAGGGTAGTACTTCAGGTCAATTTTAACATTCGAATTTTTTTTAAGCTCACCTGAGCACAAAGTGCTTATGTGAGGTACTGTGATCACCCTTGGTCCAGCTTCCATCCTTTGGTTGTCGTCTGGCGTCCGTCAGCAATTTCTTTAAACAACATCTTGTCCTAAACTACTGGGCCAATTTACACAAAATTTTACAGAAATGTTTCATAGGTGGTCCCCTTCAACATAGCTTAAAGAATTGAAATCCATGAAAAACTTTGGCGGTTGCTATGACAACCAAAGTTGAAATTTAAGAAAATCTGTAAAATTCTTCTGATGAACGATTCCAACCAAATACAGCTTGTTGTTCTGTATAAAGAAGCAAATATGCTTTCTTCAAGTTTTACAAGCACTCTCACAACTAAATTTTCCTTTGAGGCAATGGAGACGGGTATTCTTCACCGACAAATCCCGGTTCACCCTCTACCGTTGGACGACCGACGTCAAGTATACCGTCATTACGGGGAACATTACACCAAAAGTCCTTGAGCCAGGAGGGGTCACCGTGCTTCCCCCTTAGGACTCTCTGAGAGTTGTATGAAAATGTTCATAGGACCTCCCTGAATGAGAATCAAGATGTTAAGAGGTGCTAATTTGGGTCCCGACTGCCATTCCGAGAGGTTTTCTAGATGGCAGCCAAGAATAAATTCATTTTACCTTTGGTTCACTATAGAGGGATTTTTTTTCATTTTAAACATTTCTAAGTCGCCATTTGTCAAAATGGCATACTTATTGCGATTAGCTGGAAGGGTGTATATGGTGGTAGTGTACAGGGTATCTATATACTGGTTTAAGCAAAGAACTACTTTTTTCTGGAATTATCTCTTTGCACCGGACCCAATGACACCAAAAAGTAGTGCAGACAGTTTAAAAGAAGCAGCTATTTTGTTTGTTTAATATAATACTTTGACGTATATTTTTCCTTTCGAAGATAAACGCAATCTTATGAAAACTAAATAATGGATATCTTGATGTCAAAAGTAAATTTGAGTTGCAAAATTAGTACGCCGAGGATTCTACAAATTTTATTGTCAGGAAAATCATTGATCTTTGTATTGCATGTTTAATCACTAGGTGAGTAGACAAATTGTTTTGGCTTGTCCGTCTGTTTTTATTTATTCATCGATCAACATTGAATTTAACGGAAAACTTCCATCCACATCATTGATTTAATAGCCTTTCAAAAACATCGTTCTAGCGATTCTCAAGCCGTAGCCGTAGGACGCCATATTGGAAAGATTGAATTCCCAGATTTATACATGTAAACAAAAACGGTACCGCTTTGTATTTCACTTCCACACAAATATTCGTTCAATGTATTTGATGAATTAATTAGTGCGTGGGCCATTTAAATAAGAAAAAAAAATCTGATAGTGCTTGAGCCGAGGGCTTCCATTGTATTGCCCTAATTTTATTTTGTAACCGCTTTTATGATACTACGATTTTGATAATCCAGTACACAACTTTTCAATTCTACACAATATCGGTTATATCGGTATACACATTTAACCGGTCAAGTAAAGATATTGTTGATAAGAATTCAAGAGTGCTATTTGCGAACGGAATTGAATTCTGAACATCGATGTCAAATCAGTCAGCTAGGTTTTACTTTCGTTTTGAGCTGAAGTGATAAGCTCTGATTTTTCTAAAAAAATATGATTATTCAGAGGTTGGGTATTTTGTAGTGTTTATACTTTGCATATCTGTCCAATTGCTTGGACCACTAACCGCTTATATTAATATGAAATGTCTTGATCATTGAAGTTAGAAACAAAAACTAGATCTACATGCACTAATGAACATTATCAGGAATTTACACCAGGTTTTTTGTTTTAACTTGATATTCTCTATGAATAACATTTGACAATTGATACATCTTGAACTGGAAATTGACTTTGGATTTTGATTCTCAGGAGTTTGAAATTGAAAGTGAAAAAATGTTGTTGTTTGGGAAAGGGTTGATATAATATATTTTGTCGTCTGCAACTCTTTTCAAATATTGTATCACCCCAAAATTTCGCCATTTGGTTAATTGTTGATAATCATAAACCTAAGTGCAATAAAACAATGGATACTCAGAGAGGATGTGTTAATAGTGGTTTGAAATCGATGTGTAGGTGTTGCATCCATCACAATATGACATACTGTTAAAAGTGCTGTAAAACTACATTTGATCAGCCGGATTCTGCTTAGAATCTGCCAAACAGAACCCTTGAATTGATAGGAAAGGCTTAGCATCTGAAATTGAACAGCAACCTGAACAAAAGGAGCTTGTAATTCAGCTGTTTTTAGATCAGTAGGTGCTTAGGGGTGAGCTATTATGATCTCTTATCATCTGTTTGCCTGTAAACAATACTGTCGGGTTATTCTTGACTCAAAATCTGAGTTATTGATCACAAATAACCGGAGTTCCAAAATATCATGGTATCATCCTCATGGCGACTTTCAGGACCTTCAGTCCTTTGATTTAGAAGTGTTAAAAGAAGAACTTGTTTCTCATGTAGACATTACAAAACCTTTATTTATCATGGGAGATTTCAATCTTGATATCAAAGATAAGCATAAAAATTTTGTACTAAAGTTATCCCAGATATTATCTTGTAAATTGATCATGCAAAAACCAACGACTGATAACAATTCCATGTTGGATTTTGTATTTTCAAACAGAAATGTCAAAACTGAGACTGTGGAATCTTACTGGTCTGACCATAAGATTATTTTCCTTTACACATAAATTTGTTACAGTTCAATAACTTTATCATCTGAATCAAAAGTAATGCATGTTACCTTTAGGTGCTTTGACTCAGGTGAGCGGACCAGGGCCAAAGGTCCTCTTGTTGAATGATTTTGGGACATTTTGAGTTGGTGTTTCAAAAATGCCATGAATGTTATGCTGAGTATGTGATTTAGAATGGTTTTGACTAGACTTAGTGTCAAGTACACAATGTTTTTGACTACAAAACATTTCCTTCATTTGTATACATATTTTCATGAAACTTTCACAGAATATGACAAAACTCATTTTGTTGATGATAGCTAATATAATGCCGAGGAACGGAAAAGGGGGGCTTGATGTAAAATTTGTTGTCAACACATTCGTCTTGCATTTAAGGATGAGTTTGCATGAAACTTTCACAGAATGTTCCTCATCATGTTACTATGTGTGCTTATCAACTCCGTTAGATAACATCATTCCAAATCACGAAAAAGCTGCATTATTATCAATTGTCTTGTAAAGGTTACTTCTACATCAATGTATGGATTTCATCAAACTATTTGTAGGAAGATTTCACATAATGTTCCTGATCATGGGACATAATAGCACGTATTGTCCATGCTATATAGTCACTGTCTTTATGGGTTGTTTTTGATGACACTTTCGAAGTACATTTCATGACATGAATATGGGCATATATTCAAAGTTTGTCTATATATTATGCTGCATCACAAAAAAGTAGTAATTCGTTCTTTAGTGAGGTGTTTATTTTGTCAAACAAGACTCATCTTTTTATTTAAAACAAGTAAATCTAGTTTTACATTTCCATACAAAAATAAAGTTATATTTTCGAATTATTCGATATAGAAAAACTTCCATATGGTCAAATGGCGGCCAAGTTTTAAAAACATAGATTAATGCTAGGTAGAACATCCTAAGCAAATTCATACATGCATTTCTAAATGTATCAGCTACGTAGGGATAAGCACTGCTGAGCCATTCAAGAGGAATAGGAATTAAAACAGATATAAGCAAATTTAAGATATTGAAATAAGCAAAATTTGTGGATTTTTAGCTCACCTGAGCACATCGTGCTCAAGGTGAGCTTTTGTGATCATTGAATGTCGGTCGTGCGTCGTCTGTCGTCCGGCCTCAACAATCTTAGTGTTTACACTCTAGAGGCCACAAATATTACACAATCTTTATGAAACTTGGTCAGATTATTGGCCAGGTCACAAGGATGAACCCTATTGAAAATGGGAAGGATCCATGCCATATCAAGGGAAAAGGGGCCTTAAAGACCATTTTCTTGTTTAATCTCCAGAGGCCACAAATATGACCCAATCCTCATGAAACATGGTCCGATTGTTGGCACGGTCACAAGGATGAACCCTTTTGAAAATGGAAAGGATCCATGCCATATTAAGGGAAAGGGGGCCTTAAAGATAATTTTCTTGTTTCACTCTAGAGGCCACAGATATTGCCCAATCTTCATGAAACATGATCAGAATGTTGGCCAGGTCACAAGGATGAACCCTATTGAAAAGGGGAAAGATCCATGCCATATCAAGGGAAAAGGGGCCTTAATGCCAATTTTCTTGTTTACACTCTAGAGGCCACAAATATGGCCCAATCTTCATGAAACTTGATCAGAATGTTTGCCAGATTATCAGGAGGAACCCTTTTGAAAATAGGCAGGATCCATGCCATATCACAGGAAAAGGGGCCTTAATGCCAATTTTCTTGTTAACACCATAGAGGCCACAGATATTGCCCAATCTTCATGAAACATGATCAGATTGTTGGCCAGGTCACAAGGATGAACCCTATTGAAAAGGGGAAAGATCCATGCCATATCAAGGGAAAAGGGGCCTTAATGCCAATTTTCTTGTTTACACTGTAGAGGCCACAAATATGGCCCAATCTTCATGAAACTTGATCAGAATGTTTGCCAGATTATCAGGAGGAACCCTTTTGAAAATAGGCAGGATCCATGCCATATCACAGGAAAAGGGGCCTTAATGCCAATTTTCTTGTTAACACCATAGAGGCCACAGATATTGCCCAATCTTCATGAAACATGATCAGATTGTTGGCCAGGTCACAAGGATGAACCCTATTGAAAAGGGGAAGGATCCATGCCATATCACGGTAAAAAGGATCTTAATAACAATTTTCTTGTTCACACTCTAGAGGCCACAAATATGGTCCAATCTCCAAGGAACTTGATCAGAATGTTGGCCATGCCTCGAGGATGAATCCTTCTGAAACAGGGAAGGATACATGCAGTATTTAAGGGAAAAGGGGCCTTACAATTTATGTTTACACTGTAGTCTCTAGAGGCCACAAATTTGGTTCAATAGTTATGAAACTTGGGCAGAATGTTGGCCAGGTCACATGAAACTGGTTTAGAAAAGAAACTTATGTAGGAATCATAGGAATAGAATAATGTCTTTCTTTGAATAATCTAATGGTCATTTAATTTTGCTAAGGGAGTACTCAAAGAGACAAAGGTGAGCGATATAGGACCATCATGGTCCTCTTGTTTTTTTATTCTTTTATTAGCTCCACTAGTTGGTGGCCACTTGGGCTAGTGTCATGGTGTTGTGTCCCTCATGCGTTTGTCAGTCCGTTTGTTTGTATGTGCGTCGGTGTGTCCAGTCGTAAAATTTTTCTTAAAAAATCTTCTTATCATAAACAACTGGATGAATTTCAACCAAACTTCACAGGAAAGATCCTTGGGTGACCCCCTTTCAAAGTTGTTCAAGAAATTTTGATCCAAAAATGGCTAATTTCCAAATATGGTAAAAAGTCAGTTTTATCAGATTCTAACTGATGGATATCAACCAAATTTTGCACGAATGATCCTTATGTGACCCTTTATTAGTCTACAAAAAATAATTGTGATCAGATGAAAAATATGTATTTAATGGACGGACGGAGGTCATTTTTCTAAATGTTATATAGTTGAAACTTTGAAAATCATTTTCTCAGAATGTAACTGATGGATAACTTCATTGTAATGATACTTGAGTGACCCTTTATCAGTCTACCAAAAATTATTGTGATTGGATGAAAAATATGTATTTTATGGGCAGGGGTCATTTTCCTTTATGTTTAAAATGGAAACTTTCAAAACCATTTTCTCAGAATCTAATCGATGGATATCAACCAAATTTCACTGGACTGATCTTTGAGTGACCCTTTATCAGTCTAACGAAAATTATTGTCATCGGATGAAAATATGGATTTCATGGACAAAGGTCATTTCTTTCTATGTGATATAGTGGAAACTTTGAAAAACATTTTCTCAGAATGTAAATGATGGATATCAATGAAACTTCATTGGTATGATCCCCGGATGACCCATTATCATGCAACTGAAGATTTCTGTGATTGGATGAAAAATATGTCTTTAATGGGCAGAGGTCATTTCTCTATAATTATGTTATATAGTGTAAACTTTGAAAATCATTTTCAACATCAATAGAATGCTAAATATCTAAAAGTCTAGTCAAAATTGATTTGTTCTTACAAAAATTTTAAGCCTGTGGAGCGACTCAAGCCATTCATGGCTTTCTAGTATTTAATTTGGTGGACATTTTCAGTTACCATTTGAAAGTATTCCTACATTGACTAAATAGATATGGAATATTCGTATTAATATCTGGCTGCCATCGCACTTTCTGAATTTTGGGAACATCAAATTAGCCCAAGATAACCAAGAAGAAAATTTCAAAAAATCAAATATTTTTCCCATTCAATTTGAAAACATTTATAAGCAGGTGAAACAAAAGATACAGAATATTAATGCATGATTCTATCTTGGAGGTTCTTGTGAACAAATAATTTGATAAATCTTTTTCAGACACCCCCCCCCCAATGAAATTTATGTTTAATTAAGTATTTTGTAATTTCAACATCGACATTGACTGATAGAACAGTAGCTAAAACGCTAAATATAATTGTTTGGTAGTTAAAATGAGTTTAAATGTGAAACAATGTTTGCATAGGGATTCTAATGTAATATCATCTTGGCTACCATCTACAAAATGCCCGTAAAGGCAGTCAGGCACAAATATTGATTAAAAGCTATTTGATTTTCACTCAGTGATGTCGGTTAAACATTCCTGTACACTCTCAGAAAGGGTTTTAAGGATGGTTGGTCTCCTCTTGTCTTATTATCTGCAACAAAAATTGAAAAACTTCATATTCATGATTAGCTGCCATCAACCATTCAGGATGTTTCATCTTCAAATAGACTTTAGGCTTTTTAGTTTGTAGCTAGAACACCTAATATATATGTTTTTGGACCTTAACAATCAAATTGAAATTTGCTCGTTTACAAGTTGTTCCAATTTTTAGCTCAGCTGTTTTCGAAGAAAACCTGAGGTATTATGATTACCTTGGCGTGGTTCGCATTGTCGTTGTTGGCGTTGGGGTGACAAACTTTAACCTTGGTCATAACTTTTGAATGGTAATTCATAGAGCCTTCATATTTCACATGATTATTGCTTTGGATAAGACCTTTCTGTAGGTGCCAAGTTCAAGGTCATCAGTCAAGGTCATTTTTCAAGGTCAAATTTCATTAAAAAATTTAACCTTGGTCATAACTTTTGAATGATAAGTCATGGAGCCTTCATATTTCACATGATTATTACTTGGGACAAGACCCTTCTGTAGGTACCAAGTTCAAGGTCATCAGTCAAGGTCATTTTTTCAAGGTCAAACTTCTTTAAAAAAAATTAAACCCTGGACATAATTTTTTATTGGTTAGTCAAAGAGCCTTCTTATTTTACACGATCATTGCTTGGTACAAGACCTTTCTGTAGGTACCAAGTTCAAGGTCATCAGTCAAGGTCATTTTTCAAGGTCAAATTTCTTTAAAAAAAATTAAACCTTGGACATAATTTTTTATTGGTTAGTCAAAGAGCCTTCTTATTTTACATGATCATTGCTTTGTACAAGACCTTTCTGTAGGTTTCTTTATATTTGCATCTGCATTTGCTTAAGAAATAATTAACAGTCGAGCGTTGGTACCCGCTTGTGGTGCTCTTGTTTTACTTGTATTTGCATTGGCTGCCATTTAGAACCCCCAAAAGGCTGTCCAGACCTAAAATATCGACTAGAAACAACTTGATTCAACATTGGGGATGTTGTATTAACAATTTCATGGCACAATCAGAGAGCATTTTAGGCAAAGAACATGGTGACCTTTCATCTTTCATATAATGCAGCAGAAAAAAAACAAAATTGTATTGGCTGCCATTTAGAACCCCAAGAGGCTGTCGGGACCCAAAATATCGACTAGAAACAGTCTTATCTAGAACTGGCTGCCATCTCCCATTTCGGAAGTTGGGATCTTTAAAATCATTTTAAGCTGTAAAGGGTTTTAACAGAACACAAAATATACAAGTTTTAGACTCTAAAAAATGTTTAAAATGAAAAAAAATCCCTCTATAGTGTACCAATGGAAAAATGAATTTTATTCTTGGCTGCCATGTAGAAAACCTCTCGGAATGGCAGTCGGGACCCAAATTAGCACCTGTTAACATCTTGATTCTCATTCAGGGAAGTCATATGAACATTTTCATACCACTCTCGGAGAGTCCTAAGGGGGAAGCACAGTGACCCCTCCTGGCTCACGGACTATTGGTGTAATGTTCGCCGTAATGACGGTATACTTGACGTCGGCCGTCCGAACGGTAGAGGGTGAACCGGGATTCGTCAGTGAAGAATAACCGTCTCCATAGCCTCAAAGGAAAATTGAGTGGTGAGTGTGCTTGTAACCAAGCCAAAAGGCGTTGGCGACGCACAGGAGTTAGCGGCAGACCGACATAGTGACGTCAGGCTCTTTGGCCATTGTCGCGTAATGTTGGCGATAAGGGAGACAAACAACCATATGGCAATGTTGTACATCACTTTAGAGAAGATAATTCGTATCAGAGTTCGAAACGATCTTTATTTTCACCATTTTTTCAAGAATTTGTTTTACATCTAACGTTACACGTGTTGACAGAGAAAGTGCGCATGCCCAAAAAACAAACAGGCCGTAAGAACAACAACCCGAACTCGATTTTTGCATTAAAATTAATCGAACAAAGTTTTTCATTTGCTGTAGTTACCAATATTATAACATCCCGCCCCTAAAAGAAATTTGGACACAAATTTTAGACGGTCAGTAACTATCAGCAATGGAAAACTATGCTACTAATCTTTTGTGGACTGGAGCACGGACCTTAATTCTCAAATCTGTTGGTCTCTGAGGAAACAATCACACGCGCATTCATAAATGTCTAAGGTTGGCCAAACCCAAGACTGCATTTAAACACCAAATAGACCAACCAACAGATTAAAGAACAAGTCCGAACTACATTCACCAAAAGCTAGTCTTAGAAGATTAACTGAGATAATATCTAAAAAGTATCATTTATCAGTATAGCAACCATCCAGTGCAATGCATATCTAACCAACAAATGTAGCGACCAACAACTCTCTCTTACTTGCTCAAATGCATATGCCATAGACGCCAAGAAAATGCTTTCTTTGAACTGACGTTGCGAGTTTGAGAGGTCATTTACCCATTTGTAGCACTTAACTTGTACTTAAAAAACCTAGACCAGTTCCTCTGTAATGTCAAACCACATAAACACCTGAATGTCGTGATTGCAAATGTGTGGCAAGTCTGGAGACTTTCACATGGTGCAAGCATTCCATTCAGAAAAATATTTCTTATACAAGGGGAACTACCATGTAACTAATATGTAATCAATTGGCGTGATTTACCTCCCTTACATTATTGTGCAAATGAAGAAAACCATGCATATCTGCAGGCGATCACCTGAATGAACATGGGTAGGAGTTCTAAATTGTGTCAAGAAGAAATCCGCATGTTCTACACTTCCATGTGTGTTCCAACTCAGCAGATAATTAACAATTGCTATGAAGCAATTATAATATACTGAAGGGTGGAAACACCAAAATGTGCTTGCACAGTTACTTCATAGACCCATAGCAAAACTGTTTCAATATCAACATAAAACATCCAATTTCAATCCAACAATACCCCTGGGTACATTATTAAAAAAATTATCAAATATCCGTCAATCTTGTGTTGACTTGCAGAAATGAAATCAAGAATTACCAATATGTACATTCGACAACATAGTCCTTATTGTTAATGTGCTCAATGCATGAAAATTGAAAGTTTGTATGAATAAAAGTTAATGTCATAACCCCTTTAATAACTTAGTCTCTCATTACCATGACATTTTAAAATACCTTACTTTTTGTTATAATCTGCAGAGCAAACCTAGCAATTTTAAGCTTGTTTTATCAAGCACACAGTGTAGACTTTGTTCAGTCTGCACATTTGTGCAACCTGCTCATTGGCCACACTGTCAACTATATATACAAATGACATGTTAAGCTTACAAAAAATTGAATTATCTACACATAGCTCATTGTGTGTCAGTATCAAACATCCTAATGTTTTTATACCATAGGCGGGGGCCTATCTGTAATATTTCTTTGAGCCTTACTGTTGAGACTTGAACCAGGAACCCAAATTTAATTTTGAGCAGGCTCTCCTGCAAAATGAACTAAATACTCAAGTCCATTTGGACTATGTCTCTGGGCTAAGACCCTCTTAACCTTATGAAACCCATTTGAATCTGAGGAAATCTCACCAATGCAAGTGGGATCCACATGATCAGAGTCAATGAATCGCTTGGGTTTACGAATCATGCGCTTGGGTCTATGGTCTATGAGGGATGGGATTATGGGTATTGTGGCAGGCAATTGAGGATTATCCCGAGTAACTGGGTTTGGGTCAGTTTGAGTAGAAACATTTGTTAATGTTATAGATGGGGCTTTGTGACTGATAGCAAAATAGTTGCTTGGGGTCGGTTGCCTTACATAGGCTATTTTCAGCCTGTCAATATGTATAGGTTGGGTGAAAGTTACAGCCTTATTAGGGTCCTCGAGCTCAACCATATGCTCAGTTAATATGCGCTTTACAACATAGGGTCCACTAAATTGCTTCCGAAGCTTTTTAGCCGAGCTAGTACTTTCATCTGTCAAGTAAACATAGTTACCTAAACACAATTTAATATTTTGTGCCTTCACATTTGCTTGCGACTTCATAACCGATTGCGAAACCGTAACATTTTCTAGCACATGATTACGAAGTTCCTCTAGGTAGATACGTTTCTGTTCCATATAAGCATGAAAGTCTTTGGGAATTAGCTTGAGATTTGGAACAGCCGGAGTCAGTGGAAACTTAGGTCGCTGGGCATATATAATCTCAAAGGGGGAATAACCCGTACTGGAATTTACAGCATTATTGATACTGAAAACAACAGCAGGGGCCATTGTATCCCAGTTATTGCACTGACTATTCATATAAGGGGTAAGCTTTGTGCCTAAAGTTCTATGTGAACGCTCCCAAGCTCCTAAACAGTGATGAACGAAACTTGGCGTAAATTGTTGTGGAATATGCATGAGATTACACAGTTCAACTGTTAGTTTGGCTGTAAACTCAGATCCTTGGTCACTTATTAAAGTATCACACACTCCATATTGAGTGAATAGGTCCATAAGCACTTCACACACTGTAGCTGAATCCTTGTTGGGAATGGGCCGTACAAACAGAAACTTAGAATACATGTCAATGGCTGTAAAGAGGTATGTATTCCCTCGAGTGGTACATGGTAAAGGTCCATATAGATCGACTTCCCACACAGAAAATGGTTCACTGGGAGTAGGGTACGATGTAATGGCATTTTTTGTCTTGACTGTCACCTTACGACTCTGACAAGCATGACACGAGCGAACATAGTCACTAACTATAGTTGTAAGTCTATCAAAATAATAATGCTCCTGCACTCTTTCTATAGTATCCTGTATACCGCCATGTCCTGCCAATGGTGACTCATGATATAACTTTAACACAGTTTCAATCATTGTTGTCGGTAGCACCAATTTGAGTTGTCTTTGCCAATGTTTCATGCGAGTAGCCTTAGAGAGTCTACGGTAAAATAATATTCCATCTACTAATACGTAATCTGACTGCCTAACTAAAATAGATCTCGAAGCTTTCTGTGACTTTGGAAGCTTTGACGAAGAAAGGTATTCCATCAGTTCTCTCAAATTAGGGTCTGATAACTGGAATTGTTTAATTGTATCTGTTGTCATATCCAACTCACATAATGAAGGATGAGTCAAAACCTCATATGGAGAGTCTAATTCATCTGTTGATGGCGTATTCTCTGATTGATGATTTTGATCCTGAGACGGGTCTGGTGTGACAATATTCTCCTGGTCCATTGTAGAATGATGCTCCGTATCAGAGCTGTGACCCACTTGATGATCAAAAGAGGTAGAGCTGGCATGATGGACATCAGAAGATTCATTACAGGAAATCTCTGTAGAAGTCGGGGATTGGATGGTACAGTCAATGTTTGCATCCTGAGTATTATTTTCACATATCGGTACACTCTTAGCCTGACTTAACCTGCGACGATAAATTGCCTTAGGTCTCAACCCAATATCGTTCTGGTCAACATTGTCCTCAGTATCAGCATCATATATAGATTTCATCATCAGATCCACACGACTAATAGCCATGGGCTGTTGGCTGTCATCTTTCGACAATAACTTAATCGTTGTGGGCTTTTCAAGAACATATGGGAAGAAGGTATCCTCTTCATCGGGACTACATGACAGGACCTCTTTAAATTCAGGCAAGCGCGATAAACTGTCCGGAACTACCATTTCTGATGCAGCCTTCCACTGAATATCACAATCGAACTGTTGCAAGATTGCAAGCCAACGCTCATATATAGCACCTTTTAATTGTTTTTGAAATAATGGTTTGAGGGCTTGATGGTCGCATTCGATTATGAAATGTCTACCACGCAAATAGGAGGCACAGTCTAAAACACTATAGATTACACCCAGAAGCTCTAGTTTAGTGGGTCCATAGGACTATTGCCATTTAGACAGTCCCTTGGATCCAAACCTAACTATACGCTTCTGGTCATTCTCATGTATCTGATATAGCATGTAACCGATTCCCTTTGAACTTGTGTCAACAGCAAGACGAAATTCTGTATCAAACCGTGGGAATGCAAGAACGTCTGAATTCAAAAGTAAATCCTTCAGGGAATCAAAACCATTTTGACACTCTTGATCCCACTGAAATTTCCTACCTTTACGAAGAAGCTTGTACAAAGGGCTAGCAATTGCACTGAAATTTGGAATGAACTTTCTAAACCAATTGAACAGACCTAAAGCGCGTTCAAGCTCCTTACGAGTTGTTGGGGTAGGGTAATCCTTGATGACCTCTAACTTACTGGAGGGTGGGCGTATACCCTCACTGGATATCTCATGACCTAGAAAGACCCCTTTAGTAAACCCAAATTTACATTTAGATGGTCCAAGTTTCAAACCAGCTTGTTGAAATATATTAAGTACATCTTGTATGTCTTGTAGATGTTTTTCAAATGTCGAAGAGCATATACAGACATCATCAAGATAGCAAAGTACTGACATGAATGTTAAGCCATTAAGTACTTTGTCCATAAGTAATTGGAACAAATTCGGGCTTTGGCGTAGTCCCATAGGCAGCCGGAGGAATTTATATGTACCAAAACATGTGTTAAATGCTGTGTACTTCGCAGTATCAGCTGAAATACCAATTTGGAAAAACCCTGAACTCATATCTAAAAAAGACATGTACTTGGGAGTATGATCCGATAACGATTCCGCCAGTTCCTGTAGATCAGGGATAGCATACCTGAAATCCAATGTTTGAGAGTTCAGGTATCGGAAATCCACACAAAATCTGTATGCAGACAAACTTCCCTCTTTAGTGATATTGGAAGGATCAAGTTTAGGCTTATTACGTTTAGCCACAAGAACTATCGGGCTCGTTATAGGAACATGCTCATGCTCATCAACGGGAGCAATAATTCCCTGACTAAGTAGTTCATCCAGCTGGTGACGTAATACCTCTCTCTTATCAGGGGGCAAGCGATATGGCCTTTGATGCTTTGAAACAAAATCAGGCTTAAGATCGATTCGGTGCTCAACCAACTTAGTATAGCCAATATCAGGATTATCTGATGTTGTAAAAACATCCTTGTGTTGAAAAAGGACCCTGTATAAATGATCCTGTTGCTCTGGCAACAAGTCATTGTTTACAACCACATCCTTTTTGAACTGAATAAATTCATCACTCTCAGTAGAAATATAGGCGTGACTAGAAAGGCACGAGTCATCAGCTGGTCTCAAAACAGAAGTTTTAATGGAGCATGATTGATTTAAAGTCATGCGTGCACATGATTTCAAAGGCAATATATCAGTATAATTATCACACAATTCAAATTTGGCTAGGAACTGCCCCTTTTGAATGTGAATAACTTCATTACCTTGGTTGAGCACCTTAATATTTACAATACGGTCAGGCAAACATGTGACAAGTGTTTTAGACACCAATAGTCCTTTATGAATCATCTCAGGGTGACCAGTACAAACTCCCTGCATGCCCGTATTGACCCTATTATCTAAGACACCCACAAGAATGCATTCCGAATTTGGCGGAACAGACACTGTTGAAAAACACTTCACTTTGGTTGTCTTCTTGGCATTGGCAAAAGAACACGAACCAAAGTGCAGTGAGATTTTGTGTTCTTTCATGTATTCAGTCCCAAGAATCAAGGGATGAGAACTATCCTTTAATATATATACATGTATGAAATGACCCTGGTCACTTGACGATTTTTTAATCCTGACTCTAGCAGTGCCATAGATGCAAATATTCTGGTTATTAGCCAAAATAATTGAATCATCACAGATAGCAAAATTACATCTCTCTGACTCGGGAATCGACTCATAAAAGGCAAAAGAAATCACATTTATGCAACTGCCAGAGTCCAGGAGAGCAGTTGTACACATTGATTTTATAAACACATTCATATACATGAAACCCCTGTAAAGAAAAACAGATTCTGTGTTACTAACTGGATGCGCTGTCGGACTCGACCCAATTTCAATACCTAGGTCTGGAAGGTGCGCGGCGCTCCCAGACCTCTGACATTTAAATCAGGACAGTTCTTAGCATTGTGCGTTGTCTGTTCACAAATTTGGCAGACCTCACTTGTACAGTTATTTGGGTTGAGTGAACATTGTTTCGCTGAATGCCCATTTTGATCACATAATTGACACTTTGTCTGTGGGCTTTTTGAACCAACTCCGGTCCAATGACATTTAGGCTTTATGTGGCCCAGTCCACCACACTTGTAGCATGACCTCTTGCGAGAAGGATCGACCACAGTCGGGTTAGATTTATTCGGACTATCAGATGATCGCAAAACTGAAGAGACATACTGGCTATCAGCAGAAACTCTGCGATATCCATATGCCTCTCCGGTTTTGGCTATATGTAGACTTTCACGGAATGAAGCAACCCGACTTGCCCTTACAAAAAATGCAAGTTGATCCGGTAAGCCGTCAGTAAATCTGTTCATGAGTTCTCATTCCGTCTTATTGAGACGTCGGCCTTTTTCAGCCACTTTGGCATGGAATTGTTCAATGGCCTCATTTGACAGTAGTCGGATGTTGGCAAACTGTGCTTCTTCCGCAATTAGAGCTGGCTGATTGAACCAAAATTCACTCAGAAAAGCGTCCTTTATAGCTGACCAGGTAAGTTGGGACCCAACGCCTTGAACAACAAAGTTATTGTACCATGTGAGAGCAGGTCCCTGCAACTGAATATGAAAAGCGGCTACACTTTTTGTGGATTCAAGATCAATGTTCATTAGGATCATGTGTGATTCAAATTCGTTGATAAAATTAAAAGCGTCTTCCCCTGCTGTCCCACTGAATGTACTCTTCATAACCTTGTAAGTAGGTTGAGGGATCATGTAGAATTGTTGAACTGCCTTACTGGGGCCTGGACAGAAGGCTGAACAATGGGCTGAGACACAGGCTGAGTAGGCTGATAAGGGGTACTCATATTCGGGATACCGTTCCTGTGACTGAGATCAGTGAAACTCAAAAAGTGTTCATGAAACGGGTTCGTGGCATTGAGGTTAACGTTCATGTCGATTTGGTTTGAATTCTCCACCATGTTGGCGATAAGGGAGACGAACAACCATATGGCAATGTTGTACATCACTTTAGAGAAGATAATTCGTATCAGAGTTCGAAACGATCTTTATTTTCACCATTTTTTCAAGAATTTGTTTTACATCTAACGTTACACGTGTTGACAGAGAAAGTGCGCATGCCCAAAAAACAAACAGGCCGTAAGAACAACAACCGAACTCGATTTTTGCATTAAAATTAATCGAACAAAGTTTTTCATTTGCTGTAGTTACCAATATTATAACAGTAAGAAGTTTCGAATCGTATCGGGATGAATATGGCGATTAAGACTTCCTTTATTGTTATTTGCAGTTTCGCGATTGTGAGATGGCGATTACGTATGAGAGAAAGTCTCAAAAACCTATCCTGACGTGGCGTCCTGTCGCGCGGAAGACCGCTTTGCGATCGGTCGTTGACCCTCCCTGTACTCGCAGACGTTGAACAAGATGTTCAATAGTTCGAATATGCACACCAAAATGTTCAGCAACCTGCTTTTGGCCTTGACCCTGCACAAGCATTGCTATAGCTTGTCCCCGCTCGACTTCCGGCGATCGCGGCATTGACGCAAATTGCTCAATTTGAAGTAATCGTTGAAAAATCGATCTGAATACTTGATCAGTATTAAATAGACTGGAAATTTCCTTGGGCAGACTCAATGACATTCCCCATTACGGGATTCTTCCATTTGAGCACGTGCCTATCATGGTGCAAAGAGGTAAGGTATCGTGTAGTTTTAAACGTGTCTACCGATAGACAACGAAGAACACATATATCTGGCCGATTTTTAGCTCACCTGAGTTCAAAGTGCTCAAGGTAGTAATTGTGATCTCTCACCGTCTGTCAAAAATTTCTGTTAACACCTTCTCTTCCTAAACCACTAGACAAATCAAGATAAAAATTGGCAGGGATGTTCCTTGGGTGAAGCATTCTGAAATTTGTTAAAGGAAATTAATTCTATCAAAGACTCTAGTTGCCATGGTAACAGAAAGGCCAAAAATTTCCGAAAATCCTAGAAAAAAAAATCTACTACCAAACCACTAGGCCAATCAATCTAAAACTCGGCAGGGATGTTCTTTGGGTAAAGCTCATCAAAATTGTTAAAAGAATTTAATCTTATCAAAAACTCTTGTTTCCATGGTAACGAAGAGGCTGAAAAATAGCCGAAAATTGTTGAAATTCTTATATATTTTCTAGTCCTTAACTTTGTAGCCAATTAAGCTGAAATGTTGCAGGGATAATTCTTGGGTTAAGCGCTTCAAAAGTTGTCATAAGAATTTAACTTCATCAAAATTTCTGGTTTCCATGATAACGGAAAGGCTGAAAAGTGGTAAAAATTGTCGAAATTCTATTTAAAAAAATTCTTCTCCTCCTAAAATACGCTGGCAATCAAGCCGAAATATTGCAGGTATAATCCTTGGGTAAAGCTCTTCAATTTAATTCCAAAAAAAATCTGGTTTCCGTGGTAACGGAAAGGCTGAACAATGACCGAAAATTACCGATATTCTTATAAAAATTTCTTCTCCTCCTAAACTGCTTGACCAATCAAGCTGATACTTTGCAGGGATGCTCCCAGGGTGAAGCTCTTCATAGAACAAATTCATCTTTTTTCTAAATCATTGGGCCAATCATTTCTAAACTTGTCAGGGATGTTCTTAAGGTGTAGGTCTAGTAACGATGTTTAAAGAATTTAATTCTATTAATAATTTTGGTTGCTATGGAAAGAGAAAGGTTGAAATTTTACGAAAATTAGATAAAAATCAAATTGCAGTAGGACGAAATTAAAATCTTTCCTTCAAAACCACCCTTAAGGTGGGACGTTACAGTTTTGGGGAGACAACTCGCCTAGAAAAAAATGTGAGGGGGCCTTGTTAAAATCAACTTTTTATGAAGTTGCGCGTGCACAGTTGAAGGCTTTTTTTTTCCAAACAATCGTAATTTTGTCAACCTACACGCAGGATTGTCCTGAATTCAAAATAAAAACGTTCGCAAAACATTTCAGAAACACACGACTGCTAAGAAAGCTTCACTTTCTAAACGTTTGTAAATGTTTTTGAATCCTGAACTGCAGGGTTTGGCAATTGTTACGAGGGACAAAATAAAATCCGGTCATGCGTTCAGAATAACGAATCACAAACGATCATCCGAAAAATGGTAGTCTGCATTACCGTGTAAAGTATATCTAATGAGTGTTTCACACTTGTGCTTCGTTATTCCAACGAAGTACGGGTGACGTTGATAGACCTTTCACAAGCCATGCATTCAGGATGACGAAACGGAGAAAACAATTTTGCTATTTATACCCTGCATTGCTCGCATGTGCATGAGCTAAACGATTACTTCGCTTTGTTGTCCTGAACGCAGGGCTGTCACGTTCTCTTCATCACCGAAAGGGAATGTTTGAGTTCGGGTCATATCGTTGTAAGTATAAAACTATCATATAATGGATGCTTATAAAAGGTAGTCATCTTTCAGTTATTTGAACATTGCTTGAAAAGGAGAAAAAATATGCTTTTTTATTTACGACTTCGGTAAAAAATGATACGGGATGACAAATCATATCCCAAAATAATAAGATTTAGCCACTTGGATGCGATTTCTCTCCTTTTCAGTTTACCTTTCTGCACTGTTAACTGTCTGTTCGTTTTTTCACTATTCTTTTTATAAATCTTCAAAATGATTTGTTACTTTTGCCTATAAAGATCCCATTCATTACGTATGTTACATGTTGTAAAAACGGAAAAGGAGACAACGTAGAAAAAGAACAATTTCAACCTTTAAAAAATTTAGTTCTTCTCACTAAATTTCCATCTTTATTTGATTTCGTGTATGTGTGTTTGTAAGAGTGAAAACGATAATTTGATAACAATTATTAATATTCCATCAATAGCTTTGCCAACATTGAATATTTCAATGAGCAATGATTTCAAGAAGCTTTCGTATTATTCGAAGAGCGTATGTATTCAAGAGTTACTGCGTCTGCTCCTTGACCAAGAAGTCCCGAGATCGGGTATAAATACCGGTGATTGTACTTTTTCCTTTATTTGGCCCTGAGACTGTTGAACTCTTGTGTAATCCACAGAATCAAGATGGATCAATGTATAATTAAGGAAATTGTTTCCAAATCATTGTAAGATAAATGAGGTTAAAACTATCAACATAATCACAGAATTCTAAAATCTTTAAAATCAATCGAAAGTCATGTTTTCTTTCTTTTTTGTTTCAAGCGAGTAATAAATCATCTTATCTTCCGCGGCAACTGAAATGACATATCATTTCTATATGTAATTGCCTCATATAGAAAATGAGTTTATGGAGGAAAACCTCGTGTTTTGATCAGGATAATGGCTGTGCATGTGGCGGATCCAGAGGGAATGGGGTGTTCTGTCTTTCACTGGGTAATTCGGCAAAACTTTGGTAATGATGTGAAATAACTACCCCTCCCCCCTAAATTGTAGTTTAAACCCCGTTACAGAAATCCTACAACCGCAATAGGCGTTACCAAGTGCATCAAAAATTACAAAGGGTTTTTAATGTTGATTGGGAAATCATGGGACGTAATAATGCCTGGACAAAATCAAATTAGAGTAGTAAATTATGGGGGTACTGTATTTCAAACTTATGAAATTGACTAAAAATGCCTGGATACATATACTTTTCTTTATTAATTTCAGTTGTACGATAGCTGGGCTAATTTTCTATTGACATATTTCGAGTTTATTTAATATAAGTGTTTGCTTTTTTTGCCTTCAAAAAAAAATATTCACTTTTTATCTTTGAAGAGCATTTAAAGCCAAATGTCCACTTGTCACTTATTTATGCCCTTACTAGAAAGTTTATTATATTTTTATGTTTTCCATATCTATGGCTATAAATATATGTTAATTTAGCACACCAGCATTGTGATTGGTCGTTGTAATAAACAGTTTTCTTTGATATTTTCGAAAACATGGCCACCTTAAGAAAAATGTGAATATTTTCAAAATATGCGTGGAAAGCTATGTTGGTATTTTCTATGTATCTGTGCATATGACTGCTCTAAAACATACATCTGTTTCGCGGATATCTGGAAATCCCCCGAAACTGTAACGGCCCTCCTTAATGTACATCAAACAATCTCTGGTAGTCTTAACATGGATGACAAGTTATGAGTTGACTTACTCAGGTGAGCGATATAGGTACATCATGATCCTCCTGTCATTATTTAAGGTCAAGCAATAAAATACATGTTGCATATTTAATGTATCTCGGCGTTTCGTTTTCGTCCTAGTATTTATAAAAAAAAAAGCACGACGAAGTTTTCTTCATTTTTTCATCTTTCTTTGTTAGTGATTCCCAAGTTATTTCCTATTTCCCAGTAGCCAAGACAAAACACAAAAATGTTTTTTAGTAAAAGTACATGATAAGTTTATCATATTCCTCTTTTCTCGACCTATGTCTATGTCTGATGGTCTATTTAGAAAAATAAAACAAAAAAATGGATATAGAATTCCGTAAAGAGAATTTTCAGAAGAAACGACAAGCAATGAAATGTACCGTACAATAAGAAAAAAATAGTATACGTTTTATTCCAAAAGCAATTAAGGAATGGCATTTTGTTCAGAACAAAAAAGATCATTTGGGACTATCAAATGAATCTGAAACTGCACGTGTTGTTTGAGAAGGGCAGACTTTTCGTAATTTGTCGTTGACGTCGATGTGCAGAAACACTGTCAAGTAATGCATTGCAAATCGCGCGAGATTCATGAGTTACAAGAGCTGTTCACAAAACAACCAGCAGTCATCTATTTTTTGCCATTTTTAAGAAAAAATGGATTTTCGATGGGTGTCAAAGAACTTTTTTGAAGAGTATAATAATGTCAATTGTCATGAACGAAAGAAGATAAATCAATTCAGTCGCCTAGGTATTGCGTTAGAGAAACAAAAAAAGGCTAGGTTGACGATCAAAAGCCTCGTAACCTCGGCTTGAATACGTGACATTAGCTTATTAATTCCATGAAAATTAAAGGAATGATAATGGAGTCTAGTTACTAATAGTTGTTTGTTTGTTTTTCTCGGATTTAAAAAGTTATTCCATGTCAAATCATAAATCAGCAAATGATAATGAACCTATGAGGCTGGTCAATCATTAGTAAAAAAAAAAAAAGGAAAAAAGACTATGAACGATGTTTTGATAATTTTGACTATAGGCTCTATATTGATATCTTAATGATATAAGCGTTACAGTTACGAAAATCGTGAATTTGACAAGGTAGATCTAGTTGTCTTCGAAAGGATTTTGGAATTAATTTGGACCGTGACAAAGGAAGTGGGTTTGAATGAAATAAAAGGGGGGGTAATATAATTTCGATTATTTCGTCACATTTTATTATCTCCCTTTTAAAGATCTTGTGTCTTCGCGGACCAATTAGGCGCTTTAAAACCACGACTTAATTATGCCGGAATGATTCGATCGGTTTGTATGCAATGTTGAATTCTTTTACTATTTTTGAAGCGCTTTTGAATAGTATGAGTGAGTGTTTGGAATGAACGAAAGGAGCGCTGGGTAAGTGATCAAGATTGTTTTTTATCGGAGTGAGTGTCAATTTCTTCACGCCATAGATCCACAAGATAGAGTGAGGTTCGAGAAACCGTTATCTCCTATCATTTTCAATCTAAAATTGATCTTTGATCACTCACTTGAAATTGCTGGTCTATACTAACTGTAGTAGGCTAATTAATAACTATGTAGTTGGCCCCTTCTTTTTTCAAGTGCATCCTGTACGTATCCCTATCATTGTAACGGACTTCTTCCTGGTAATTTATCATTTCCCGTATAAAACCAATTCTAGCGGTCCGAAATAAAAGGGGAGTGCAGAAGATGGAGTTAAGTTGATTAAATTCGAAAAAAAACTACCCCTTGTGGTTGTAAAAATTGTGAGGAAAGAAGTAATAAAGAAGTAAAAAAGCAATACTGAATCTATTATACCCCAGAATATTTTTATAAGCATAAAAAAAACACAGGAACGTTACATTCTTAAGTAGTGTAGGAAAGGGTCAAATTAGCCGCCAAGACATTTCCGCTAGCGTTAGAAAATATGACCCGTGACGTGAAAACAGATCATCTGGGAAATGTGTAAAGTGTCGTTCCTAGTCAGGCTGCGCGGATTGCGCAGACTGACTAGGGTCGAAACCTTTCGTTCTTTACTAATTTGCAGAATCTTGAATAATCAATCTACCTTCATGTAAATAATTTCTGACATTCGACCTCTGGTTGGTCTGTTGTAGAACCAAACTCTTTTTCAAATGTTTATTTTTTCAGATGGTCCCTTTTTGTGTGACGGGTCGCATATTATACTTTGTGCCCACTTTAAGAAATAAATGCTCGTATGTAGTTAGCAAATGATAATACGTGTATTAAGAAAAAATAAGAAACAATTTATCATTGATCAGTAAATTTTTAATTTGATTTTTTTAAGAGTTGGGTTACGATTATAAGAGAGCTCTAATTTAAAAAAAAAAAATAAGATGCAAACTCAATTAGGATTAGCTACGATCGGGGTTTCTGTCTTTGGTTTGATATGTATATCTATCTCACTTGGAATAAATTACTGGGCAATCTTCGAAACGGACACGTATAAATACAACATAGGACTGTGGCGATATTGCAGACAAAGCAAGGAGGGCAGAACTTGGTTTGATAGATTTCGAGGCGAGTGTGAGGAAGTGACAGGTATGTAGAACTTAATGATTCATTAGCTCGGCCGTTATCGTAGAAAGGTAAAAAGCCCGATGTATTGTCACCATTTTAGCTCCACTGGCTGAAAGCCACTGGAGCTATTGTCATAGCGTTGTGTCCGTCGTGCGTCCGGTCTGGTCCTCTTGTCTTTAAAAATCTTCTCCTCAGAAACTACTGGATGGATTTCAACCAAACTTCACAGGAATGATCCTTGAGTGACCCTCTTTCAAAGTTGTTCAAGAAATTTTGATCCAATGAAAAACATCGATTTAATGGGCGTGGCTAATTTCCAAATATGGTGGCTTTCTCAGAATCTAATAGATAGATATCAACCAAATTTTATATGAATGATCCTTGGTTGACCCTTTATCAATCTACAAAAAATTATTGTGATCGGATGAAAAATATGTATTTTATGGGTGGAGGTCATTTCTCTATATGTTATATAGTGGAAACTTTGAAAATCATTTTCTCAGAATGTAAGTGATGGATATCAACCAATTTCACTGGAATGATCCTTGAGTGACCCTTTATCAGTCTACCAAATATTTTTGCAATCAGATGAAAGATATGTATTTTATGGGCAGAGGTCATTTCTCAATATTTTATATAGTGGAAATTTTGAAAATCATTTTCTCAAAATGTAACTGATGGATATCAATCAAAATGCACTGGAATGATCTTTGAGTGATTCAATAGCAGTCTACCAAATATTTTTGCGATCGGATTAAAAATATGTATCTTATGGGCGGAGGTCATTTCTCACTATGTTATAAAAGTGGAAACTTTGAAAATCATTTCAACATAAGTAGAACACAAAATATCTAAAAATATAGTCAAAACTTAGATTTGCTATTACAAGAAATTCAAGCCTGTGGAGCGACACATTCATGGCTTTCTAGTTAGCTTACCTGATCACGAAGTGCTCAAGGAAGCTATTTTGATCTATTCATGTCCGGCATCCGTCTAACCGTCATGGCGTCAACAATTTCTTTAAAAACATCTAAACTTCCGAATCAAAATTAACCAAACTTGGCAGAAATATTCCTTGGGTGGTCCCTCGTAAAAATTGCTAAAATGGTAAGGATCCGTTCCATATCACGGGAAAAGGGGCCTTAATGACAATTTTCTTGTTTACACTCTAGAAGCCACAAATATGGTCCAATCGTCATGAAACTTTGTCAGAATGTTTGTTAGGTCACAAGAACGATCCCTGTTGAAAATGGCAAGGATTCATGCCATATCACAGGAAAAGGAGTCTTAATGCTAATTTATGAAATAACTCTAATGGCCACAAAATTTGTGAAACTTGGTTTTATGTAGAAATTATCTTCTTTATGACATCTGCCTTTTTAGTTGATGTGATGTCGCAGTGACCAAAAAGACTCTGGAGAGCGATCTAGGACCATCATTTCCTCTTGTTTGGTCGTTGGCGGTGCTGTTGGCCCAAGCGTCGGTCTCGGCGTGACACACTTGGTCGCGATTCTGTTATTGTTATTCACCATAACAAGAGCTATCAACAGTATCAAGGGAATAACTCGGAAAGCATTTTGTAGGAGTTATGCCCAGCACTAGCAGCTTAGCGCAGCAGGAGGCGCTCTAATTGGCTCTACTGACCGAAGGACACTGGGGCTGTTGTCATGGTGCAGTATCGTGCGTCCGGTTGTAAACTTTTTCTTTAAAAATCTTCTTCTCAGAAACTTCTTGATGAATTTCAACCAAGCTTCATAGGAATGGTCCTTGGATGACCCTCTATCAAAGTTGTTCAAAGAGTTTTGATCCAATGAAAAACAAGGCTTTAATGGGCGTGGCTAATTTCCATATATGGTAATGTGTGACTTCTCAGAATCAACCAAATTTCACCAGCCCGATTAGCTCAGTTGGTAGAGCACCGGACTTCAAAACCATTGGAGTTCGGCGGCGTGGGTTCGATTCCCGGGCTGGTACACTAATAAAAACTAATTGTCTTTCGGATGAGACGTTAAACCGAGGCCCCGTGAGACGGTGCTTTACACCGAGCACGTTAAAGAACCATGGCGGATCTCAGCAGTAGTTTCGTCATGTATCCTTGCACTATCCCCCGTAACAACTAACTGTCTTCTGGGGGCGTCGCTCATATGGGCATGTGCTACGGTAGCGACGATAAATAAACGAAAATACACACAGATTTCACTGGAATTATCCTAGAGTGACTCTTTATCAGTCTTCCAAAAAATATTGTGATCAGATGAAGTCGGATATATTTTATGGCCGGAGGTTATTTCTCTAAATAGAAATCAACCAAATTTCACATAATTGAACATTGGGTGACCCCTTATCAGTCTTCAAATATTGTGATCAGATGAAAAAAATATGTCGTTTTGGGCGGCGGTTATTTTTCTCTGTTATCTATCTGTTAAATTTTGAGAAAAATAATATTCAAAGTTTCCACTATATATCAACCAAATTTTAATTCATAGGTAAACCTATCAGACTACAAAAAATATTGTAATCAGATGAACAATATGTTTTTTATGGCCAGTGGCCAATTCTCTATATGTTATACATTATACTCGTAATCGGTGAAAAACTGCCATTTACACCCGCTTTGCACGCTCTCTTGTGTGCAAAGCGGGTTATAATTGAGAAACAGTTTGTTCCGTTTTGTCATCCTGAACGCCGGGCTGGTTCCATACTATCTACGCGGTGATTTTACGCCGTCTAGAAATTAAATTGTCTTTAAAGTTGCTGTAAGAATGAAATAACCCAAATATCGTTATGGTACTCGCCGTGCAGGACGAACGTGTCAGGCTTATCTGGCTCTAAACATAGTTTAGTTTGTAGTAAGTTTTATCAAAAGTAGTGCCAGATTTTGGAGATGGCTTGACCTAAAACAACAAAGCCTTTTCAACGGCTTGAAGCCTCCCTTATTGCGACCTATAGCTTTATGACGCTGTTCCTCCCTACATTTAACCATTTTACATTCAAATCTATGCAAAATGTTCAATTCCAAATGCAAATTAGGAATGACATTTCGTTCAGTACATTATGAAGAGCTTTCGGGTTTATTCAATGAATCTGAAAGTGAATGTGCTGTTTGAGAAGGGCAGCTTTTGCATGATTTGAAGTCGACGCCGATATGCAGAAGCGCTATTAAGTAATATATCGCAAATCGTGTGAATTTCCTAATTGTTCGCAAAAAAAAGTCATTGAATTTTTTTGTGATATTTTAGAAAAAAAATTGATAGGTGTCAAGAAACTTTTTTGAGCAGTATATGTATATGAGCCATCTTTACACACCCTCTACCGTACAATTTCGAAGCATAAAACAGTATATTTTTATATTTCGCGTGAGGCTATTTTTCAAAACAAATGTGTATGGACCACACAAGTTCTAAATCCGTCTGTCAATGACTTATATCGATGGGCATTTACTTTTTCAGGTTTCTCAGAAGTGCGGGATACTGTACGAGCAATGTTGTATATCGGACTAATTTGTGTTTGCGGAGGAATCTGCTGTGTCGCTTTTGGCTTTTGGCCTTGACCCTGCACAAGCATTGCTATAGCTTGTCCCCGCTCGACTTCCGGCGATCGCGGCATTGACGCAAATTGCTCAATTTGAAGTAATCGTTGAAAAATCGATCTGAATACTTGATCAGTATTAAATAGACTGGAAATTTCCTTGGGCAGACTCAATGACATTCCCCATTACGGGATTCTTCCATTTGAGCACGTGCCTATCATGGTGCAAAGAGGTAAGGTATCGTGTAGTTTTAAACGTGTCTACCGATAGACAACGAAGAACACATATATCTGGCCGATTTTAGCTCACCTGAGTTCAAAGTGCTCAAGGTAGTAATTGTGATCTCTCACCGTCTGTCAAAAATTTCTGTTAACACCTTCTCTTCCTAAACCACTAGACAAATCAAGATAAAAATTGGCAGGGATGTTCCTTGGGTGAAGCATTCTGAAATTTGTTAAAGGAAATTAATTCTATCAAAGACTCTAGTTGCCATGGTAACAGAAAGGCCAAAAATTTCCGAAAATCCTAGAAAAAAAAAATCTACTACCAAACCACTAGGCCAATCAATCTAAAACTCGGCAGGGATGTTCTTTGGGTAAAGCTCATCTAAATTGTTAAAAGAATTTAATCTTATCAAAAACTCTTGTTTCCATGGTAACGAAGAGGCTGAAAAATAGCCGAAAATTGTTGAAATTCTTATATATTTTCTAGTCCTTAACTTTGTAGCCAATTAAGCTGAAATGTTGCAGGGATAATTCTTGGGTTAAGCGCTTCAAAAGTTGTCATAAGAATTTAACTTCATCAAAATTTCTGGTTTCCATGATAACGGAAAGGCTGAAAAGTGGTAAAAATTGTCGAAATTCTATTTAAAAAAATTCTTCTCCTCCTAAAATACGCTGGCAATCAAGCCGAAATATTGCAGGTATAATCCTTGGGTAAAGCTCTTCAATTTAATTCCAAAAAAAATCTGGTTTCCGTGGTAACGGAAAGGCTGAACAATGACCGAAAATTACCGATATTCTTATAAAAATTTCTTCTCCTCCTAAACTGCTTGACCAATCAAGCTGATACTTTGCAGGGATGCTCCCAGGGTGAAGCTCTTCATAGAACAAATTCATCTTTTTTCTAAATCATTGGGCCAATCATTTCTAAACTTGTCAGGGATGTTCTTAAGGTGTAGGTCTAGTAACGATGTTTAAAGAATTTAATTCTATTAATAATTTTGGTTGCTATGGAAAGAGAAAGGTTGAAATTTTACGAAAATTAGATAAAAATCAAATTGCAGTAGGACGAAATTAAAATCTTTCCTTCAAAA
Organism: Fragum whitleyi; assembly: GCA_948146395.1. Taxonomy (NCBI): domain Eukaryota; kingdom Metazoa; phylum Mollusca; class Bivalvia; order Cardiida; family Cardiidae; genus Fragum; species Fragum whitleyi. Next base: position 30,297,585 of record OX411544.1, read on the forward strand.
CCACCCTTAAGGTGGGACGTTACAGTTTTGGGGAGACAACTCGCCTAGAAAAAAATGTGAGGGGGCCTTGTTAAAATCAACTTTTTATGAAGTTGCGCGTGCACAGTTGAAAGCTTTTTTTTTCAAACAATCGTAATTTTGTCAACCTACACGCAGGATTGTCCTGAATTCAAAATAAAAACGTTCGCAAAACATTTCAGAAACACACGACTGCTAAGAAAGCTTCACTTTCTAAACGTTTGTAAATGTTTTTGAATCCTGAACTGCAGGGTTTGGCAATTGTTACGAGGGACAAAATAAAATCCGGTCATGCGTTCAGAATAACGAATCACAAACGATCATCCGAAAAATGGTAGTCTGCATTACCGTGTAAAGTATATCTAATGAGTGTTTCACACTTGTGCTTCGTTATTCCAACGAAGTACGGGTGACGTTGATAGACCTTTCACAAGCCATGCATTCAGGATGACGAAACGGAGAAAACAATTTTGCTATTTATACCCTGCATTGCTCGCATGTGCATGAGCTAAACGATTACTTCGCTTTGTTGTCCTGAACGCAGGGCTGTCACGTTCTCTTCATCACCGAAAGGGAATGTTTGAGTTCGGGTCATATCGTTGTAAGTATAAAACTATCATATAATGGATGCTTATAAAAGGTAGTCATCTTTCAGTTATTTGAACATTGCTTGAAAAGGAGAAAAAATATGCTTTTTTATTTACGACTTCGGTAAAAAATGATACGGGATGACAAATCATATCCCAAAATAATAAGATTTAGCCACTTGGATGCGATTTCTCTCCTTTTCAGTTTACCTTTCTGCACTGTTAACTGTCTGTTCGTTTTTTCACTATTCTTTTTATAAATCTTCAAAATGATTTGTTACTTTTGCCTATAAAGATCCCATTCATTACGTATGTTACATGTTGTAAAAACGGAAAAGGAGACAACGTAGAAAAAGAACAATTTCAACCTTTAAAAAATTTAGTTCTTCTCACTAAATTTCCATCTTTATTTGATTTCGTGTATGTGTGTTTGTAAGAGTGAAAACGATAATTTGATAACAATTATTAATATTCCATCAATAGCTTTGCCAACATTGAATATTTCAATGAGCAATGATTTCAAGAAGCTTTCGTATTATTCGAAGAGCGTATGTATTCAAGAGTTACTGCGTCTGCTCCTTGACCAAGAAGTCCCGAGATCGGGTATAAATACCGGTGATTGTACTTTTTCCTTTATTTGGCCCTGAGACTGTTGAACTCTTGTGTAATCCACAGAATCAAGATGGATCAATGTATAATTAAGGAAATTGTTTCCAAATCATTGTAAGATAAATGAGGTTAAAACTATCAACATAATCACAGAATTCTAAAATCTTTAAAATCAATCGAAAGTCATGTTTTCTTTCTTTTTTGTTTCAAGCGAGTAATAAATCATCTTATCTTCCGCGGCAACTGAAATGACATATCATTTCTATATGTAATTGCCTCATATAGAAAATGAGTTTATGGAGGAAAACCTCGTGTTTTGATCAGGATAATGGCTGTGCATGTGGCGGATCCAGAGGGAATGGGGTGTTCTGTCTTTCACTGGGTAATTCGGCAAAACTTTGGTAATGATGTGAAATAACTACCCCTCCCCCCTAAATTGTAGTTTAAACCCCGTTACAGAAATCCTACAACCGCAATAGGCGTTACCAAGTGCATCAAAAATTACAAAGGGTTTTTAATGTTGATTGGGAAATCAGGGGACGTAATAATGCCTGGACAAAATCAAATTAGAGTAGTAAATTATGGGGGTACTGTATTTCAAACTTATGAAATTGACTAAAAATGCCTGGATACATATACTTTTCTTTATTAATTTCAGTTGTACGATAGCTGGGCTAATTTTCTATTGACATATTTCGAGTTTATTTAATATAAGTGTTTGCTTTTTTTGCCTTCAAAAAAAATATTCACTTTTTATCTTTGAAGAGCATTTAAAGCCAAATGTCCACTTGTCACTTATTTATGCCCTTACTAGAAAGTTTATTATATTTTTATGTTTTCCATATCTATGGCTATAAATATATGTTAATTTAGCACACCAGCATTGTGATTGGTCGTTGTAATAAACAGTTTTCTTTGATATTTTCGAAAACATGGCCACCTTAAGAAAAATGTGAATATTTTCAAAATATGCGTGGAAAGCTATGTTGGTATTTTCTATGTATCTGTGCATATGACTGCTCTAAAACATACATCTGTTTCGCGGATATCTGGAAATCCCCCGAAACTGTAACGGCCCTCCTTAATGTACATCAAACAATCTCTGGTAGTCTTAACATGGATGACAAGTTATGAGTTGACTTACTCAGGTGAGCGATATAGGTACATCATGATCCTCCTGTCATTATTTAAGGTCAAGCAATAAAATACATGTTGCATATTTAATGTATCTCGGCGTTTCGTTTTCGTCCTAGTATTTATAAAAAAAAAAAGCACGACGAAGTTTTCTTCATTTTTTCATCTTTCTTTGTTAGTGATTCCCAAGTTATTTCCTATTTCCCAGTAGCCAAGACAAAACACAAAAATGTTTTTTAGTAAAAGTACATGATAAGTTTATCATATTCCTCTTTTCTCGACCTATGTCTATGTCTGATGGTCTATTTAGAAAAATAAAACAAAAAAATGGATATAGAATTCCGTAAAGAGAATTTTCAGAAGAAACGACAAGCAATGAAATGTACCGTACAATAAGAAAAAAATAGTATACGTTTTATTCCAAAAGCAATTAAGGAATGGCATTTTGTTCAGAACAAAAAAGATCATTTGGGACTATCAAATGAATCTGAAACTGCACGTGTTGTTTGAGAAGGGCAGACTTTTCGTAATTTGTCGTTGACGTCGATGTGCAGAAACACTGTCAAGTAATGCATTGCAAATCGCGCGAGATTCATGAGCTACAAGAGCTGTTCACAAAACAACCAGCAGTCATCTATTTTTTGCCATTTTTAAGAAAAAATGGATTTTCGATGGGTGTCAAAGAACTTTTTTGAAGAGTATAATAATGTCAATTGTCATGAACGAAAGAAGATAAATCAATTCAGTCGCCTAGGTATTGCGTTAGAGAAACAAAAAAAGGCTAGGTTGACGATCAAAAGCCTCGTAACCTCGGCTTGAATACGTGACATTAGCTTATTAATTCCATGAAAATTAAAGGAATGATAATGGAGTCTAGTTACTAATAGTTGTTTGTTTGTTTTTCTCGGATTTAAAAAGTTATTCCATGTCAAATCATAAATCAGCAAATGATAATGAACCTATGAGGCTGGTCAATCATTAGTAAAAAAAAAAAAAAAAGGAAAAAAGACTATGAACGATGTTTTGATAATTTTGACTATAGGCTCTATATTGATATCTTAATGATATAAGCGTTACAGTTACGAAAATCGTGAATTTGACAAGGTAGATCTAGTTGTCTTCGAAAGGATTTTGGAATTAATTTGGACCGTGACAAAGGAAGTGGGTTTGAATGAAATAAAAGGGGGGGGGTAATATAATTTCGATTATTTCGTCACATTTTATTATCTCCCTTTTAAAGATCTTGTGTCTTCGCGGACCAATTAGGCGCTTTAAAACCACGACTTAATTATGCCGGAATGATTCGATCGGTTTGTATGCAATGTTGAATTCTTTTACTATTTTTGAAGCGCTTTTGAATAGTATGAGTGAGTGTTTGGAATGAACGAAAGGAGCGCTGGGTAAGTGATCAAGATTGTTTTTTATCGGAGTGAGTGTCAATTTCTTCACGCCATAGATCCACAAGATAGAGTGAGGTTCGAGAAACCGTTATCTCCTATCATTTTCAATCTAAAATTGATCTTTGATCACTCACTTGAAATTGCTGGTCTATACTAACTGTAGTAGGCTAATTAATAACAATGTAGTTGGCCCCTTCTTTTTTCAAGTGCATCCTGTACGTATCCCTATCATTGTAACGGACTTCTTCCTGGTAATTTATCATTTCCCGTATAAAACCAATTCTAGCGGTCCGAAATAAAAGGGGAGTGCAGAAGATGGAGTTAAGTTGATTAAATTCGAAAAAAACTACCCCTTGTGGTTGTAAAAATTGTGAGGAAAGAAGTAATAAAGAAGTAAAAAAGCAATACTGAATCTATTATACCCCAGAATATTTTTATAAGCATAAAAAAAACACAGGAACGTTACATTCTTAAGTAGTGTAGGAAAGGGTCAAATTAGCCGCCAAGACATTTCCGCTAGCGTTAGAAAATATGACCCGTGACGTGAAAACAGATCATCTGGGAAATGTGTAAAGTGTCGTTCCTAGTCAGGCTGCGCGGATTGCGCAGACTGACTAGGGTCGAAACCTTTCGTTCTTTACTAATTTGCAGAATCTTGAATAATCAATCTACCTTCATGTAAATAATTTCTGACATTCGACCTCTGGTTGGTCTGTTGTAGAACCAAACTCTTTTTCAAATGTTTATTTTTTCAGATGGTCCCTTTTTGTGTGACGGGTCGCATATTATACTTTGTGCCCACTTTAAGAAATAAATGCTCGTATGTAGTTAGCAAATGATAATACGTGTATTAAGAAAAAATAAGAAACAATTTATCATTGATCAGTAAATTTTTAATTTGATTTTTTTAAGAGTTGGGTTACGATTATAAGAGAGCTCTAATTTAAAAAAAAAAAATAAGATGCAAACTCAATTAGGATTAGCTACGATCGGGGTTTCTGTCTTTGGTTTGATATGTATATCTATCTCACTTGGAATAAATTACTGGGCAATCTTCGAAACGGACACGTATAAATACAACATAGGACTGTGGCGATATTGCAGACAAAGCAAGGAGGGCAGAACTTGGTTTGATAGATTTCGAGGCGAGTGTGAGGAAGTGACAGGTATGTAGAACTTAATGATTCATTAGCTCGGCCGTTATCGTAGAAAGGTAAAAAGCCCGATGTATTGTCACCATTTTAGCTCCACTGGCTGAAAGCCACTGGAGCTATTGTCATAGCGTTGTGTCCGTCGTGCGTCCGGTCTGGTCCTCTTGTCTTTAAAAATCTTCTCCTCAGAAACTACTGGATGGATTTCAACCAAACTTCACAGGAATGATCCTTGAGTGACCCTCTTTCAAAGTTGTTCAAGAAATTTTGATCCAATGAAAAACATCGATTTAATGGGCGTGGCTAATTTCCAAATATGGTGGCTTTCTCAGAATCTAATAGATAGATATCAACCAAATTTTATATGAATGATCCTTGGTTGACCCTTTATCAATCTACAAAAAATTATTGTGATCGGATGAAAAATATGTATTTTATGGGTGGAGGTCATTTCTCTATATGTTATATAGTGGAAACTTTGAAAATCATTTTCTCAGAATGTAAGTGATGGATATCAACCAATTTCACTGGAATGATCCTTGAGTGACCCTTTATCAGTCTACCAAATATTTTTGCAATCAGATGAAAGATATGTATTTTATGGGCAGAGGTCATTTCTCAATATTTTATATAGTGGAAATTTTGAAAATCATTTTCTCAAAATGTAACTGATGGATATCAATCAAAATGCACTGGAATGATCTTTGAGTGATTCAATAGCAGTCTACCAAATATTTTTGCGATCGGATTAAAAATATGTATCTTATGGGCGGAGGTCATTTCTCACTATGTTATAAAAGTGGAAACTTTGAAAATCATTTCAACATAAGTAGAACACAAAATATCTAAAAATATAGTCAAAACTTAGATTTGCTATTACAAGAAATTCAAGCCTGTGGAGCGACACATTCATGGCTTTCTAGTTAGCTTACCTGATCACGAAGTGCTCAAGGAAGCTATTTTGATCTATTCATGTCCGGCATCCGTCTAACCGTCATGGCGTCAACAATTTCTTTAAAAACATCTAAACTTCCGAATCAAAATTAACCAAACTTGGCAGAAATATTCCTTGGGTGGTCCCTCGTAAAAATTGCTAAAATGGTAAGGATCCGTTCCATATCACGGGAAAAGGGGCCTTAATGACAATTTTCTTGTTTACACTCTAGAAGCCACAAATATGGTCCAATCGTCATGAAACTTTGTCAGAATGTTTGTTAGGTCACAAGAACGATCCCTGTTGAAAATGGCAAGGATTCATGCCATATCACAGGAAAAGGAGTCTTAATGCTAATTTATGAAATAACTCTAATGGCCACAAAATTTGTGAAACTTGGTTTTATGTAGAAATTATCTTCTTTATGACATCTGCCTTTTTAGTTGATGTGATGTCGCAGTGACCAAAAAGACTCTGGAGAGCGATCTAGGACCATCATTTCCTCTTGTTTGGTCGTTGGCGGTGCTGTTGGCCCAAGCGTCGGTCTCGGCGTGACAAACTTGGTCGCGATTCTGTTATTGTTATTCACCATAACAAGAGCTATCAACAGTATCAAGGGAATAACTCGGAAAGCATTTTGTAGGAGTTATGCCCAGCACTAGCAGCTTAGCGCAGCAGGAGGCGCTCTAATTGGCTCTACTGACCGAAGGACACTGGGGCTGTTGTCATGGTGCAGTATCGTGCGTCCGGTTGTAAACTTTTTCTTTAAAAATCTTCTTCTCAGAAACTTCTTGATGAATTTCAACCAAGCTTCATAGGAATGGTCCTTGGATGACCCTCTATCAAAGTTGTTCAAAGAGTTTTGATCCAATGAAAAACAAGGCTTTAATGGGCGTGGCTAATTTCCATATATGGTAATGTGTGACTTCTCAGAATCAACCAAATTTCACCAGCCCGATTAGCTCAGTTGGTAGAGCACCGGACTTCAAAACCATTGGAGTTCGGCGGCGTGGGTTCGATTCCCGGGCTGGTACACTAATAAAAACTAATTGTCTTTCGGATGAGACGTTAAACCGAGGCCCCGTGAGACGGTGCTTTACACCGAGCACGTTAAAGAACCATGGCGGATCTCAGCAGTAGTTTCGTCATGTATCCTTGCACTATCCCCCGTAACAACTAACTGTCTTCTGGGGGCGTCGCTCATATGGGCATGTGCTACGGTAGCGACGATAAATAAACGAAAATACACACAGATTTCACTGGAATTATCCTAGAGTGACTCTTTATCAGTCTTCCAAAAAATATTGTGATCAGATGAAGTCGGATATATTTTATGGCCGGAGGTTATTTCTCTAAATAGAAATCAACCAAATTTCACATAATTGAACATTGGGTGACCCCTTATCAGTCTTCAAATATTGTGATCAGATGAAAAAAATATGTCGTTTTGGGCGGCGGTTATTTTTCTCTGTTATCTATCTGTTAAATTTTGAGAAAAATAATATTCAAAGTTTCCACTATATATCAACCAAATTTTAATTCATAGGTAAACCTATCAGACTACAAAAAATATTGTAATCAGATGAACAATATGTTTTTTATGGCCAGTGGCCAATTCTCTATATGTTATACATTATACTCGTAATCGGTGAAAAACTGCCATTTACACCCGCTTTGCACGCTCTCTTGTGTGCAAAGCGGGTTATAATTGAGAAACAGTTTGTTCCGTTTTGTCATCCTGAACGCCGGGCTGGTTCCATACTATCTACGCGGTGATTTTACGCCGTCTAGAAATTAAATTGTCTTTAAAGTTGCTGTAAGAATGAAATAACCCAAATATCGTTATGGTACTCGCCGTGCAGGACGAACGTGTCAGGCTTATCTGGCTCTAAACATAGTTTAGTTTGTAGTAAGTTTTATCAAAAGTAGTGCCAGATTTTGGAGATGGCTTGACCTAAAACAACAAAGCCTTTTCAACGGCTTGAAGCCTCCCTTATTGCGACCTATAGCTTTATGACGCTGTTCCTCCCTACATTTAACCATTTTACATTCAAATCTATGCAAAATGTTCAATTCCAAATGCAAATTAGGAATGACATTTCGTTCAGTACATTATGAAGAGCTTTCGGGTTTATTCAATGAATCTGAAAGTGAATGTGCTGTTTGAGAAGGGCAGCTTTTGCATGATTTGAAGTCGACGCCGATATGCAGAAGCGCTATTAAGTAATATATCGCAAATCGTGTGAATTTCCTAATTGTTCGCAAAAAAAAGTCATTGAATTTTTTTGTGATATTTTAGAAAAAAAATTGATAGGTGTCAAGAAACTTTTTTGAGCAGTATATGTATATGAGCCATCTTTACACACCCTCTACCGTACAATTTCGAAGCATAAAACAGTATATTTTTATATTTCGCGTGAGGCTATTTTTCAAAACAAATGTGTATGGACCACACAAGTTCTAAATCCGTCTGTCAATGACTTATATCGATGGGCATTTACTTTTTCAGGTTTCTCAGAAGTGCGGGATACTGTACGAGCAATGTTGTATATCGGACTAATTTGTGTTTGCGGAGGAATCTGCTGTGTCGCTGCGAAGTTTTTCGGTTTTAAAGCCAGCAAGGCGTTCCTGTATACCGCAGTTGTGTTCTATTTCTGTGCAGGTTAGTGTTCCTTGTGGTCATTTCTACACACACTCCAAATACGAAACATTTATGCCCACGTGCAAAGCAGGGTATAATTTCTAAACGTTCGCTGGCGTTTCCGTATCCTAAATGCAAGGCTCGTTCTTATAGAAGTGCATGGATCTAAATTTTGAGAACAATATTTTGTAAATTTTATGAATAACATGGCTTCTATAGAAGTGTTAAATAGTTGTTTAATCTGAATATAGGGAATTAAAATTTAATTGCCATTATTTGAGATAATTTCAACCAAACTTCATATTTATTAAATGATTCTAAAATTAGTTTCAAGTAGGCGGTGCAGACTTATTTTAGTCTATAATGTCAGAGGACGGTCAGTTGTAACGGGGGATATTGCATGGCTACATGACGAACCTCCTGGTTCTTTACCGTACTCGATGTAAAGCTACGTCACATGGGGCCTCGGTTTAACGTCTCATCCGATGGACAATTAGTTTGTTCGTATGCAAACACGGGAATCAAACCCACGATATCAATCTTGAATGGCTTGGAAATCTTGTGCTCTATACTGGCTGGGCCAATCGTCCTGACAATCCCGAAAACAGCCGTGCGTTCAGGGTGACAAAACGGTGCAAATTTATACCCCGCTTTGCACATGCAATTGCGTCCAAAGCTTGGTATAAGTTTAAAACAGTTCGGGCCGTTTTGTCATCCTTAACGCAGGGTAGGAAGTCCAACCTTTTATATAAGGTCACAGTTGATGGATCGCTGATCCTGCTCATTGATCTCCTTCATGACCCGCCCCTCAAATATTTAAGGTAGCAATGGACACATGGCGTCATTTTTTCCCGCCCAATGAATTTTTTTCTTGTTCAGATATATTGTAGATTAACATTGTCTAGTCATTATATCAAAATATGAAGGTACTTTTCCATGCTCGTTTTCATGCTAGAGTTATCTGCCCTTGAGTGGTATTGGCCATTTTTCAGTAAAACGTTTATATTCGTTTTAGGTGTAGTATACACTAAGTCCTAGCTCATAGCTATAAAACAAATACATTTTGATAGACCTTATACATGTACACAATGGCTGTTGCCAAGAAAATTTCTCTTTGATCAATTGCATTTGCACAACTTGCATTCAAAAATTAAAAATGCACTAATTTTTTGTAATTTTACAGGGAAAAAATGCCACAAAAACCTATTTTTTGAAGAAATTACCCAATGAATTTTTCTTGTTTTTCCGATATGTTTCAACCCCACATTTTTCCTTTATATGGTAAAAAAATTCAGCATACCTTTCCATGCAAATAAGAAAGTTTTTCGTTAATTTACAGTGACCCCTCCTAATTGAATGACGCTTGTAACGTTTTTAATGTTAAATTTAATGATCCAGTCATTCAGTTAATATCAAATGTTGAAAAGAAGCTAAGTTATGAAATTTTACCATCATTATTCTACGTTATTTCCATAAGCAGAACCTTACGAAACCGGTCTTTTTAAACAACGCGCAAAAAGAGCCGTAAAATAAACGAAAACCCACTTCCGGTTTATAGAGTCGGGAGGCGGCTGTCCATTGCCACCTTAAACGTTTGTGCGCTCAAAAAAATGCCTTAAAAATGTAAATTGTTGGAAGGTGACAAAAACGTCGTAATAGTCCGTGGGCCAGGAGGGGTCACCATGCACCCCCCTAAGGGCTCTCCGAGAGTGGTATGGAAATGTTCATAGGACCTCCCTGAGTGAGAATCAGGATGTTAACAGGTGGTAATTTGGGTCCCGACTGCCATTCCGAGTGGTTTTCTAGATGGCAGCCAAGAATAAATACGGTACACTATAGAGGGATTTTTTTCATTTTAAATATTTTTTGAGAATCTAAAACATGTATATTTTGCATTCTGGTAAAACTCTTTATTACTTCAAATGAATTTGAAGATCCCAACTTCCGAAATGGGAGATGGCAGCCAGTTCTAGATAAGAATTTTGGTATTTTTTCGATGAATGCCATGAGATAAGAGTGTTCTCCATGTACTACACCATAGATCATATTGCAAAGTGCTATGATATTGTTAATATGACCTTCAAGAGGAGTTCAAATCAAGTTGTAAACAGTCGATGTTTTGGGTCCTGGCAGCTTTTCTCGGTGTTTTTCCAAATGGCAGCAACTAAAAATACAAATTAACTAGGAGATGCTATACGGATATCAATTGTTTTCAAATCACATTTAAAGACCGAAACGTGTATTTTTTAAGTTCTTGGTACAAAATCCATTAGTTAATCTAAATTTGGATATCCAATCATCCTCTATTAGAGATGGCAGCCAGTTTAAGATAGGAATTTTGTTATTTTTTGTTGCAATCTGTGAAAGACGAGGGGTCACCATGTACTTTGCCAAAAAATCCTCTCTGATTGTGCCATGAAATTGTTAATGCAAAATCCTTGAAATTGCTTCAAGTTGTTTCGGGTCCCGACAGCCTTTTTTCGGGGGGGGGGGGGTCTAAATGGCAGCCAATGCAAATACAAGTAAATAAATTGGAACAAATTGTATACGAGCAACCTTCATTTTTTTGTCTTTAAGAGCCAAAAACATATATATTTGGTGTTCTGGCTACAAACTGGAAATAACTAAAGTCTATTTTAAGATCAATCTTCCTGAAACGTAGATGGCAGCTAACCTTGATTATGAAATTTGCCAATTTTTGTTGCAGATTATAAGACAAGAGGAGACGAACCATCGTAAAAACCCTTTTTGAGAGTGCAAAGAAATGTTTAACCGACCTCACTGAGTAAGAATCAAAAATATTTTGATTGATATTTTGTGTCCCGACTCCTTTAACGGGCATTTTCAAGATGGCAGCCAAGAAGATGCTTGAATTACATTAGAATCCCTATGCAAACATTGCTTCACATTTAAACTCATTTTAAGGACCAGACACCTATATTTAGTGTTTTAGCTACAGTTCTTTCAGTTAATGTCGAAATTGAAATACCAAAATACTGAATTTTAAACATGAATTTCATTCGGGACCCTTCGAGATAGAATCATTCAGTAATATTAATATTCCGTATCTTTGGTTTCACCTGCTAATAAAGGTTTTCAAACTGAAAGGGAAAAATGTTTGATTTTTTTAAATTTCCTTCTATGTTATCTAGGGCTAATTTGATGTTCCCGAAATTCTAAAAGCGAGATGGCAGCCATATATTAATATATACATACATACATACATACATACATACATACATACATACATACATACATACATACATACATACATACATACATACATACATACATACATACATACATACATACATATTCTTTATTTGGCATTAAATAGTTTTACAACATATTCATAGCCTTAACATAAACATTGAACATGAAATAACACACATTGTAAAGGGAGTGTGACGTTTTACGAGAAGTGGCTCGTCATTATGGGGTTGTTTCTCAAAGACGCGGACAGATTTTTGAAACGTTCATGTATTTTCGAATCAACCCCGGTAAATGATTTGTTCAAGCTGATTTGATTAAGAAATATCGGATAGATGAAATGCTTGAAGAAGCTTTTTGTGCAAAATGGGTAAAAATTTATTAAACAATTTCTTCTGGTAACTATAGGATAGGTTCGTTGATCCATTGAAAATTCACTATACATTTCTAAACACATGGTAACAGGTAACTATTGAGTTGTTCCAGTATATTCATGAATTGTTACGTTCTTTTAGAGCATAAAATATAAATTTTGAAAGATTGAAAAGTACTTTTGTGTTTCGAATACGAATATTCCATATTTATTTAATTGGATGTAGGAATAATTTCAAATGGCGACCGAAAATGACACAAAATTAAATAAATGTAAAAGAATCTCAAATAAATCCACCAATTTTGATTATTTCAATATTTTAAATTTTCTTAAATCTGTTTAATTCATATTCCTCTTGAAAGGCTCGGCAGTGCTAATCCCTAAGTAGCTAATACATTTAGAAATTCATACATGATTTTTTTAGGACGTTTACCTTGCATTAATTTATTTGATTTTTAAAAAACTTGGCCGCCATTTGACCATATTGAATTTTTTCCTTTATCGGAAAATTCCAAAATATAACTTTATTATTGTATGGAAATGTAAAGCCGGATTTATCTGTTTTAAATGAAAAACATGAGTCCTGTTTCATAAAATAAACGCCTCACTAAAATATTCTTAGGACGAATGAATACTTTTTTTGCGACGCAGCATAATATATGGACAAACGTTGAATATATGCTCATATTTAAATCACGAAGTATACTTGGAAAGTGTCATCAAAAACCACCCTTAAAGACAGTGACTATTTAGCATAGACAATTATGTGCTATGATTGTCCCATGATCAGGAGCATTATGTGAATCCTTCTTATAAATCTATCAATATCTTGATGAAATCCGTACATTGATGTAGAAGGAGTAATGTTTACGAGACGATTGATAAAAATGCAGCTTTTTCGTGATTTGGAATGATGTCATCTTACTGAGTTGATAAGCACACAAAGTCGCATGATGAGGAACAATTTGTGAAAGTTTCATGCAAACCCATCCTTAAATGCAAGACGAATGTGTTGATAAGAAATTTTACATTAAACCCCTTTTTTTCCGTTAGTCGGCATTATATCAGCAATCATCAACAAAATGAGTTTTGTCCTAATCTGTAAAAGTTTCCTGAAAGTATGTATTTAAATGAAGGAAGTGGTTTGCGGTCAAAAGACACTGTGTACTTGACACTAAGTCTAGTCAAAACCATTCTGAATCATTTACTCAGCGTTCCATTTATTGGCATTTTTGAATCACTAACTCAAAATACCCCAAAATCATTTAAACAGCATTCAATCGACCAAAACCACTCCGAAATCATTCAAAATTTTCCATTCATATAATGATTCCACTAGCTTGAGTGGATTTGGAATTTCCTGATTGGTCTTTGAAGACATACATATCTTCTAATAGAACAATACGACATTATATTGTATAATTATGCTCAAGTTTGCTAAAACAACAAATCATTCAAAAGTCTTTATGCTTCTAACCCTTGTCAATTTCACGATGTTCTTAATCGAAACTAGAACTTAACTAACCTATATATAAACACACGGACTGACAGATGGAGAAAAATGATCCCAATATTCATCCAAATTCGACAGAAACATGTACACATAAAGATATTTTTTACAGAAATAAGATGAATTCAAATTATGACCTGACTGCCATCTCATATTACAAATTAAATTTTATCACGTATTTTCTCAGAGACCTTTTAAAACAACCCTAATCCTTCAGGTGAAACGAAAGAGACAGAATATTGATATCAGGAATATATGGTGAACAACTTGATACACCCCCCCCCCCTTCAGCAGGAGTGACATGCCCAACCAACTAGTTTCAGAGCCTATAACAGTTAAATAAGCAAATTTACATGTTTCAATTTGGCTGCTATCTTCAATTCAGTATGTTTGGTTTTTAAATTAGACACTAAATTAATGAAGCAGTAAGATATACTCTAAACTTAGGTAATTCGGTCCTGAGTATGATATAAGAAATAGACCATTGTTTGCAAAGGGATTCTTATGTAATCTTTACTTTTTCTTGACTGCCATCTAGAAAAACATCCGGAAAGGCAGTCGGAACACCACAAATATCGATTGATACTTATTTTTATTCTCACTGAGTAATATCGGTTAACTTTTCCTTTGTCTTATCAGTGATGGGTTTTATGCAGATGATGGACTGAAAAAAAACAAAAAAAAACAGGCAAATTTCATATTTAAAACTGGCTGCCATCTACCATTCAGGTTATTTGATCTTCAAAAAGACATAAGCTATTTCAGCATGTAGCAAGAACACTTAATATTTATTAATTTGGTCTTAAAGATTATCAAAAAAAAATCTATGTGAGATAGCGGCTGGAGGCTAGGAAAGAATGTGGTGGTTGTACTGGTGATAGAAATACCAGGAATCCATTGTTAGGTGCTCCAGCCGCCGCGATATAACTGAAATAATGTTGAAAGCGGCGTTAAACTCCATTCAATCAATCAATCAATTATCAAAAAAAAGGTTGCTAATATACAAGTTGTTCCAATTTATTAACTTGTATTTGTATTGGCTGCCATTTATAAAAACGCCCCAAAAAGGCATCCGGGACTCAAAACAACTACTGTAAACAACTTGATTCAACCTCGGGAATGTTGAATTAACAACTTTCAGAGAGAATTGTACGGCAAAGTACATGGTGACCCCTCGTCTTTCACAGATTGCAAAAAAAAAAAAAATCCTATCCTAAACTTGCTGCCATCTCTAATAGAGGATCATTGGATATTCAAATTAATTAACTTATAGATTTTGTACCAAGAACGTAAAAAATACACGTTTTGGTCTTTAAATATGATTTAAAATTAAGTGATATCCGTATAGCGTCTCCTTGTTAATTTGTATTTTGAGTGGCTGCCATTTAGAAAAACACCGAGAAAAGCAGTCAGGACCCAAAATATAGACTGTTTACAACTTGATTTGAACTCCTCTTGAAGGTCATATTAACAATATCATAGCACTTTGCAATATGATCTATGGTGTAGTACATGGAGAACACTCTTTTCTCACGGCATTCATCGAAAAAATACCAAAATTCTTATCTAGAACTGGCTGCCATCTCCCATTTCGGAAGTTGGGATCTTAAAATTCATTTGTAGTAATAAAGGGTTTTACCAGAATGCAAAATATACATGTTTTAGACTCTCAAAAAATTTTTGAAAGGAAAAAAATCCTTCTATAATGTACCAAAGGTAAAATGTATTTATTCTTGGCTGCCATCTAGAAAACCACTCGAAATGGCAGTCGGGACCCAAATTACCACCTGTTAACATCCTGATTCTCACTCAGGGAGGTCCTATGAACATTTCCATACCACTCTCGGAGAGCCCTTAGGGGGATGCATGGTGACCCCTCCTGGCCCACGGACTATAAACTGTGTTAGAACGTTTACCTTGTCTATCTACGAAATTATTTGGAACAAAATGGCAGAAAATGTAAGAGTTCAACATTCATCTCTTAGAAATTAGTATTTTGACTGATGAGTATATGTGACCCGTCACGCGTTTACTTAAAATAACTACTCGAATAATATGCATTGGCGTTTTTTGTTGCAAAAATTATACTAGAGCCTCGAATTACTTTTGACCAGACCGTATCTATATGAAAGCGTTTAAAACGACTCTGCGATCAGGATGATAGAATGGTGCGGACTGTTTGCAAATTTAACCCTGCTTTACTCTTGAAATTGCTTGCAAAGCGGGATATACTTTGCAGACAGGTTACACCTTTATTCATCATGAACGAAGGGCCGATCTCCATAAACTGTGCGAACTATTTTTGGTATTTGTTTATAAATACAGGATTAGTTATATTATTTCTTGACGCATTTCGCCTGAGTCTGTTAATTTTCCGCGAGTGAAATCGGAAAATCACCGATCGACGCTTTGCGCTAATTTGTATCACTTGTTTATTAGTATGAATTTCTGCTAGCCAGATCAGTGGTGTAGTGCATTGAACAAACCTCCTGGCCTTGAAACCACAAGTTCAGGCCGCGTAGGAGGAAGATGTCTTTCTTACATACCCTTACAGAAATACAAAGTTTGCTGCAAATTTGCCGCAAACTAGTCTCTTTGCGAGAACAGTGAGCAGCAACTTAATATGTGTTTGCTGCAGAAAATCCACTTGCTGCAAACATCCTACAGACTCCTTGAATAAAAAAATCTGTTCCTGCAAACTACTTGTAAACAGGAAGTTTACCAAGAATTCATGCTCCAGTCACTTCATTATTATCGAAATAGTGAAATAGCGGCGGAATGCCCACTGAAACTAATAGAATGTTTTCATTGAAATATTTAAAGATATTTTTTTGCACAGGCTCAAAGGATCTAACTAAGTAATTCATTTGCGATCCCCAACATGGAAAGATGCCATCTTGGTACAGTAAAAAGTAAATATTTAAAAGAGAGATCAGATCATTCAGTAGAGGTCACCCAAAGGTTCGAAACAGAAAAAATCGATATATATATATGGGGGTGGGTGGGTGTGGGTGTACTGAACAACAAAAAATAACGCATCACTTCATTTTTAAAATATATTTATTTTCATAATATAAAGTTTGAGAGAACGATTATATGAAAATAAACACTGGCCAATTATTGATTTGTGTCAAAAATGACGACAACGTATAGATACGCATTGAAGACAATTGGTTTGTTGGAGTGTCAGCCCGGGAATCGAACACACACGGTCGAACTTCAATGGTTTTGAAATCCGGTGCTCAACTAAATGAGCTAATCGGGATGACGATTCTTTTTTGCTATACAGCTCATATATATAAATTTAACTACTTCACCATTGCCACAAATTGTTTGCTGCCAACAGTTCGCCACAAATTTACTGCAAATTGTTGCTGCAAACTGTTTGCAATAACACTCTGTTGTCACGAACTGTTAGCAGTAATTTTTTGCGGCTGATAAGAAACCATATTGAGTTTATTAATTATTGTAAAAAAAACGTCACCTTAATAAACCAGTGGTTGAGCGTAACAGTAAAGAAGGTATGGTTTTTAGCTCCGAAGGCCAGCGAGCTATTGTCATGGCGGGGTGTCCGGCGTGCGTCCGTGCGTAAACTTTTCTTTAAGCATCTACTCCTCCTACACTAATGGGTGGATTTTGACAAAACTTGGCCAGAATGTTCCCTCTTTTGAAGTTGTTCAAGAAATTTGGATTGACCCCCAAATAAGGGCGTGGCAGGGCATGGCTTATTTTGACCCCGAAATCTTTGAATGACATCTCCTCCTGAACCATTGGGCCGATATCTATGAAACTTTACCAGAATGTTTCTGAGGTGACCCTCTTCTAACGTTGTTCAAAAAATTTAGATTGACCCCCAAATATGGGCGTGGCAGGGTAGGGCTTATTTTGACCCCGAAATCTTTGAACGACATCTCCTCCTGAACCATTGGGCCGATTTCTATGAAACTTTACCAGAATGTTCCTTGGGTGACTCTCTTCTAAAGTTGTTCAAAAAATTTGGATTGATCCCCAAATATGGGCGTGGCAGGGTGGGGCTTATTTTGACCCCGAAATATTTGAACAACATCTCCTCCTAAACTATTTTGCGGATTTTAAATGAAACTTTACCAGAGTGTTCCTTAGGTGACCCTCTTCTAAAGTTGTTGAGGAAATTTTGATTGACCCCCAAATATGGATGTGGCAGGGTGGGGCTTATTTTGACCCCAAAATCTTTGAACAACATCTCCTCCTGAACCATTTGACCGATTTCAATGAAACTTTACCAGAATGTTCCTTAGGTGACTCTCTTCTAAAGTTGTTGAGGAAATTTGGATGGACCACAAAATATGGGTGTGGCAGAGCTTGGCTTATTTTGAGCCTAAAAACTTTGAACAACATTCTTTCCTGAATCATTGGGCCGATTTCAATGAACCCTTACTATAATGCTCTTGGGTGTCTCTCTTCCAAAGTTGTTCAAGAAATTTGGATTGACACCCAAATATGGGCGTGGCAGGGCGGGGCTTATTTTGAGTCTGAAATCTTGGAAGGATATCTCCTCCTGCTGAGCCTTTGGATTGTTTTCAATGAGGCTGTACTAGAATGTTCCTTGGATGACCCTCTTCAAAATTTGTTTATGAAATTTTGATTGGATGAGATCCACTTGATCAATGAAATTCAGGTGGGCGGTTTAGGGCCATTCTTGTCCTCTTGTTTTAAAGTGATATCTAAATAGTTTTTTTCCTTGTAATTTTACATATTAGTCAAATAAGTTCATTTCCTCATGAGTCAGTTTCAACTTAGAAAAAGTCAGACTTCCTTCTGAATGCTGGTGACTTTCATTACCTTCTATTTTCAATATCTCTCTTTCAAATCTTGAGATTTTTTAAGCCAGTGGAGCGATACAGGCCCTCGTGGGCCTCTTGTTCAACCCCCCCCCCTTTTAAGTGCTACGCTCACTACTGGACCATTGATGTCGAAGTTATGTTTTTTGGCATGGTTTAGCAGGCCATAGGAAACAACCCTGTATCCTGGAAATCGCCTAGGAGAAGGATAATCGAGTCAAAAACCGAACAACATATGTATCACGTAGCTTTTTTGTGCACATGCGCGCGCAAAAAATAGGTCTAGTATTCGTCATCAACTTTTGTGAGACACAAAGTGCTTTGGGTGTTCAACACAGTGCTTGCATATCACTACGCTGTAATAAAATCAAAGTACTGATAGTACTGAAGGCGAGGAACTGAATAGACGAAACAACACACGAGGTCAATTTTCTGGAATATAACCTTTGTTAGTCACCTTGTCCTTATAATGTATACCAGATATTTTCTTACTTATCACTGCCAAAATCACTGCTGTGTTAAAGATCCATAATTTTGATATTTGATCTTGACGGATGACCTCGCTAATAGGGAAAAAAAGAAAATGCTGTTAACACTTTCTCCTTTCTCCCTAATATTATCTACCCTTTCTGCTACAAATTTTACTTAATTGCCCACATATTGTATGTAATCTGCAACCCTTTACAATTTGGACCTGTCTTAAGGTGGCAATGGACATCCGCCTCTCGACTCTATAAAGCGGAAGTGGGTTTTCGTTTATTTTACGGCTCTTTTTGCGTGTTGTTTCAAAAGGCCGGTTTTCGTAAGATTCTGCTTATGGAAATAACGTAGAATAATGATGGTAAATTTTCATACCTTAGCTTCTTTTCAACATATGATATCAATTGAATGACCGGATCATAAATTTAACAATAAAAATGCGTTAAAAGCGTCATTCAATTAGGAGAGGTCGCTGTAAAATAACGAAAAACATTCTTATTTGCATGGAAAGGTATGCTGAATTTTTTACCAAATAAAGGAAAAATATGGGGTTCAAACATATCGGAAAATAAGAAAAATTCATTGGATAATTTCTTAAAGAAATAGGTTTTTGTGGCATTTTTACCCAGTAAAATTACAAAAATCAGTGCATTTTTAACTTTTGAGTGCAAATTGTGCAAACGCAAATGATCAAAGTGAAATTTTCTTGGCAACAGCCATTGTGTACATGTATAAGGTCTATCAAAATGTATGTGTTTTATAGCTTTAAGCTAGTACTTAGTTTTTACTAGACCTAAGACGAATATAAACGTTTTACTGAAAAATGGCCAATACCTCCAGGGGCAGATAACTCCAGCATGAAAACGAGCACGGAAAGTTACCTTCAAATTTTGATAGAATGACTAGACAATGTTAATCTACAACATATGTGAACAAGAAAAAAATTCATTGGGCGGAAAAAATTGACGCTATGTGTCCATTGCTACCTTAACATTTGTCATTTAATGAATTTATCTAAATAAGAAAAATTCAAAAGCCTTGTCCCATCCTTTAAACCTTAAACAGACGACACCATTTTAGACTGGATCAACTTGGAAAAGGTTGCAGACAATAAATCAACATGAGTGTAATTTATTTGATATATACCTAGGGTAGAAATAAAAAAATAATGGGGTATGAGTATAAGGTGAACCATATTGTGGGAAAAGGAGAAATTGACCCTATCAATTTCTTGTGTTCCTACAGTAAAATGAAACTTCTTTATGGAATTCAATTCAATGTAAAAGAAAGAGCCGACGAGCTTGTGACCCAAGAAAAACAGCATTACTACGATTGTTAGACGGAATGATCGAATGGATCATTTGGCTGACTAGTAGCAAACCAATCAACTGAACTAAAATTATAATCAAAGCACTGAGCACTGAAAGTATTGATGGTGATTGTTTCTGTTGGCATACTAGAGTGATTCTTCCATTTGTTGAGAAAAGAGAAATTTTACATGTAAAATTACGATCAAAGGAATTTAAGTCCTACCGGGTGTAGTATTAAGAGTGATTGTCTGATCTATTGGGTATAAAGGGAAAGAAATGACAATTAGTTGATCTATGTTTTTACTCGTATTTTTTAATGAAAATCTTTTCTCCGCTATCTTATAATTAAAATCATGGTGTTATCTGCTTAAAAAATTCTATGAAAAAGGATGATAATTCATTATTCCGCGATTTTCATTCTCAAATAAAGAAGGAAAGGGTAAGTGTTTATATAAACACGTAAAAAATGGAGACACTCGTCTCGAGATTGGCTGTCGCGTGTTGAAAATTAAAGTAAAATCCCTTTGCATAAACCTTTATCGCACGACCGACCTGAATGCTTTGACGTCGCGCACGGTAATGCTTAACATTTGAAATCGTACGTCTCCCGTCAAGTTCAATCAGCTTTTTCTTCCAAACCTGTCAGTCGATTTCTATGTTCTTTATACCAAATGCACAACAAGAAGGCATACTTTTAAGGAATATTCGTTACGTGAACTACGGGAATTAGAATTCTCGTTAAATTAATTTTCTTTGTCACAAAATCTCTTAAATAACGTCTGTAAAACGTAACAAATTATGTGTTTGTGGATTTCCTTTAGACCCTTAAAATGCCTAAAATAGTGCGTGAAAAATGTTGAGAATGTTTATATTTGCGCGAAAAGGTTCATTAACTTAAAATATGAACTAGGACATTTGTCAGAGAAATAAGAAACAATTGATAGAGATTTATTTAACAATTCAAAAGTTGTAAAACGTCAAATTTTAGCGAAAAATCGGCGTGAAATTTCACGAAGTTTTCTCAATATCTTTATCAATAATTGATAAAACTTTGTGAAATTCAAAATAAAAATATTATTTTTTTCTAGTTTTTGATAATGAGGTCCAAAATACTAATACGCAATATACAACAAAATAAAAAGTGAAAATCTGTGTGGAAACAATTTCTACATTACGCGAATTTTATAGCCAGTTTTCAAAATGTTTCGCTGCAGCGTTTTATTATCAAAATGATTATCATAAATCATTTTACATTTTTGAAATACATGTATTATTTTTTCGTACAATCACCTGGAAAAACTCTGCATAGATACATTTGAAAATGTCAAAAATATTAAGACTTGTTTGTGTGGACATACTTTTAAAAAACGTATTGTTTTTTAACGTCTTACGTTATTACATTGGTCGCTGTCCTTTTTTGAGCAATCAATGACAAAATGATTAAAGCTGATTGATGATAAAATTGCTTGCGGGAAAAATATATCTTGTCTTACTCGGTATATTACTTACATGGCAATTTAAAATAAATACGCATGGCAAACTCAACATGCAATAAACATAAAGCGCTTCAGAAAAGTACGCTGTGTAATAACGTCTAAATAGCAAATCGACGTTACAAAATTTTAAGCATTAGCGTGCGCGACGTCTTTACTTTACCTGCTTGGGCTGTATCGGTATTCATGTGTATTCCGGAATTTCCACCAATTGCCTATTGTTTTATATACATTAGTAGTGTCAGGGGAGGATGCCATTCCATTAATTCCATTCACCAAGTTTTCATGAGTGACCTCCCATAGACCATCGGGAAACAAGGGGCAAATTACTCACTCTGTCTGAAAAGAAGTTCTACGCAAGCAAAACGTTCACCCGATCTCAGAATTGCATATGACTCCGCACTTAAAAGATGTCTTTGAGGTTTCAACAAGTTATGTAGAATCCTTTTTTCACTCCATTTTTAAAATGCATAGTTGTCAGACGGATACAATTCTTGAAAAAGAGTAAATTGAATCTAAGTGGGCACTACTGTTTTGAAAACCTATTAACATCCGACAGGATTGATTTTACGCGGTGTGAACACTGGTAAACGTAAACAACCCCCAAAACCATGAATGATCCTTAGGTGACCCTTTATCAGTCTACAAAAACTTATTGTGATCGGATGAAAAATATGTATTTTATGGACGGAGGTCATATCTCTATATGTTATATATCGGAAACTTTGAAAATCGTTTTCTCAGAATCTATTTGTTGGATATCAATCAAATTTCACCAGAATGATCATTGGGTGACCTTTTATCAGTCTACAAAAATTATTGTGATCGGATGAAAAAAAATGTATTTTATGGGCGGAGGTCATTTCTCAATATGTCATATAGCGGAAACTTTGAAAATCATTTTCTCAATGTTATTGATGGATATCAACCAAATTTCACCAGAATGATCATTGAGTGACCCTTTATCAGTCTATAAAAAGTCATTGTGATCGGATGAAAAAATGTATTTTATGGGCGGAGGTCATTTCTCAAAATTATGTCATATAGTGGAAACTTTGAAAATCAATTTCCCAGAATGTTATTGAGGGATATCAACCAAATTTCACCAGAATGATCATTTAGTGACCCTTTTTCAGTCTACCAAAAATTATTGTGATCGGATGAAAAGTATGTTTTTTATGGGTGGGGGTCATTTCTCATTATATTATATGTATTATATGTATTGGAGCCGCGGCAATAGCGCAGTTTGTAGCGCGCCGAAATTTTAAACCAGGGGTCTAAATTCGCACGGGTTCGATCCCCGGCCGCGGCAATTATCCTTTCCGACATTTGTCTTTCACCAATGGGTAGATAATCGTAAACCTATGTGGAATAGCAACTGGAGGCTAGGAAAGGGATGTGGTGGTAGTACTGGTGTGAGAAATACCAGGAATCCATCGTTAGGTGCTCCAGTCGTCGCGATATAACTGAGAGATTGTTGAAAGCGACGTAAAACCCCAATTCAAATCAAATCAAATTAGAATGTAACTGATGGATATCAATCAAACATTTTTGGTATGTTATCTGGATGACCCATTATCATGCAGCCAAAAATTATTTTGATAAGATGAAAAATATGTCTTTCATGGGCAGAGGTCATTTCTCTTTGTTATATAGTTGAAACTATGAAAGAATTTCAAGCCTGTGGAGCGACTCAAGCCATTCATGGCTTTCTAGTTATCCGGACTCAGCGCTGCAGTGAGCATACCGTTCGACATTTTTCCTTTGAAGTCAGTGCGGAATATAGCTTACGCTCCCTATAGGTAAATGGAACCCTTGGTTGCCCTCGCCTAAAAAGGCCTTGCTAAAAAGATTCAAAAATTGAAGTGCATGCCTACAAATATCACATTGCCTCTTTTTTCCTATCTATAGAAGAATGGTCAGATGCTGTCAGAAAACTTACGTTGCAGGCGTGGTAAAGCACAGTTGCATGATTTCAATGGCTTTTGAACACTTAAGTTCGATAGAGTCTGCGACCGCTTTGAAAAGCCTATATTTTCTGTAAACCTCATTATGCAACCCCTAATACTTGGCAAGGGTAGTTCCCATTGTCTGCTAAAACAAACAGCCATCAGAGATATTCCTGTGCAACATCCCATTCTATATGACGTCATCTAACGCACGTAATCACGATATTTTTGTCATACCAAAATTGGGTTTAAACTAAATTGTTGTAAATGGATTTGTTACTCCACATTATTTGTGGAAAACTGATCTTAACCGACGTAAATAAAAGTAATTAAGCTCGTAAAGGCTGGCTTAATAACATTTCCATTTTCGACTCTATAAAGAGCATCTTGTCTTAAATAAAATTTTATGACAGGTCCTATTTATCTCCAATTGCATACCTTTCTATTACATATGGAAGTGGTTTATGCATTTTCGTGGTTTATTAAAGAAGAATACAGCCGCCGTCATAGCGCAATTGGTAGCGCGTCGGATTCAATCTAGAGGTCCCGGGTTTGATCTCCGACAATTTGTCTACCACCAATGGGTTGATAATCGTAGACCTTTATGAGATAGCAGTTGGAGGATAGAAAAGGATTTGATGGTAGTAATGGTGAGAACAATACCAGTAATCCATTGTTAGTGCTCAATCCACCGCGATGTAACTGAAAGATTGTTGAAAGCGGCGTAAAACCCCATTTAAATCAACAAAATTTCCCGCGTTAAACATTAAGACGTTATGCATAACATAGCTTCCGCGACATATTTATAGGTATATTGCTAGAAAATCAGCAGGTCTAAAAATATGTTCACCATTTATAAAAAGTACTGTAGTATTTCCGTTTATAATTTATTAGCCGTCAATTCATGTTAGCTTTTGCAGAGGCCCTCAAAACTGCTTTTAACGCCCTTGTGCTTCCCACTCGTACGTTAAACCATTTTTTCGGGTCTCTGCAAATGTAAGCGCCCTTTAAACATGATATAGCCCTTTATCATTGTATAAATGTACGTTTTCGGGTCTTTTAATTCTTATAGGTATGTACAAAACCCGGATAGCCGCCACCACAGCGCAGTTGTTTAGGCATAAGACTTCCAATCTGGAAGTCGTGGGTTCGATTCCCGGTGGCAGCAAATATCCTTTCCGACGTTTGTCTTTCACTAATGCGTAGATAATGCGTAAACCTATGTGAAAAAGCAGTCGGAGGCTAGGAAAGGGTGTAATGGTAGTACAGGTGAAAGAAATACCAGGAATCCATTGGTAGATGCTCCGGCCACCGCGATATAACTGCGAGATTGTTGAAAGCGGCGTTAAACCCATTCAAACAAACAAAACCCGGGTATATATTTCACGTGCTGTTAACGTCTGTTTTTTTAAGCTCGTTTGAGCACGAATATCAATGTATCTATAATAAACACAAGATAGTACAGCCGCCATAATTTGAGGAAACGTATTGAGTGACCTCACTGGTATTTTCTTCGGGGGTCATTGTATGGTATAAGTAGATCCTTTAGAAAAAGTAGTGAGATATTGAAACGTTATTTTTGAGAGTAAAATAGTAACTCATGTGCTCATTTTTGTCCTTTTCACCTAGGTTTGCATCTTTTTTTTTTTTTGATTTAACGATAGAGTTTACCTTCTCTGTGTACAATTTTCCTTGCGAAAGGACGGATAACGGGTGGGGGTCGTACCCAAAGTAACTGTCCTCTTCATAGGTGGAAAAAAGACGGTACCTCTACTTAAGCTTGGGTAGCCCGAAAGTTGAAGGGAGTTTCCCTAGATTCTGTTTTACTTTAAGGTATGACATTGAATGAAGATGAAGGGCTTAAGAGGTCAAAAGTCAAACCTTTCTGTGGAACCTTCAACTTACCACAGCACCGGAAAAGGGTGCAATTTTATATAGAACAACGAACGCCCAAAATCCGGTGGGATCACACCGTATGTTTTACAAGCGTCATTGGTTTCGGTCATTGAAACGGTTATTTGTTGAAATAGAGAACCCGAAGTGCTTATACGCTACTCAAAAGCGGCCACTGAACATTTCAATCAATTCTAACTCAAATGAAAGAGAAACCTTGAATTGAAATATATCAATAAGTAATTTATTCATTTTAGATCATTTGAACAAAATTTCTGTCGTATCAAAGCCGGGAGACGTATTAAAACAACAACAAATGCGTAAATACCCCAAAATTAAAAAGTTACAGCCGATAATCAGGAGGAAGTGAGTCCCCCTGCAGAGTCAATAACTTCCTGACAACGCCGTCCCATGGACCTAATGCACCGCATTGTGAAATTCTGAGGGATTCTCCTCCACGTTCGCGAAACAAGACTGGCCAAGTCATTTAAATTGTTCTGCTTTAGATGTTTTCTGGCCTCTCTTTTTTTTCACCTAGCCCACACGTGTTCAATCGGGTTGAGCTCAGGATTCTTTGCAGGCCAAGGAAGCGTCATGACATGGTTTGAAGCTAGCAGGTCGGGAGTCTCTCTAGCTGTGTGAAATGGTGCATTGTCCTGAGCTAAAATCATTCCACGATTAGCCTGAATGTGAGGAATGGCTACTGGTCTCATCTTGGTAACGACGTGCATTTAAGTTTCCGTGAACCTGTATCATAGAGGTCTTAGAATGCATCGATACACCTACCCATACCATAATAGAACCTCCTTGGAACTGGTCAGCCTCTACCAAGCAACATTTCTTTCTCCCATTCGGTGGTACACTCTCGCACGACCATCATTCCCTTGTATCGTTATCCTGGTTTCATCCACGAAGAGAACTCATTCAGCTTGAGTCAGTCTGCGATGTCGCTTCGCCCATGCAAGGCGTTCAACGCGGTGTCTCTGAGAAAGGGGTACAACTCGACGTGGGCGACGCGCACGAATTCCAACGTCTCTCAGGCGATTTCGCACTGTCTGAGACCTGATAGGCCGGTTATGGATTCCATCAGTGTTACGGGCGGTAGTCGATGCGTTAAGAAATCGATTTCATATGTATGAGACATGAGACCATTTGCCTGTCCTGCCTTCGGGTCGGTACTCTCTGTCGTCGGCGACGTCGAACATCGGATACACTTCCGGTATGGCGAAATTTAGCCACCAGTTCTGGATTGAAGAATGACGTCTGTTGAACTTTCTGGCTATCTGAAATGAAAGTTTGAAGGTTTGGGATTCGGATTCAAAAATGATAATGATAATAATAATAATAATAATTTTATTTATAGAAGGTAATATGTTAAGATATATTCATGTATATACAATTTTTTCAACATGGCCCTATCTCACTCTCTCTCTCTCTCTCTCTCTCTCTCTCTCTCTCTCTCTCTCTCTCTCTCTCTCTCTCTCTCTCTCTCTCTCTCTCTCTCTCTCTCTCTCTCTCTCTCTCTCTCTCTCTCTCTCTCTCTCTCTCTCTCTCAACGCATTAAATAAGTTTGATAGGGATACGTGTTTAAAGCAGAGGATTTTCAACATTTTGAATTGAGTTTGAGTTGCCAGATTTGAGCATTCCAGAAGGTGCTTGAAGAGATGAGTGGAGAAAGACCGCATTTTGATAACCGCACGTGAGTTTTGTGTCCGAATAGCCCAAATACCGATCCGCTCGACTGGACTTCCTAAAAACAACAGCTGGTAAAGTGACCGTTCCATTTTAATCACAATTCCTTGACCAAAAAAAAAACAAGAGGACCATGATGGTCTTAGATCGCTCACCTGAGTCTCTTTGACCCCTGGAACATCATATAATAAAACAGACAGATGTCAACGAGAAGATAATTACTACATAAGATCAATACCATGGAATGTTTTCAGCCAAGAGCAAGAAAAATATGCCTTTTCGCTCTTTGATTCTATATAAAAAGGGATGCACCTCGGTGGAGCCCAAATAAGACCCAAGGGTCTTGATATGAACAAAATTGGTAGAGGTCCACTAGATGATGTTAGAAACTGAATATGAAAGCTGCCTGCCATCTGGTTTGAGAGAAGAATATTTTTGAAGATTTTCCTATTTTCACCCATCATGCTCAGATGAGCCAAACATAATGTGCCCTATGGAGCCCAAATATGATCCAGAGGGTCTTGATATGAACAAAATTGGTAGAGGTCCACTAGATGATGCTACATACCAAAAATGAAAGCTGTCAACCATCTGGTTTGAGAGAAGAAGATTTTTGAAGATTTTCCTATTTTTACCCTTCGTGCTCAGAAGAGCTAAAAGGGGTGCGCCCGGGCAAAGCCCTTATATGACCCCAGGGTCTTGATATGAACAAACTTGGTAGAGGTCCACTAGATGCTACTAAATACTAAATATGAAAGCTGTCTGCCATCTGGTTTCAACGAAGAAGATTTTTAAAGATTTTCCCTCTTTGATTCTTTGTTAAAAGGGTTGCGCCCGGGCAAAGCTTAAATATGACCCAAGAGTCTTGATATGAACAAACTTGGTAGGGGTCAACTACATAATCTTACATACAAAATATGAAAGCTGTCTCCCTTCTGGTTTCAGAGAAGAAGATTTTTGAAGATTTTCCTATTTTCACCCTTTTTGTTAAGGGTGAAGTGAAAGTTAAGGGTGGATTTCATTTATTTGAACAACTTTGGTAGAGCTTGACCAAAGGAACATCCCTGCTAAGTTTCATCAAGATTGGCCCACCGATTTAGGAGGAGAAGATGTTTAAAGAAATTGTGGACGACGGACGACGGACATTGTACGATTACAAAAGCTCACCTTGAGCACTTCGTGCTCAGGTGAGCTAAAAAGAATAAAAGTATTAAATTTACTCAATTTTGGCAAAAAAGTGGCCGCTTAGAAATTTTGAGTAGTGTATTAAGCGTGCGTTCCTTAAAAATGGCTGCTGCGCCTTCTTGTGTATATTTATTCTAATGATATTGCTGTAACTTGTTAAAAATTCCCGAATCCAAATGCCTGTGGCTAATTTTTAACTATACGGTTAATTCCAGTCAGTATGATTTTATCACGTAGAAACCTACTCTGCTCCTCTGGATGTCAAAACAGTGCAAACTGTTTGACAATTATACAATACAATACAATACAACACAAATCATTTTATCTGCATTCAAATGTGCTATTTGCACACACAGCAAAATTGCAAATATAAACAATATGATTGTCAACATGATGTAGGAGAAGTAAGTGGAGAAACTATTTTACCTATTATTCTTTAGAATTTCATTTTGTCGCAAATTATTTGCTTCAAATATAAATTTTGCCAAATTATAAATATTATTTTCTTATTTTTGGATGACATTAGACTTTCGAATTTATACAGATTAGGCCACCTACAGTAATAAGGTTTGAAAAACTAAATTCGCTGATTTGGGTAAAAAAGGCAAACAAGTAAGAAGTGAAATTCACTTTTAATAGTATTTTGGCTACATAGTTTGTATCTCCTAGCTTGTTGAGGAACATTTTGATGTCTTCCTGTTTCAATTTCTAAATCGTGCGATAAAGTTCTAAAACGAATGAGGGCATTTTTTTTTAACCTTTTATCATATTTAAAGTCTAGGTAAGTTTCTTGTTCAATTATACCTCTATTTGCACATGCACTTGCTTCTAAAGCGGGGTATAATTGGCCAACCGTTTGCGCCATTTTGTCATCCTGAACGAAGGTCTAGACTTAATTATGAAGTCGAGATAAAGTAGCAGCACAACGTTTCAATTTTGACGCAAACTAAAAGTCGTTGGGAATACGATAAGTCGACGACACCCCTTTCTGCAAGTAAACAAGGCAATAACCCTCAAACAATAATATGAATATTTTCTTTGAAATATTTGAAATGAGTAATCATTTCTAGTCGCCGACAGATCAATCGATGATTGGTTTCATGGCAATTCACTTGTCAGCGTTGCAGTAAAAGCTTAAGAAAACAGAATCGCATGGAATTCGTTCGAGTTGTTAGTAGAGATTTGTTTTGTTTTCTAAAACTTACTACATTTGATCTAGTGTGTAACACTTCAAATTACAAAATGAGAAACGTCGTTGGAGTGAAATTACCTAGTTGAATAGTTTTGATATTACACCGCTGTTATTACACTAGTGTTATAACTATGCAAATGAGTTAAGAATGTAAAGCAACTCTATTTCGCTGTCGCATAAATGACGTCATAATGAATGAAGTGACGCCAATTTCCAAAAGGCGTTATGTTACGCGGATAAAGAATTTTCAAGAATGTTGTGGGTTTAACGCAGAAATCGGGCTCATAGTAGAATATCATATTGGTGTTCCAAAAATATAAAATCAGGGGTGTGGAAATACGACTTTTCTCCACTTGTCCATGGACAAGTAAAGGTCAATTTCCTACTTGTCCAGGATCAATATGAACTTGTCCACAAAAAAATGAAATATTATTATTGAGAAAGCATTGTTTTAATGAAGAAAATGCTGTAATTCAGCATTTTCTTCATTAAAGACAACGTTTTCCTCCACTTTCATACAAACAAAAGGATGTCTTTCCTCCTAGATCTTTTTAGTACTGTATCAAGATTTGCTTGGTATTTACTTGTCCACGGACAAGTGGCCTAGAAAAATGTACTTGCCCGCAAGTGAAAATGCCCGTGTCGGACAAGTCGGGCATGGGAATTCCACAACCCTGATAAAATTGATTAAACTCGTCATCTAAAACAGATAAAAACTCGGCGAAGCCTCGTTTTTAACTCGACCGTTTTCGGAGAAATCCCGAGGTATTGCTATAGCCTTGACTTCGTCGTCGTTGTCAACGTTGCTGTCGTCGTCGTCGTCGTGCGAAAACTATGTCATTGTATAATATCTCTGATGCTATTGAAAGTATTCACTTGAAACTTGGCACACATGCTCGCTATCAAAATAGCAACCTTTACTATCATGGGAACTCTAGATGCATTTCGGGGAAAATTGTGCCCCCTTTTCGACTTAGATTTTTATCCACAATTCAGCACGCAGCAGCCGAGGGTTGGTCACCAAGGTGGTGCTCTTGTTATCTGTTAATAGATGACTCGTTTAATAAATTAAGTATTCAACGACCACCATGACCACTCATAAACACACTATCCTCTTTGTATTTTATGAGTGCGTGATAAACAGATAAATAATGTGCCGCCTGAACGGTCATGTAGTGTAAAAAATAATCGAGTGATTGCTTATAGAAACATTGTATCAGTAGCTTTCTTCAGCGTGCAAAGTGAAGACTCTGATCAGACTTTGCAGATGCACAGGATGATCAGGTTGTTCATGTTGCGCACATGTGAAATTGTTTTAAATGCCATGCGGAGGCTTTTTAAAGATGTTTGGATAGTCAATACTTGCACCATGATTTAACTGAGATGGACATTTAAAATCATTTATATTTCATATATTCCAACTAGAAAACGGGCTTTCCTTGAAATTTATTTACCAGCTATGAAAAATGAACTAACCGGCCGGTGTGGCGATATCTGTCGAAAATTTAGCTTCAATTGTCATATGGTTTGAAGAGCTATTGCGATGGCGTTTATCCAGACCACCCCCACACCCGTCGATGCGTCCTTCTATTAATATTGGTTTGTTGATAAATCAAGTCAATAATTCCGACCAATTTTCAGGTGGATAGGGCAAAAATTGTGGACTCTAGAGTGCATACAAGGTAAATGCTGACGACGCACGACGGACATCCATCTAACCACAAAAGCTCACCTTGAGCACTTCGTGCTCTGGCGAGCCAAAATCCACGAGTAATTGAGAGTCATGCTTAGTACAACATTTAAGCCTTGACCTTCATTGTGACCTTAAGATGCAGAAAAAGATCTTTTAAATTGCACACCTTCTCATTAATGGGAACAAGTGTGTGATTTTTTTTTAGATCCATCCATAACTGTAGGAAATACTCAGAACAAATACGGACAGACAGACTAACGCGCATACAAGGACTTGTAATGACAACATGTATATCGCTCAGCGCACGTTTGTTTGTTTGGATGAGGTTTAACGCCACTTTCAACAATCTATCAGTTATATCGGCGCGGCTTAAACACCGAACGATGAACTCATGGTAATTCTCTCGCCAATACTATTATCACATCTTTTCCTAGCCTCCAGCTGCTATCTCACATAGGTCTACGATTATCAACCTATTGGTGAGAGACAAATAGTCGGAAAGAATGAGTGCCTCGATCCGAGATCGAACTTTCACCACACGTGGGCTCGTCACAATGGTTAAAGATTAAAGCAGGGGTGTGGAATTCCAATGCCCGACTTGTCCGACACGGGCTTTTCTACTAGCGATCAAGTACATTTTTCTAGGCCACTTGTCCATGGACAAGTAGATACCAGAGCGAATCTCGATTCAGTACTAAAAAGATAAAGGAGAAAACTCATCCTTTTGTTTGTATCAAAGGGGATAAAATATTGTCTTTAATGAAGAAAATGCTGGGTTACAATATTTTCTCAATATTTATCTTCTTTTTTGTGGACAAGTTCATTTTGATCCTGGACAAGTAAGAAATCAGCTTATACTTGTCCAGGGACAAGTGTAGAAACTATTTCCACACCCCTGATTAAAGGCATAAGATCCACGCTCTGCCAAGCCCCTATATTTGGTCAACCACTTAAACAGGAGATTAAAGCTACTTTGCGGTTAGTCTATTGACTCCGGAAACGGGATGCATATGGAAATTTCGTGTTAAATTCTTTCTCAGCGTCGATGTGTCCATGAATAAAGTCTAATGAAGGGGGAGTTAGATGCAAAAGGTAAAATCCGAGGGCGGAAAAGCAGATTTTATTGTGTGTTAAACAGTTAAATCTCTTTAGAAAGTCCCCATACAAACAGGCTGCATAATAATTTCTTTAAGGATTGTTTTGTTTTGTCAGGTAGCCTAATAAAGCGAGGAGTTACAGTCCTGCGTGCATGATGACCAAACGGTGCAAAAAACTGTTGGCAAATTACACCCTGCTTTGCAATCACACTTGCATGCTGAGTTGGATATTATTTGCCAACAATATGAAACGTTTTATTTGCAAAAATGCAAGGTTTTTCGATGAAGTTCTCTTCAATTTGAATTCAGTTCGTTATAATTCCGTATAAAATGTGCTTATAGTGAGGACTGAGCGGTCAGACTGAGTAAATACTTGATACGCATATGATGGAAGTGGTCGGGAATGTGAATTCTAAATTGAATGGGGTTTTATATTTTGGTATTTTACTGTATATAAAAAGGACTGTAATAGAAAGTCCTTAATTAACCATAGAGTAATTATCCTACCAAGGTTTTTAAACTGTTTTTCATTCCTTGATAAACGAAGGTACACAGCGGGTTTGTTATTTGGGCCCCTTTCGCATGCTTTCTGAATTCAAATGAATTGTTTCAAATTTCAATAGAGCTCATCTTATTGCACTGCTAACAACCTGAAATTTATTCAGCATAATCGAACGAAAATTGCCGTCGCTGTTATCAAACTGAATAAATTATCCCCACGCTCAAATTTTACCTTTTGCTCAGAACACCTCCACGATCAGACTTTATTCACGGACACATGAAATGATTTCTTGTTTTGATAATAAATTACATGTTTGACAAAATTTACGAATTTGCTACACCCAGGTGAGAGTAAATACACAGAAGAACCAGTTCAATGCAGCTTGCAGTATTCCATAATTACACATGAACTACTTTTCATGGCGTAATAATTCAACACGTTTTGTAGGGCCACCGTTGGCAGTTTGATCTCTGAATCTACCTTAACATTTTGTAAGTCAGCTTTAGCTGAAGCTAGCTAAAATAAGTAAAAAAACAAGATATACAGGACTGGCAAACATGCGGATGTACAGTCGGATAGAGTGCAGACTACATTTCCCTTCGGCTTTGCTTTTAATTATCTTAAATCCTTACTTATGCTATGTTCTTAGCTGACAAATAAAGTAAAAATAATTCCTTTGGTCAGCTAGTTTCATGACAATCGGCATTTTAGAATAACTTCCTAATCAAAAGTTTGGTCTAGGAAAAGACATTTCTTAAT
Source organism: Fragum whitleyi (assembly GCA_948146395.1). NCBI lineage: Eukaryota > Metazoa > Mollusca > Bivalvia > Cardiida > Cardiidae > Fragum > Fragum whitleyi. The sequence goes on from OX411544.1 coordinate 30,331,217, forward strand.
ATTTTAGCGGACAATTTTTCAGTGATGTTGCTAGGTCATGTTCTGTTTTGGACATTCTAATGATTTCCAAACTGTACTTTTTAAAAAATAAATAGATTGAGGCTAACCCTTGATGGACAAACAAACGGGCAATGAATAAAAAAGAAACCTTCAAGCTTTATCATAAATATCTTTATACCAAAAACTTGCAAGATTTTATTTTTAAAATGCTCAGTTTGAAAAAAGATGATCAACAGTGAAACGATGCTTTCCATATATTTTAATGTTAGGGCATAAAATGAATGGAGCCAAAAACATTTCTATATAAAAACAAGAATTATAATTATTAACAGCAGTTTTAATTATAAATACTGATGCAAGCAAAAATAACGAAAGTATTTTATAGTTTTTTGTTAATGGTTTTCACATTGTCCAATTTATTACTTTGGTCGAAAGTGTTTCTCTGCATATTACTTAAATTTACATAAACAAACTTCAGCACATCCATATTTTACGATAATTATATGTGAACTGATTGTATAAGTTTGTTCAACACAGGTTGATAAATTAACCCATTTCCACGCAATCCTTCTTTTTAACAACCTTCAAGACAACAGAGTTAGGAAAACATTGTTGAAAATGAAAAAAAATTGCTTGTTACAAGCAATTTTTGCATTTTCGACAATGTTTTCTTCCCAATTAGACAAAAAGAAAATAAGATTACATTAACTTTAAATTGTCGTCTGCAACTTCTTTCAATTTGGACCAGTCTAAAATTTTTAAATGGATTAAAGGTTTTTGGTAACAGCTCATCATTTAGCTTGTTGTTCCTCCTCCTCCTCATCTCGAATAATGGCCTCACCTGAAACAGGTACGTTAAAGCGTTAATTTTACTGATCAGGGATCAAAAACTTCACTGTCGATATTGCTCGAGCGACCACGTCTATGTAGTGACCATTTTTATTTAGTGACTGTTTTCAAAATCCCCTTCTTTAATTGTACATATCTTTTAAAAAGTATGTTTTATTAGTTTATAATCGCTTGAAATCAATCAAATGATGTTAAACTGATTTAAATCGTCTCTATGAATCATGTTCCATAAACAATTGTGTCTTCAATACATTTCTGTAGATGATTACCAAAGTTACATATCTATTCAACACCTTATGCAGCTTAAAATATTTAGAATAGATCTAAAATTCAACAAATGGCATGAGGATAGCTATAATGGAAATAATCTACATTAAAAGCAGAGCCTCCGAAACCTCAAACAAGGACACATATAAGCCTAACTATTTATTCCTTGGGACCGCATTTTCTTGAGCAGGGATCATTTTTGGGCAAGATCTGTGTAAATTCTCTCATTTTTTTGCAAGAAATCTCATTCAAATTGGCTAAATGAGAGAAAAATCTCACAGCAAAATTTATTTCTAAACAAGGATTTGGTTCAATTTGCAATTGAAAACTCAGTATTTCTCATAATTTCCTACTGGACGAGATTTTTCGCAAGTGAAATTCTTAGCCAGAAATATCCCTGCTTGAGGCCAACAAACCTCCTTTAAATCAGGAGTTCATTTCTACCATAACCCACGTTGGATTAAATTTTCTTGTGACAATGTAATAAACAGGTCTGAGAGGAGGTTCATTTGAACTCCCTGAATCCCCTCTGGTGGTTCCACAACTGAGTGTAAACAATTACTCAGTAGTATTTTAGTTATATGTGTAAATAAGAGCACCGCCCCACAGATGCAACGCTTAGATGTAGGTACTGGATGATGCACAAAAATCTTGTCAAAAAAGGGGCACAACTCTTACAAAAATACTTCCAGTCTTGATAGTTCCTGTGAGGGTGAGCATTGTGCCAAGTTTCGTGAAGATTTATAATATGACCTACATCGCCGGAGTGAAATAATCCCGTTGAATATTTTTGATATTACATGGGTGTTATTACACTAGTGGAATAACTATGCAAATGAGCTCAGAGCGAATGGTAACGCTATTTTGTAACCGCGAAAATGACGTCATAATCTATGTTTTGCGACGTCATTTTTGAACGGCGTTAAAAGTTAAGCGGAAAATTAAAACGTTGAATTTCAAGAATTTTGACGATTTTTCGCTAAAATTTGGGTCATATTATAAACAGAATATAAAATTTGTGCTCATAAAATACAGAATTTATTAAACTCGTCATCTAAAACAGATAAAAACTCGGCTGTTTTTATCTGTTTATGGATGACTCGTTTAATAAATTCAGTATTCAATGACCACTCATTCAATATCCTCTAATCTTAAATAACAACAGAGATATGACCAAGGTTAAAGTTTGTCAAGCCTACACCCACACCCATACTAAAAACAACACCATCAATGCAAATAACACCAAGGTGATAACATTCTCTAAGGTTGTCTCCGAAAACAGCCAGGCGAAAAATAACTAATTTTATAATATGGCTTGCGTCACCAGAGTGAAATAAACCCGTTGAATATTTATGATATTACACAAGTGTTTATTACACTAGTGGAATAAGTATGCAAATGAGCAAAGAACAAAGAAAAACGTTATTTTTATAGGAAATGATGACATAATGGATCTGCTGATGTCATTTCACGGAATAAAATGAATCAATAAATATCATAATTTTCTCATTTTATAACCAAAATTCAGTCATATTGTGAATAGCATATAAAATTTGTGCTAACGACAATACAGAATTTATTAAACTTGTCATCTATAAACAGATAAAATCAAAGTACTGAAAGTACTGATAAGTTGGAATGCGTTTAGGAGACGGTGACCTCAAGCTACTACCGAAGCTGACGCCTCCCGCCCAGCACAGGTGATCACATAATACGTCTCGTCTTTTGACAGGCGTATATAAGTCAATGTATTTCAACAACGAGAGACGCTTAAACCTCTGAATCGCTATACAGGCCTGAATCTGTTGAAAGAAAAATGATAACAAGAGGTCCAGAATGACCCTAAACCGTTCATCCGAATTCGATTGGTCCAATGGAACTTATACACGAAACTTTCTGGCAAAGATTCATTCAAATTTGCCTAGTTTTCGAAGAGAAGACATTATTCGAATTATAAGCAGTCATAATAGACCCTGCCAACCCATTCATTACAGAGGAGACTTAAAATTAGCCCTACCCTGTCAAACTCATATTTATGGGCTAATGACAATTTTACCAACAATATTTGAAGAGGGTCATCAAAGGAACATTCTTGTAAAGTATGATTGAAATCTACTCAGGGGTTCAGGGGGAGATGTCGTTCAAAGATTTTGGGCTCAAAATAAGCTCCGCCCTACCATACCCATATTTATTGGCCAATTAGAATATAGCGACAATTTTGAAGAGGGTCACATTCTGGCAAAATTTCACTGAAATTGGCTCAGCGGTTTAGGAGAAGAAGAAGTCTGAAGAAAGATCACGACGGACGACGGAGTCAGGGTGATCCTAAAAGCTCCCCTTGAGCACGTTGTGCTCAGGTGAGCTAAATAAAAGAAGAAAATAAAACGGACCATACAGCCGACTAATGGACGCACAGGGGAACACTTATTCACTCAAAACAGTTTTTATATTATTTTTCGAATGACTTCTGCTCCATTCGAGTTATCAATTACTTTTTTAATTAGAAGTGTAGCAAAGTGGACTTCAACATGTGATTTGTCCATGATAAAAAGATATTCGCTGGGAAGTCTTTTACTTCATGAGTTGGAATCTCAAGACAATTTTTGGACGAAGTTCAATTGTGATTCCGACCTTTCTGACTCCAAAATTGGGTACTTTCTCGGGTCATTGACAAGTTTTATGATTTTGATCAATTGGTTGTTCAGTTAGAGTGGAAACTGTTAACTGTTTAAATTTACTGATGACCGTGACATATATGACCCCGAAACAATAGGGCATTTCTTTGGGTCATGGGCAATATTTGTGTAAAGTTTCAATATTGCAGGTCAATTGCCTCTCCGTTTATCCATCGGAAAGCAAAAGGTCAATGGACTGAGAGACAGACATGATGAAATCAGTACGGCTTCTCTACTTCTGAGTTGGGGGCACAGTTAATGAAATTGATAAGGTGAACGATTTTGGAATGATTTAGGCATGGTGTTGAATGAGTGAGCGGAGCGAGTTTTGAGTGAAATTTAAGGGAGGGAATCTAGTGTCGCTTGTTTTGTTCAGGATGAACAAAATTAGCGATATATAAAACTTATATAAAATATGCATAAAAGTTCAATCAATAGCTTTCTATATCGTCAAGAACCAATCAGACGCTTTAAATTTCAATAATGTCAGTGAAATCGCGAATTGGTTCTTGCTTAATTTATTTTGAATGTACATGTTGATCTTATTTTTTTAAATAACTTTGAGCGTTTTTGAATGGTTTGAGTGAGTGTTTGGAATGAATCAATGGAGCGCTGAGTGAGCGTTTTTTATTGAGATGAATGTCAATTTCACGATGTAACTAACTGTATGGTGGTGCTCTTAAACGTGTTGATGTGTAAGAATGTGAAGAAAACAAGTTGAACTAGTTGGTTTATTTCAAATGGCAAATTTTCTTAGTGATAAATGCAATTGGGCAAAGATATTCATAATTCAATGAAAGATATGGTGGTAAGGGTTTATGAGGATGAGTATTGAGTTTTTACAATGAAACATTCATGTAGATAACTGCAATATGACGAAAAAAACCCGACAATATGATGCAAAAATATTTATTAACTTTAAAAGTGTATCATCACTTTAAGAAAAGATTTTTATTTCGTAGCTAAGGCAGAAATACACAATATAACACCTTGTCAAAAGAAGGTCGTTCAGAAAGAGAAACTATACCTTTAAAAGAAGCTTTAACATAATTCTACGATAATCAGTCGCTACCTTAACAAATAAGCAGATCACGTGATTGGCTATTGCTATTGTCAATTGCTGACCTTATTGGACCTGACTTATCACATGATTTCCAAATATAGTAATGCAAACATGTGATACTAACATATTCGTGCGCAATTTTAAACAAATATCGTTTAAAACATAAATTAGCGTGTTAATAATATACGTGAAGTGATAGTTGTGTAATTGTACAGCATTATTACTTTTTGATTAAATTAAATGTATGTCTTTGTCAAGTTGAGATATACAAAATAGGCCGAAGTGTATTCACATCCTGTTCACGTGATATGTGTTCTCAAGAAACCCGAAATGAAATTATCTTGTGTTCATTTTGCGGTTTTGTTAAATCTAAGTTGGAATTGCTCCGCATTCCAACTTAAAAACAGCGCAGCCTCATTTTATCTGTTTATAGATGACTCATTTAATAAATTTGGTATTCCATGACCACTCATTCAATTTCCTCAATTTTTCTGACATTTCAACCAGTCTGGCTAAAAGTAAACATATATCACAATTTAACCCTTGTCATGCTGAATATATTTGGCTAAAAATTTTCATCAAATCAAAGGGCAAAAAGCACTGACATGACCATCTTAAGGTCAATTTTTATTTGAAAAACTAAATCTAGTGACAATTCTGGTTTCAAAGTGTGAAGCAGGTTGAGCAGACTAACATAAGACTGCACATATGTGCAGGCTGATATTGGTCTATAGCTTCTGCCAAAGCAGGAATATTCCAGGTCCAGCATGACAAGGGTTGAATTAAATAGAAAGAAGACAGAATACAGGGGCGTAACTTGGATTTCAAAGTTTATATGCACTCACAGGCGACAACAAAAGAGTACATAGGTATATCTCTCTGCTCCCTTTTTATGATTTGAGAGTTGGTGAATAATCAAAACATCGTAGTTACAGCTTGAATTATCTGTATTTTCGATGTTATGACCATTCATCAACGATATTTTTCAATAGGATTATTTCTTTTGTGCCCTTGTATGAATTGCATACTGGATTTTATGCCCTTTGATAAGGCCAAGACAGGCTGCCCATCTGTGAAGGCTGATCTAGGTCGATCCTGTCTGTCAAAGCTTTACCCTTTGCTGTTTAATCCCTGCTTTTTACGTGCCCGTGATTTAATGATTGAGAAAACATTGTGAAAAAAGAAGAAATTGCTTCTGACAAGCAATTTCTTCATTTTCCACACTATTTTCTCCCCTACTGAATGGTTATTTTTGCAAATTGAATCCAATTTAAGTTTTCGTCTGCAAGACCTTTGAATTTGAACAGGTCCAAAATTTTGTAAAACAGGAAAGGGTTAATTCACAGTAGGAATGCCATATTTCTCCCAACAAACACTCTTGGGAGCTATACATAACATGGTCAGGGAGCTTTTATTTAGTATGGATTTTCTAATTTAATTATTTCTCCCAACAAACACTCTTAGGAGCTATACATAACATGGTCAGGGAGCTTTTATTTAGTATGGATTTTCTAATTTAATTATTTCTCCCAACAAACACTCTTGGGAGCTATACATAACATGGTCAGGGAGCTTTTATTTAGTATGGATTTTCTAATTTAATTGATGTCTTTTAGGCCCTTTTCCCTTTAATTTGAGGTGAATATCCTCTTAACTATCATATAAATGATTATTAAGGGGAAATTCATCTCAAACTAGAGAAGAAGTCTCAAAAAAGTCCTAAATCTATGCATTAAAAGTGGGTTTTCATAGTAACTAGAAAGCCATGAATGGCTTGTGTTGCTCCACAGGCTTGAAATTCTTGTAAAAGCAAATAAGTTTTGACTAGATTTTTAGATATTTTGGGTTCTACTGATGTTGAAAATGATTTTCAAAGTTTCAACTATATAAAATATAGAGAAATGACCTCTGCCCATAAAGGACACATTTTTCATCTAATCAAAATATTTTTTGGCTGCATGATCATGGGTTACCAAAGATCATACCAAAAAATGTTTGATTGAAATCTATCAGTTACATTCTGAGAAAATGATTTTCAAAGTTTCCACAATATAACATATTGAGAAATGACCTCCGCCCATAAAATATATTTTTTTCATCCAATCACAATAATTTTTGGTAGACTGATTAAGGGTCACTCAGGGAATATTCCAGTGAAATTTGGTTGATATCCATCAATTACATTCTGAGAAAATTATTTTCAAAATTTCCACTATATAACATATAGAGAAATGACCTCTGCCAATAAAATACATATTTTTCATCTGATCACAATTATTTTTGGTAGACTGATAAAGGGTCAATCAAAGATCATTCAAGTAAAATTTGGTTGATATCCATCAATTAGATTCTGAGAAAATGACTTGAAAATTTTCACTATATAACATATAAGGAAATGACCTCCGCCCATAAAATGCATATTTTCCATCCGATCACAATAATTTTTTGTAGACTTATAAAGAATCATCCAAGGATCATTCATGTAAAATTTGATTGGTATCCATCAATTAGAATCTGAGTAAACTCCCTTTTTACCATATTTGGAAATTAGCCACGCCCATAAAATCCATGTTTTTCATTGGATCAAAATTTCTTGAACAACTTTGAAAGAGGGTCACCCAAGGATCATTCCTGTGAAGTTTGGTTGAAATTTATCCAGTACTTTATGAGGAGAAGATTTTTAAAGAAATAGTTTACGACCGAACGCACAGACGCACTGACGCATGGACGGACGCACGGACGGACACAACTCCATGACAATAGCCCCAGTGGCTTTCAGCAAGTGGAGCTAAAAACTGTACGCTTGCTAAAATTGGGGAGGGCACTATTATTAGAGGAAATACAGTATACAATTTATAGAATGAGATGTGTACCGGTATACATACCATCAAGTTTTTTAAGTTTGGTACATTTCTTTGCAACAAGGTCTCTGTATGTTCCATCAGCAGACCAGGCCTCCTCAATAGGGTTCCCAACAAACACTAGCTCTTCAAGACAGGGAAGGTCATTCTATATGGAATATACAAAAACATTCAGACAAATAATCATCCCCATAGATGCAATTTCAAGCAAAGTTATACATAGAACCTGATGACCCATTATGTATAAAAGATATAAAGTCATTTGCTACCTTTTTGCTAAAAGGTATTTTGTGCCAATTTAGATTTCTCTTGTAATTGTGCAACTAATTTTTAAGAAAAAAAAACACATCATGTGTAATGCACAATTTTTAAATCCCGAAGTCCTGCACTCGCATACAAAGTCAGGAACAATTTTTAAGCATTAATTTTGCAAAATATATTGGATCCTGAATACAAGACTGTTGTTTGGATCTATTTAAACCTCATTTTACAGAATATCACATTTTAGCCTGTGAGTGAGATTTCCAATAATTTCTAATAAACGCAAAGGAAAGACTCTGACCAGCCTATGCAGCCGCACAGTCTGGCCAGAGTCTTCACCATGCACCTTGTAGATAGATAAGGTCACAAAGTATCAGTGGATAATCAGGTATCTTTATATTTACAGTATAAGGCTGTCTATGCTACTCGCAAAGGAAAGACTCTGACCAGCCTATGCAGCCGCACAGTCTGGCCAGAGTCTTCCCTATGCGCCTTGTAGATAGATAAGGTCACAAAGAATCAGTAGATATTCAGGTATCTTTATATTTACAGTATAAGGCTGTCTATGCTACTCAAATTTTACATCTCACGAACATTTCAAATTGTTGGAAATGTCATGCACAGGCTCATTTATAAAATACATAACTTATCCAAATTGTCTTCTGAAACAGAAAAAATATGGAAAGCATCATCTTTTATAAGTAAAAGGATTGATGGCTTGTTTTAAAAGTTTCAGACTTCATGATAAAACTAAAACTGTACTCTGATTTTGGTGGTTTGTAATCAAATTACATGCCAATGGCTCAGTGCAAAACAGTTGTAACTCCCTGTATGTTTGGATATCAGTTATAGAGATGTTCCAAATATATTTGGACTTTTGAAATACAATTCATATAAGATTGGTCAAAATCAATAAAAAGAATAATGTTATTTCCTATGTGAAACAGTTATAACCTATTTATTAGATAAAATCTATTTGGAAATAAATTGTAGTCAAGCTAGGTTTGCATGACAAACAAAAGCTGTCGGAGGACAGCGAAGCTCGACTATTGACAAGTGGATAGTAACAGCCAATCAATTTTGACATTGGAAATTCAATTAAATGAAAGTCAAAAGAAAAGAATCTTTGTCTAGAGACTGATATTATGGACACAGAAGAATATGCAAAGTTTCAAAGCAATAGCTTTAGTAGAAACAGAAATATAACAGATGTACATCAGTTGCACGTAGAAACTTTACCAAGATTTCTAAGTCGGAAAAGGGTTTAAATCCCCCAAAATTCAATACCAGAGGCTAGAATCTTTGTCAAGAGGCTATTATTATGATCACAGAAGCATGTGCAATGTTTCCACGCATAACATTAAGAAAAATAGAGATAAAACTGATATACAACATTCGCACCTAAAAACTGAACCAGGAATTTCTAAGTCCAAAAACTGTTAAAATTCCTCTAAATTCAATATAAGAGAAATAAAAAAAATTATGTGGGCTATTATTATGGTCACAGAAGCATATGAAAAGTTTCCCAGCAATTGCTTTAGTTGAAACAGAAACATTACAGATGTACATCAGTTGGACGTTAAAACATAACCAAGATTTCTAAGTCCGAAAAGGGTTTCAATTCCACTAAATTCAATACCAGAGAATTGAATCTTTGTCTATAGGCTGATATTATGATCACAGAAGCATGTACAAAGCTTTACTATAATTAGAGATAAACCGATATACAACATTTGCACCTAAAAATTAACCAAGAATTTCTGAGTCTGAAAAAGGTTAAAATTCTATAAAAATCAATATCAGAGTAATGAATCTTTGTCTAGAAGCTGATATCATGGTGACAGAAGCATGTCAATGGCTCAGCGCAAAACAGTTGTAACTCCTTATACATATGTAGGGAGTTACAACTGTTTCGCGCTGAGCCATCGATGTGTAAAGTTTCTAAGCACAGGCCAATGTAGAAATAGAGCTATAAGTGATATTCAACATTCGCACGTAAAACCGTAACCTGGAGTTTTTGAGTCCGAAAAGGGTTAACCCTTGTCATGCTGAACCCGGAATATTCCTGCTTTGGCAGGAGCTATAGACAAACATCAGCCTGCACATATGTGCAGTCTAGTGTTAGTCTACATCACCTGTTTCTGACTTTTAATCCAGAATTGTCAATAGATTTAGTTTTTCAAATAAAAAATGACCTACAGTTTGAACTTTCATTTCTTTTTGCCCTTTGAACTTGATGAAATTTTTTAGCCAAAATTTATCCAGCATGACAAGGATTAAAATTCCACTAAATTCAATATCACAGTAATGAATCTTTGTCTAGATGCTGATATTTTGATCACAAGAGCATGTGTTAAGTTTCCAAGCAATAGATTTTAAAGAAACAGAAATATAACAGAGAAACAACATTTGCATGTTTAACTTTACCAAGAATTTTTAAGTCTGAAAAGGGTTAAAATTCCACTAAATTCAATATCAGAGTATTGAATCTTTGTCTAGAGGCTGATATTATAGTCACAGAAGCATGTGCAAAGTTTCAAAACAATAGCTCTAGTTGAAACAGAGATTTTAAACACTTGCATGTAAAAAACTTAACCAAAGCATCACACCGATGCCCGGGTGACCAGAATAGCGACCCTATTCTACGAATAGTTGAGCTAAAAACTAAAAAGAATAATTCAATTAAATATAAACCCTTTTTAAATTTAGAACCCCCTTTTTAAAGTTAAGTTTTAGTTTTAAACAGTAGCATACTGGACGTATTTTTAAATGTTTAGAATTTTTATTTTGAGATAAATGGGTATCACATTTGATATGTGGGTATTTTTGCAATCTTTGCAATTTTGCTTCAAGCCAATTAAGATGGACCCAGAAAATAGCCCTGCCTTGTGTTCAGGATCACCGAACAGTGCAAACAGCTTTCCAATTATACCCTGCTTTGCACCCAAGTACACATGCAAAGCGGGTTATAAATGAAAAACTGTTTGCACCTTTCGGTGATCCTGAACCAAGGACTGGATTAAGGATGCTGAAAGTAACTTGCCATGCAAAGCTTTAAAAGCATCCAGTCTTTCCAAGATTATCAAAGTTGCCAGTTGCTAAGAAATCAAACATTCGGAACGCTCCTCGGACATTTCCGTAAACTGCAACAGACCTCGGATGTAAATAAGGCCAGTGGGTATGTAACAAAAACGTGCATTTATTTAGGAGGAAACAGTGTAAGAAAAACTAGCGCAGAAATAACCGGCCCTATCTTTAGATGAATATTTTTATGCAGCTTGGATGTTCATGACGCATTATGTAGTCAAAATAAAAACAAGTTAACTGCTATCTCTCTTAATTTTTTTTGCTTTTGCTAGTCAATTGGCCAGAATTCTTTGCTCATTATCATAATTGCTCCAAACTAGCTCACTGTTCAGGAAAGGAAAGCAGGAAAGTTCTTGCTATTGAACACTGACCCTTTCTTTCCTGAATACTGAAGGCTGTTTTTTTTTTTTAACCCTTTCCTGTTTTTTAAAATTTTGAACCTGTCCAAATTCAAAGGTTTGGGAGACGAAAATTTAAAGTGGATTTAATTTGAAAAATAACCATTTTGTAGGGTAGAAAATATTGTGAAAAAAGAAGAAGTTGCTTGTCAGGAGCAATTTCTTCTTTTTTTCACAATATTTTCTCAATCATAAAATCACAGGCATGTAAAAAGCAGGGATTAATCAGCAAAGGGTTAATTTAGAATTGGTTGAAGTAAATCATATACAAGTACTTACAAGTTTATCAAATTCAACTTTATCCTTCACCTCATTGTTGGCCATATATAAAACCTGCAAAACACAACAATTAACTCATTATGAGACATAAACACGAGCGCTGTCTACAGATGCAACGCTCGGCTGCACGTGCTGAGTGATGCAAAAAATCTTAGCCCAAAAAGGGTCATATCTTTTCAAAAAAATGCTTCCAGCATCATCCCCCTTAAAAGCTTGGATAGCTCTTGTGGTGGTGACCACACATGCCAAGTTCAGGGCTTTTCCCAAGTTCCAAGTTCCCAAAGGCCCCTAGCATTCAATTGGGGAAAATATATCGACAAAATTGAAATTTGGGGATTTTTTCATGTATAACTGTTTGGGTTATTTCTTGCTTGTAATGTATAAATTTTCTATCAAAAGGCTTTTTCTTAATTTTTTTTAAGTAAACAAAACACATATTCATACTCCCAAGTAACAAATATATGAGAAATAAGTTGTTTTTTTAAATCCATTTCATTAAATTGGGAATTTTTCTCCAAATTGGGAAAAATTTTGGGGCCTTTTCAATGGGGAATGGGGCCTTTATAAGGCCCCTGAGAGATAGAAGAAAAAGCCCTGAAGTTTCATAAAGATATTTTTTTAAAAATAACATACAAATGACCAAGTATAAAGTTTTTCACGCCAATGCCAACGTCAGTGCCAATACCATAATGAATGGCACCAAGGGGAACAATACCAAGGTGATAATAATACATTATATCACAGCTAAAAAATTGAGACTGGTGTACTTATTTATTTCTTGTAAATAAAAATATAAGTATGAACAAGCTATTCAAAAGCAATTTCTTCATGTTCTTCAATTTTGCAAATCTACTTGAGTGGTATAAATATAGTGTGTTGTGGATTGCTTATATAGAACCTTCAATCAGAAAGTTGGATCAAACACTATATGACCATGCAGCCCTCAGGCCCGAGACCTGTGAGTTTTTGGAAGCACTAGTAGTTGACTAAACAAATCTATGACACAGCGCAAAACAGTTGTAGTGGCCCATAAACATATAGGCAGTTACAACTTTTTTTGCTGAGCCATCTAATGGGGGGTTCATTTTCCTATTTATTACACAATTTTGATTGGATTTCTGCATGAAAATTAAATAATTAGGCTACAAAGGGGAATTCATTTGAACCAAAACACCCCTCTAAATCAGCCACTACATGATCCAATACTTGAAGTGCTGAAGCCAGTATACCTTATAAGTAAAAGAGAAGTGCTTGCTGCAGTCTTTTCATTTATCTGATATCCCAATCTTTTTTTTCATAGAATATAATTATGGCACTTAACCATTAAATGGAAATTAAATGCAATTTGCAATCTCTTACAATTTTGACTTGCCTCAAGTCTTGTTGTCTGGTAATGTGTCAGATAAATACTGATCGACAACTTGCCATCATACTTTATGGAAAAAAACACAGGCTGATAACAATTATTGTTGTTTTTCACTGCACTTTATTTAAACAAGTTAAAATGATTGTTATGAAATAGATTCCTTTTTAAAATAAGGGGATTTTCATCATAAAGAATTTCTAATACCATAAACAGCAAAGAGTTTCAACAGTAATGAAGGTATAGAGTTATGATTCTAGAGCACTACAGTCACTCTATGGCCCAGCGCAAAACAGTTGTAACTCCCTATATCGAGGGTTTAGCACAAGAGTGTACTAAGTGAATATACATTGTATACACACTAGGTACACTCTTGCACTAAACCCTCGATATGTTAATAGGGAGTTACAACCGTTTTGCGCTGGGCCATCGTACTATTCTTAACACACAAATACACACCATTAACCCTGTGCTGTTTATTCCCTACTTTTTACGTGCCTGTGATCTTATGATTGAGAAAACATTGTGAAAAAAAGAAGAAATTGCTTCTGACAAGCAATTTCTTCTTTTTCCACACTATTTTCTACCCTACTGAATGGTTATTTTTCAAATTAAATCCACTTTAAATTTTCGTCTGCAAAACCTTTGAATATGGACAGGTCCAAAATTTTGTGAAACAGGAAAGGGTTAAATCTAAACACAAGTTTAAGTGCATATTGATGGGTCAGCGCAACACTAAGTGCCTATATGATTATAGGCACTACAAATAGTTTTGCGCTGATGCCTTGATATATAGATATATACATTGTCGAAAATGTTTTGCACCCCCTATTTGCCTCAATAGACTTTTTGTCTGAAAAAATGTCTAAAATGCTTAATACGGAGAGGATAAAAATCATTTTTATGAGCATGCATGGACGAAGTCCTAAAGTGCACCTAGACACTAATTATTATCCACAGCACCACAAAGAAATCTGCTCTCATTGGACTTTCAGACTCTTATCGATGGTGTTTAATTCCATTCAGCATGCCAAAGCATGATGATTTGTAGAAGTTCATAGGTTTTTGTGGGTTTTTTTCGTTTTCTGATCTTCGTAGACCTTCAACTGTTTGACTTACCAAATTGGCATGATATGCCGTTTTTTTGCTGTATTTTTAGACTGCCTGAAACATTAATTATACTTTCTACTGGTTGAAATAAAACGTTTCTTGCTTCTTTTTTTATGTACGTAGTTCCCATGATGGTTTCCTCGGTGGTTCCTATTGCAGATACTACTTCTTTGATCATATTTATTCAAGGGACAGCTTTTTGTGATGTATTCGCACTCGATTCTCCGACTGGTATCTTTAGAGATCTTGTCTGCTTTAAGAAGGCAAGTAATCTTTTATTTCTCATTAATTGTTATAAAGGTACCCGGATCGTTTTATAAAAAGAAATACAAACCAAAGACAATTTTTCTGTAGTTGTCTTATTGAGCTTTTGAGAAAGTTGCTTTTTGTGTAGGGTAGTCCATGGTACATAATTATAGGATAGTAGTTGTAGGTCATTGAACTTTTCTTACTATCTAAAGGCATCATTTACTTTTAACCGAAAGGTCACAGATTAAAAATTCATAAAAATTTTGTGAAAAAGTTTCTTTTCCTTTACCTACAAAATAATTTTATATAAGGGGTGCAACACTTTTTTGTTTATGTATATATAGTTTTATATCATGCTCTGATTCATATTTATTTGTCGTGAGGATCCGACCAATAAAGTAATTCATTAAAAAAATTCACAGTAGGCAAGCAAAATATTGTTACTACAGCATGAACAAAATGGTTTCACAAAACACTAATGCCAATGAAACAGGTTTGTTTTTTGTTTTTCTTTTTTTAAAGTTTGACCTTGATTATTGAACCTTAAAAATGCTGATTGCTGAGAGTTTGTTTGTTTGAACAGGGTTTTAAGACGCTTTAAACATTCTTTCAATTATACCCAGCAACTGGAGCATATAATGATGGATTCCTTGTATTTCTCACACAAATACTACCATTACATGCTTTCCTAGCCTCCAGCTGTTTTAACACATAGGTTTATATTTATTAACCCGTTGCTGGGAGACAAAAAGTCAGAAAGGATGGGTGCCCCCCTTCAGGGATAGAACCCCGGATATCTAGTTTTACAGTCTGATGTACTACCTGAAACTGTGCTATGACAGCGACAGATAGACAAGTGGAATGTTGATGCCAAACAAGTGCATTGTTTTGTGAATGGTATTAAAGTTAAGGGTAAAATGCATACTTTCCATGTTTAGCTTTCCAAGATCGACAGCCTTTGAGACAGACACTGGAAAAACAATACCCTCTGGATCTTTGGAGGAGAAAGGGCATACCAAAGCTGTAGGTACAACAATTTACTCACCCACTGACCCAAAATTTTAATGATACTTTGGTTTATTCAGACTTTTTTTTATTTGATAACAGTATCTTAGCCAAAGTTTCAAGATGGCCCCAATCCTCAGTCCCTGGATCAACGCTTGTATATATACAATACGTACTTAGTGATTTGTATGAGAAAAAATATCTAAAGAGGTTGGGAGAATTGATCATTGTCGAGGCTCTGCTGAGACAATTATCAATTCCCACAACCGCATTTTATCATTGTTCTAAATATAACTATGTGATATCATAAAAAATATCATGGGATGTTGCCACACTGATATTTGTATAGATATAAGATAAAAACAGATAGAGACACCTATAATAGGTTGTCTACATACATTTTTTCAATTGAGATGAAAAAAAAATTCAGATCAAAATAAATTACAAGTGCAAACTATACCCAATTTAAGAAATGGTGTGAAAATAATTTGATTGAGATGTGTTATGTAGGCAACAATTTTTTTCATATTGAAGAGATCTGATTGGGATAAGATCAAAATAAAATACAAGCTACTGTAAATTATGACTGGTACAACATACCCAATTTAAAGCAAATGGTTGGTAAATTTAAGATAATGTACGGTGAAATTTATTTTTTTTTTCACTTTTGAAGAATTCTGATTAGGATATCTAAATCCATTCAGTTGAAATTCTAAAGTGGAATATAAGATATCCAGATTAAAAATCTTAAAATTCTTGCAAAGTCCAATCCGAAAATAAAAAATCCTCGTTTCTGTGCAGAAAAATGAAAAGGCAGTTTTATTTATTTATCTAATTTTATCTATATTACTGGTACATTTTTTAAAAAATTCATCATGAGCAAATCGTCGGCTCCGTTCTATAAAGACGAATACGGGAAAAGCCTACTTTTCAGGAGAAGGAAAAAACTTAATATCTTTTAACCTATAAACACTTGTACAACCATTTTGGTTGAAAACATTTGAAATCGAATCACTTGATATTTATATGTCGTCATAAATATTAAATTTTGTCTCTATAATGAGTTATTTAAGAAAAACAACAAAAAAATCGTCAAGTATGTCATTTTTTCACTTACTTTTAATGGCAAAAAATGTCGTATAGGCAAAAAAAGGCATGAAAGATAAATGCATGAAAAAGACTAATTAAATTTGATGTTATATAAGATATAGGACAAATCGCCTGTAAAAATTTCTATTTGGGTGCATACGAGATCCCGATAACTGTTGAGTGTGACGTTTCTCGAAAAAAGTGAAAAACGCATATAACCATTTTTATGTATGTAACTGAGACACGCTAATTATCTTGCCTGGGTAAAGGTTGTGTTCTTTTTCAAACTGATCTTTAACAATAAACTTTTATCGTAAGGAAACATGTAGAATTATCAAATTTGTCAATACATCATATTCGAACTTTGCTTTTCGACCACTTCCAGTGCGAAAATGACGTATCTTACAAGTCCTTGAAGCTTTTTTGGGGGGATACGATTAGTTATCAGGTCCAGCATTTTCGCAAAAAGACACCGGAATGTCATATGTGTGTGAAAACGCAATAAAAGAAAAAATGGAAATTGTCCTATACGTCCTTATAGAATGGAGCCGACGAAATGCAAAAAGAATACCCTTAATAAAATATATGGAAACAATGGAAACCATGCTTTTTTGGGGGGATACGATTAGCTATCAGGTCCAGCATTTTTGCAAAAGACGCCGGAATGTCATATGTGTGTGAAAACGCAATAAAAGAAAAAATGGAAATTGGCCTATATGTCCTTATAGAATGGAGCCGACAAAATGCAAAAAGGATACCCTTAATAAAATATATGGAAACAATGGAAACCATGCTATTGGTAAATCCCTGAGTCATTCCTATCATAGAAAGCACTGAATTAGTAAAATAAACCTATTGCACAAAGCAAAAGTATGTAACATTGAGCTTACATTCAATTAATTATAAAGCCAAATTAAAGCAATACATCATGTGCTAGAAAAAGAATTGATAAGTATAAGTGCACAAAATTAGAAAATTATTTACTGGAACTCGGAAACAATCCTTGAGGCAAGGTTTATAGACATATCTGTCAGTCTAAAGGCTTTGAGTATACACATGTAAAAATATTGTTACAAACAGCATTTACTTTACCTATTTGCCTTAGTGTCTGAAGTTAAATATAGTATATGTTTATCTTTTTTGTTCAGTGCTACTTTTTTTAGCCTTTAAAGAAACATAAGGGTGTGTACTAGGGGGACTCCTTTCAAAACACAGACTAAGAGGGTTGTCCCAGAAATTCATGAACTTTTCGTTATTCAAAATATCAGTGTCTGATTAAATCAAAACTCAGAGTTGACAACATACATTAATTAGGAACAGATTGATAATGGTTTTACAATTTTAATATGTTCACATTCAGAAATACATCTATAAAAGATACACTTGATAGGGGTGGTCGGGGCACACAAATTTGTTTCTTATAAATTCTATATGGTAGATGTTTGAATGTCCTTTATTTCAATATTTACAAAGAGTTTCATATAAAACTAACATTGCTGAAAGCAGTAAACTTTGGAGTTGTATTTTCATACAAAAGACATCATGAAGCCCGCAGTTATGAAGTTTTGTTATATCCGAGTGCAATTCAAACGGCATGAAAATGGCGACATCATCAAAACACTCAGCGCACAAAATCTTTCATAATTAGGTGTTGTTGGCAAAATAAGACCTATACAGACCATACAAGAATTGGAAACCAGGAATGACCATAACCATGTGTGGCGCACACTCATTTAAAACTGATAAAAGAGATTTAAAATTGACACGAGGCTAATGAAAGCAGGGAAAAAAAGGTCAAGTTAGGAAGAAACAGTGAGAGCAGCGTCGATAAGGGAACAAAAAGGACCTCTCGACCGACATCAATCAGAACAATCAGATTGGATAAATAGAACTTAAAAATAAGTAAATCAGCAGTGTATAGTTTGATATGCCTTTATCATGAAACTCACCAGTAAATCATAGGAATCGAGGCTTTAAAGAAATATGCATTCAATTTCGGAATTAACAGAGATTTGCAAACGGTACCCACAAAATTCCAGATTTCTTAGGTGGTCTATCTTAACTAATTATAGCAGTGGTAGTGTCATACAAAGATATTAAAAAAAACCCAAAATAATCTTTTGCTTTGAGTATAATACAAAAGTTCAGTTTATGAAATGTCTAAAAATGTAACGATAGGTTATGAAAAAACAAGATGTGTTTGTGAAACACGAATGCCCCCGTAATGGCATTTTTTTTTTCAAAGTTTGACCTTGACAGATGACCTTGACCTTGTCACATGACCTTGACTTTGGTACCAGCGGATGCAGATCATTGAGATCTATCATCATGCCAAATATTAGCTTTGTATCTTGAATAGGCTTGAAGATATTAGCAAGGTTAAGTTTTCGGGTTAAGTTTTCGGGTTAAGTTTTCGGACAGACGGACGGACGGATGGACAGACAGACAGACAGACGGACATGAGTAAAACAATATGCCCCCGATCTCTCGATACGGGGGCATAAAAATACTTTACCCACCCCTTCTCGGGCTTAACAAAATATGATATTGCGAATCTGCCCAAAAAATTGAGAAAAGATTTTTTTGAACAAATATTTTATTAACCGCTCAACAAAAGTCAATATAAACATTGCTTTGAGCTATCTTTTGACCTAGGGGATTCTTTCTTCGTAACAAGTCCACAGAGCCAGTCAGAACAGTAAGGACCCTACTTCTAGAAGTAGTGGATCAGTTTTGAAATTATGTTTTGTGTATAATAAAGCGACAACACTCATTTACTAGTGTTACATTTTAATTCATATCTCCACTAGTATTGAAAATAGCCCTCTGTAATTTCACCAGAATAAAGAAAAAATGATTTGTCTACAATACTTGAAAGTTTCATTTTCTCTTGATTGATTTAAAAGTTATTGCCAATGTTCACGATTTCCTGGGGCTAACCGTGCATGTCTGCATCTTTCTTTTATCAAAAAGATTTAGCATGTAAAAATAAGCTTTCTGCAAGTGTACAAATCATTGTGAAAGTTCAATAGTTGTTACACAACCTATGGAGTGATTCAATCATCCATAAATTAAAACCTTGATCAGTTATGATAAGTTTCATCTCAAAGAAAACCAAACCAAATAACAAAAGATCACAAAAAAAAAAAAACACAGACTGTCCTTTATAAAGGAATCCAAATTTTGGAAAGTTACATTGTTTCAATTCATCCACCTAACCTGAGTCTACAAAAAATTTCTAATAGATTGTCCCATGCAGTAGCTGGCACTTACTGTTTTTAATTGTGCACAAGCACAATTAGAGTGGTTTTGACCAGAATGATATGCTTTAATTTTGCTGTTAGATATTGAATAAATTTTGTCGACATCCTTGATAAAATTTTTGTCTAATGAATTTTTTTTTCACAAATTTTTAAGGTATCTTTAAAATTATCATGTATGAATGGTTTGACTATACCATTAACAATGACTTAAGTTAGGATGTGATTTATTTGTTGTTGTTGTTTTTTTCAAAACTAGATATATTTAAACACCTGAATCAACAATAACTTGTTCACTCAATTAGTACCGCACAATTAGAGTGCTGTATTACAGTGCTTACAGCACTTTGATAAAACCCATACATGTTACCTGAGGGTCCTTATAATCAGGGATCCCTTTGATCATTTCCATCATGTCAAATTCAAAGAAAGAGCCAGGAAATGCATAGGTTAGTGTTGCAGTAAAACTTGTGTTGAGAGACTAATTAGGGGACGACCAAAAAGAGGTCACTTACGGAAATAGATAAGACAGGTCATTTCCTCATAAGTCTTGCTGAATTCTATAATGTTCGAAACTATCAGAATCGTCTCATGGAGACGATTCTATTGGGTTCTAGCAGCATAATATTCAATAAAAAACAATTTTTCATATTTTGCTTCTGGTGAAGGGACTTTTTATGATGGTTGTTAATTAAAATTGGTTGCTTAATAAATGTGGTCGCTCGAGCAATATCCACTGTATATTCTAATAACTTTGCAAATCAAGGAATCTAAATTCCATTTGTTCCTTACAAATGTAAGTAACAAAGTGGAGTTAGAGCCCCAGCTTGCAAAACATTGATTCTGTTAAGAAGAACACCTAAATTTAAGAAAAATCAAAGGATCCCTATGGTATCCCTTTAATATTTTGGATGCCTCCTAATATTTTGGATCCTTCCTAGTATTTTTTGATCCTTGGAATCCCAGGACACAATTAGCGTGGAACTTGGTAACTAGGTAAAGGTAGTGGACCCTTAATATTTCTGCAACTATCGGGCAACATGATCTTTCACAATGTAATCAAAGGTTTCCTAATGAAAATCATTAGGAAACCTCGGTAACACTAGCTAGCTGTTAAAGTTCATTACTTCCCAAACCTTGAAGAACTATTACAGGTCCACTACCTTAAACTGCCCCAAAAGGACTAACAAAAAGTCAATAGGAGACTATACAACTGAGGATATTGTTTGGAACAGAAAAGCTTGTATCAAAAATATTCATTTTCGTTGGACTTAATTTCTTTAACAAATGAAATTAATGCAAAATGTGAATTGAGTAAAGGTGGGATTATTCATCAAATTGAAATATTTTTTCTGGGGAAGATTTTTTACCTGTAATTTTTTTAGTACATTTATACCCTTCAATTTCTCCACTCTGTTATATGAAATCCACAACTGTTTAAGGGTCTCTCCAACAGCTTCCTAAAGAAAAACAAACAAAAAATTGAAAATTGGACTGGAAAATGGTATAATATAAAACCTGTCAGATGAAAAGGGACCTTATGGAAAATGCAAATTGTAAACTTCTGTAAGATTACAGGCTTGCACAGGCTTGCTTGGGATGAAACTTTTTTGAATTTTACTGATTTTGTGAATCTACAATGATCATTCTATGTTCCTGAATAAGAATTTGTGAAAACCCTGTTCCAGAACCAATCTCTTTTTTGAATATTAATTAAAAAGGGTTTCCAGATGGTGGTTTTTCTGCATTAAGGTAGTAGACCTGTAATGGTTTCACAACATTTCAAAACTCATGATCTTTAACAATTTTTACTGAGGTTTCCTAATGAAATCATTAGGAAACCTCAGTTAACATTGCTAAAGTTCATGATGTCTGAAATGTTGCCAAACTATTTAGGGTCTACTACCTTAAGGGTCACATATACAACAAGAACCTTGAAAACAGATGCAATGCTTGGTTGTTGGTATTTCCAAATATTAAGATGACCCGTACATGCTGTATTCATTTGTTCACACTTCGTATATTGAAATTCTTATTCACATATATAAAACTTACCAGTCCTGTTAAGGATTTGATGTTATTTCTTGCTAATGATAGAATCTGCAAGTTTTCTGAAAAGAAAAATATAAACAATTTATTCAAAACTAGAATTAGCAGAGAAGGCTTTGAAAAAGCATTTCTTTTGAAACCACTATAGTCGTCAAAAGAACTGTAAATGCACATAATTATGCTAAACAATGACAAAAAATTGCTCCATCAAAGTGCCAAAGCCATTCTAAAATATGCATGATAAGTTTTCAATCACATTCAGACTTCTGGTAAAGTTGAAAGGAAATATAGACCAATGAGGGATATCAGTTGGTTATCTCCCTTGAAATACTCCCAAAGGAGGAATGGTCCAAATCAGTGGTTACCTTGGATTTTATCCTTATTTCCTTTGCACTATAAGATTTTAAGATAAGCTCTAAATCAAATATTGCGCAATTTATAAGACACATTTGATGTAAAATAAATAATGATTTTCTACTTTACTATTCAAAACTTGAACATAAATATACAAATTGAATAAATAAGTATTTTGCATTTACAAAAATAAAATTATCAACTTCCCAAAAGCAACCATGGATATTATCCAAGGTAGATTTCTAAAAGGACCGCTAACGATTTTGGAGCACCTTTGATTTAATCCACAGAAAAACAAGGGAGATAACGCACAAAAGTCTCCCATTAGTCAAATTACTATTAATTAAATTAGTTCTGACAATAATGTGTTTACTTTTAACTATTGAAAATAAGTTCTTATATGGATTTAGTCCACGTCCCTCAAGATTTAAATCAAATCTATTTTGAAAAGCAACAAGAGGTGTTTGTAAAGTAAATCACAAATGCCCCCAAAATGAGAATTTTTTATTCTCTTTAACTTTGGACCATGATAGATGATCTTAACCCTTGTCATGCTGAAGCCCAAATGTTCCTGCTTTGGTAGGAGCTATAGACAAACATCAGCCTGCACATATGTGCAGTCTGATGTTAGTCTACACCACCTGTTCCTCACCTTCCAACCATATTTGTCAATAAATTCAGTTTTTCAAATACAAATTGTCAAAAAATTGGCACATTTAGTGCTTTTTGCCCTTTGATTTTCATTCAAATTCTTAGTGAAAATTTATTGAGCATGATAAGGATTAACCTTATCACATCAACTGGATCTTGGTATCTGCAGATGACTATCGATGATATCTACCATCATGCCAAATATGATGCTTGTATCTTGAATGGCCTTGGAGTATTTAGTAATATTAAGTTTTTTAGTAAAGTTTTGCAGACATACAGATGGACATACTGGCAGACAATGGTCAAACAATCATCTCCTCAACTTATTGATGCAGCTAGGCATAAAAAAAATAAAGTATCATCCTTATTCTGTTTTCCAGAATGCTTAAAAATATTTTTTGGGTTAAAGCTAAGAGAAAATAAAAGCCCATAGGAAAATATATGGCTTTTCTTTGGAATAAAATAAGGGCCCTAGTTTATGAAAGTTTTCTCACACTCAACTAAAAGTTTTCTAAAATTTCAACTGAAGATTAAAGCAGTAATTCTTTTGTACAATAATACTAATTTTGATGTATGAACATAAAAGATAATATTGATAAGGTGTTATAAATAACAACTTATTAATATTCTCTTTTATGTTATACATTTATTTAGAATTCTAAATTTGAGAAAATTCTCAGTTGAGCACGATCCAAAGACAGTGCAAGAATTGTATTAAAATACTCACTCAAACCATTCAAATTTGCAATCTTTTCAATCTGATTTGATGACAAGGACAGTTGTCTGAAAAATAAAACATCAAATTTTATCCCTTGTTATAGTGAAACTTGAATTTTCTTGCTTTTGCAGGAGGTAAACACAAATATCAGTCAGCACATAACTATACCACCTGCTTTTCTAATTTAAACCTTAAAAAGATTAAAAAAATATATTTTTCAAAATAAATACTGAGTCACAAAAAGTTCACCCAGTGCTTTCAAAACTTTGATTTTAATATATAATCTTATAAAGATGTTCATGCAGCATGACAGGGCTTAAGCCTGATGAATCATGGCCAGGTAATCTTCAGACTCCTTAGTGAGCAAACTTCAACAGTAATGTGTGCAAAACAATTGATGCATTTGAACAATATTTTAATCATATTGCAAAGACTGGATCACCTTATCTTATATTTATAATATGACCTACGTCGCCAGAGTGAAATAATCCCGTTGAATATTTTTGATATTACATGGGTGTTATTAAACTAGTGGAATATCTAAGCAAATGATCTCAGAGGGAATAGCAACGCTATTTTGTAGCCGCGAAATGACGTCATAATCTATGTTTTGTGACGTCATTCTTAAACGGCGTTATAAGTTTCACGGAAAATTGAAACGATGAATATCAAGAATTTTGAAGATTTTTCGCTAAAATTTGGGTCATATTATGAACAGAATATAAAATTTGTGCTCATAAAATACAGAATTTATTAAACTCGTCATCTAAAACAGATAAAAACTCTGCGTAGCCTCTTTTATCTGTTTATAGATGACTCGTTTAATAAATTCAGTATTCAATGACCACTCATTCAATATCCTCTATTTCTGTCATTTCCCACACAGACCAGAGGTACAACTACAACATATCATCTGAGCCACTAGTTGCTAATCTATGACTTAAGCATTTTACTTCTCATTTACCCATTGGTAGTAGACAAACAGAATGACATTTCTCAAAAGTTGAATGAGAGTTGGCAGAACAGGAGGCAAAACTCTCAACCAGGGTTCTTCACTATGGCCTTTCAAGGAGAATCTGAGACTCCTTATTTATAGGCAACAAATTTAATACCAAAATTATCATGAAGAAACTTAAGCCAACTTATTTTTCTTTTGAAATGCTCAAAAAATGGCATTTATTCCCTTTAAGGAAAAAATCAAATTTGAGCCTGTGTGTGAGATTTCCACCAATTTGGCAAATGCACCAAGCAAACACTTTGCGGCAGCTTGTGCATCTGCACAGTATGTCCAAAGTCTTCGCTTTGCGCTTTATAGGTAGACAAGGTCTCAAAGTGTCTTAAGACAGACTGACAACATTTGTAACTCACATGAATGTCCAATAGTTGGAAAGGTCACACACAGGCTCAATAAACAGGATAAGGGTTTAATCTATGATTTTTGAATTACTTTACTTACTCGCATTGAGCCAATGTTGACAATGAGGCATCCATTTTTTCTATGGAAGGTATCTGACTATATAATTTGACAACTTTCTGTTCCCCTGCTTTGCAACCTTCCTTCTCTTCCTAACAATAAAAACATAATGTCACTTTGTGACCTCAAGTGTCCAGATAAGGAGGTAAAGCCAGTCTAAAATCTTTATTTAAAATTGAAACCCTATGTTGTGGGTACTTATTTGAAACGTCTCAATGAGACGTTTCAAATGAGTACAACAACATAGTGTTTAATTAAGAAATAATGAAATATTTTAATTTCAATATTGAATAATGCAAAAATAGTCATGATCAACAGATTCAATTAAAAATTTAATTGTAATTGCACTAGGGTGACAGTCTAAATCTGTTTCAAGTCTCTCATTGGATTTAAGCATCTGATTGAGGGAGATTACTTTGGGCTATTGCAAAAAAACTCGTTTAATTCTTTTTTCTTTTCACTATGGTTAGTTATAATGATATTTTTTACACTCAGAATAACATTTACATAAACAAACATTGATTTGCATCATGTTCCATCATTCAGCAATTCCATTCCAAATAACATCCATTTTCTTGTTTGAAAGACGTAAACACAATGCAATTTTGACCAATACAGAGCACATTGTCATTAAGGAATGTACCAGCATGCCCATTCACACAATATTTTGCATGAATCACGTAAAATAATGTCCCTGCACACAAAAATAATAAAATGGTCGAGTGCATGCAGGCAATAAAAAAAATCCGGAAAAAATCATTATTGGGTGTCAAAAATGAAAATCTTCGTTTTTAACACACTTAGATAAATCAAAATGTTTGAAATGGCCTGTCAAAAAAGTAGGTTAAATTAAGAACAATACTGGGATGACACCTGAAGAAATTAGATGCTACTCATGCATAGTATATCTTAAGCCTTGCCCTTAAATTAAGACTTTAAAAAATGTAAATAAATACTCAAATCTGTTGATTTTAGAAGATTCAAAAAACTGTAGATAAAAGATTGATTATGTTGAATTTTGGTGGACGAATCTTATTTTTCAAAGCAAATTTTATCAAAACATATGAATGATGCTTTCTCAGAATAATCTGAAAAATGTTTCCTATCTTGGTTCAATATCCTTTTTAATAGCCACAGATAAAAGACAAGAGCCGTCAGAGACCGATTATGCTCCCCGAATAAGGCATTGTCACAAAAACAAGAGCCATGTTGGACATGGACATCACCCGCAACGAAAGCTTGATAGTAAACTGAAGCATAATAGATTAAAGATATTCTTTTGTACTGTCATAGATTTACCTCCTATAAAATCTAAACTTGTATTAAAAATAACAAAGGGCAAAAACTCAAAAATTATGCAAGCAAGGGTTGTAGTTCTGGTGTATTGCACTTCGCCTCCATGAGATCTATCCACCCATAAAGATTCAAGATGATAGCTATTATGCTTTAGGAGATATGCTCCAGACAAAATCTAAGTATCAAAAATAACAAAGGGCAATAACTCCAAAATTATGCAAGTAAGAGTTGTGGTTCTTAAGCACTGCACTTCTCCTCCATGAGAACTATTCACCCATAAAGATTCAAGTTGATAGCTATTATACTTTAGGAAATATGCTCCAGACATAATTTAAGTATCAAAAATAACATAAGGCAATAACTCCAAGATTATGCAAGCAGGAGTTGTAGTTCTTGTGCATAGCACTTCGCCTCCATGAGATCTATCCACCAATAAAGTTTCAAGTTGATAGCTATTATGCTTAAGGAGATATGCTCCAGACATAATCTAAGTATCAAAAATAACAAAGGGCAATAACTCCAAAATTATGCAAGTAAGAGTTGTAGTTCTTGTGCATAGCACTTCTCCTCCATAAGATCTATCCACCCATAAAGTTTCAAGTTGATAGCCATTATACTTTAGGAAGTATGCTCTGTGGTCAGATTGCAAGGACTCGAATAAGGTGTTATCTTATACAGCTAACATACAGGTAACAAACATTAAACCCCCTTTTTGCATGACATACTTTTAGACACAAATTTCAAATAGTTTATGGTAAAGGGTATCTGATTTGCTACTCAAATGTGAAATTTCATCAAATTCTGACAGTCATGGCGAAGACCGTCGGACCGTCGGACATGTCCGACAAAAATCCCCTAGGTCCGGTAAAGTTTACCATATCGTCAGTCCGAATGTCCGACACTATTTTCTGGGCAGAAAAATCTGTTTTAACAGTAAATCCCAACTTTCACTGAAGAAAACATTTTTTTCTGGTCAACTTTCTCACGAAAACAAACTTTAATTTTAAAGTTTACATAAGTCTAGAAATCATCAATAAACAGTTCCTCTACGACTTTCGGCACCGCTAGAATTGAAATTCTCTTTTACAAATTGTACCAATTAAGAGAAAGGAGAGTTGATTTAAGGATCCAATTTAGAAAGAATTATTGGTAGCTAGTCTTGTCTTACCTGATTTTTTTGTATTTTTTCAGTTTCAAAGGCACACAGACTAAAATAATTTTCTGCTTATTCGTACCCAAGAATGTTCGATCCATCAAATTATGTCTGTTCGTTTTTTAATGTAAAAGACACAACTGACTGTTACCTACTGACTTGAAAAGACATTTTTTAATTCTGTTAATCTCTGAATTTCTCTTTATCTCAGAATCTTTGCTTTTAAATCAAAGCACTGAAAACACTGACAGAATGAGAGGACTTTGACAAGCTAGTTAGACCTTTAATTGTATTGCTACTAATTTTATAAGTTTTCTCTCTCAATGAGGAAACACTACAATGATGATATCATTTGCCCCCTTAAATGTTCGGTCTGATAGGTCTGACTTCGGTCTGACAGTTTTTCAAGGACTGTCAGACCTACTGTCTGACAGATTTTCTGGGTCTTTCGCCATGTCTGTTCTGAGCATAAGACTAGGAGAAATGAAAGAATAACTGTATTTTACACGCTAACGTAAAGGTAACAAACATTAAGCCCCCTTTTTCCATGATATATTTTTTTTACGTTAATTTCAAATTGTTTATAGTAAAGGGCATCTGATTTGCTACTCAAATATGAAATTTCACTAAATTCTGACCATTAGACTAGGAGAAATTCGGGAAAAACTGTTTTTTCCTAAGTCCCCTTTTCCCGTGACGAGGCCTCAAATACAAAAACTGTCACAGATTCATCATCACTATATCATAGGGAGTTCACATGGTAAGTTTCATTTGATTTGGCTCAAGGGTTAAGGAGAAATAGGTGGGGACAGACGGACAGAAGGAATTACTGACGGATGGACGGACAGACGAAGCGGCGGCTATATGCTCCCCGAAGGGAGAGCATAACAAGCCACAGCTTTAGGCATAACAACCATATTTGTTCTAGATTTTTTTTTTTATTTGAAGCCTGTTCATAAATGACTAGTTTTGTACAATGAAAATAAGAAAAGTCATGGTATGATAAAGCTCATTTGCCATTTCTGGTTAGTTGGTCATTTCTTAAATTCACAGAAAAGTTGCCTATTCTGAAAATAGAAAATTTTTCTCTATTCTCTCTCTCCCTTACTTTTTGCAAAATGTCAAGTTTCTCATTGATGAGAAATATGACTAATTCAATGTACAAAATTCTGTTTCATATTTTAAAATGTTAAACACTTTAATTCTATCTTTTTAATTATTTCATTGTCTCATAAATCGCTCACTAAATAGCTCAATCGCTCCGTTGAAAATAGGATTTACTCCTTGACCCTGTGGTCTAAATGTAAATTGTCTGTGTTGAAGAATCTCTTTATCTTTTCTTGGAATATTTTACGATGCTGTCCGGTGATCTTGCGCACTTAAGCAATGCGAACTCCGATAATACAGTAAAAAGGCTAACAAGGGTATTGTGGCTGTTTGATGTGTTAGAATGTTCTATTTACAATACGCTGATGTGAAAGTTTAATAGAACTTGAGTTAGAACCGACCAGGATTCCGTTGTGTAAACATATACCACCATGTTTTTTCTCGGCATACAACTGTCCGGTGAACTTGCGCAGTCAGACAATATGACGTCAGTCTACTAAAGATTTAAGGTATGGTGGCCAGTTAAAGCCATAAATGTAAATAAAATCTTTTAACAAATATAACAATAAATTTTATCAGGTAATAAACTTTTAGGTACAACTTTAAAAAAAACATGTTTACAATGAAAGGGATGTTATGTCTATTGTTCACTACAACAAATTGGGCATTTCATATCATCATTTTCAGCCAATTTTTCTTTTTCTATTAAAAAAATATGGCATTTATTGGCTACCGTAGATTAAAAAATCGGCGCGCGCCACCTGGGGAATTCCCATTCATGATTTTGACAATGGCGGGAAATTGAAGTGTAAACATGTCGGCTGCTCAGGCCTGTATAAAACCTACAGATACCGAGTTAAATGGGATTTTCGCGTCTTGGATTTTTGATAAAAGGGATTTTCTTCGTGGTCGGACTAAATCACTCGCTAAAAAAGACAGACGAATTCGAAAAACGAGCGTTCAAGGAAAAGTAGGTCAGTGGGCAGACTTCATGAATATTTAATGAGGATGACGTCACACAAAAACAAAAATAACATCAGGTATTTTTTATCATTCAACTTACTTGATTATTATTCTGGAATGAAAAATTCAGAAAAGTTGTCGGAAACTTTGAATGTTTACTATCAAATGAACTTCCGGAACAGGAAACAACCGGACTGCGCAAGATTACCGGACGCGCAAGATGACCGGACACGACAGTTATATCATCACATAGGCAAATCATTTCTTAATTTCTTAATCGAAATCAGTAATTTTATTTATAGGAAATCCATTTCCAAAATATTCTTAGGTTGGAAATAACATGACCCTAAAGATTTGCTGGAACTACTTTTGTACCAATTATCGGTGTACTTACGAAAACCTTCAAAGATAAAAAATTACGAACCCTTTCATACACTTTTTATACATTATAAACAGACTTTGACCTTTTTGGGTGCAATCCATCATATTTTCTGTTGCAAACATTGCTTAACTTAAGCTGAACAAATGAAATAAAGAAACCACCATATCTAAATTTTGTTTCTGTGAAATAGTGAAATTGAATGATGAATGTTTTAAAATAATTAACGGGATCTAACTGGGGACAACCCAGTTTAATCATTGTAGAAAAAGGTAAAACTAAAATTTTAAAACATTGTCTGAAGTATTTCTTTATTTGAAATTCGAAATTAATTGCTACACAGATAATTGGTATACCCCGGTAATAGGGTAACTTATCATAACACAAGTAAACAAAACGCGAAAATAAATGACACTTACAAATTTTGCGATTGCATCTTTAATGGTTGTTCCTTTCGACTGAAACGAGAAAATAAATAACGGTTTAAGTCTATTGCTACAAAATATAAGAATCAAAAAGGACAAATAATATATCAATTTATTAAAGTAAGAAGAAAATAAGTATGACCTACCATTTTGACACAGTTTCGTTGCTAGGCAATCGGGAACAATTACAAAGACTGGACTTTCTTTTACAATCAATTAGACTGGGTGATATTTACATAGTCTATCTACTAGTATTTAGTTTGTTGGAATGGTGGTGTTGGTTGGGGTTTGTTTGTTGGTTGGTTGGTTTAGTTTGGCTGGGTGGATGGTCGATGGGTGGTTTGTTGGTTGGCATGTTGGTTTGTTAGTTGTTTGGTTTGGTGAGCCGGGGTCGGTCGAGACTAGTACAGATTTCTGTCCTCGGAATGCGATCTCAAAAATTAAGATCTCCTATAATGCATACCTTGAAAAGATCTTAGATATTTCAGATCAAAAGGATACAGATGACAAAACCAAATTCTCCTCTAAACAACTGTACACATTGCTGAAAAACTCAAAACAAGATTCCCAAAATGTTTCTCCTCTAAAAGACCAAGTATCCGGAAATCTCAAGTCAGATAATGTAGCCAAAGCTAATATCCTTAATAGACAGTTCCAGTCAGTTTTTTCTGGAATTTCCCCTTTATCCCTAGGCCAGTCATGCATACAGAAACTGAGACAAATAAACCCCCTCCACCACTGTATGTACCCACAAATGAATGAGATATTAGTTGACCAAGGTGGTGTATTAAAGCTCTTAGCCAACCTGAAGACAGGAAAAGCTGCAGGCCCCGACCAGATCAGACCAGTGGTGCTGAAGGAGCTGAGACAAGAACTGGTAGAAATTATTACTATTCTTTTTCAGAGGTCCCTCTCTACCGGCACCATTCCATATGACTGGACCAGAGCAAATGTATGCCCAATCTACAAGAAAGGAGACACTAGTGATCCAGCAAACTACCGGCCCATCTCCCTTACATGCATCCTCTGCAAAACCCTGGAGCACATTGTAGCCTCTAACCTCTCTGCACATCTCTCCTCTCACAACATTCTTTATGAACTACAGCATGGGTTTCGGGAGAGACGCTCATGTGAGACACAACTTATTGAGCTCACCGAGTGTCTCTTCAGAAACATCTCTGCTGGTAAGCAAACTGACCTGATACTCTTGGATTTCAGTAAGGCTTTTGATAAGGTCAACCATCAAAAGCTGCTCTATATTCTCCAAGAGTATGGCGTATCTCCACAGGTTATATCATGGAGTCGCTCTATTCTGATTGGTAGAAGTCAAACAGTTGTCCTTGATGGAGACAAGTCGGATGAAGTACCAGTTACCTCAGGCGTGCCCCAAGGGTCAGTCCTGGGCCCACTATTCTTCCTTATTTATATAAACCAACTACCTCAATCTGTCTCTAAATCTCAAGTTCGCCTCTTTGCAGATGACACTGCTATCTATCTTACAATCAACTCTCCTTCTGACCCTGAAGCTCTTCAAAAAGATCTGGATGCACTGCAGGTATGGGAACAAGCCTGGGACATGGAGTTTAATCCTTCCAAATGCCAAGTGTTGCATGTCACAAGAAGCAAAAACCCAATCATGCACAAGTATTATCTCCATAACCAGGCCTTAGAAGCTGTTCCGCATGCAAGATACCTGGGCCTTGATCTATCCTCTGATCTGAACTTCTCGGCCCACATCACAAGAATTACTGCAGCTGCAAATAGGTCTCTTTGCTTTCTAAAACGAAATATAACCACTAAGATGGAGAGAGTCAGAGAATTGGCATACATGTCACTGATCCGGCCACAGCTGGAATATGCTTCCACTGTGTGGAGCCCCCACACCAAATCCAATATTAAAAAGGTGGAACAGGTCCAAAGAAGAGCCATCAGGTGGGTCAAGCATGATTATTCCCCTCTTTCGAGTGTTACAGCCATGCAGGATGATCTGGGGTGGAGGTCTCTTGAGCATCGCAGGATTGACGCCAGACTTATCATGTTTTATCGTATATATCACAACATTGTTGCAATTAAACTTCCGTTGTATATCCATGCCCCAACCAGATTAACTAGACATATGCACCCTCTCTCTCTACGACAAATCCAGGTTAACTCTGATTACATCAAATATTCATTCTACCCTCACTCTATTAGCCTTTGGAACCAGTTACCCTGTCATATCGCCACACTCTCTGAGTTAGATCAGTTTAAGAGAGCTGTGGCAGGTATTCAATATTAGTCTGGAGGTGATTGTTTTTAACTAGATCTTTTACTCCACTCTCACTTACTAACATTTTAAACCAATACTTTACTTTTATCTACATTCACTTATCTGACATGTCAGATCTTTACTTTTATTCTTTCACTTTACTAACAGTCCAACGTGCACATTTTTCCTGTCTGTAACACTCGAGAGAGGGGTGGACAGTATCCAGAGATAGATAGATAGATAGCTATTTTTGGACTGGTCGCATCCGATGAAATATGTAACGTTTAAAATTGAGACTAGGTCGAGACGATCGATTGATTTGGGTGCCGTGACTATTTTTGGATGGCTAAGGCATTCGGAACACCAATCGATCAATCTGTTGCAGTTTACCGGCAAATTGCCGACGGATGTTCGGAACTTTGCGACTGAGGCTGACATCACTGTCCTATCAGTATACCGTGAGAAACATATTTGGAAAAATAATAACGTCACAAATGTTGAGTATTTAAAATTACTGAATTTCACTTAAAAGATCAAGTCCTCGAAACAAATAACGCCGTTTGCGAAATGACGTCAGCTAAACCATATGACGTCATTTTCCAAACAAAAATATAACGCCGCTGCTTTACTTTCTTAACTCATTTGCATAGCTATTCTACTGGTGTAATTTAAAACCCGTGTAACATCAAAAGTATTCAAGGGGTTATTTCATTTCTGCGGCGTAGGTGGTATTAAAAGTGTAGGCCTACTTCGTCTAATAGGCCACATGAGATTGTTTCATAGTTCTACTTTTTTGGTTGTATAGGTTAGAATATAATAACCAATCAGAAAAAATCTGATTATGAAACAACTGCCTATGCAGCCTGTCACAAATTTGATTCAGACTCTAGTAAGAGGCGACACTTTCCTCACTGATAATTATCCAACTAAGAGATAAAGATGGTGGGTTTTTTATTATTTCATGGATGCATGAAACTAAAAAATTTATGACAATTATGTATGAATTCACATATATTGTGATTAGGTTTTTATTTCCATACCTTCGCGAAACGAAAGAATAACATCCTCATATCTCATAATTTAATAATATGAAATTAGGCAAAGCCTAGAAAACGGGCGAAAGAAAAAAAAATTGTAATGAGACATTTACTGACTGGTGACCACATCTTGCCGCATACCATTTCTTGCAAATTAAACTGTTTCAGAAATGGTATGCACTGATAATCCCTCTCCAGTGAGTAGGCCTAAGTTTTTTCTGTCTTTTCTGTCAAGGGTGCCTGTCAGTTTGCCATTTCCACAAATCCAAATGGTGTCTATGTGGCAGATTAAAGTGTCCATTGAATTATCACACAGTTTTATTGGTGTAATTGACATTGCCATTTATACTTAGATAAGTATAATTTTAAAAAGAAGCACTTTTTGTAAATTGCAAGTTTTTAAAGAGTCGGCACCATGTAGATGCTTTAATCTCATTAGCATTACAGAGACATCACACAAAACCATACAATATTTTTCTTGTATATATTTGAACAGTCCTTGTATACCGGTAGTTATCTTAAATTGCCGAATTCTCTTATTTAGATCTAGATTAATCATCTATATATCTATGTATTGGGACCACTAGAATACCTTGTGAATGCTCTGCGAACACATCAAGAGCACCTTAAATGAATTATTATAAGATAGAAGTTATTGTTCTTGATAACTATCAGGTAAATAGTGGCAGATCTACACCACATTAAGAAAATGTAAAATATATTGTGAGTGGTGGCACTGCTGTGCAACTAAGATAAGCATGTCAATTTAAAAGACATGGCAAACATATGAACTTCGCTTTTAATGAATCCACAACCATCTGTTTATGAGTATAAGCACACTAACAACTCAGTAAGAAATACAGCAATGTGTTAACACAATTTTTCATACAAGAAATATAAATGTATATCTATAGTATATTGAATTGCTATTTTAGATTCATAATAGAAAAAATATTTATTGGAAGAGAATATTTTGATACATAGGATAACATTTTATTTCTTATTAATAAATGGATTCCAACCAAGGATAATTGACCATAAATTCTAGAGGTTGTTAACTGTTTGGTCACATTGAATCAAGACAGTAGTGAAAAGGAAGCCTCAAAGTTGTTGGCTTCACATATAAACAGTTGTTCACCAGTATGTCTGTCTTTCTTAGTTGTTCTAAATTTCTCCAGATTTGTCAAAATTGAATAAAGATGTTATCATCTGCATTAAAAGCTATGATTAATGTATCTTCTTTGTTTTGTTCCTTTTTATTAGAGGGCCTGTGTAAACAATACGCCAAGGTCCAGTCATCACCTTGGTGTCTTTACTCTTTGGTATTGTTGTTGTGGTTTTGGGCACCCATATGCAATGCTCTTGTTTGATTATACCAGTACATGTATATATTTTTAATTGTACCTTGTACAGAGTTGAAATTTGAAACACAAAAAGCGGGACAAATTTTTCATTTATCAGATTTCTAGGTAAACAGTATTAGTATAATTAAATGAAATTAAACAATGTCAATTGATCCTATTTGCATTGTTTCCTTTTATTCGGTTTAGCCTTTACCTACAAAATACTGCTATTTGTTGCTATATAGCATAGCAATTAAAATCAGGAGAATGAGAAAACTTTAGATATACAATTTTTTTATTTTAGACAACATTTTTTTATGTAAGTAACTGATTTTAAAAATATATCTATGTTTTTGTAAGTCTACATCTTCTTCTAATTTGGAAAAAATTAAGAGTTTGTTCATCTGTAAATGGCTTCATACAGCACTTGAAAACAACCTCTTATTTTGAATCAATGCTTAATTGTCCATGTTCATGGCTAAAACTAAGTAGATCTAATGCACCAGGTTACTATAGCTTTAGCCTTAAAATTGCCGAGATCAGAAGCAATGCAGAAAGACTTTAAACTCATGGCCATTGCTCATATTAGCTTTCTATGTAAACATAAAAAAAGACCAAAACAAACAATCCTTTCATCCTTTGTAAGTGCAAATAGTTTGGTTTCTTTGAGCAAGCAATTTTCCCCTTCTAACATTTTTCCAGACTTTAGTGCCTGTTCTAGACATTCAAAAATGGAACCAATCTAAATAAAGTATAAGATAAATGTGTTTTCTTGTTTTTTTCTTATTTTTTAGCTCACCTGAGCACGAAGTGCTCAAGGTGAGCTATTGGGATCGTAGAATGTCCGTCGTCCGTCGTCAGTCGTGCGTCGTGCGTCGTCCACAATTTCTTTAAACATCTCCTCCTCCTAAACCAGTGGGCCAATCTTGATGAAACTTGGCAGGGATGTTCCTTGGGTCAAGCTCTACCAAAGTTGTTCAAATAAATGAAATCCACCCTTAACTTTCCCTTTACCCTTAACAAAAAGGGTGAAAATATGAAAATCTTTAAAAATCTTCTTCTCTGAAACCAGAAGGCAGACAGCTTTCATATTTGGTATGTAGCATCATCTAGTGGACCTCTACCAAGTTTGTACATTTCAAGATCCTGGGGTCATATTTGAGCTTTGCCCGGGCCCAACCCTTTTTACATAGAATCAAAGAGCGAAAATCTTTAAAAAATCTTTTTCTCTGTAACCAGATGGCAGACAGCTTAAATATTTGGTGTGTAGCATCACCTAGTGGGCCTCTACCAAGTTTGTTCATAACAAGACCCTTGGGTCATATTTGGGCTTTGCACGGGTGCATCCCTTTATCTCTTATGAGCACAAAGGGTAAAAAAATAAAAATCTTCAAAAATTTTCTTCTCTGAAACCAGAAGGCAGACAGCTTTCATATTTGGTATGTAGCATCATCTAGTGGACCTCTACCAAGTTTGTTCATATCAAGACCCTTGGGTCATGTTTGGGCTTTGCCCGGGCACAACCCTTTTTACATAGAATCAAAGAGCGGAAATCTTTTAAATCTTCTTTAATCGAAACCAGAGGGCACACTGCTTTCATTTTCGGTATATAGCATCATCTTGTGGGCCCCTACCAAGTTTGTTCATATCAAGACCCTTGGGTCATATTTGGGCTCCAGCCGGGCGCATCCCATTCAGCTCATCTGAGCATGATGGGTGAAAATGGGAAAACCGTCAAAAATCTTCTTCTCTGAAACCAGAAGGCAGACAGCTTTCATATTTAGAATGTAGCATCATCTTATGGACCTCTTCCAAGTTTGTTCATATCAAGACCCTGGGGTCAGTTTTGGGGTCCACCCGGGTGCATCCCTTTTTACATAGAATCAAAGAGCAAAAAGGCATATCTGTCTTGCTCTTCGCTGAAAACGTTCCATGGTATTGATCTTAGGCAATTATCTTCTTTTTGACATCTGCCTATCTAAGTAATGTGATATCCAAGGGGTCATAGAGACTCAGGTGAGCGATCTAGGACCATCTTGGTCCTCTTGTTTTTTTTATAGATCAGTATTGAAATTTAAGAATTTGATATTTTTTGAAAATACTAAAATCACTTTAATAATGGTTTTAAAATTTCTTGAAGACAGAAGCTGTCTTTTTTGTCAAAAAATGCATAGACTGAAGGTATGTCTTCTAGTCTAAAGGTTACCTTTCTACCTGGAAGTACAGGAATACTGGAGTGCCACCTCTGCATCAATATTCAGAATGAGGCTCGGTGACGTCACTGTTTTAAATGTAAACATTTTTTGAACTTGTATTTTCTGCCGTCGAAGAGGTTACATAAAATCACTTTTTGACGAATAATTAAAGAAATGACTGCTGAATTTTGTTTTCCTTATTTAAAAAGAGGGTTTTTTTTAATGTAGGTTGACTGTAATGTACGATTTCTAGATCTAAAAACCTTCTTTAAAGCAATATTTGATAACCAGTCGGAAATTTGTTGTTGTTGTTGCAAAAAATTAGACTGTGTCTCGAAACACCTATTCAGGGTATAAGAAAGTGAGTGACCGGAAGGAGATAAACGGACGCGGCCTGACATAGGAGCTTTTTATGGGGAAATCAAAATGGACGATTTGGGTTGAACGGTATATGAGTTCTAATTTTATTGTTTGTTATTTTACTTCTTTTCTTTCTATATATACCTGTAAGCTATAGGCGGTCTTCAAACCGGTCTTTCGCCCGTATCATGAAGCAAAAATCATTAAGATTTCCCCAGAAAGAGATAAATTTATTTCTATTAGGGAAGTTGTGTAATCAAAATCGTTTTCATTGAGGATTTAAACTAATGCTTCAGCCAATCAAGGCCCGATGTTATAAAACTTTTCTCATTCTCAATTCGAAATCTTCTCAAAATTTTATTTAAGATTAAAATCATAATTCTATTTTAATACTCATTTTAGTGTATTAACTTAAAAGAAGATATTAAAAAGTTGTTATTAATAACAACTTATTAATATTATCTTTTATTTTCTTACATTTATTTAAATTTAAAATTTGAGAAAATTCTCAGTTGATTCTGAGAAAAGTTTTGTAACCTAGGGGCCAGAATGTTCTAATCTTGGTGTACACGAATGAAATTAAATCATTTTCTGTTATAGACCATTTTCTCGCACTAGGCTAGTTTTATTTGGAAGGGCAAGAGAGCCATCGGGTAGGGTATTGTGTATCATTTTTTTTTTTTATCTTCCCAAGCTGACATTAGCATCCATTTATAGAAAACCCTGTTTCCATAAACAAACGAATTGTCCAAAAATACTCAATTTTATCTAAAAAACACCCAAATTAAGTGATACATTATCGAAAAAGACCCTTATAACCACAACATCGATAAGTCAACTAGTTTAAGGAATGTGGCCCCTATTTATTTTAACCCTTCTTCTGCTGTTCGCGTCATATTCATGTCATAAACAAAGCTCTGACAGACAGTATAGACTAAGAATAGATTGGGTGTCCCAGTTTTTGTGTGTTTTTTTTTTTTTCTATTTGAAAAATATGTGAGCCTGTCCGTGACATTTTCAACAATTTTACATGTGCGCGAGGTGAAAACATATTATATGTACAACCACAGCTAATTCACATCATGAAATTGACATTCACCTCAATTAAAACCAATCTAGATCGCTCACTTAGCGCTCCAATTATTCATTCCAAACACTCACTCAGACCATTCAAAAACGCCCAAACCCATTTAAAAATGTAGAATCTACAACGTCATTCAAAATAAATTTTGATAGAGAAAAATCGTGATTTCACTGACATAGTTCAGGTTGTTAGCGCCTCATAGGTTCTTGAAGAAATAGGAAGCTATGTATAGAACTTGTTTGCATTTTTTATTAAAGGGAGGTAACCAATATCGCTAATTTTGTTCATCCTGAACAAATTTTGCGATTTAGGATTACATCCCACGAAATTCACTCAAAACTCGCTCCTTCTCTCATTCAATTTCATTCCTAAATCATTCCTAAATCATTCACCTTGTTAACTCCACGGTGTTGTTAACTGTACTTAGCGTAATCATAGTAAAATATTACCTAACTAATTCCAGATTCTTTGAGACCTAATTTATCTACCAAACGCGAAGTGAAGACTCTGGTCAGCCTGTGCGGATGTTCGAAAGTCTAGCCCGATATGGATGAAAACGTATAGAGGATACAATTATTAGGTATACGGAAAGTATTTAAAAGGTAGGCACACGGATATGTAAGCTGATAAACGTATGTTTCGCGTAAAATTTAATGATCCGCAATCTTTCCATTTTGTTTCCGTTCAGCAAAAGTGGAGTTTATGTCCAATGCTTTATGCACCCGGTTTTTCCATTTATCGACCACGCGACGATTTCACCCTGTTACCCCTTACCTATATTTTTCGTTCCGTTTTGGTCCCAACTATCAGTTTTCATGGAGCGAATGAAAACGGATGAAATTTCGCTTTTCCACCGTGTCCGTTTAGCATACGTTTTACATCCGTTTTGCAGTGGGACCTAGCCTTTACGTTTTCATCCTGAACGCAGCACTGGTCTTGGCGCTATCATTTTTTTAGTTGGTAATAGTCAGAGCCGATTATTGATAAGGTATGCACGAGCGATTCGTGCCAAGTAATTGTTAATGGATTACGGGTTGTACCTGACGGCCATGGCCTAATTTGCATGCACGTGATATTCATATCCACGTGTTGGAATGTTTAAGGTTCATGTAAAGTGTTTGAGACCCAATTTTAAGGGCGCTTCATTAGCCTAGAAAAAGCAGTATGTCCAGGTATATTGTATATCAAAATGAAGCTATTTTTGAGCACAAGCAGTTGAGCAACATAAGACCGCCATAACTATAGCGGTAAAGCCAAAACATTGTGGAAAAGGGTTTGACAAGTATGTTGACAAAATGAATGGAAAATGATTGTTTCAAAGGAGCTTTTTGAGACCAAGTTTTATATCAACGGTTGTAGTACTACCTGGATAGTACTTTAGACTGTAATTTGTTAAAATATGCGCTAATTTTATCCAACAGTGATGCAGTTGCTTGTTCAGTCTGTACAAAATGACCCTTTTCCACAATGTTTTTGCTTTACCGCTATAGTTATGGCGGTCTTATGTTGCTCAACTGCTTGTGTTCATAAATAGCTTCAATTTGATATATAATATACCTGGACATTTGCCTTTTTCTTAAAAAATGAAGTGTTTTAAAATTGGGCCTCAAACACTTTACATGAACCTTAAGAAACGTTTGCACGAGATCATGTAATAGTTAAACGCTAATAATTGAAAAATTAACGACAATGCAGTAACGGGTTTACATAAATTACACGAGCACTCCAACTTTACGATTGGTTTCTGCAGGTAGGTCGTGTTTTGCCGAAGAGTTACGACCGATGTTTAATTCATTTAAATCACAAAGGTTCAGGTCAATATGCTTCCACTATAATATCTGTCAAAACCGACTGGCTTTTCTACACCGCTCTTTTGACTGTCTTGGTTCGAAACGTATGATGTAAACCAAGTGGCATAATGCACAAAGGTTTGTTGAAAGAACGTTTATCAGTCAAAATTCGGTCTACGGAGGCAAGCAATAAAAATACCTGTAACATGTTACCGGTATGTCTGTAGAGGATATATATTATTACTTTAATAAATTTTTAATAAATATTAAGATTCTAAAGAATTATGACAAAAATTGTAGGAAGCCTAATAACATACATATCCATCTGCTCATTGGACGAGACTTGGGTCATTTAGCATAATAATTATTCTCCAGTTTGTTGATGAAAAGATTATCCATCTAGACAGTGCTTTTGAAACATAGAGATAAAAATCATTAGATCTATTTTGGTTAAAAAAAAAATTGATGAAATGTGTACAAAACCTTTGATTATATCTCGGAAAATGGGTTCTTTATGAATCTTTCATTTATACTCAGTTCCAAAAGAAAGTGTGCACTTTTAAAATTCGAATATCTCGAAACTTACTCAATGTACCGTCACAAAATTTTGCTTGACAAACCTCAACGCTATTAACCATCGATACTTTGAGCAATAAGGCATACGGAACTCATTGACTTTAGGCTAGTAAAGGATCTTTGATTTTGAGTGATTTGCTTTTGTATCCCACAGTTGATGAATAACTTTTTTTGAATCGCATTCAGTTCAATTTCTGTGACCCACCTTATAATAAATTCACATCTGAATGACAATTGTACACTATAAAACAACGCAGGTTGACGTACAAATTTCGTGTGTGGGCGAAAATTAACCCCGGGCGATGAAAACGTTTCATAAAAAGGAATTACCACTCATACTCCAATAGAAATCGTATGTATTCGCTTGGGTTTCCTCTGTTCCGTATCAAATAATATTGTTTAACACTTTTGCACCGGTGTATCTGACGTAATTGATCAATCAACGTAGCGATTTCTAACGTTAGCGCTGGTGTGACGTCTGTGCGTAAACTCAAACTTCTGTTTGGAAATGGTAGGGAGTCCCTAGTCAAACTCGGAAATATCTTTAAAGCAAATTTCTCGTTACCAGAAAAGAAATTCTAGAAGGGACACTCTCAACACTATATGTGCTGAAGAAGCATAAGCAGCAAACGCAACTTTTAAGGAAATCGGATTTCATGCCTCGTTTCTAAAGGGTCATATCTAAAACATACGACAGATTTTAAAAGAAAGAGTTCCTCCAACTTTGCAAAAAAATGAGGAAAACAAAAAAAGTGAAAATGCACACTTTCTTTTGGAACTAAGTATATATCCATGTGAACTCTTTTTGATGGTGTTATCACGTGAAAGAAGCTGTGTAACAACGGCATTGAGTTGCATCAATTCTTTACTTCATGCATCTGGTCATATGGTTGTTCTACAAAAAAAAACCCAACGTGTAAATGTTTTCAATTGTTTCAAATTATGTTTTGTGGACCTTTCTTGTGGTGTTAAGTATACATGTATATACAAAATGGTGTTCAGTATTGATCATACACGAACCTTTGCACGAACCTTTTGAAAAACCCAAGTCTCGTGTAACAAACGGGAGAGGGGACTTATTAATCCATGATTAATGCCCTGGCAGGGCGGAGCCTAAGTAACGGGTCGTTGCACTTAAGGTTAAGGGAAATCAGCTTTTATCTAAAATAACCTACTTCTAAAGAGAGTCGACGTAAATAACTCGAGACCTTAAATTCCAGATTGGTAAACAAATCCTCGTAACTTCAGCTTAAACAAGCTGAAGTTACGAGGCTTTGGTAACCAAACGATGAAATGTGTTCACTCTCTTTAAGCACGTGAGTCCTTTAGGTTGTAGGATACAGTTATTTGCACGCGTTAACGATGATTACCGACTAAAATTTGAAAGAACCCAAACTATTAAAAAGTAAACTCGCCAAATTACGTCACGGTTAAGCCCCGCCCTGCCAGTTCATTTATTACGCAGAATATCTACCATCAATACAGTCATGCTGTCCCGATGTTTGATCGTTACGATGCACGCGCGCAAGATCCTCAGAATCGGTCCTTTGTACTGTCAGGTCAATATTTATCAGTAATATTATATATTATTATAGCCAATAACGTATGACCTAATCTAATTATCATGTCAGTTATCAAATGGATTGATAACATTTCCTTCGTGAGTTTATAAAAACCCGTGTGTAGTATTCAAGAAGACTATATTTAACACGAGAAACACGGGTGTACCAGTCTCCTGCAGCCGAAATTATTTGTCTTGCGGAAGAGAAGGTAAGCTTTATCGTTTATACCCCTCCTTTCGGTGCCTTTGGCAAAATATCCAGAGTTTTTCATGGAGGAACAATTTCGCATGAGTTGTGTCAAGTTTTATGCATTATGATTTGCTAAAAGATTTGCTTTCATTCCTTGGTGAAAATATTTTGAGTACACGGCTGCATTTGTACGCTTGCACAAGAATAAGTCACAAAATCCTTAGGGAGAAATCTCAATATTTTTGGTTCATGATGAAAATAATGAGAAATGTCTGAAGAGTATTTGTCAGTTTATGGAGGTGTAAAAAAAGATCCTATCTTAGTGTATGTACCCGCTTTCGAAAATTAAAATGACCCATCGGGATGCACGGGAAATGGGGGCCTTGTGGACTTTCCATTTGAGAATTTTATTTAGTGCAATCTTGTTTACGCGATTAAGTCCACAAATATTTTGGGCCTTATGGAAATTGATTTTTGC
Organism: Fragum whitleyi; assembly: GCA_948146395.1. NCBI lineage: Eukaryota > Metazoa > Mollusca > Bivalvia > Cardiida > Cardiidae > Fragum > Fragum whitleyi. Next base: position 30,374,464 of record OX411544.1, read on the forward strand.
AGTCTTATCTACGCGATAAAGTGAAAACAATCATATATTTCTCTCTCACAGGATGATTGCAGGATCGTACGGATGGTCCATATTGAAAATTGGCAAAAGATGATTTGGAAAACCTGAGAAAGGGGTTTTATTGAATAAGACGTAGTACAATCTTGTTTATGCGACTAAGTCCATAAATTAAGTCGTATTCTTTTGAAACTTTTACAGGATGGTTGAAGTGTCATACGGATCGTCGCTATTGAAATTTTCGACGATCCGTTTGGTTCTCACTCAAAATATTTTGGTTTATGCAATAAAGTCTTTAAACATCGAATTTCCCGGAAACCTTTACAAGCTGAGGGGCATTTCTGGAAAGGATCCTTACCCCGGCATATGGGTTGAATCTTGTATAACACAAGAAAAGGGGGGGTATGGTTTTCACTCAAAATCCCCTCAGTGATGTAATCTAGTACACAAGCATGAGCAAGTTCTATGTGAACTTTCCCAGAACGAGTCTACGATTGTTAGAAAGTGTTACGTAAAAATTAATAAAACTTAGTTAAAGGAGCCCCAAAGTATAATACCAAAAGAATGTTGAAAGGGAGCAATTAAATTCCCGCTTGTTTATTTACGGAGTTCCTAAATGGTCCTTTTAATTTGGCGTGTCAGGTTGATTTGTTTATAATTCCAGTAAAGTATCATCAATAATACACGAGACATCTTTAACTTCTCGGACACCCTTGTTTGAATCTCAACGACAGAAGAATCTGAGAGACCATGGGCTGGATAGCGACAATGATCTGCCTCGCGTTTCCAACACTTTCAATGTGTTCGTCAAAACTGAGCAATGGAGCAGAGATTAAGTTTACCAACTGCGGTGAGTCGTATCGTCACTCTAATTTAGATGATCTTTGAATTACTATAAGGCTTTGTTGTTCTTGACGTTTTAGAGCGGCTGTTTTTGGAACCAAACGTCAAGTTATTGTTATCACTGTGTCGTTGGCAGAATGCATGATTAGGAGTTATATGTATACCAATCTTTGCTAAGTAATAATATCATTACTCAAGATATTTGCATGAAATTAGCGTGTACATTCATCGTCACCTTACTAGGTTTTATCATTCATTATTGTCTCAATCGTGTACATATAAATACAAACATTAAAACATTTAAAACATACAATTATACACGACCATTCTAAAAAAGAATTACAGATGAGACTTTGACACGTTTTAATGTTTTGTAATTATATGTGCACGTTTGAGAAAATAACAAATGAGCCTGTGCGTGAGAAAACCAACAATTTGCCTATGCAAAAACAAAGACGCAGGTCAGCTTCACGGTAACTGAGAAGCTGATCAGCATCTTTATTTTTGCTTCATGGATAATACAACCCCTCTACTTTCTGAATCCAAAATTTTGATCCTTTATCTTTATCTGTAAAAATTCAGCTTAGTTTGTGTCAGAACTGGTTCCAAACACAAACTTGTTGGGTTTCTCGCGCACATGCTCAAATAATAAAACCTTACTATCAAGAAGTGTAGTTCCGCAAGAAAGAGTGAGGTTCGAGAAACCGTTATCTCCTATCATTACAATGTAAAATTGATCTCTGATCGCTCACTTGAAATTGCTGGTCTATATCTAGATCTGTGAGGTGTTTATAATAAATATTTCCAGCAGTATATAAATGTTTCCCGTTTGTTTCTCACCAAAATTTTAAGTGTGTGACTGAAAACGATTATTACTCGCATGACAGTTGTTTGAAGGTCTTATTGTAAATAAGTCAATCATAATGATGTTATTCAAAATAATGATATCTTAAGGTAACTGCGGACACATACAGGGCCATTTTAGGTCCAAAGTTAAAATTGTCTGCAAATCATGCCTTATGCGATAAAACTAAACTTTGAAGTACCCGCTTTCATATTTCGGTCATAAAAAGGAAATTCATAACGTAGAGTTGACGTCATGACGTCATCAAGGGGCCAAAATCAGAAATTGTCCATTTTCGGAAATAATATACCGATTTTTATCCCGAAAACGCAATTTGCTTCGTATAAAGACGCCTGATGTTATGTTTTATTGATATGAAGATATAAGTATAAGAAATACAATAAAGTGTAACGTATTAATTGTTAATGCCTTCTGCGTTGCTGTTTTCGAGTACAGTCACTGAAAATATTGCCCTTTTTCTCGAAAATTTGACCGGTGACCTATGCTGAAATTTATATACGTTGCTGCCAAACCATTCCACTGAAGACTTTTGAAATAAAAAGCATGTGTCATCGGGTTAGATTTTTTGTAAAATTCGATTCCGCGAAGATATCGCAAATCAAAGGATATTTCAACATCGCGTCGAATGTTTACAAAAGCCGTCTTTTTAAATGGATAGAACTTAAGTGAATATTTGTATTTCTTAAAATCACATTTAGATTTAATACCTCTGAATCCTATATTTTATAATTTAACCTTAATTTCAAATTTTTTAGAATACGTTGTTGCACGGAGATCGGCGCCAAACAAGCATAGTGCCGATGGTTTTGGTGCGACGTCGAATTCGACGAAAAATGCTCCAACACCTTCACAAAATCGAATTCAATAAAAAAAATCTGACCCGAAGACATATCATTTTTATTTGATTAATAAAAAGCATATTTTTTCCCCTAAAAATAAAAAAAAAACAGCATAGGTCACCGGACAAAATTTTTAGACATTTCTATTTGTTTACAAAAATTGAAATGGAAAAAAGGACCGTCAAATCTTAGAATTCGCGAAATATTTGGCGTTTCGGGCCTATCTTTCTATCTGAATGTGCACAGAAATTACACGAATAGCTCGGGCTTTCTTGGACTTTCCAAATGAAACTTTTTTCGTAAAAATCGGCCGATTAATTCAGAAAATATTTGCAAATAATAATTTTGGCGGGTCGAAAAGGGGTTGGCCCCTTAATGACGTCACGACGTCATATGAACGAGCTTAAGACCCTTTTCATTGCGTGTTCCCGCACTTCAACTATAAATCTCAGAAATTATTGTGAGCTTTTAAGAAAGTCGAAAATTCGACCATGTTATCTGTCCGCAAGTACCTTGATATGTAACCTTCATGAAATAAAGATTTTTTATATATATTTGTAATGTTTTGTTTTGTTTCGAAATTGTTATTTACTTGTGTATGAATTCTGATTTCGACTTTTAAATCATCGATTTGAGTTGACATGATAAAGTTTCGCAACATTTTGGAAGTCATGATCTTTCACAATGTTGACCGAGGTTTCCTGATTAGGTTTAGGAAACCTCGGAAAACACTGTAAAGTTCATTATTTCCAGACGTTGTGGAACTATTACTGTACCACTTCCTTAGGTTAATCTATTGAGTACAACCTACCAGCCTAAGTATAACCAGAAATCGCTCGAGAAAGCGAATAGTGGCAAGTACTTTACCGACAAAATCGGAGGGGACTTGAGGTCTGCACTCTATCCGTCCGACCCGTCTACCTGTCGGCAAAGCCGACAAAATCGGAGGGGACTTGAGGTCTGCACTCTATCCGTCCGACCCGTCTACCTGTCGGCAAAGCTTGGCACGGCCGCCGTCATGGCGCAGTTGGTAGCGCGTCGAACTGTCAATATAGAGGTCCCGGGTTCGATCCCCGACGGCGGCACCCATATTTTCCGACTACTTGTCTACCACTAATGGGTTGATAATCGTAGACCTATATGGGATAGCAGATGGAGGCTAGGAAAGGGTGTGATGGTAGTACTGGTGTGAGAAATACCAGGAATCCATTGTTTGGTGCTCCAGCCGCCGCGATATGACTTTTAATATGTTAAAAGCGGCGTAAAATCCCATTCAAACAAACAAAACTCAAAGCTTGGCAGACAAACGGCAAATTTTTGGTACATCCACGTCAATAAGTTACAGAACAAGTTACACTTTTGTTTTGGTCCTTTGCTTTTTGAGGAAGATACAGGTGCTGAAAGTGACTAGACCTGAGATTTCAGATTTCCTCTTGTCAATGCATAGGGGTCCGAAATACCCCCCCCCCCCTACCAACATATAGACCAATTTATATTATTGGTCTATATGGTGGTAGGGGGGATATTTCAGACCCCTATGGTCAATGAATATATTAAACTTCTTTGTGGCATGCAAGTCTGCATTAATTTTTGAAAGAACGTGGTCGAATATTGTTCTGGACCATTTTTTTCAAATATGAGAATAACAACTTATTTTACAGTCGGTGGGGGAATTTGTATTGCCTTGCAATAAGCCTATGGGCCAACTTATTTCTGACCCCGGGCGGGTACTGTTGCCCGCACAATCAGAGTGTCTCTCAGAAATCGGGCTACCAGCTCTAGACTGGTCCACATATCGACTATCAGAATAGCCTACAATAGGCTATTCTGATATTCGACAGTGAGACCAGTCTACACCCGACCCGAAAGCGGACGAGAAATAAGTTGGCCCTATATTTCTTTCTTGTATTAGATGCATGTCGGTCCGATGCATTTCCGTTTCGACACTGTAACAATGTTCGTGTTATGTGATAGATAGACGGCAAACATGTTTTTGTTTATTTAGGTCCAGACATAATACAAAGTGTTAACTTATCACCCTGTATGACCCCGGAGATGTGTACTTTTAAACATGGTGATAACGTGACAGTTCAGATCACCTTTACCACGGCAGGTAAATATCGTATTTCCCCTTATAAGAGCAGCTCCACAAAAGTAGACCTCTTCACTACAAGGGTCATTCAAAAAGTCAGGCGACCTCCTTAATAACTTCTAAAAACTCTACCAATAATGATGAAGGTTGGCATGTTGTTTTTCCAACTCAATTGTGATGCGTATGTGCAATCTTGTGTCTTCAAATTCCAAGAAACCACTATGGTGTCTACTTTTACGACGTCATTTAAGACGTCGCCGCCGCGGCTTTAAATCAGAGATACTCTATGTTCGATGTAATCCCGTTCTTCTTTTTGTGAAATTAACTATCTTAAGTACCATAATCATTCTATTTAAGTTTTATCTCTTGAAATCAGTGGAGTAACTCCTACGTATGGGTTGGCCTTTTTATGATTGCTCCGCACCCGTTCTAAAATACCCCGAATTATGACATGGCGGGAAACTGAAGTTATTTTTAGTAAATCATGATCTTGGTTGTTTATTTTTTGTACAAGTTTAAAAGGCATTATGTAAGGAATTTATGCAAGTGGTCTAAATTTACAGAACCGTATTTATCTTATAACTATACAAATATCAGCGTGATAACATCCCGTATGATATTTTTTATGATATCACATAGTTATTTTTAGAACAATGATATAATGCGGTTGTTTTTAGAAACTTGCATTTCAGTTTGAAACATACTTAAAAACAAGACAAAAAGAGGTTATAAGATAAATATAATAGATATTTAGTGTATTGTATGAAAAAAATATCTAATTCGGTTGTGAGAATTGATACATGTAATTGTTTCGGCAGAGCCTCGACAGTTATCAATTCTCCCAACCTCGTTGGATTTTTTTTTTCATACAAAACACTAAGTATGTATTATATATATATATAACAAGTATTAAGGACCCAAATTGTGCTAAATAACGTTTTGTTCGATTATTGAAAGTGACATCAAAGTTCATTTTATAACGGTACGCTATAATTGCTTGAAACTTTAGTTTTTACTAGACCATAAGTTCTCGAAGTTCTGGTTGCATTGCAAATATTTTTACTTCTAGGTTTCCTTGCCAAAGGCATTCATTGTATTTTAATTTAATCGCATCCATGACGTCGAATGTGACGAGTCTGACGACATGTGAATACGTCTTGCTCAGATGTCATTGAAGTTGGAAAATTGAAAAGCTATAAAGCATTTGGTCAAAAACATAGATATATACATGGCAATTTTGATTTTGATCGGAATTCATGAGTGTTAAAGAAATTATTAGGTAGGATGCATTACTTTTTGAATGACCCTCATATTTACCAAGAACATCCAATTTTGGTAAAAGTTGGTTGAAATTACCAGAGTTTTGATAATTCTGCGGTTCTTTTTCTTTGAATTGGGGTTGATTTTTGTGACAATAATAGTATCAGAAAAGCATCGTCTGCTAAGCCCAAAGAATTTTCTTGTAAATTTATTATGGACGAGTAATTTCCTATAGAATCCGTGAGTTGCATTAGTAGCGATTGCACAGTATCAACGCCAACGCGCTAGATGTGTCAATCGGTCTCCGTACCGACCGAGGCATATTTTTTTCGTGTTCAGCACCAAAACATATCAGTCATTGTTTGGTACCTGCCCTGTATTCAGAATGCAAAAAGCTTCGCAAACGTTTAAAAGCGATACAGCGCTGTGCAAATGTTTATAGAACACGTAAACCTTGCGATATTTGTACAGAAAGCGCTTATCTTCGCGCGATTTAGGGATTAAGGCGGACATGCTGGACAATAATGCTTGACGTTAATCAATTTCATGGGACTTTAACGCCACTTTCTACAGCTTTTTTAGTTTAATGACGGATTATGGAGCACCTATCCTTAATGTCGAAATTTTCTCACATCATTACAGTTCTACTACCTTAATAACAAATTCCTAATGTATTCCAAATAATCACAGACAGGGTAGACTTAGATCAGCCTGCACAGGAAGGTCTGCAGTCTGACCTAAGTCTACACTGCCTGCTATCTACTTGAAAATTGAGGGGAAAGCTTGAACAAGACTGTTTAAAATGTCCCTAAAATAGGCATTCGGTTTGAACAAAACATAACAAAACAAAACAAGAGCCATGTCGGACATGGCCATCCCCCGCCGAGAAAGCTTGATAATAAACTGAAGCCTAATAGATTAAGGGTTCTACTTTAAAAAATTTAGCCCCTAAAAAATCTTAGTCTTTAAAATAACATGAGATCTATCCACCCATAAAGTTTCAAGTTGATAGCTTTGATAATTGAGGAGATATGCTGCGGACAAAATCTAAGTCTTAAAAATAACAAAGGGCAATAACTCCAAAATTATGCAAGCAAAGGTTGTAGTTCTTGTGCACTGTACTTCTCCTGCATGAGATCTATCCACCCATAAAGTTTCAAGTTGATAGCTATTATACTTAAGGAGATATGCTCCGGACAAAATCTAAGTCTTTACAATAACAAAGGGCAATAACTCCAAAATTATGCAAGCAAGAGTTGTAGTTCTTGTGCACCGCACTTCTCCTCCATGATATCTATCCACCCATAAAGTTTCAAGTTAATAGCTATTATACTTTAGGAGATATGCTCCGGACAAAATCTAAGTCTTAAAAATAACAAAGGGCAATAACTCCAAAATTATGCAAGCAAGAGTTGTAGTTCTTGTGCACCGCACTTCTCCTCCATGATATCTATCCACCCATAAAGTTTCAAGTTGATAGCTATTATACTTTAGGAGATATGCTCCGGACAAAATCTAAGTCTTAAAAATAACAAAGGGCAATAACTCCAAAATTATGCAAGCAAGAGTTGTAGTTCTTGTGCACTGCACTTCTTCTCCATGAGATCTATCCACCCATAAAGTTTCAAGTTGATAGCTATTATACTTTAGGAGATATGCTCCGGACAAGATTTGTGACGGAAGGACGGAATGACGGACGGAGAGCATTACTACATCCCCTTCGCCGAAAAAGGCGGGGGATAACAAAATCCTATTGATCACAAAACTTTGGCAGACAGGGTCGACTTATGCAAGCAAAGGTTGTAGTTCTTGTGCACTGTACTTCTCCTGCATGAGATCTATCCACCCATAAAGTTTCAAGTTGATAGCTATTATACTTAAGGAGATATGCTCCGGACAAAATCTAAGTCTTTACAATAACAAAGGGCAATAACTCCAAAATTATGCAAGCAAGAGTTGTAGTTCTTGTGCACTGCACTTCTTCTCCATGAGATCTATCCACCCATAAAGTTTCAAGTTGATAGCTATTATACTTTAGGAGATATGCTCCGGACAAAATCTAAGTCTTAAAAATAACAAAGGGCAATAACTCCAAAATTATGCAAGCAAGAGTTGTAGTTCTTGTGCACTGCACTTCTTCTCCATGAGATCTATCCACCCATAAAGTTTCAAGTTGATAGCTATTATACTTTAGGAGATATGCTCCGGACAAAATCTAAGTCTTAAAAATAACAAAGGGCAATAACTCCAAAATTATGCAAGCAAGAGTTGTAGTTCTTGTGCACTGCACTTCTTCTCCATGAGATCTATCCACCCATAAAGTTTCAAGTTGATAGCTATTATACTTTAGGAGATATGCTCCGGACAAGATTTGTGACGGAAGGACGGAATGACGGACGGAGAGCATTACTATATCCCCTTCGCCGAAAACGGCGGGGGATAACAAAATCCTATTGATCACAAAACTTTGGCAGACAGGGTCGACTTAGATCAGCCTTTACAGATGTGCAGTCAGACCTAAGCCTATACTGCTTGCTTTCTACTGAAGAATTGTGGGGAAAGCTTGAATCACTTTTGTTTCAAATGTCTTTGAAATAGGAATTAGGTTTGAAACAAAATGTAAATTTAACAGAATAAGGGATACATGCAATTTTTTACTATTTCTATTTTAGGTGTTGAAGTGCCCCACATTCTGACTAAAGTATCTGGTATTGTTGCCGGTGTGCCAGTTCCATTTCCTCTACCCAGATCAGACGGCTGTGAGCTGTGCAATTTAACATGTCCACTGACACTGGGTCAACATGTGTACAGTAACACATTCCCAGTTTTACCATCATATCCTCAGGTATTATAAAATGAGCCTGTGTGCAACACTTCCAATAAAATGCTTTGCTGATACTTGAGCCTGTATGTGAGATTTTCAAACAATTTCAAATATGCGCAAAGCAAAGACTCTTGCCAGCCTGTGCATCTGCACAGTGTGACCAGACTTCACTTTGCACTTTATAGATAGAAAATGTCTCAAAGAATCTGTAGTCCATGAGGTAGCTTATTTTTATGGCTGTCTATGCCTCTCAAAGTTGAACCTCACCAATATTTCAAATTGTTGGAAATGTCGCGCACAGGCTCATTTGTTCTAAATGCCATATGTGAGCCATCAATATGTCATGCCAAATGAATTTGTGGTAACACAGACTGTGAAGGCTTACGAAGGTCAAATTTTCTTGAATTTCCAACCCTATTCAAACTGGGCTGACTGTCATACACTGGCTAATTTGATGTCATATAAATTCAAAATACTAAGACAAGCCAAGTACACCAATTTGCCTCTTAACTGATAGATAAGGTCTTCATTGCTTATAAGACAGTCAACGATTATTCATATTGAAATGTGTGGTAGTCTATGCTGCTCAATTTTCATGTTTCAAAATTGTTCGAAATGTCACTCACAGACTCTATTTAGTTTGAGAATCAGAGGGCAAACTTATCTCTGGCCCAAACAGGTCCTGTTTTTGTTTGTTTTTCAGCCGAGCCACAATTAGAAACCAGCCCTTTGTCCCGACTGACAAGATGTTGCAAACAATTTTCAGACTATACCTGCTTTACACGCATCTGCACATGCAAAGCTGGGCACTAGTCTCTATGTAACGGAGAAATTCTCTTTGTTTATTTTTCTTTTTGACAAGGGACAAGAGTAACGCTATCTACTATGCCCAATCTGATTGATACTGGGGCATGAAAATAATTTGTTTGTTTCAATGGAGCTAAATATCTTTTTCAACAATCTTTCAATTATATTGTAGTGGTTGCATCATCTAACATGAATGGTTCCCTGGTATTTCTTATACCAGTACTATTACATCATTTCCTTGCCTCCAACTGCTATCCACCAAAGGTCTGAGATTATCAACCCATTGGTGGGAGACAAATAGTCGGAGGATGAGTGCCGCCCTTGGGGATCAAACTCAAGCCCTTTATTTGACAGTCTGACTTGTCACCAACCGTGCTATGACGGCAGAGTGCATGAAAATAAAGAAATAAAGACAGAAAATTTACATCATAAACAATTTCATTGAATGTATCTTGTTTTCTATGACAATTACATTTTTATCTACCCTCTTTACCCATTACTAGAGGACATTAGTTTAGACGATTGCAATTTCAAAGAAGATGCAGACAACAATTTTAAGGAAGTCGACCCACAAAAGTTCCGCAACATTTTGGAAGTAATGAACTTTAACAGTGTTAATCTAGGTTTCCTAATGATTTCAGTAAACATTGTGAAAGTTAATGAGTTCCCAAATGCTGCAGAACTTTTGCGGGTCCATTAGCTTTAACAAATACACTTTTTTTTTTACTTGTCCCTAGACAAGTCAAAGGTGTTTTTCTACTTGTTCAGGATTAACATGAACTATTCAGCAAAATGAATAGAGATATTGAGAATACGCAGTTTCTATGCCCAAACAATGTTTTTCACCCTTTGTTAATATAATTAGAATAATTCATTTTCTGGATCTATTTAGCAGCATTTTCTAAAATTTGCCCTTGTATGAGCTTGTCAACAGAGAAAGAGGCATATTAAAAATTTACATGTGTGCAAGTAGAAAAGCCCATTTTGCACCCAGTCAGGCATGGGAATCCCATATCTCTGAAAAAATGTTTTTTGTGTCTTCATGGGTCAAAAATAAAGTGGAAATTGAAAAAATTGGCTGTAACAAGCAGATCACATATTTTTTTTTTTTTTTTTTTTTTTTCACAAAATCTTATGTTCATTTTTATACATTTTAGTCCACCAACATTCTTATATTACAGATCAAGCTACCAGTGAAATGGGAGTTGCTAGATGATGGAAACTCTATCCTTTGTTTTGTATTTCCAATGGCTATAAATGGTTAAATATCGATTAAATACAAATAAGTCTAACATGTATTTTGTTACCTCCAATTATATTGAATACCTTTTTTGCTAATCCTGATTTTTTTGTATCATGAAAGGCAGCCATTTAAACCATTCTCATGCTTTGCACAAAATATTTCTGCTCTTCAGAAAGCTTTGGCAGACAGTCTAGACTACGAACAGCCTGCACATATAGGCAGTTTCCAAGATACAGGGTTGTTTCCTATGCCCTGCTAAACCAGGTCAAAAATGAGCCTGAGCCAATAATTTTACATCTTCGCAAGGTACAAACATTGGGTATCGCTTACAATGACACAATGCAAAAATAATATATGCTGACTACATGAAGATGGATTAAGACCTTATCTATCTAGGTAGCCCACAGTAAAGATTCTGGCCAGCCTGTGCAGCCACACAGGCTGGCCAGAAGCTTTGCTTAGCGCATATTTGAAATTGTTGGAAATGTCATGCACAGGCTCAAATAGTTTGAACAGGAAAATCTGGTCTTTGTTGGTTAAAAAATATTGCAACAAAGGATTGATTAACTGTTTCAGACAATTTCTTTTTCATGCCCAATGTTTTCCTTGACAAAGTCAAATGGAACTTCTGTGGTACAGTGATTTGCACCTTTGTGAGGTTGTTGACCAAATTCGACACAATCATTTAAAAGAACATGGGAAAATAAGCAATTACCCCAATTACTCAAAATTACTGATTTAATTTCTTCAATCTTTCTTTAATTTCTGACAAGAATTAAATCTATATGACTTTTAATTGCAAGCTGGTCATTTTTCATTCTAAGTCGTCAAATTTAACATTGAAATGTCCTGTATACATTTTATTTGTTCAGGCCATGAAAATGTTGGATTAAGTAAACAAGTTATAATGGAGAAAACATTTGAGCATGCACTCAATAAATAAATTGTTCAGTGAATATTTGCTTTTAATAAGAAGCTTATTTTACAATTAAGCTAAAGATAAAATGTAGAATTCATTCAATCAACCATACATGATCAATTATACAGCCAATCTTCAATATTAACTCAATCTAGAGGTCCCAGGTTTGATCCCGGACGCGGTACTCATTCATTCCCACAATTTGTCTCAAACCAATGGGTTGATAATCGTAGACCTATGTGAGATAGCAGCTGGAGGCTAGGAAAGGATGTGGTGGTTGTACTGGGGAGAGAAATACCAGGAATCCATTGTTAGGTGCTTAAGCCTAACAACATAACTGAAAAAATACTGAAAGGGGCGTAAAACAACATCCAATCAATCAATTCAACATTAACAATGCAAGTATAATTGATAGTTTTTTGGCAATTGTGTATTTAGACCAATCTATAGGTTGGAATTCTTGTGTTTTACGAGAGCACACAATTACATATCGTAAGCGCACAATTTCATTTACCAGAGCAAAAAAAATTAGAATTATATCAAAAGCCCCACCCCCCCAAAAGTTTTTTTTTCAAAAGCATGTTCTCACATATTCTTAGAGTTTAGTTATGCATATTTTTGATAAATGCAAAAGTAATTCAGAACAACAATCTATTATTTGTAGCATGATCATCTTTAGTAGGCTGGGCCTTCTCTGGGGGTCGCCATTTTCGCCAAATGCGAAAATGAAATGAATTTGGCGATAAAAGAATGAAATTGGCGAAATGACTGGCGACAAAAAATCTGAATTTTGACCCGTCAGAGATTATTGAATTTGACATAGGCTGAGAGGATATTGTGTAGACAAGCTCATGAGTGACTATCAATTAATTGAGACAAAAGGCATGTGTGTCAACAAGTAAACTCTGGGCTACCCATAACACTTCTGTGATTGTTTATAAAAATAACTGCCAATTAAATGTTGATTGATATTTAAATACGATCCCCCTTAACGATGAGCTATATGAAAGGAACATAAGATTATATCAAGCACAGTTTTTTGAAGAAATATGGCTCCTAATTTGGCTCCTAAAATCCAAATTTGGCTTCATTTTTTTCGATTTGGCGAAAGTGATGGCGAAAAGAAATTTCAGTCCAGAGAAGGCCCTGTTAGTAGGTTACAATAAACATTGTAACCACAGCTCTGGATACAATGTCTGGGGTCACCAACTGATTGTATGAGTAAGTCTTTATTTTTGATTGCCACATTTTTCTCTGCCACCCTTTAAATATGCAAACCAGAATAAATAAGTCATAAATTCTTTGCAAAACTGATTTTGTTACATTATTTTAACAATAACAAGAGATGTTTGTAAAACATTTATGCCCCCCATAAAAGGAGGTCAATAGCCTATTATTTTTTCAATCAACAAAGGGCAATAACTCACAAAATATAATGAGTAGAGTTATGGTTCTTGTGCACTGCACTTCTCCTCAATGAGATCTATCCATCTGTGAAGTTTCCCGATTCTAGCTTGCACACTTTTTGAGATATGCTCCAGACAAAAAAACGGTCTACGGATGGACCAACAGATGGACTGACCGACAAACCTACCAGTGCAAAGCAATATACCCCTCTTCTTCGAAGGGGGGCATGATTATCCAATATAACATAGGTATGGACAAAAATCCCATTCATGCTTTTAATATATAATATCTTGGCACTTTTAAATGTAAGTCATGATCTGACCTTTAGTATACATTCTGTTGAATAAACCCTTAGTCAACCAATAAATTTAAGACTTGTCAAATCAGAATGGGTTAATTCTGAGAGAAAACAAATAGAATGCCAAGTTGCTTATAGGTTTTAAGAAATATATACTTATCACGGGCAATTACTCTGTTTTTACACAATAATTTCTAAGATGACTAAATCTGTAGCAAAGCAAAATGTTACCCCCACCAGCGCTTTTTTCCAGTATTTATATAAAGTTTCATGATCCTATATACCGTATTACTCCTAATTAACACTCCCGGGAGCTATACATAACATGGTCAGGGAGCTTCTATTTAGTATGCATTTTCTGATTTAAAAAATCTTAAAATTGATGTTTTTTCCGGCCCTTTTCCCTATAATTTGAGGTGAATTTCCTCTATACAATCATAAAAATAATTGTTTAGAGAAAATTCATCTCAAATTATAAACCAAGTCTCCAAAAGTGCCTAAAATTTATGCATTTAAATTGGATTTTCTTAGTAAAAACATGTAGGGGTGCTACTATCATTAGAGGAAAATCATAGAAGAAGTCTCCAAAAGTGCCTAAAATTTATGCATTTGAAGTGGATTTTCTTAGTAAAAACATGTAGGGGTGCTACTATTATTAGAGGAAATACGGTATATCACTTTATTCTTGAGTTTGATTCGGAAGCAAAAAGGCTTACAGGTGGACAGATGGATGGACAGACAGACATGATGAAACCAATGTACCCCCTATGCTTTGTAGGTGGGGAGTGCAGTTACATTAAAGTAAAATAACCAATAACTAAACGAGAATCACCTAAATATTTAAGTTACTATTTATACACACATTAAACACTGTATTTGAAGAGCACTGAGTGTCTGTAATCCCTTTTTCTGGGGTATTTGGTGGGGTCTCATAAATGAGTCTATACATTTGGGAACCTTGTAATCGTTTAAACATTTCCTTCGATTTCACCAATTCTTTTGTCTTTGATAAAATGTCTTTCACATTCTGAAAATATAAAAAGATGTCTTTGTAAAATGCCAATGCCCTTAAAATGGCAACTTATCTATCTAAAAGAGTGACCTTGATGATTGACCTTCATCTTGTCAGATGACCTTGACACTCAAAGGTGCAAATTGATGAGAGAAACCTTTATGCCAAATAAAAACAGTAACTAAATAGCATTTAGTTATGGAGCATGTTAAGTCTGCAGGTTAAGTTTTTGAAGATTGACACACAGACAGACGGACAGACAGTAAAACCATTTAAACAATATGATCCTGATCTATCTTTGCTTGGACATAAAATGATATAAAACCTTGATTAAGGTAGTGGACCCATTATATATTTCTGTAACATTTCGGAAGTTTTGAACTTAAACAGTGTTAATTGAGGTTTCCTTATGATTTTCATTTGGAAACCTTGGTCAACATGGTGAAAGACCATGAGTTCCGAAATGTTGAGGTTGACTACCTTAACCCTTTTTCCCTTTTACGTTTTTGATTTCGGTCTGGTCTATAATGTAGGATGTTGCAGATGAAATAGAAAAGTGGGTGCAATCTAGAACTAAGCAATCCAATTATGTGCTTAATATATTGTGGGCAAAAGAGAAATTGCTTGTTACAAACCCAGCAGGGGCTCCTTCCTCACAATCTAGAGATTGATAGATCAACATAATACTGACAGAGGTAACCAGGCTTGGCTCATAATTCAGGTATAATCCACTATTAATGCCCTGGCAGGGCGGAGCCTAAGTAACAGGTCTTTGCACTCAAGGGTAAGGAAAATCAGCTTTTATTTAAGATAACTTACTTCTTCAGAGAGTCGACATAAATAACTCAAGATTTTTAATTGTCGATTCATAAAAAAATACTTGTAACTTCAGCTTAATCAAGGCCTCAGTAACCAAACGATGACATGTGTTCACTCTCTCTAAGCTCTTGAATCCTTTAGGATTTAGAATACAGTTATTTGCACTTGTTAAGGATAATTACCGACCTAATTTGAAAGAGACCCAAAGTATTTAAAAGTAAACTCGACAGATTAGGTCACCTCTAAGCCACGCCCTGCTGGGTCATTTATAAAGCAGAATACCATTCATAACCTATGTTGTACACAAAACACCATAAAGTGTCCAATTTGAATGCAAATTTCTGTATATTTGGGGAATTTATTTTTTGCCACTTTGTAAAATCAAACAGAAAGGTTATGCTGCTCATAAGAAACTTATTTCACCTGACCTAAAATCAATTCTATAGATGCAATATAATAAGAAAGTATTGACCTTTAAATTGTCATGCTGACACCTGAATATTCCTGCTTTGGTAGGAGGTATAGTCAAAGATCAGCCTGGACATGTGCAGTCTGATCTTAGTCTGATCTTAGTCTATACCATCTTATTTTCATTTTTTTTAAACAGCATAATAAATATATTATCAAAATAAACACTGACTCCCAATAAGCACATCCATTGCTCTCAGACCTTTCATTTTGCAGCAATTTTACAAATGTTTTGATTCAACATGAAAAGGGTAAAGTCTGGAATGGTTTAAAAAAAGATTAAACTGACCTTATTCATATCATCAACTTTCATAGAACAAGCACCAAGCCTTTCATCTATTGAATCTTGGTTAATTGAATCTGCACTGTCAACCAATAGTTTGTCTAACTGTGAACAGCTGTCTTCTATAGTCTCAGAATTTGCCGTGTGAACCTGGATAAAAGACCTAAACATAAGAGAGTGGTGACATATCTGAACCTAGAATAATCTGTCTCGAAGGACAAGATTACAAATTTTTCAAGGGTTCAACACTAACACGATCTCAGGCTACTGAGGATCCAAAAATTATGGGATGGATCCCATTAGTTTAAGGTAGTGGACCCGTATAAGTTTTGCAACATATCAGAAGTAACAGACTTTAACAGAGTTTACCATGGTTTTCTAATGATTTTCATTAGGAAACCTCGGTCAACATTGTTAAAGTTCATGGGGTCTGAAATGTTGCGGAACTATTACAGGTCGACTACCTTAAAGCAAGATATTTTATATTTCCTTCTATATCCATATGATTAAGGTGTTCTTTCTATCAGGATCTTTATGTTTTCAAGTCCAGGTTCTAACTCCACTTTGTACCTTATCGTTGCAGGGGCATACAAATAAGGGGTCCAAGGCTTTTAAATGACTCCTTATTATAGATCTTGGTGTCCTTTCAATGTATCATTTATCACTCTAAAGTTAAAGACATTTTGAAAATATTCTGTGAAAATGAGAATTTTAAGCTTTTTTTTTTCTTTTTCTGACAATAATTCTTAGCTAATCATGTGACAAATTTTTCTATTTGAACACATTGATTAATTTAGGGGTGACTATTGAGTTCAAAATTAGTATCGCGATAGTAAAGTTGCTATTGGTATAGTATTGCAATAGTCAGAAAACTATTGCAATACTATCACAATAGTTGTTTTTACATATAAATAGATAACAAGAGCACCGCCTATGGGTGCCTACGCTCGGCTGTAAGTGCTGTATGGTAAAAAAACTAATGGATGGTAAAAAAAAACAAGTAGAAAAAGGGGCATAATTTGCAGAAAATGCTTTTAAAGTTATCCCCCTTGAAAGAAGATGTTGCTCTTTTGATGGTGAATATGCGTGCCAAGTTTCAAGTGAATGCCTTTAGTAGAACCAGAGAAATCACAAATATGTCAAAGTTTTGACATTTTTTGCACAAGTTTGACCTTGAAAAATAACCTTTACCTTGACTCATGACTTTGAACTTGGTACCAGCATAAAGTGCTTGTCCCAGGCAATCTTCATGTCTAATATGTAGAACCTATCACTTACCATTCAAAAGTAATTGCAATATGTCTAAGTTTTTGCAATTTTTTCACAAGTTTGACTTTGAAAAATGACCTTGACCTTGACTGATGACCTTGAACTTGGTACCAACAGAAAGTGCTTGTCCCAGGCAATCTTCATGTCAAACATGTAGACCCTATCACATACCATTCAAAAGTTATTGCAATATGTCAAAGTTTTTGCATTTTTTTCACAAGTTTGACCTTGAAAAATGACCTTGACCTTGACTGATGACCTTGAAATTGGTACCAACAGAAAGGCCTTATCCCAGGCAATAATCATGTGGAATATGAAAGCCCTATCAATTCCCATTCAAAAGTTGTCACAAAATGTCAAAGTTTTCGCACGACGACAACAACGACAACGACACCAAGGCTATAGCAATACCTCGGGTTTTCTCCGAAAACAGCCGCTCCTAAAACAGCCAAGCTAAAAATCAATGTTAAAGTGTCCACCTTTTATTAGACAGTAACTTTATTTCGGTCTTCTAAGATACTGTTTACCTTGTCAATAGCTAGTAAATGATCAAATCATTTAATTACAGATACTCCCTTAAAAATAAATGGATTTCACCTCATTCTCTGATAATACATGCAAAAAGGCAGCATTGTTACTACATTTACTTCTACTTTCATTATCAAAAAAAAACTATTGTAAACTATCGATAGTCAGAGGAACTATTGCGATATCTATTGACTTGAAAAAATGCTATCGACCTATTGCTTTTGCAAGGTGAACTATCATGATACAGCGATAGTTCGACCTATTGTTATACCCCTATTGACTATGGCTACTTAGAATGTCTAATAATCCAGAGTAATCTTCCCTGCAAGCCTTGCATTTGATTGAATCGAGTCAAAGGACACCAGTATTTTTTTCTGTGTTCTTTGTATCAATATATGAGTCTCGGACTAGGAAAACCTACATTTGTTAAAATACTGGTCAAGGCAATACAATTCCATAGATAAAATAACAATTTAGAGCTTGAAACAATAAAATATTTTAGAATGAAAATAAATCAAACAACCATGAGGGGAATGGAAATACACAAATTCTCCCCTTGTCCCTGGACAACAAAATAATGATTTTCTTTTCTTGTCCAAGGTCAAAATGAACTTATTTGCAAAAAAAGGTAGAATAGACAAATTTTGAGAAAACATTGCTTAATATTAAGAAAATGCTGAAACAGTAAATGCTAGTTTTCTTTACTTGTCCAGGATCAAAATGAACTTATTTGCAAAAAAGAGAGAATAGAAGAATTTTGAGAAAACATTGCATTAAAAGTAGACAAGAGGACCATGATGGTCCTATATCGCTCATCTTCGTCTCTTCGAGTCCTCCCTTAGCAAAATTAAATGCTTTAAAGATCATTAAATGACCATTAGATTATTCAAAGAAAGACATTATTCTATTCCTATTATCCCTGCATAAGTTTCTTTTCTAAACCAGTTTCATGTGACCTGGCCAACATTCTGCCCAAGTTTCATGACTATTGAACCAAATTTGTGGTCTCTAGAGACTAGAGTGTAACATAAATTGTCAGGCCCCTTTTCCCTTAATACTGCATGTATCCTTCCCTTTTTCAAAAGGATTCATCCTCAAGACATGGCCAACATTCTGATCAAGTTCCTTGGAGATTGGTCCATATTTGTGGCCTCTAAGAGTGTGAACAAGAAAATTGTTATTAAGATCCTTTTTAGCGTGATATGGCATGGATCCTTCCCATATTCAATAGGGTTCATTCTTGCATCCTGACCAACATTCTGACCAAGTTTCATGAAGATATGGCCATATTAGTGGCCTCAAGGGTGTAAACAAGAAAATTAGCATTAAGGCCCCTTTTCCTGTGATATGGCATGGATCCTGCCCATTTTCAAAAGGGTTCCTCCTGATAACATGGCAAACATTCTGATAAAGTTTCATGAAGATTGGGCCATATTTGTGGCCTCTAGAGTGTAAACAAGAAAATTGGCATCAAGGCCCCTTTTCCCTTGATATGGCATGGATCTTTCCCCTTTTCAATAGGCTTCATCCTTGTGACCTGGCCAACATTCTGATCAAGTTTCATGAAGATTGGGTAATATTTGTGGCCTGTAGAGTGTAAACAAGAAAATTGTCCTTTAGGCCCCTTTTCCCTTGATATGGCATGGATCCTTTCCAATTTCAATAGGCTTCATCCTTGTGACCTGGCCAACAATCTCACCAAGTTTCATGAAGATTGGGCCATAATTGTGGGGTCTAGAGTGTAAACAAGAAAATTGTCTTTAAGGCCCCTTTTCCATTGATATGGCATGGATCCTTTCCATTTTCAATAGGGTTCATCCTTGTGACCTGGCCAACAATCTGACCAAGTTTCATGAAGATTGTGTAATATTTGTGACCTCTAGAGTGTAAACAAGAAAATTGTCTTTAAGGCCCCTTTTCCCTTGATATGGCATGGATCCTTCCCATTTTCAATAGGGTTCATCCTTGTGACCTGGCCAACAACTTGACCAAGTTTCATAAAGATTGTGTAATATTTGTGGCCTCTAGAGTGTAAACACTAAGATTGTTGACGCCGGACGACAGACGACGCACGACGGACATTCAATGATCACAAAAGCTCACCTTGAGCACGATGTGCTCAGGTGAGCTAAAAAGTTGAAACCAGCATTTTCTTCATTAAAAACAATGTTTAACTTTTCCTCCCTCTGTCTGTTACAAACATTAGGCTTGTTCCATTCCAAGAATTGCCCTAGTATTAACTTGTCCACTGACAAAAAAAATGTAATTGCCTGGATAAAAAATGTCATACAATTTGAATCAGGGCTAGTGTTTAACCTTTAAACCAGAGTTTTGACTCACCAAAATCCCATTTTGACCCTCAAAAATTACCAGCAAGGGGTCATTTTGACCCACTAATATTCCGTTGGAAGTCCTGTTCAATATAAAAGATTTTATAGATCAATTGTTTTCTCTCCTATGCTTACAAAAAGATCTATAGAAATGAAACAACATAAACAATAAAAGTGTGTCTACACTTTATTGTTTATATTGTTTCAGTCTGTTATATAGATTACTTTAAAGACTGATAAGTTCTCATCTTTTTCTCTTTTTTCTCTACAAAACCTGTTTTGACCCCCAGAATTTTATGGTCAAGGGTCAATGACTCCCAAATTTAAAAAGCTAGCACAAGCCCTGTTGAATCCTTACGCTCAAAGATAAGTATTAAACCCAAGAAATGTACAGAAAATATACCTGACAGCGTGTTAAATGCCCCCATTCCTTTTTATAGACCTTTTTCACTCTCCCTTTTATCTTGGAAGGGCAGGTTTTTCGTAGGTGTGTAACGAGCTCCATTTGATTCTGGACTTTATCCATCAGCTCTTCATCAATAAATTCCTGTTTTTTTGTGTCAAATGGTTCATATTCTGAAAAAAAAATAGCGGAAACAACATAATATGTACATATTTTAAATAATGCTGTTGACACAGGTTTGTTAGTAAATGGAAAAATACATTGCGTACGATAAAGGGTTAGGTCTCATTTGAATATCTCTCATTTGAGTTTCATTTAAAAACTAGACTAATATCCACCAACAAGTGCTTGGCCATAATGAAATACCATTTACAATCAAAGGGCCATTACTCTGTCAAAAGTCAATGCACTATGACCAAACATGGCATGCACATCTCTATTTGATAATGATCAGACCTGAAAAGTTTGAATGAAATCATTCCATCACTTGCAGAGAAATTGAGCAGATATCAAATAGCTACAGATGGCTGAACAGACCAACTGACTCCTATATATCCCATGAACATGGTTTGGTGGGGGTGGGGGTGAGTGTGGGGGTGGGGTGGGGGATAAAACACATCAAATTATTCAAAACTCATTCAGTTCATTCAATTTCTTTTCGGTGGTTTATTGAGAAATAACGGTAGATTATCACTTGATAATCTCACTACAAAAGCATTGAAATTATCAAAAACTTATACCCTGCTTTTGTGCATTTCATCATATCTGACGTCATCTATGTGGGGCAAAATAAGTGACGTCAAAATGAACGTTGCATAGCAATCACATGCATAATGACGCGCTATACGTAAATATGTCCTAGAAATTTCACATTTTGTCTCATTTTTGCAATAAAGAAATAGAATAATAGGGGTTTTTTTTTCAAGTAAGATCGATTAATATTTCATTTTGTGAACAACAAAAGCTATATTTACCACCATTCATGATAATATAGTTTTTGTTGTTCACTCAATGTATATTAATCGATCTTAAACTTAAACAAATGATTATCCTCTATGTCATTGATTTTAACTGTAAACCATTTATTTGGGTAGGCTGTTGCAGAGTCAACACCTCTGATGCCGTTCATGAAAAATACAAAGTTTTGGCATACAATGGACTTAACCCTTGTCATGCTCATCCTGGAATACTCCTGCTTTAGCAGGAAGTATGGACAAACATCAGCCTGCACATAATGTGCAGACTGATCTTAGTCCATACAACCTGATTTTCCTTTTTAAACCAGAAAAGTTTCAGAAATCAAATTTTCAAAATCAAGTGATGACTCGAATAAGGAAATACAGAGCTTTCAGCGCTTTAATTTATACATATTTTTTGCCAAGCTTTTCTATTCAGCATGACAAGGGTTAAGGCAGCCTGCACAGATTATCAGTCTGACCTTACCAGGGTTCCTAAAAACCACCAAATGGAATCTTGTACCCCCTAATTTTTGAAAGCAGCCTTCCTTGTCTCATATAGTGGGTGTACATGCATGCTGCAAAATAACCATTTTTACCCCCATATTGAAGAAGCATTGGGAACACTGCTTACTATTCTCTACCTGCTTCATACTCAATTATTTGGGGGAAAACTGCTTAAAATATCAAACAAGAGTACCGCCCATGGAGGCCTATGCTCACCTGTTTGGTCCTGAACATCGGATAAAAAATCTTCACAGATAAAGGGACAAAATTCATCATAATCTATTCCCCTTGGTAGGTTACTTTTTTTAATACCAACAGTGTCTGCCAAGTTTCAAGTGAATTCCTTTAGTAGAACTATAGATGTCAGAAAATGACAAAAGTTTTCAAACAGGGACACTGAAACCTAGGCTATAACAATACCTTTGACTTTCCCCAAAACCAGCCGAGCTAAAATCTGTGAACTTTCTTGGAAACAGAACTGAAAATTAGCAAGATAACGGAAAATGGGCCTGTTTTACTAAACATCTTATGATCATTTTTTTGCGTAAGTCAAAAACTAAAGTTGCTTCTACAGTAGTCACTAAATATGGAAATCTGCCATGCATCATCTCATTGGAATTGTCTTCAAAAGACGATTCCAATGAGATATTGCAAGGCAAAATCTATTAATGAATGAAAACACTAGGTAGCATTTGAGATTTTGACCTACGATTAGTTTTTTTGTAAGCAGTCTAGTAAAACTGTCCCCTGCTACCCTTACACATCAATCACATACCAGGTTCAGAATCGTCCCTTGCGTCCTGCTCCTTCATGGCAATGTCCATTTTCTGTCCTGAATTGACCACTGACTCGTCCATTCTTTCAGTGAAGCTTATATGATCCCTTTTGTCTCTAACAATCAATGACGGGTCCATTTTGTCTGATACCATTTGGTAGGCAATTCTATTCGTTAATTATAAAATTTAAGAGAAAACCTGAAATGAAGAATGCCATATTTAGTGATTGACACTAACACATGTGTCAATCAGACTCCCAACACGCAGGGAAATTGGCTAACACTTAGGGGCCTAGACTTTCAAAATTTAACATTAGGGGTATTGACATTTTCCAAAAACTCTAGGGGCCCAGCCGAAAATCTAGGGACCAAGGGCGACTGGGCCCCTGCTAGTCTTTTTCCCTGCAACTTGTGTAATTAAGGAGTCAAAGCTCAAATTAAGGAGTCCAAATTTTTATATTTCATAATGGGAGAATATTGTTGAAAAGAAGAAATTGTTTCTTGTAAACAATTTCTTCTTTGCCACTAGTTTCTCCCCAAAGAAGATGACCAATTTTCTTTCAAAATACTACTAGTTCCAAGCAAATGTTATCTTCAACAACTTTTGTATTGAAAAGTTCTTTTGTTTCTCAAAATATCCTCAATTGATCCTGAGAGTCCATCTGGCTCCTTACATACAAAATGAATGAGTCTTAACTGCTAAAAAGGAATCTCAGACTCCTGGACTCCATTTAGTGTGAAACCCTGGTATGTTAACTAGAAAGTAATAATATTTCCAATAAATTCAGTAGATAATACCAACTGTTTGTTAATGAGGTTTCTGCAGAAATTTTTTTTGTTAGGATTAGGATCCTTCCAAATATTAATAAATAAGGGATCTCTCCCTTCATTTACATAGCTAAACTTTATGAATTTTGTTTGAGTTGTGAGCTAAGTACATTTGATGTTTCAAAATCTTTGTATTGTTTTAGTTTGATTTTGCACAAGGGTCTGGTTGCTCTCAGGAATTGAGTTGGCGGTAGCCCGGTACCAACCCCTCAACCACTTAATACATCAGGGCTTGTGCTAGCTTTTTAAATTTGGGAGTCATTGACCCCTTGACCATAAAATTCTGGGGGTCAAAACTGGTTTTGAAGGGGTCAAAAAAGAGAAAAACTTATCAGTCTTGAAAAAGTAATCTATATAACTGAATCAACATAAACAATAAAGTGTAGACACACTTTATTGTTTATGTTGTTTCATTTATATAGATCTTTTGTAATAGTATTAAGAGAATAATTGATCCTTATAATCTTTTACATTGCATTGGTCGCACCACTAGAAATTTAGTTGGTCAAAATGACCCCCTTCAAGAAATATTTGGGGGTCAAAATGGGATTTTTGGGAGTCAAAACCCTGGTTTAAGGGTCAAACACGAGCCCTGTACATCATGACAAGTCTCTGGCTTTTTCTTCTTGATTGTAGACTGGGCAGTTCTAGTTGTTTAGCGGTCTTTGGAATATAGCCTTCTTCCTGGGATTTGTAGTCATTTTTGATAAACATTATGACTCTGCTTTGTACTCGTTAAGGCTATCTCGGTCTTTTGGAGATATGGGTCCCACATAATTGGATCCATAATCCATAAAAAATCTAACCATGGAGACATATGCTATCTTTTTGTATTTTCTCTGTAGAATGTTTGAGGTTTCTGCGCAGGAATCCAAGGGTTGAGCTGGTAGTGACTTTGTTGATGTGAGTACCCCATTTCAGATCAGAGGATATTTGTAGGCCAAGATAAGGGTTGTCTTTGACTTCTTCTAGGATGTGGTTGTTTAACATGTAGAATTTGGATAGTCTTTTCTTTATACTCAGTATGTAGCTTTTCTTTGCATTAAAGCGCATTCCCCAGTCCTTTGCCCAAGCTTCTTGTAGGATTAACTGGTCTTTATAGGAGTTAATTTGTTCTATACAGGAGGCAGTCATCAGCAAACAGACATACTTTTGATTTTACTCTTTCTGGTAGGTCATTGATGTGACAGAGATATAAGAGGGGACCAAGGACTGTGTCCTGTGGCACTCTAGATTCTGCTGGTACAGAATTTGAGAAGTTGCCTTCTACTGCTGTTTTCATTGTTCTTTCTGTAAAGAAAGTTTTAAGCCAATTTAAGATGTTTCCTTTGATCCCATAGTGTTCGAGTTTGTGAAGGAGCTTTGTGTGGGGGTCCTAATCAAATGCCTTCAAAAAATCTAATATTGTGACGTCCACTTGTTTTGATTTGTCATATTCAATCAGGAAGTTGTTAAGAGTTGTTAATAATTGTGTTTCGCATGAGTATCCCGATTTGAATCCATGATAAATAGGTTCATGAGGGTGTTGTTATTTTCAAAGTGTTTTAGCATGTGACGACAGATGATATGTTCCAGTAATTTGCAGGGTAAAGATGTATAGTCCAACTCCGTATTTTCGCGAACGTCATATTTTCACGGCAATCGAATTTTAGTGTTATGCCTGCTTTGTTGGTTGTAAATTGATGCACATTTTGTGAACAAACCCTATACGTATCTACCAGAATAAGAAGTTCAATAACGTCTTGAATTTTTTAATATAAAATTAATGAAAATGTCAAGGCATTAAAAATCGACACCATGTTCCATCATTCAGCCACCCTCTTTCCAAATTACCTCCATTTTCTTGTTTTAAATGGTTCACAGTCAACTCGGCCTGTGAATAACTCGGCCCGTCAACTCGGCCTGTTTATATAGAATATAGGTACATGAATGTCGATGAAATATAAATATTTTGGGGACCTCATGTGCTTTTTTTAATAATGAATAAATATTAATTATTTGATAATCACTCGTTAAATTTTTTTTTATAATTATAATCTTACTTTTTACTTAAATTATTTTTTTTTCTCAGCACAAAAGAAGATGACAAGTTATATATGTATCAAATATGAAGATCGTAGATTTTAGTCATCAATTGTGAATTTGCACCTCCTTTAAGTACACTGCACACATTGATAAACTACCTGATAAGTGTGCTTATATATCCATTTACTAGGCTAAACACTGTATAAGTTATATACAGGCCGAGTTGACGGGCCGAGTTTTACACAGGCCGAGTTTTATGCGGGCCGAGTTTTAAACAGGCCGAGTTGACAGGACACCTTTTAAATTCATATATAAAATGCAACTTTGACCTATACATGGTAAATAGACACCAAAGAATGTAAAAGAATGGGAAAATCAAATGTTTGGACCCTAATAAATTCTTTGAAGAAAGATTTTGTCAACTACTGTGGAAATATGGGGGAACGGACAATTGCCCTCCCGGATGATTGCCCTCCCGGATAATTGCCCTCTGGACGATTGCCCTCCGGACAATATCCCTCCCAATAAAGTAGCAACCCGGACTATAGCCCTCCCTATATTTTTCTTCCATTCTTCACTTTTGCTTAGGATTTTTTGTTCTTTATTTGATTTGTTATTGTTCACTTGAAGTTCATTTATAAAAGAAATAGAAATTGTTTCCTTTTCATTTATTATATGTAGATCAGATTTTTTATTATTATTTTTTATATATAAGTGTTTGTAACAAGTAGAGTTATTTAAATTACATGCTTGTAAACTGTTCTCTTTAATCTGTTTAATTGAAACTAATCAAATGGAATATACTCATTTCAATGAATTAACATAAAGGATAATATTAATAAGTTGTTTAAAAAAAAACAGCGTGTTAATATTATCTTTCATTTTCATACATTTATCTAAATTTAAAATTTGAGAAAATTTTCAGGTAAGCCTGAGAAAAGTTTTATAACCTCTGCAAGTTCTAAAATAATCGTTGCATATCCCAGAAGAAGTAACATCCAAAGGGAAATTACTATGGCTGTTGCATATCCATCCATTCAATATATGTTGATATAAAGGGAGGGCAATTGTCCGGGAGGGCAATTGTCCTGAGGGCAATTATCCGGGGGGCAATCGTCCGGGAGGGCAATTGTCCTACACTCGGAAATATGACGTCCTGACTCAATATGGTGCTCATGATGGTGGTCAACAACCCGAAGCATTTTCAGCTAATAATTTCCTAGCAAGACCCATAAAATTCTGCTGATTTACAGATCAAGGAACAGCCTTGTAATGTATATTCTTTTTGTTCTTGATTTGTCTTTATTTAAAGCCAATTCATAATGGACCGATTCACAATTTGACTAGTTTGTACCGTGAAAAATACGAAGAGCCATGGTAAGAGAAACTGGGCGGTTTGACTAGAGAATTCGCTCTGACCATACATTTGCCATATATCTAACGTGCACACAGACATATAACAATAATTTCTTCTGGAATAACTACCGTTTTTATCGGATTTGCATCGCATAAAATGTTATTGTCAAAGTGTTTTTCATACTGATTGTTTGTATTGGCCGCCATATTTTGCGCATGCGCACTTTTATCGGTGTCCCTAAAATACGAAAAGGTGCAAAAAGGTGTTAAAGGTGCTAAAAGGCGGTTAAAGGCGCAAAAGGTGCTAAAGGGTGCAAAAAAGTTGTTAAAATGTGCTGAAGGGTGCTCAAAGATGCTTACACAGTAATAAAAGCTATTGATTCAGTTGAATGTTCTGTTTGTGCATGCCTTCCGTAGTTTTCGTAGTTTCATAATTTTCTTATGTCATATGGTGTATAAATTATTGCTATGGTCTTAAGGGAAGTAAGTTGCAGTGGATATGCAATAAGAGATACCTGCCCGGAGATATATTGTGTATGATTATAAATATGGACAGAGTCGACTCAGTTTTCCTGAATTCGATTCACAGAAGCGGCTATCAATCTTGGTCTATCATTGGCCCACACATTCGGCGTGAGTACTGGGGAAACTTTCAGGAAGCAGAATTGAGGGGGATAAATCTAAGTTGTTAAAACTTGTTTTTCCGATCTATGTAAAATAAATAGGTTTAAACCAACGATAGCCGCTCCCGGGAATCGAAGTCTTTAAAAAGTACAAGTACATTAACCTATGTTTCGTTCTTAGTACATTTTTACAAGTTCGATTTTCATTTTTCACAGCCAAATTGTAAGGAAAAATAAGTGAGGTAAAAAGAATGATAGTTTTATAAAGCTATTACAAAAAATGAAACAGTGATTATAATTACCACTGGTATTGTTTTTCACGAAAAGAAGCTGAATTCCTTGGCTTATATATGTACATGTATATAAAACAAAATCCGATTTTGAAATAACTGCCTGTTGTACGGACACTATTGAAATTCTGAGTTAAGAAATGTGATAACGGTTTTCCGTACATGTTAACTCGTTAACCTGCATAAAAATAATCATAATTCATTTATTCATGAAAACTGTATATGAATGCTTTGCATGATCATGTAAGATACTTTGACTCAAACTTCAGTATCACATCAGGAAGGGATTCCCGGGCTTTGTTTGAACCCCCTTCTTTGGCCTTATCTTCTTTAGCTTTATCTTTTCATTTTTCATGGGGAAAACTTCTCGTTCTTAAGCTTGAATACGAGCTTACCGTTACAGAAATCATTGGTCTACCATTGCGTACCACTCCAATTCAGCAACAAAACGAGGGGAATTCAACATGCAGCTCTTCTTCTTGATCTTAACATGCGGTTCTCCATCTGGATCGTGATATGCGTCATTGAGGAATTCGTTAAGAAGATATTGCAACACAGATAAACACAATCCACCAATGATAAATGTTAAATAAATTGTAGTTAATTTTTTTTAATGGGAAATCGAATAAGAGACGATGAGGAACACTAATTCCCCCAAAACGGGAATTTCCCAAGTTTGCCATTGCAAATTGCCCTTGACCGAACCAGATGGTACTGACCTTGGAATAAAATTATCCATATCGAATACAGCTGTAAAATTAATTTGACAGGTTATTTTCGGTATTAATGGTTAAAATTTTAATATGAGCATCGAAATATGCCTTCTATTAAATGCAGACTGATCAGATATAACTCCAAACCAGATTTGAGTATTGTATTGTAACTTTTTTTTAAGTTTTGGGTTAATTTTTTTACTACGACCCTAGTGAAATGTCACTTTCTGGTTGTTTGTTGTTTTAGCTAGCAGCATACCAAGTATTAGAACTCTTACTTTAAAAGTAAAAGGATAGAATTTATTTGAATGTGTCTGGCTTGTTGGGCGAGTGGTTAGCGCGCCCGAATCGTTACCTGGTGGTTGTGGGTTCGATCCCCACCGGATACAGGTATTGTATTTGGGCAGGACACTTTACAAGCAGGGCCCCAGTCCACCCAGCTGTAGAAATTGCTAGCAGTGGTTAAGAAACCATTGCCTTTCTCTCTAAGTGCAGGATATGATTTGGAATGAGTTGGAACCACAATGGAAATAAGATTCATTCGACCCTTTATCGTGTTATCGTCGAGAAAAAAAAAGAAAAAAAAGAAAAAGAAAAAAAAAGAAATAAGAAGATATTTAGTTCACAGGTTTTGGGCATAGGGATCAAAACTTTGAAATTGAACTTAGTTAAATACCTTCCCTTTTTGCTTCTTATTATAAGAAGAAAAGTTTTTGAAAACAAACAGACAGACGGATGTTGGCAAAATAATATGCCATAATCTTTTGATGCGGGAACATAACAAGTTACTATCACGCATATGCGTATTTAATGTTGTTTTTTGGTGATATTCTGATATCTCAAGATTTTTAACAATTTGCAAATTGTCAGAAATATTTTTCAAAAATATTATATGGGCAGAGATTGCAACAAAAGTGCTAAATTCTCTTAAATTAACTACTTTTTCTGATCTATTTTTTTTTTTAAATCAGCCTTTTTTTTAA
Organism: Fragum whitleyi; assembly: GCA_948146395.1. NCBI lineage: Eukaryota > Metazoa > Mollusca > Bivalvia > Cardiida > Cardiidae > Fragum > Fragum whitleyi. The sequence goes on from OX411544.1 coordinate 30,404,035, forward strand.
ATTTTGGAGGCCCTTAAATTGAAACTTGTGTTGCTCGACTGGCGTTGTGTAATTGACTTTTAAAATGATTTTAGATTAAAAGAAAGAGGTCTCTTTGATTTTGTAAGTCAGTTTCAATAGTGTGTGATATGCGAATTTGATCTCGGAATGAAAATTGTCAAGTTGCTCGATTAAGGGAGACTGTTTTTAGGTCTTTCAAGTCAGTGTACCTTTGCGCAAACATCACACGATGTAACATAATTATGTAACCAATCTATTTTTTCTTCACATGGAAATATCACAATTAAGTTAATGCTACTTTCAGTGTAGTTTTCAGGGGAATATTGCAATGTTGTCCAGAGTGTGGATGAGCAAATTTCATAGCTTAAGGTGCTCGAATATGGGAGACTACAGACTAGTTATATTCTAAAATGATCAATTGAATAAATCAATAATAGTGTGTACAATACTTATACCTTCACCTTTTACCACTTTTTCGCCCACCTTTTAGCACCTTTTCGTATCTTTTAGCACCTTTTCGTATTTTAGGGACACCCCTCTTTTCGGCCAACTTATTTCACGCCCGGCCGGGGCCCGTTTTTCAGCTTGAAACCTGCCCTTCGTTCGGGCTGAAAAAAATTTGCAAATCGTTTTTAAATTATACCCCGCTTTACACCCAAGAATACGGGTAAAGCGGGACAAAACTTGAACCGGTTTTTCATCCTGAACGCAGGGCTGGATTGAAGCTGAAAAACGGGCCCCGGCCGGGCGTGAAATAAGTTGGCCCAATCTAATTATAAGGGATATAACTCTATTGCACCAAAGTTTTGACAAGTACGGGAAGGTGAAACATGCCTTTCCCCCTGATTAAACTAGCCAGTCTCTTCTTCAAACAACTAAGTAAACCAATGGCAAATGCAATCAAAAGATCAGCAAAGGAACATAAAATCTTCAGAACAATATGTATGAAACCGGCACAATGTAAGAATTTTAACGATTCGTACCATGGTCTTCTCGTACCCTTCTTTTTAATTAGGTCAACCCTTATTATTAATGCCAGTGTCTGAAATGAACTGCTTGAGTTGTACACTAACCAGTATGGACAAGCAAATTTGATGGCTAGGTAGGTTTTCAATAAATGTGGTCGATTACAACTTGAGGAAATTGATATTGTAAATAAGCCTAAAGGTGGGTATAGTTGTGCCTGACATTGGACTCAAACCCACATCCCCTGGAACACTAGCACGCACTTTACCAACTAAGCTAGCTGAGCACCTGGTTGTGAGTTTACCCACTTTTGATCACTGCACTCCCTCTATTTAACCAATTGGAACCAGTACCACACAGCTCCAAATTGGCTGAACCCAGCGTTCTCCATTTACTTCTGACCCTGGGCTTCCTGTGAAGATATCTGCATATGGCAAACATGGACACCAAAACGAAAGAATTCAATGCACTTGTGAGATCCAACCTTGAGTATTGCTGTTCAGTATGGAACCCGTACCACAAGACACTTAGCACGAAAATAGAAAAGTCCAATGTCATGCAGGAAGATTTGTAACCAACCGTTACCTCAACACCAGCAGTGTTACGGACATGTTGAACAATTTGAATTGGGAGTCACTAGAGTCACAGCACACAAAATCTCAGCTCACAATGATGTTCAAGATCAGGAACAATCTAGTAGACATAACAGAATCCAACTACATCACAGATGCCAAACATCTACCAAGAGCAGCCCATAAACTATGTCTCTTGCCATTGTCCACTCGAACCGACATTTATAGATATAGCTTTTTCCCTAGATGCATTCCAGTATGAAACAGCCTGCCAGCCTTGGTACCTGAGGCCCTCTCCTTGGTATCCTTCATGAGTGGGCTAGCAAACCTCACTTTCTAAGGGGAACGTTGGGTGTGAAGTATCCCCAAGCGACAGGCATAAGCTGTGCCAGCAGGGCTTTGGGCCCTGGTACGGCCACGGAAGCTGGAGTGGTTGAGTCTTGATGGGGAGAAAAACACCTGTCAACACTTTTCTTACTTTTTAGCTCGCCTGGGACGAAAGTCTCGGAAGAGCTATTGTCATACCCTCGGATGTCAGCGTCGGTGTCGGCGTCCGCATTATGTTAAAGTTTTTTATTTCTATCAATATTTATCCTAGAGGCTTTATTTTTTACAGAAACACTCATTAGGGCATAGGCTTTCATTTGAGACCAACATCCATGTCGAAATGACCTTTTGACTGTGACCTTGACCCTTTCTAAAAAACTTTAACCAAAAACTTTAACCAAAAACTTTAACCAAAAAAACTTAAACCTTGCTTATTTTTAGCTCACCTGAGCACAAAGTGCTCAAGGTGAGCTTTTGTGGTTAGGTAGATGTCCGTCGTCCGTCGTGCGTCGTCCGTCGTCCGTCGTCAACATTTGCCTTGTATGCACTCTAGAGGCCACATTTTTTGCCCGATAAACTTAAAATTTGGTCAGAATGATTGTCTTGATCAAATCTCGGACGAGTTCGAAATTGGGTCAACTGGGGTCAAAAACTAGGTCACAGGGTCAAATCATAGAAAAACCTTGTATGCACTCTAGAGGCCACATTTTTTGCCCAATCAACCTGAATTTTGGTCAGAATGATTGTCTTGATAAAATCTCGGACGAGTTCGAAATTGGGTCAGATGGGGTCAAAAACTAGGTCACGGGGTCAAATCTTAGAAAAACCGTGTATGCACTCTAGAGGCCACATTTTTTGCCCAATCAACCTGAAATTTGGTCAGAATGAATGTCTTGATAAAATCTCGGACGAGTTTGAAATTGGGTCAACTGGGGTCAAAAACTAGGTCACAGGGTCAATTCATAGAAAAACCTTGTATGCACTCTAGAGGCCACATTTTTTGCCCAATCAACCTGAATTTTGGTCAGAACGATTGTCTTAATAAATTCTCAGACGAGTTTGAAATTGGGTCAACTGGGGTCAAAAACTGGGCCACAGGGTCAAATCATAGTAAAACCTTGAATGCACTCTAGAAGCCACATTTTTTGCCCAATCAACCTGAATTTTGGTCAGAATGATTGTCTTGATAAAATCTCGGACGAGTTTCAAATTGGGTCAACTGGGGTCAAAAACTAGGTCACAGGGTCAAATCATAGAAAAACCTTGTATGCACTCTAGAGGCCACATTTTTTGCCCGATCAACCCGAATTTTGGTCAGAATGAATGTCTTGATGAAAGCTCAGACAAGGTCGAAATTGGGTCAACTGGGGTCAAAAACTAGGTCACATGGTCAAATCTTAGAAAAACCTTGTATGCACTCTAGAGGCCACATTTTTTGCCTGATCAACCCGAATTTTTGTCAGAATGATTGTCTTGATGTAATCTGGAACGTGTTTGAAATTGGGTCAACTGGGGTAAAAAACAAGGTCACATGGTCATATCATAGAAAAACCTTGTATGCACTCAAGAGGCCACATTTTTTGCCCAATCAACCTGAAATTTGGTCAGAATAAATGTCTTGATGAAAACTCGGACGAGTTTGAAATTGGGTGAACTGGGGTCAAAAACTAGGTCACAGGGTCAAATCATAGAAAAACCTTGTATGCACTCCAGAGGCCACATTTTTTGCCAAATCAACCGGAATTTTGGTCAGAATGATTGTCTTGATGAAATCTCCGAAGAGTTCAAAATTGGGTCAACTGGGGTCAAAAACTAGGTCACATAGTCAAATCTAAGAAAAACCTTGTATGCACTCTAGATGCCACAATTTTTGCTGGATCAACCTGAAATTTGATCAGAATGATTGACTTGATGAAATCTCGGACAAGCTCGAAATTGGGTCAACTGGGGTCAAAAACTATGTTATGGGGTCAAAACATAGAAAAACCTTGTATTCACTCTAGAGGCCACATTTTTTGTTCAATCAACATGAAATTTCGTCAGAATGATTGAATTGATGCAATTTTTGATGAGTATGAGATTGGGTCAACTGGGGTCAAAAACTAGGTCACTGAGTCAAATAATAGAAAATCCTTGTAAGTCAATTGTAAGTCAACCTGAACATTGTAAAAAAAGTATTATCAGTTGTACAGAGGCAGAAGAATATTTAAAAAATTAGACAGTTCATTCAGGTGAGCGATTAAGGGCCACTATGGCCCTCTTGTTTCTGTAAGCTTTAAACTAGAGACATCATTACTTCATATGCACACTCATTAGGTGATAGGCTTTCACCATAGACAAAGGTCCTTGACAATTTGACCTTGACCTTGACCCTTTGTGGACTTAGAAAAACTTTAACCAAAAAACTTTAACCAATAACTTTAACCTTGCATATATTTTTTTAATGCTCTAACCTAGGGACATCATAGCTTCATATATATACTCACCAGGTGATAGGCTTTCACCAGAGACCAAGGTCCTTCACAATTTGACCTTGACCTTTACCATTGGTGGACTTAGAAAAACTTTAACTGTAAACTCTAACCAAAAACTTTAACCTTGCTTATATTTTCTGAATGCTTTAACCTAGGGACATCATTACTTTATATACATACTCATTAGGTGATAGGCTTTTTTGAGAGATCAAGGTCCTTCATAATTTGACCTTGACCTTTTATGAACTTAGAAATACTTTTACCGAAATTCTTTTACCAAAAACTTTAACCTTGCTTATATTTTCTGAATGCTTTAACCTAGGGACATCATTACTTCATATACATAGTCACCAGATGACAGGCTTTCACAAGAAAACCAAGAGCCTTGACAATTTGACCTTGACCTTGACCTTTTATGGACTTGGATAAACTTAAACTAAAAAACTTTGACCTTGATCTTGACCTTTTGTGGACTTAGAAAGATTTTAAAGAAAAACTTCATGTTTGATACAAAGAAATTCCATTGGTAACCTCATCTGCTTGTAAGCTTTCACTTTACCCTAACCTTATACATGCAATTAAAACAAAAAAGTTTTTATATTTCTTAATTACTACTCAAACAGATATATATTAGATCATGGACTTTAACATTGAAAGAAACCACTTTGAACTTTGGTCTTTGGTCAAGCGCTGTTTGTGACAAGCAGCTGTTTGGGCGAGCTACGTTGTCCGTGGACAACTCTTGTTCTATTCTATCTGTTTTTTACATGCATTTCTTCGCTTATCTAAAATACCTTCTTTCTTTCACTAAATTTTCTCTTTAAATCTTTTCTCTCTTGCGCACAGTCAAAGTATTGTCAAGTTATGACAGTTTGGCGTCTAGATGTAGATGTAGAAACCATTGAAGTAAATAAGGGCGGAAAAATTTTGATATTGAAATGTCTCTAGACTGCAAAGGGTCTCCAATTTGAAGGTGTTGAATCAAATGCAAGACCGGGTCGTGTTTGCTATTGCTATTGTACATCAAATGCAGTTTGACTTTGTTTTGGGTTTTTTTTTGCTGTGAATAATTGAATTCAGTATCTTTATATATAATTTAGATAAATTCAAGAAAAGAAACAGATCAAACAACAAAAATGGCCAAAATCAAACTGAAGTTATGACAATCTAGTGGTTGCCAAACGGCAATATTGCAGACATATCATTATAAATGCATGATAAAATTTAGATTTTTCAGTACGTTTAAAACAATTTTAAGGATACCAGCAGAATTACAAATTCCTATGTTTTTAGCTCACCTGAGCAAAATATGCACAAGGTAAGCTTTTGTGATCATTGAATGTATGTTGCCTGTTCCCCTGACTTCAACAATTGAAGTGTTTACACTCTAGAGGCCACAAATATGGCCCAATAATGAATTATCATGAAACTAAGTCAGAATGTTGGTCAGGTCACAAGGATGAAAGAAAAAAAGAATTGTCAGGAAGGCCCCTTTTCCTGTGATATGGTATGGATCCTACCCATTTGCTAAAGGGTTTATTCTTGTGACCTAATCATACATTCAAACCAAGTTTCATGAAGATTTGACCATATTTGTGGCCTCTAGAGTGTAAACAAGAAAATTGTCATTGAGGCCCCTTTTCCAGTGATATGATTCGCATGCTTTCCATTTTCAGAAGGGTTCATCAATATGACCTGACAAATAATCTGACTAAATGTCATGAAGATTGGACCATATTTGTGGCCTCTAGAGTGTAAACACTGAAAGTGTTGACGTCTGACATAATCACATAAGCTCACCTTGAGCAGGTTGTGCTCAGGTGAGCTAAAAATGTATGTGCTGAATATTTTGAAAAGATAATTAGATAAAAGACAATGACAAAGAGAATGGACAAGTAGGTTTTGAAATGAACAATTTAATATGTGATTCTATGGAAGGTTGCTTTTGAAACTAGAGCTCAGGGCTTGAAAATTCTTGGCATTTCAACTTGTCCTGCTATACAAGAAAATATAGTGGTACATTAATTTCATAAGTGAACTTTTGCAAAATCCACTCGTCCTGCTTATATAGACAAAGAGGGAAAAAAATATGCAGGATGAGCGGACAAGTAGAATTTTCAAGCCCTGGAGCTGATCCTCCAGAAATCATGGGAAAAGGGGCCATCCTCATGGATTTCACTCAAAAGATTCTCGTTCATGCAATATAAGACCACAATACTGTATTAGCAAATTAACTTGAATCTTTCACTGGATTCACTTGAGACTTTACTTGGACTTTATTGCATAACCAAGACAGTTTTGAAAGTAACCCACTTACGACTCTACAATCGTCCCGTGAAAGTTTTATATAAATCTGATAATATTTTCGGACTTTATCCCGTAAACGACAATATTTTGAGCAAAAATCTGTAAGACCTCATCCCTTTTCCCATATTAGCTGATGGACCAGCCCCCATTTTTGAAATGAGCCTTATATGTGACCCTGCAATCATCCTGTGTAAGTTTAAAGTAAATCTGATAATATTTCTGGACTTAATCGTGTAAAGGAGAACATCTTGAGCAAAATTCATAAGGCCCCTTTCATTATCAAACAGATCAGCCCCAGTATAAAAAGCAACTTTTCTCACGACCCTTCAATTATCCTGTGAAAGTTTGAAGTAAATCAGATAATATTTGTGGACTGGGTTTACAAGAATTTGTTATTGACAAACAGATAGATGGACGGATGGGAATTTCACCAACACCATAGATTTCTGACATTCAGTCAGTAGCAACGTTCACACTGCCGGTTGCCATCTTCGCAAATGGCGAATAAAAGTTAATTATGGCCCTTATTTTTTTCATTTAGCAAATACATGGCGCCAAAAAAAAGAGACAAACTTTCTTTTTTGAGACAAACCTGAATTTTCCTCCGAACATAATCCACGAGTCAGGTGTTGTTTATCAATTATGTAATCAGGTCTGACACACGAGAAACACATTTCCTTATCCAATTAAGTTTTAATTGACAGCTTACTCAATTGTATTAGGTAAACAAGTAGCTCATTGGATGATCACCAATATATTTACTGTAGTGCTAACTAGATAGAGTCAGCAGAGTGTCTCGGGCCTTCATGTGCATCTTTTTAATGTACCGGTAGCAGTTTTGTAACAGGGCTCGTGTTTGACCCTTAAACCAGGGTTTTGACTCCCAAAAATACCATTTTGACCCTCAAAAATTTCCTGCATGGGGGTCATTTTGACCCACTGAACGTCCAGTGTTGCAACCTATGCAATATTGAAGATTATAATAATAGATCAATTGCTTTCTTCATACTAATACTAAAGATGTATATAAATGAAACAGAATAAACAATAAAGTGTGTCAACACTTTATTGTTTATGTTATTTCAGATATATAGATTACTTTAAAGACTGTTACTTTTGCATGTTTTGTACTTTTTTTTTACCCATACAAAACTAGTTGTGACCCCTAGAATTTTGTGGTCAAGGGGTCAATGACTCCCAAATTTAAAATGCAAGCACAAGCCCTGAGTTAATCAAGCAAAATACATGTTGATTAATAAATGTTTATTATCTATTTTAGGGCATCATCATTTCGAGGTTGTTTGGAAGAATGAACTTCTGGGATTTGGAAATAAAACCAAACCAAGAGTACCATTAAATGAGGACAAGGCAGTGGAACTAGGAGCAGAAATTATCGGAGAAGCATTTTTATATGCCTTTGGTGCGTCACTTTTGTTTGCTGAGTACTGGTATTCATCCAAAGCTGCGGGAAAAAAGGAGAGTGATCAGAAATCGCAGTTGACTTATATGGAAAATAGGATTAATGAGTTAGTGTTAGATACTGACACCATGAATGCACAGCTTAGAGAAATGCAAAGACTTTTACACAGTATAGATGACAATAATGTAAAGCTACAGAAACGTTTAGAGGACTTGGAGAATCAAAAGAAAAAGTCACGATGGTGACACATAATGTAGTCATAGAACCTTGTGATAGTGTATTTTGATGGGTAAGTGCAACACTATTGTAAGTGCCTATGTATTTATAGGCACTTACAATAGTGTTGCGCTGACCACTCAATTTCTTTTTACTGCTAGAGCTTTAAATAGAGGGGACTTTTCATGGCTTTTGTTAACAGGGATTGATTACATCTGTATCGGAGGTACAGATGAGAAGGGGTAGAGCCAGTCTTAAATCTTTTTTTCTTAATGAAACTCTATGTTGTGGGTACTCATTTGAATTGTCTCCATGAGTTGATTCCAACTAGTACCAACAAAACAGGGTTTGGGCCATAATTTTTGAAATATTTTTATTTATAATCCAAAATATCCTATCTACAGTACATGTAGCTCTACTGTATTGGTTATTTCTCATCAAGGCCCTATGTTCTGGGTTGTTTTAATCGTCTTTATGAGTTGTTTCCAATGAGTACCCACAACATAGGATTTGGTGGATGGTGAACAAATTTTGGCATTAAAGTTTAAAAAAATCAAAATGTCTTCAGATAATAGTATTTTAACAAAAGTCTTTATAAACCCTGCATCACTTTTTACTTACGTAAATTATCTTCTTGAGATGATTCAGATGAGTACCCACAACATTGTTTTTTGTTGAGAAACTAGGATTTTACACTAGCATCATCCTCTCTCTCTACACCTCTATTTTAATGTTTCATAATCTCTTCATTAACAAAGGACAGACCTAGGAGATGATATGGTGAGCATATTGGTCTGACAGGGTAGAGAACATCCATAGGGGTATAATGACATATTGTTAGTTGGGGACCAGAACCTCGTAACTTCAGCTTGAATAAGCTGGAGTTAAGAGGTTTTGATCGTCCTTGGACAATATAATAATATTGGTCGTTGGGGTCACTGGAGGGAGGAGGGGGTAATTTACAAATCCTTATGGATTACTCAGGCTGATCAGAGTCAAAACTTTGTGTTGACGTTACCAAAAATTTATATTAAGAAAAAAAAGGTTCTACCCATTAATTGTTCAAGACTGCTAACTTAAAATTTAAGTGATAAAGAGGATATTTGTTGGTTTCTTGAACGTATGAAACTAAAATCCTAATCACACAGTATGATTATGCAAAGTGCATTCATCCATGAGTGTGATTAGTTTTTAGTTTCATACGTCCATGAAATCAACAAAATTAATATTCCCTTCAAATCTTACAATTCGATATTGTAGAGAGTAAATGTAAAGATTTAACCCAAAAAGCATAGGTTTGTTATTGGGACTTCTTTTTGTGGAAGCTTGACAATTGGCTGCTTACTCAAAAAATCTTTTCACAGAGTAATGAAATCAAATTTTCAGCCAATCAGAATGCACAAATCTTAGTGAACATAACTAGAATTAGATTTTGTATGATCATTGACTTAATTGGACTCTTAAAACTTCAAACTAGGGAGTCCCATATAGGGAATGAATGGTCATGGACTCTGGGACTCCCCTTAACATCAAATGTCATTTCTGTAATATTTAAATGGATGTGCTCATGCTGACATTGATCACTATTCAATATAAATTGTGAATGATATCAAGGGAATAAGCTTTAACCTTTATAATTATGCAATTTTAGGCGTTTTTTCACAACCAACAAGAAAAAATAGCTTGTAACACATCAAGGGATCGGTACAAAACTATTTTAAGTACCTGTAAATATATATATGCAAATACATGTACTATAGTTTTGCACTTACCCTTAAATATGCCATGTGAAACACATACATGTATCTTTTCTCCAACAATATTATCTACACTGAAGGTCAGAAAAAAATGATGTGTTTTCTGAAATATCTTAGAGGTTGAAACAGTCTTGAATTGTGTTGTCTTGAATTTGATTAATCCTTATCCTGTCGAGTTTTATTTTGGGAACATTTAAATCTGTCTAGTACCAGTTTTCCCCAAAACGATTAAGTAGAATGCAGGCAGTGTATGCTAAAATCAGACTGCACAACTGTGTTGGCTAATCTTGGTCTATTGTTTACCAAAGCTTTTTGTAAAGCAGTAACATGCTGTGAACAGCATGAGAAGGATTAACCCTTTCCTGTTTTACAAAATTTTGGACCTATCCAAATTCAAAGGTTTTGCAGACGAAAATTTAAAGTGGATTTAATTTGAAAAATAACCATTCAGTAGGATAGAAAATATTGTGGAAAAAGAAGAAATTGCTTGTCTGAAGCAGTTTCTTCTTTTTTCACAATGTTTTCTCAATCATAAAATCACAGGCACGTAAAAAGCAAGGATTAAACAGCAAAGGATTAAAGAATTCCAAGATGGTTCATACTTTTTATTAAGGCAATATTTGGAGAAAGCTCAAGATACTGCTATAACCTTGGGGTCTTCCACAGTGGCTTTGTTCATACTGTCTGTTGCTAATAGCCTATTTTTGGCTTTGAAATTTTGTTATATATCTCTCATAATACTCGAAGCATTTGCTTTGAACTTTGAAAAAATCTCTATATAAAAGAGCTGCTGGGGGGGGGGAAGGTTTACTCCAAATGCGTTTTTGTGTTCAATTTATTATTATAATTGTTGCTTATTCTTTCCACTATCCAGCACTCAAAATCCATCACACTCAAGCCTGGCCTCAAACAACCATAGACAGCCCTCTTGTATTAAAGCTAAATATCCATGTTGATTGAATGCGGTGCCTTTGTTATTTATCTTTTCTTAGATACAGCATTAACACTTACTTATTTTATCATATTTTCTCTAATCAGAGGCCTTCCCTTATTGTAGCTTCCTATACTATATACTGATAAAAAACGACACTTCAGTTGATAGGAATTACCTGAATTTTCAGAATTTCATAAACCTTTTTTTCTTCGAGTAAAATTTCCTGTAAAGAATGATTGTTCTGAGGAAATTAAGCTCAAATTAAAGGAGAAAAAGTAAGAAGACATTAATTTGATAGAAATCTTGCCTCAGAAAATGGATACTAGTTAAAAGCTCAATGTCCATATTTTATATAGATCCTGGGAGCATTTTTTAGGAGAAATACGCAAGTTATCACAATGATAGGAGGAAACATATTTTTTTACTTTAAAGTCATAATGATTGATTGAATGATTGCAACATTCAAGTTTGAGGACCAAGTACCTTAGCACCAAGTACTGAATGTGAGGTGTTATGATTGGCCAATTGTCCTGTCCAATCAGTCTGTCTGTTCAAAACTACATAAAAGAAAAACTCCGGTTGCTATAGTAAACAAGTGAAGAAAACAGTCCTTATTACTGCAAACACTAAGGTACTGATCAGATGCATTGGTAATTGGCTCAGCGTGCAACTGTTGTAACTGCCTAAATGTTTTTTAACTGCCTATAAACATATAGGCAGTTACAACAGTTTTGCATTGAGCCATCCAAATCATTACTCCTCAGCTAATTTGTATGCAATTCTTTACAAAGGTCTATATAGTTGGTTCCCTTATTATAGAAGAGGTCAAATAGATTTTGAATGAACCTGTTAATGTACATGATCTTGACCTGTCTAAAATACTGTTGGCATGGTGTGCGTTCAGGGACCGAGGTAATAAAACTTTTCTCAGGCTCAACTGAGAATTTTCTCAAATCTAAAATTTAAATAAATGTATGAAAATAAAAGTTAATATTAATAAGTTGTTATGAATAACAACTTATTAATATTATCTTTATGTTAATACATTTGAATGAGTATTAAAACAGAATTACGCCTTTTATATCAAATTGAAATTTTTTAAATGAGAATGAGAAAAGTTTTAAAACCTCAGCCCCTGATGTGTTGAATGCTCTAGCATCAAATTCGTCATCAGAAAAAATTACAAGAAAACTTCATCTAAAGGATAAAAGCCTAAATTGGACAGAGATGAAATAGATTTCCATTGATCTGTTGATATTTAATGTTGTTTTAGTCTTTAAGATCATTTTGTGTCTATACTATGAAGTGTTTTTAATATTGTTAAGAGAATAAAACTAGTTTATTATGAACTTACGTTTTGCCTTTTACCTTGCTTATTGCTGGACCCATTATTATGACATGCACGGGGATCCAGACCCCTAACACTAGAGCTAGGATGATTAGAATTTTTGTACCTGGTACCCAAGATCTCTTTATCTGTAGGTCCTGGAGTACCCAATAATAACTCTCCATTTTTGTGACCTGTCACACGAAAAGGGACCATCTGGGACGTGTGTAAAGTGTCCACCTGTGTCAGACTGCGAGAATTGCGCAGACTGACTAGGTTTGAAACTTTTCACACTTTACTAATTTTCTGAATCTTAAATAATCAATCTACCTTCCAGTGAAAGATTTTTTGAAATGCAACCTCTGGTTGGCCTGATCTAGAACCAATTTCTTTTTTCAAATACTTATTTACAAAATTCCCAGTTGGTCCTTTTTCGCATGACGGGGTCATTTATTCGATCATCTTCTGTAATAACAAAGGCAGAACTACAATTTCTGTAAATGGGGTTGGAACATACAAATTCAAACATGGCTTTAAGGGACAGTGTTGTGAGTCTGTGTGTAAGCAGCCAGGACTCTATCTGAAACTATCTGGGCCCAAGGTAATAAAACTTTTCTCAGGCTCAGGCTCAATTTTCTCAAATTTTAAATTAACATAAATGTATGAAAATAAAAGAAAATATTAATAAGTTGTTATTTATAACAACTTATTAATATTATCTTTTATGTTAATACATTTAAATGAGTAATAAAAACGAATTACGGCTTTAGTCTCAAATTGAAATTTGAGAAAATTTTGATGTGGGCCTGAGAAAAGTTTTAAAACCTCGGGACCCTGATGTAAATCTGTTGTACCATCTGGAAATCAACTTCAGAAAAGAATTGAAAATGGACTGTTTTGAACATGGCAGTCTTCAATTCTTTTCTAAAGTTGATCCCTAAAGATACCGCACTACTTATACAATAGTCTGGTAACAAGGTATGATTCAGGACCCAAGTAGGAACATCGCCTTGCCGGATAGCCAGAGGTGCATTCGTTAGAGCAAGATGAAAAAAACATCTAATTGAGAATTTTAAGACGTTGTAATGAACTATTTTCGATATTTTGAGTGAAAATATTCGATGTTGTCATGACTACTCGTTTTAAGCCAATGCAAAACCATCTTCGTTTCCTCATTGAGATATCTTAAGATTCTTCTTGAGCGGCTTAAAAATCTCGCTTTACCAAACACTTTATCTTAAAAATCTTAATAAGAATCTTTAGAATCTAGCTCTACCGAACGCACCTCAGGTACTCGAGTACTTGTCCCAGCTCTACCTAACACACACACCCTGGCTAAGGGGTTTAGATAAGGGTATTAAGTTTGCAAATATAAAATAAATCAAAGTATCATTTTGTGGGTAAATTGATTGATTGATTGAATGGGATTTTTACGCCGCTTTGAGCATTATTTCAGTCATATTGCAGCGACTGGAGCACCTAACAATGGTTTCCTGGTATTTCTCTTACCAGTACAACCACCACATCCTTTCCTAGCCTCCAGCTGCTATCCCACATAGGTCTACGATTATCAACCAATTGGTGCGGGACAAATAGTCGAAAGAATGAGTGCCGCCGTCGGGGATCGAACCAGGGACCTCCAGATTGACAGTCCGACGGCTACCAACTGCGGCTCCCTTGGCTAAGGGGCTAAGAAAAGGGTATCAACTATCAAGTTTGCAAAAACTGTATAAAATAAAGTATCATTTGTAAATAAAAGTATCATTCAATCCTGATCAACTTTACAGAAAATTGGACAGCCTATTTCAAGTCACAAGTGCGTTTGTTAGAGCAAGATGAAAAATTAAACCCCGCTATGAGATTTTTAAGACATCATGATGAATAGTTTTCAATAATTTGAGTCAAAACATATGACTTCTTCATGACTTCTTGTTTTAAGCTTCAAATGTGTAAAAATATCTTCTTTTCCTCATTGAGATATGTTAAGATTGACTTATTTAGCGGCTTAAAAATTTTTAAATGCTTTTACTTAACTAGAGCTGCTTGAGCAGCTGATTTGCTCAATAGGCCTGTATCTACTTATATGATAAGACAAGATTTAAATGATTGAATAAATGAATGTTCATTTCTAGTAAATGAGTGTTATTGAATGTCTCATGCTGAAATATTTCTGTAAAGAGAAAATTGTAAAAGATGAATAACATAAAAAATTTATCTCCACCTGTTAAATACATATTTTCTGTCCAATAGCAATAATTTTGAGCAGTCTGAGTATCTGTCACCCAAAGAACATTCCAGTTATTTTTTTATAGGGGGGGGGGGGGGGGGGGGGGAGACTACTAGGTGTATATGGTTACAAAACATCTGTGTACTCAAAATTGGTTTTATGGAGAAATGAAACTAAATTTTCAGCAAGTGAGAGTGCACACAAATTGATAGAATCAATCAGAATATTAAAAAATCCAACACAATCTGGATCATCATTCAACGTTTCCTTGCATATAGTTAGTTCACACCGGAGGGGACTATAGGTTTGCCCTCCATCTGTCCGTCCGTCCGTCTGTCCGCTCAAATCTTGATCCCGCGATAACTTAATAACCAAGCAAACGTTTTTGATGAAAGTTGGTATATGACTAGATGGCAATGTGTAGATTATGCACATCATTTTATTTTTGTTTTTCGACTTAAATTGAGGTTGCTATGGTTACAGAAATAGTGAAAATATGGCCAAAAATGGGATCCTGCGATAAGATAATAACTAAGCAAGCTAGTTTGATGAGACTTGGTATATGACTATATGGCAATGTGTAGATTATGCACATCATTTTATTTTTGTTTTTAGACTAAAATTGTTGTTGCTATGGTTACGGAAATAGTGAAAATATGGCAAAAAATATTGGATCCTGCGATAAGTTAATAAGTAAGCAAGCTAATTTGATGAGACTTGGTATATGACTAGATGGCAATGTGTAGATTATGCACATCATTTTATCTTTGTTCTTTGACAAAAAGTGCGGTTGCTATGGTAATGGAAATAGTGAAAATATGGCAAAAAATGGATCCTGCAATAACTTAATAACTAAGCAAGCTAACTTGATGAAACCTGTTTTAAAATGTAAAAAAAATTATAAGCCATGTTAGTCAGGGTGGTGATGCAGCAGTATTAATCACCTCCAGTGAAAGTTCTCATTTCTTACCAACAAGACTGAAGAAAAACATCTTGGATCAGACAAGGTAACTGTTATTGATACTATTTCTTGCATCTGTCTATTGCTTGCATGAATTGTATAGTGGGCACAGCAGAGACAACAACTCATGTAAGTCTTGTTTAACCCTTTCCAAAACAAGACCTGGTTTTGACGTCCCTGATAGAATTGGCGTGGGAAAACATTGAGACAAACAAAGCCGGTAGGGGACTTATGTCCATGTCCAACATGGCTCTTGTTGTTCTAGGTTAAAGAGTTAATCAAACAGTAATTCTAAAATAACGTCACAATAGATTTTTAAATATGGAGAAAATGATTAAAAAAAAAAAAAGAGAAAAAAGAGCCTGGTCTAGTTATATTGGACGGGCTACAAACCGATGGCTATTCACAGGCGCTATCCCACTACTGCTCGACACGGGAACTTTTGCCTGCTGTGTTTCCACCCTGGGCCGGTCCGTCCCTCCTTAGACAACCTGGACCCTCTGGGCTCCCCCGAAGGGCCCATATTGATGCCGAGCTTAGTGCGGACGCCCGATCGACATAGCACACCGGAGAGCAGAGCCCCCGCCCTCAAACCATTCCAAACTCCGGCCTCCAAAGTAGCTAGATTACAGGAGCACGCCACAACTCCCAGCCGATGACATATGGCTCAAAATATTTATTTAAACTTTATAAGAAGAAGATTGTGATTTTCATGAATTTATATTTTTGTGTGAATGACATGGAAATGAATCTTTTGTTGGCAAGGCCAAATCAAAAGATGAAATACTAAAATATTCTCTTTATATTTAGATCTAATGTTTGAAATAAAATGGCGTCCACATTCACGGAAACTGTCGAACAACCTCGGAAGTTTCTAATTTTAGACGATTCCAATATAAGGGACACAACTAGTAAAAGATTTTTTTACAAAAGAAAAGTGGTAGCCCCCCTTTATCATTATAATTTGTGTTGTGAAGCCCTTTTCCAAATGTCTGTAAATAACAAATACTGATTTCCTTCTGAATGAGGACCGGCTTCAATTGAGAGATGAGTTAATATTTATTGATTTCTTTGAGATGTGAAACTAAAAACTTTATCGCACTGTATGAAAACGCTAAGCGAAATTCTTTTCTGCTTGATCAGGGCATACTATCTTCATCTCGAATGATATGAGAATGTGTGTGACATTTCGAACAATTTCACATTTGCGCAACGTTAAGGCTCAGATTAGCCTGTGCAGTCGCACAGTCTGACCAGAGTCTTCACTATGCGCTTTATAGGTAGATATGGTCTTAAAGCCTCTTCGGGTGGCCATCACTGATAATATTCTTATTGTATTTTAATGATGTCTGTGTTGCTTAAAGTCTGTATATCACGCACATATGAAATCGTTGGAAATGTCACGCACATGCTCATATAATATGTAGAATAAAATGTCAAAATTTGCCTATCTTGATTCATGGACTATTTTATGCTCAAACTTAACCGTCATCGACCTTGGCCCAGTTCTTCCATTAGGGTCCCACACATTCGGCACAAGAACTGGTGAATTTTCCAGGAAGCAGAATCGAGAGGGATTAATCTAAGTTATACGAACTTGTTTCCCAATCCATGTAAAATAAATAGGTTTAAACCAAACTTAAAAAAGAGCCTTGCGCTGAAACTTTTTGTCGTCATTTTCCGGTTGAGGAACGCCGAAAGAAGTTTTTCAATCAATCCGAGAATGCACTAATCGAGATCATGGACATAAAAAAAAAATTAAATTATGTAAAAGATGATGTGAAAATGTGATAATATGTGAAATTTACAAAGCCTTCGACCAAACCATTTTGCGTTTGTTGTGACACGTTTTTTTTTTTTGTTCATTTTTTTTTTTTTTTTTTTTTTTTTTTTTACTTTTTGACTTGGTCCGTCTACTTGAAAATTGACTCATCGGTAAAAAAGCTCCCATGAATGAAAAAGAAACGGTTATAGATAAACATGTAGCCATTTGAGAAAAAAAAGTACGATAGCCTAATTCCCCGCCCATAGAAAAACTTTAGCGTAGTTAAAACATTGTTGCAATTTCGTGGTACTCGTAGAGTTCAGCAACGGTTCTCAAACTTAGTTGTTCTGTCTATGCAAAGTCCTAATTTTAACTTACTGAAACTATATTCATGTCAAGTTCGACGTAAAGTGCTATACCAGTGAAGTGAGAAGAAAACAATCGGTTGAAGGGCAAGTTATCTGTAGTTCAGTCATGATCTAGGATTAACCGTTTGTTTTGGTGTAAGATTGATTCATATTCCACTGAGTGAACAACAAAAGCTATATTTTCACGAGTGTTCTTTTTCTTTAATTAAAAAAAATGAGAGGCTGAAATGTGAAAATTTTAGGACACATTTTTTTGAAAGCGCGCCATTTTGCGCGTGATTGCTTTCAACGTTGATAATGATGTATTTTTTCACTGGCGCTCGATCTTAAAAGTAATAATGAGTAACGACCTAGTAACCCTTATATAAAGACATGGTAACCGGATTGTCTTCGGATTCTTTGATACCTTATCTTTGTACAAAATGCACAGTGATTTATAAGGTATCATGTCAGACTGTGCGGATGCACAGGCTATTCAGAGTCTTGCTTTGCACATATTTGAAATTGTACGAAATGTCACCCACAGGCTCAAATAATAGTACTGATAGTTTGCTGGGTTACGATACATGAATCATCATCTGTAGGTTTAAAAATTTATGGGTTACCTCTTGTATACTAGACAGAATTTCAGCACATGCAATTTATTACTTATGTATTGAGGTGATTTGCAGTGGGATAAATCTTTCTCGAATATATTGGTTAAAGCCCAATTCCCTTAAATTTAAATTCTCGAAAATCAAACAGTTTTTAATTCAAACCTTGATTTTGAGTTCACCAGAAATTACAAGATTCTGTACATAACTCCATTTCTCCTTGAACCTTAGAATGTGGCACCATTCTATCAGTTCTTGACATCTAGGTCATTTTAAGTTTCTGGTGGCCTGTTTGTCTAAGAGCATTTATGTATCCTCTACACACATTCCAAATTTCTCTGCAAAAGATTCATATAAAGCGAAGATATTCGTACTTTTATTGGCTTGGGTAGCGAAAAATATGATAACTAGACACCCCCTGAATTTTTTTCGATTGGAAATCGACACCAGAATTTGTGATAGGGGGTATCTAGTTATCATATTTTCCGCTACCCAGGCCAATAAAAGTACGAATATCTTCGCTTTATGTGGATCTTTCGCCGAGAAATTTGTTATGCGTGTAGAGGACATATAAATGCTATTAGACAATCACAAGCAATTAAGAATAGTCAGGTTGTTTGACAAAAAATTAATGACAAACCTAAAAACCAAGCAAAGTCACTCACTCCTAGGGCTAGAACTCGCTCATTTGGCTTAGTTTTTACCCTCTACTTTTATTTCCTAAAAGAAGAACCATTTATCTCGATAGTGATACTAAAAATTGAAATGAAAATGATTATTTCGGTTTATAAATCAGTCAAAACGTTGCCCCACCGTTAGTTCCGTATCGAAAAAATCGATCAGGTGTCCACGAACCTTCTGGTGTCGGCGTGGTACGTTATACCCTGTGAATATCAAACTGTATAGGCGTGTACCATGGCCTACACGTCTTGCTTTTTCCTATTTAAATTACTATGCAAAAATGAGACAGACTAGCTATAATGACCCAAAATTTAATTGGAAAAGTGTTTAAAACAAAATTCAAATTCAGTAAGACAATGGTTATAGTAGCTTTTCGTCAAGGGTACTAATTGAGTTAGTGGTGCAACGATTTTGTTTTCCCTCTAGACCAAGCAGGTTACCCTACCGTATGCTTATGAAAGATGAAAACTGGTCGTAAGAAAGGGATATACATACACAACGGACCTTACAAGTATCATACTGGAATATAGCATGGATTCGTAGCAAAAACTGTTCCCTAATTATTTACCAATTTGCGTGCATAGCCGGGTATAATTTGCAAACGGTTTGCAACGTTTTGTCATCCTGAATGTAAAGCAAACCTGCTCCATATTGCATTTAGAATTTCGGTATATATCTCTTATGGCTTTTATCACGAGAGCGCTTGAAACCCTTAGGCAATCGTACACCAACAAAAAGTGTTCAACGAACCTGTGCCGTTTACCCGACTATAAAATCGTATGCAGGTCTACCCCGACTACATCTGTTTGGCACATAGGCAAGGACAGGGGCATTTCATGGCGAATTTCCTGTACAATCCCTGGATTTAACATTGGATCAACGATCCCCTTTCCCGCAATATTTGGTTTCACAAAGACTGGTTTCGTTTGAAATAGAGTCCCCTTTTATTGACGCTGCTGCAAACTCAGTCTTTCAATATAACCCAGTCTAAAGGTTTTAAAGACGGAAGAAGATGGAGCCTGTATTGACTTGATAACATAGCATGATATCAGACAATCTGTTTTCAGAAACAATTGGCATACAATTTCACCTTAATGCCTTTGATTTTTAGCCCCACTGGCTGAAAGCCACTGGGCCGGGCTATTGTCATGGCGTGGTGTCCGTCGTGCGTCCGGTCGTAAACTTTTTCTTTAAAAAATCTTCTCCTCAGAAACTACTGGGTGCATTTCAACCAAACTTTACAGGAATGATCCTTGGGTGATCCTCTTTCACAGTTGCTCAAGAAATTTTGATCCAATAAAAAACATGGATTGAATAGGCGTGGCTGTTTTCCAAATATGGTAAAAAGTGAGTTTTCTCAGATTCTAATCGATGGATACCAATTAAATTTTGCATGAATGATCCTTTGGTGACCCTTTATCAACCAAATTTCACTGAAATGGTCCTTGAATGACCCTTTTTCAGTCTACCAAAAATATTCGATCGGATGGAAAATATGTATTTTATGGACGGATGTCATTTCTCTCTATGTTATATACATGTAGGGGAAACTTTGAAAATTATATGTAACCTATGGATATCAATCGAATTCTTTGGTATGATCCTTGGGTGACCGACCCATTATCATGCAGCCAAAATTTTTTTTGTGATTGGATAAAAAATTTGTCTTTTATGGTCAAAGGTCGTTTGTGTATATGTTATATAGTTGAAACTTTCTCTATAACTTGAATAACCTGCAAGTACGCACATGATCCAATAGCTGTTGGACACATATTCTACATTCCTGATTTTTTTCAGAGAACGTAGAACTAATTGGCACATACTAGCCACGTGCATGTACCACACTCTTAAGACCTAGAGTAGCATTCGATAGGTCGCTACCAAACCATGGCAACTACAGCCCTGCATACAGGAAGGCAAAACGTTGCAAAATTATATGGAAACAGTTTGCACCGTTTTGTCATCCTGATGCAGTTTATTCATGGCTTTAGTCACAATGTCTTGACCATGTGTTTGTAAGTCTTTAGGCTTAAAGTGACCATCTTAGTAGTGAGTAAAGTGTCAATGCTAGTTAGACTGAGCAGCCTGACAATGGTTGGAACTTTTCTAACTTGACTGATTTTCCTAATGAACATTCTACCTCTCTGTATAAGATTTGTTTTTAAATAATACAACTTCTGGATTGACCAATGCTGAACTAATCTCTTTTCCTTCCAACATTTACTTTACAGTGTTCCCAGATGGTCCCTTTGAGAGTGACGGGTCACATATATGTCAATTTCAAGCCTGGTCCCTAATCACAGACCCTAAATATTCATATTTTTAGAGGACCCACAAACTTTGTAGCTACCTCTGAAATAATTACAATAGGTTTTGGTCTAGCATCCATCAATGGTTCAGTGAAAGACTGTACTAAGTGTATATACATTGTATTTACACTTAGTACAGTATTACACTAAACCCTCGAAATGTATACTAAGAAGGCCAAATGGAAAAGTTTTTAGGACAACAAAGATAGGTTTCATATTTCCATGTTTTATTACACTTTACACGTGTACACTATGTCTACACAAGTAATTAAGATGTGTAACATCAATCTAACAAACAATGGCCAACAATCATATAAAAAGTTTGATAAAAGTCTTCAGGTTAAACAAATTAAACTGTACATTAACAAATGATAAAACACATATCAATGGCTCAGTGTGAAACAGTTGTAACTGCCTATATCTTTATAGGCAGTTACAACTGTTTTGCTCTGAGCCATCTATATGAGACTGTGTGTGATAAATCCAATAATTCAATAGACAGACAACAATCAGTCTGGGACAATCATACAGTGCATAAAGATAGTGGGACCATAATTGTTCCCCAGCCTTTTGGACCTCATGAACTTTAACAATGTTGACCGAGGTTTCCTAATGAAAATCATTAGGATACCTCGGTTAACACTGTTAAGGTGGGACGTTACAGTTTTGGGGAGACAACTCGCCTAGAAAAAAAATGTGAGGGGGGCCTTGTTAAAATCAACTTTATATGAAGTTGCGCGTGCACAGTGGAAGGCTTTTTTTGTTTCAAACAAACAATTTTGTCAACCTACATGCAGGATTGTCCTGAATTCAAAATAAAAACGTTCGCGAAACATTTCAGAAACATATGACTGCTAAGAAAGGTTCGCTTTCTAAACGTTTGCAAATGTTTTTGCATCCTGAACTGCAGGGTTTGGCAATTATTACAAAATGAAATCCGGTCATGCGTTCAATATAACGAATCACAAACGATCATCCGAAATATGGTAGTCTGCATTACCGTGTAAAGTATATCTAATAAGTGTTTCACACTTGTGCTTCGTTATTCCAACGAAGTACGGGCGACGTTGATAGACCTATCACAAGCCATGCATTCAGGATGACAAAACGGAGAAAACATTTTTGCTATTTATACCCTGCATTGCTCAAATGTGCATGAGCTAATCGTTTACTTCGCTTTGTTGTCCTGAACGTAGTCTTCCACACCGAAAGGGAATGTTTGAGTTCGGGTCATATCGTTGTAAGTATATAACTATCATATAATGGATACTTATAGAAGGTAGTCATCTTTCAGTTATTTGAACATTGCTTGAAAAGGAGAAAAGGAGAAAAAATTATGCTTCATGTTTACGACTTCGGTTAAAACTGATTCGGGATGACGAATCATATCCCAAAATAATCAGATTTTGCCACTTGGATGCGATTTCTCTCCTTTTCAATTTACTTTTCTGCACTGTTAGCAGTCTGTTCTTTTTTCACTATTCTTTTTATAAATATTCAAAATGATATGTTACTTTTGCCTATAAAGATCCCATTTATTACGTATGTTACACGTCGTAAAAACGGAAAAGGAGACAACGTAGAAAAAGGACAATTTCAACCTTTAAAAAAAACATTTCTTCTCTTCTCTCTAAATTTCCATCTTTATTTGATTCCATTTATGTGTGTTTGTAAGAGTGAAAACGATAATTTGATAACAATTATTAATATTCCATCAATAGCTTTGTCAACATTGAATATTTAAATAAGCAATGATTTCAAAAAGCTTTCGTATTATTCGAAGAGCGTATGTATTCGAGAGTTACTGCGTATGCTCCTTGACCAAGAAGTCCCGAGATCGGGTATGAATACCGGCGATTGTACTTTTTCCTTTATTTGGTCCTGAGACTGTTGAAGTCTTCTGTAATCCACAGAATCAAGAGGAATCAATGTAAAATTTAGGAAATTGTTTCCAAACCATTGTAAAATAAATTAGGTTAAAATTATCAACATAATCACAGAATTCTAAAATCTTTGAAATCAATCGCAAGTCACGTTTTCTTTCTTTTTTGTTTCAATCGAGTAATAAACCATCTTATCTTCCATGGCAACTGAAATGGCATATTATTTCCATATGTAATTGTCTCATATAGAAAATGAGTTCATGGAGGAAAACCTCGTGTTCTGATCAGTATAATGGCTGTGCATGTGGCAGATCCAGAGGGAATGGGGTGTTCAGTCTTTCATTGGGTAATTCGGCAAAACTTTGGTAATGGTGTGAAATGACCCCCCCCCTTAATTGTAGTTTAAACCCCGTTACAGAAATCCTACAACTGCCATAGGCGTAACCAAGTGTATCAAAATTACAAATGGTTTTTATTGTTGATTGGGAAATCAGGGGACGTAACAATGCCTGGACAAAATCAAATTAGAGTAGTAAATTATGGGGGCTACTGTACTTCAAACTTATAAAATTGACTAAAAGTGCCTGGATACATATACTTTACTTAATTAATTTCAGTTGAACGATAGTTGGGCTAATTTTCTGTTGACATATTTCAAGTTTACTTAATATAAGTGTTTGCTTTTTTTTGCCTTCAAAAAAAATATTCACTTTTTATCTTTGAGGAGCATTTAAAGCAAAATGCCCACTTGTCACTTATTTATGCCCTTACTAGAAAGTTTATTATATTTTTATGTTTTCCATATCTATGGCTATAAATATATGTTAATTTAGCACACCAGCATTGTGATTGGTCGGTGTAATAAACAGTTTTCTTTGATATTTTCGAAAACATAGCCACCTTAAGAAAAATGTAAATATTTTCAAAATATGCGTGGAAAGCTATGTTGATATTTTCACTATATCTGTGCATATGAATGCTCTAAAACATACATCTGTTTCGCGGATATCTGGAAATCCCCCGAAACTGTAACGGCCCTCCTTAAAGCTCATTACTTCTGAAACTTTCAGAACTATTACAGGTCCACAACCTTAATATATTCTGTGTGGAGGACAGGGACTGTGTGTGTCCCTAGCTATCTATTGATCACAAAGTGAAAACCCTTATCGGAGTGTTTAATGCGCAGGCTGATCTAATTCTTAACTTTGCCCATTTGTAAATTTGTTTGAAATGTCACACAGGCTCATATAATATCTAGAATGGTAGAAAAACTTCAAAGTGCAATTGTAAACCAGGGGTGTGGAATTCCCATGCCCGACTTGTCCGACTGGGGCTTTTGTACTTGAGGACAAGTAAATTTTTCTAAGATACTTGTCCATGGACAAGTGTCTACCAGGGCAAATCATGGAATGTTACTTAAAAGAATTAAGAGAGAAATCATCCTCATGTTCATATCATAGGGTAGAAAACATTGTTTTAAAAGAAGTAAATGCTGGATACCAGCATTTTCTTCATCAAAAGGCAATGTTTTTTTTCAAATTTTTCTATTAAGTCTTTAGCGGACAAGTTCATTTTGATCCTGGATGAGTAGAAAATCCGCTTTTAATTGTCCAGGGACAAGTGGAAAAAAACTTGTTTTTCCACACCCCTGTGTAAACATTTAATTCTCATGAGTGACAACACCATTGAGAATGTGATTTATATATACCTATTTATAGGCTTTTACAATTGTTTAAGGCCAATACCTGGATTTTAATGCAACCTCATTTAATTCAATTTTGTTTGAAATTAGAAATTTTTGTTAGATTTTTTTTCATGGATGCATGTGAAGCTGTTTCATAATAAGTGTGTTTTGGGGTTTCATATATCCATGAAAAAATCTTCTACTTTCCTATAAATTAATGACAAGATTCAAGTTTTTGTAGTAGTTATATGCAAACATAGAATAGCTGTATGTTCATAATTTTGTTCATTGAAGTGTGAATATTTCTTTTAGCCTATAGCTTTCGTGTTTTGATAGACGTTGCATATTATTCAAGTTTTGAAGTTTTAAGCAATTTCTTTGGTTATCTATTAATATATTCAACAAGAAATGAAGCACCAAGCAGTTAACAGCATCTATTTCTCTAGCAACTCAAATACTGCTGTAGTTTACAAAGCACCAAAATTTACACATGACACAAATATAATTGAGAAACAGGAATTTTAACAGAGCTAAAGTCAGAGGGGGTATCTTGTTTTTCAAATTTAAATACTTCATTATTCCTAGCTTAAATCCTATGTTGTTAGTACCCATTTGAAATGTCTCACTGAGAGAATACAAATGAGTACCCACAACATAGGGTTTCATCAGAATATGAAAATTTTAGACTGTCTAAACCCACTCTTATCTCTATGCCTGGTTAATTTAGATTCTCATATTTAGCAGAACATTGCCTCACCCTTTGACCTCTGTGACTGCACACCTCTCATATTAAAAACATTATTTATCTGCAAATTATATAGTCACAAAGCAAAGAAAAACATCAATGGCTGGTGACCCAAATTGATGGCCCAGCGCGAAACAATTGTACATGCCTTTAAACATATCGGCAGTTACAACTGTTTCACACCGAGCCAGCAAAATGTTAGCTCTTATTCAAGAAATTGAAAATGTTTGAAACAAAATGGCCGAACATAACAGAGTTTAACAGATATAAGTAGAATTCGCTATTGTGACTCGTCGATTGCATACAAATGTATTGTAATCACAAGTCACAATACCGCATTCGAATATCCTGTTATAAATGATTTCTAAGATTGGTCAATTAATGTTTTGATTAACAACAGTGATCTGATAATTTCTCATTTCACTTTACAGATTTAGGCCATGCTATATTGGCAGCGTGGCGTTTATAGACAAACTTGCACTCCTTCTCCCTGGCCATTCTGTCAGCCTTTAATGTCTGTGGGCATTCCATGTCCATCATTCGACATTCTGTAAATAGACATATATAGCTAATTCTATAACCTTATGGCTACCTATACAAGTTCTTGTACTACTCAATTTTGGAAATGATCAAAACTGAAGGACTTTGTATTTTTAAAGATAAGATACACTAAATCTTAAAAGTTTCAGTCATTCTTTGTCCATTTAAAGATTATCCATATCAATTCAATAAATAGAGAAAAGTGTGACACAATTGTTTTCTTTTGATTTGAAATAGATTAAGGTAAAATATAAAATTGTTCGGTTTAAATTCCTAGCAAAATTTGAGTAGTGTAGTTCAGATAAAATTCAGTGCATAATAATAGTTTTTAGGTTGGCCTAATAGTTTTACATAATTAACCCCATAAATGACAGTGTTTTATGTTACAAGCTGAATTTTAGCAATTTTTTCTAACTTGATTCACAATATAGATTACCTTCGCCATTCTCTAGTGTATACAGTCCATAATCTTGTGGGTTGGTGATCTTGAACTTGTGAGCTATCATCGAACCTGCAACAAAAAGATAAAACAAAACATCAGGGCCTGGGCGTATATAACTTTTCTCAGACTCAACTGAGAATGTTCTCAAATTTTAAATTCAAATAAATTTGTGAAAATAAAAGATAACATTAATAAGTTGTTATTCATAACAACTTATTAATCTTATCTTTTATGTTAAAACAATAAAATGAGTTTTAAAACAGAATTACGGCATTAATCTCAAATTGAAATTTGAGAAAATTTCGAATTGAGACAGAGAAAAGATTTGTAAACTCGGGGCCCAGATAATTCACACTATGATACAATATCAGCTTTAGTTCTAAATGAGAATTTTATAATTATGACACTTTTTTAAAACAAAAATCTTTAAAATTGCAACATTTGTGACAGTATTGTTCTTGCCAATTGGTGTCTATAAGTCACTCATTAATCATTTTAGTTTTCAAAGTTTTAGAACTCTGGCTTTTTAAAATGTATCATGGGATTGCAGAAGCCATTTGTAAATTAGTCTGTATAAAGAGACACCAAGTCATTATCATACCAGGCTTTTTTTTTTACATTTCACCCTATTTGATGTTTTCTAAGCAGAGCCTTATCATCGAATGACTTAATGAAAATAGCAATCACATGCAAAATGACATGCTTCTATATTTGTCCCAAAAAATTTCATACTTTGTCCTTTTCCTACAAAAAGGAGAAAGAATAATTGTTTGTTCTTCAAGTAAGACTGATTAATATTTCATTTCATGAACAACGAAAGGTTTGTTTTTTTTAACTGAAATGAAATATTTTCAGACTTAAGTTCCAAGATCTATACTTACACACATCTTTGGTAGTCATGGTTGGTCTAACAGGCAGTGTTTTCCACTCTATTGTATCATTGGTCTCGTTGGGGAGGGCAATCTTTAGGAAACCCTGCATGTCACTGATACTTGGCAGTTTACCCTAGTGAACAGTAAGAAAAGAGCATGCTTATCAAATAAATTATGAAAATATTCATATTTGAGCCTGTGCTCAAATGTGAGCCAAGCAAAATCTGGCCAGCCTGATCATCTGCACATTCTGACCAGGGTCTTCACTTTGCGCTTTGAAAAAATGTCATGCACAGGCTCATTTGTTTTCATTTTCACCTTATTGCAAAAAGGCAGTAAGTGTCTATATTTTGTATTAACTAATTGAGTATTGCAATAAGGTATTGATATGTCTGAGTACCGAAAATAAAAGTGCAATCTTGCTATTCATGGATAAACAAGTGCATGTCGTATTGCGATGCAATACAGGAGTCCCCCACCGGATAACAAAAAATCCTTTCTTATAATATATCTCCTACTTACTAGATCTATAACTGTATACAAAATTTGAAGTTGCTAGCACATTAGGTTTTGAACAAAATGTCCCAAACAAAAATATAAGAGTAAAAACAACCATGGCAAAAACTCCAAAAGTGGGCGGAGAAGAATGATTCTTGTACATGCCACTTGTCCTCAATGAGATCTATAAGTGTACCAAGTTTGAAGTTGCTAGCATTGATGGCTCAGGAGATATGGTCCGGACAAAAATGTCAGGATAAAAAACAACAACGGACAATAACTAAAAAAGTGAATGTGGCAGAGTAACAGTTCTTGTGCATTACACTTCTTCTCAATGAGATCTACCAGTGTACAAAGTTTGAAGTTGCTAGGGCTTATGGTTTAGGAGATAAGTATGGGACAAAAATGTTAGAAAGAAACAACAAAGGGCAATAACTCAAAAAGTGGACATGGCAGAGTGACAGTTCTTGTACATGACACTTGTCCTCAATGATATCTTTAAGTGTAGAAAGTTTGAAGTTTCTAGCACTTATGGTTTAGAAGATATGTTCCAGACAAAAATGTAAAGTTAAAAACAACAAAGGGCAATAACTCAAAAAGTGGGTGTGGCAGAGTGACAGTTCTTGTACATGACACTTGTCCTCAATGAGATCTATATGTGTACAAAGTTTAAAGTTGCTAGCACTTAAAGTTTAGGAGATATGTTCCGGACAAGAATGTAAGACTGAAAACAACAAAGGGCAATCACTCAAAAAGTGGACATGGCAGAGTTACAGTTCTTGTACATGACACTTGTCCTCGATAAGATCTATCAGTGTACAAAGTTTGAAGTTGCTAGCACTTATGGTTTAGGAAATATGATCCAGACAAAAATGTAAGGTTAAAAACAACAAAGGGCAATAACTCAAAAAGTGGACATGGCAGAGTAACAGTTCTTGTACATGACACTTGTTTTTGATAAGATCTATCAGTGTACAAAGTTTGAAGTTGCTAGCACTCAGAGTTTAGGAGATATGATCCAGACAAAAATGTAAGAGTAAAAACAACAAAGGGCAATAACTCAACAAGAGTTGTCCGCGGACAACGTAGCTCGCCCAAGCAGCTGCTTGTCACAAACAGCCCTTGACCGAAGACCGAAGTTCAAAGTGGTTTCTTTGAATGTTAAAGTCCATGATCTAATATATATCTGTTTGAGTAGTAATTAAGAAATATAAAAACTTTTTGTTTTAATTGCATGTATAAGTTTAGGGTAAAGTGAAAGCCTACAAGCAGATGAGGTTACCAATGGAATTTCTTTGTATCAAACATGAAGTTTTTCTTTAAAATTTTTCTAAGTCCACAAAAGGTCAAGATCAAGGTCAAATTGTGAAGGACCTTGGTCTCTGTAAAAGCCTATCACCTAGTGAGTATGTGTATGAAGTAATAATGCCCCTGAGTAAAGCAATTAGAAAATATAAGCAAGGTTAAATTTTTGGTTAAAATTTTCAGTTTAAGTTTTTCCAAGTCCATAAAAGGTCAAGGTCAAGGTCAAATTGTCAAGACCCTTGGTTTCTGGTGAAAGCCTTTCATCTGGTGACTATGTATATGAAGTAATGATGTCCCTAGGTTAAAGCATTCAGAAAATATAAGCAAGGTTAAAGTTTTTGGTAAAAGAATTTCGGTTAAAGTATTTCTAAGTTCATAAAAGGTCAAGGTCAAATTATCAAGGACCTTGATCTCTCACAAAAGCCTATCACCTAATAAGTATGTATATGAAGTAATGATGTCCCTAGGTTAAAGCATTCAGAAAATAATAAGCAAGGTTAAAGTTTTTGGTTAAAGTTTTCAGTAAAAGTTTTTCTAAGTCCACAAATGGTAAAGGTCAAGGTCAAATTGTGAATGACCTTGGTCTCTGGTGAAAGCCTATCACCTGGTGAGTATATATATGAAGCTATGATGTCCCTAGGTTAGAGCATTAAAAAATATATGAACGGTTGAGATTTTTGGTTAAAGTTTTTTGGTTAAAGTTTTTCTAAGTCCACAAAGGGTCAAGGTCAAGGTCAAATTGTCAAGGACCTTTGTCTATGGTGAAAGCCTATCACCTAATGAGTGTGCATATGAAGTAATGATGTCTCTAGTTTAAAGCTTACAGAAAATATAAGCAAGGTTAAAGGTTTTTTGGTTAAAGTTTTTGGTTAAAGTTTTTTTGAAAGGGTCAAGGTCACAGTCTAAAGGCCATTTCGACATGGATGTTGGTCTCAAATGAAAGCCTATGCCCTAATGAGTGTTTCTGTAAAAAATAAAGCCTCTAGGATAAATATTGATGGAAATAAAAAACTTTAACCTAATGCGGACGCCGACACCGACATCCGAGGGTATGAAAATAGCTCTTCCGAGACTTTCGTCCCAGGCGAGCTAAAAAGTGAGGGTGGCAGAATAACGGTTCTTGAACATGACACTTGTCCTCAATAAGATCTATAAGTGTACCAAGCTTGAAGTTGCTAGCACTTATAGTTTAGGAGATATGATCCGGACAAGAATGTAAGGCTAAAAACAACAAAGGGCAATAACTCAAAAAGTTGGTGTGGCAGAGTTATGGATCTTGAACATAATACTTCTCCTCAATGAGATCTATAAGTGTACAAAGTTTGAAGTTGCTAGCACACATAGTTTAGGAGATATGTTCCGGACAAGAATGTAAGGGTAAAAACAACAAAGGGCAATAACTCAAAAAGTGGGCGTGGCAGAGTAACGGTTCTTAAACATGACACTTCTCCTCAACGAGATCTATAAGTGCACCAAGTTTGAAGTTGCTAGCACATATGGTTTAGAAGATATAGCCCGGACAAAAGTGTGACGAACAGACGGACAGACAGACCGAATCGAGCAAACCTATAGTCCCCCAACCGGTAACCGGTGGGGGACTAATAAGTCATAGACAGAAAACATAACCTACATTACTACAATGGTATAATTTAATTCTAGTTGTGTAAACAGAGATTCCTATTATTCTAATTGGAAGAAAAATTGGTTTCATTAATCAATGAGAACACTTTTGATTTCTTGTTTTTTTTGTAAGCTTCTGAAGAAAGTAGATCCACAAACAATCCATGTATTTGAGGGTAAATCTTTACCTTTACATAAATTATAAGATATGAAGAGACTTATTGTTGATTTCATGGAGGTTTGACACTAAAAACCTAATCACACTCATGTATGAATCTGCTTCACATATTCATACAGTATGATTAGGTTTTTGGTTTCACACCTCCATGAAATAAACAAAGACTCTCTTAACCTCTGAAGTGTTTTTCACCAAACAGATTTCACAGACATTGAAACGTGACTCACTACCAAGCCACATCTACTCATAAAGCTGAATCAATTAAGTTCAAAAACGTCGGTTTGATTCTAAAACTTTGTGACCACAGTTTTGATCAAAGCTGTAGTCACAAGATTTCGAATGAAACAACAGAAATTCGATTTTTTTTATTTAAGAATGTCCTACCTGTTGTTGGGAGGCCTTTGTTTCTTGCATTTCTTTGAACTTTTTCAGGACCAACACTGCACTGCTGAGTGATGTAAGATAGTAGCCTCCCTCCCCAGTAAGTAGGGATGGATGGAGCAGGCCCCACATATAGTCTGCCTCAATCTCTACTGATAGAGTACCACAGTGGACTAACACATAGATTAACATTGGCAAGAAATCTGAAAATTTCATTGGATATGGTACCTAAAGCAGTTGTTACACTTTTTCAGATAAGGAAAAGCCTGTCTTGGCGACCTCTTCAATAAATCAACAGCAAACAAATTTCCGTTTGAATCAAGCACTTTTTGAGTGTCTTCTAGGGACTTAAATACAGCCCTATGTTCAGTGTTTTGAGAGCACTTTGAGATGATACCCCGCTTTGCACGTGCAAAGCAAGATATCATTTCAAAAACGTTTTCATACAGAACACAGGGCAGGTTTAATTGTATGTAAAGACAGTTCCATATCTAACTTAAGTCAATAATAACACTGATAAGTTGTGATTAAATGGAACTTAAATTTACTTTTTTTATTCAGATAAGTTGAAAGAAAAGGCTTTTTCACTTACATGTTAACTTTCCCATCAGCAATTATACTTCTGCTCCCAGAAAATCAATACTTTTTGAATCATTCCAAGTTTGAGATAATTTAGCTGTTGTAACAAACTGATCAGATCTATTTTTTCAATTTGACTAGTACTGTAGTACATTCACTTAATAAAGAAAATTCTGTGTGATCTTTATTGTTTTAGTGTCTTAAACATTCAAATCCTCTTGTTTTCAAAACAATTGTTAAACAATTACTTACCATCTGCTCCAAAACACATGGCATTTCCTCTTTGCTTGCTGGCAACCTGCAATTTCAGTGAAATAAGATATTTTCATTTGTGTTATGGAAATTTCAATCATTCAAAACTTAATTATATAAAATTATTCTATGGTAATTTCTATCTGATTTGTTATTTAACATCATTAACATTAACTCAATATTCAGTGTATAGAACTATAGAGTAACTAAATTTACATACAATGTGAATTGATTTTAGACTCTTTAGGAAATGTCCCAATTTTGTTTCTCAAAAATCTTTTTGTTTTAAAAAAAGCCGAATGTTTTCTTAGATCTCTCATTAGGTGAACAAAAGCCATTTTGATTTGTGGCTAGACATTTGAAATATAGTTTGAGCTGCTCACTCATACACTGAAATAAACAGATATCCCCTAAGCATTTTCCTGTAACTGATCTTAGATTTCCATAAAGGGGGTACATCTATACAAAGGAGGGGGGGGGGGTTGTTTCCAACTATCACAAAATTTTGATTAACTTCTACATGAAAATAAAATACTTAGACTCCAAAAGGGGCTTCATTCGAATCCCCCGAACCCACTCAAGATCCACCACTGAATTTCTGTCTTTCAGTTATAATATGAGCCTGTGCGTGACATTTCCAACAATTTGACATGTGCATGAGGTGAAAATATTATACAGTCTAGACATCTACTTAGTGCTATCAGAAGATTGTCTAACTGTCTACAGATACTTTGAGACCTTATTTATCTACAAATGCCATAGTGAAGACCATGGTCAGACCGTGCAGATGCACAAACTGACAAGAGCCTTTGCTTTGCGCACATTTCAAATTGTTGGAAATGTCACGCACAGGCTCATATGTCATTGTCTGTGGGCAACCCAAAATGGCATATCTACAGCTTTTGTCAAGCTGTAGATATGACATTTTCTTTGCCTTGAGGCATCATGTCCACTTACACATTTATAGATGGTAGAGGTGGCCCCAAGCAAGTTTTCTAACTTCTTCATTGGAGAGTAAGACTTCTGCATCTTCAACAGGTAGTGTTTGATGTGCTCCAGTGTACTGCCATCAGGGGGAGATAACCCTTTCTGAAATCAAAAATTTGTCAAATATAATAGAGATAACGAAACATGAAATCTGAGGGAGAAACCATTTTCACCAAATATCTTTTGTAGAAACAAGATCACCACATCCTAGTGCCAAAGCTCAACTTCATGTGCTGCATAATGCAAAATACCTAAGTCAAAACAAGAGGGCCATAATGGGCCTCAATCGCGCACCTGAATGAACTTTCTAAAAATTGTTTAATGCAAGTTTTGAAATAGTATGATAAATGGTCACTTAGCTAAACAAAGCTGTTGCTTCTATACACCTAGACAATCCTTTTAACCAAATTTCATGAAGATAGCTCTAATAACAACAGAAAAATGACCCTGGTTAACGTTTGTTACACCAATACCAATTCCTATGCCAAAAACAATGCTAAGGTGAAGACAACACCTCCGGGTTTCTTTTCCTTACAACAGCCAAAATAATAGAACTTAATTCTGAGATTTTGATGGAAAAATTAAATAACAGTTAATTGGAAATTTCTGAGGTAAACATCAACAAATATTCAAATAATTTTGAAAACGCCAACGTCTATGTCTAAATGGATAAACATAAACAAGTAAAAAAGGGCGTAATTTTTAGAAAAATGCATTTCCAGGGGCCAGTGTAATATTGTTGTAAGTACCTATATTATCTATAGGCACTTTAAATAAATTTGAACTAACCTCTTGATTTAGAGTTATCTTCCTTGATAGTACAGGATAATGCAAAAGTAAACAAGATGTGTTTGTGAAACACAAATGCCCCCGTAACGGCATTTTGTTCAAAGTTTGATCTTGACAGATGACCTTGACCTTGTCACATGACCTTGACTTTGGTACCAGCGGATGCGGATCATTGAGATCTATCATCATGCCAAATATTAGCTTTGTATCTTGAATAGGCTTGAAGATATTGGCAAGGTTAAGTTTTCAGGTTAAGTTTTCGGACAGACGGACAGACAGACGGACAGACAGACATGAGTAAAACAATATGCCCCGATCTCTCGATACGGGAGCAAAAAAAACTCCTCACCCATGGCAACAGGATGTAGCTACTCAAGTTTTTGTTAAAACACATCAGAGCCAAAAAAGATGCAATGACTTACTCTTATTCCTATTTCCTCTGGTGTTTTAGTTCTGGCATATTTGATGTTATTTGACAACAGTTTGAGATTTCCATTCCTGAAAAGAGATGTAATTGGATCATCCATTGTGCTAATCTAGCATGGCCTTCAATAGAATAAGATAGCTACATGTAAGGTTTAGGAATTTTACGGTCAAGATCAATCTTTAGCTGGATTTCAATGATCGGCTTTTTTAAATGCAGAGTTCCAGTTCAGTAAGATAATTAGACATAGACCATTAAACCCTACAGAAAAGGAAAATTTAATATGGTAATCAGTATATTTTTGATATTTACTGTTAACCAAGCAGTTTAAAATCCCTGCTGTGTAAATTCACTTATTCAGGGGTACAGTTTGCTGCAATTCAAGTGTATCAAGTGTAGGGGAAAGTTAGGGGGCAACAAAGCCCTCTCTATGGTAAGCAGATGGAGAGGGTCTTGATCATTGATTGATTTGGTTTTAACGCCGCTTTCAACATTTTTTCAGTTATATCACAGCGGCTGGAGCACCTGACAATGGTTTCCTGGTATTTCTCTCACCAGTACAACCTTTCCTAGCCTCTAGCTGCTATCTCACAAAGGTCTACAATTATCAACCCATTGGTGGGAGACAAATAGTCGGAATGAATGAGTGCCACTGTTGGGGATCGATCAGCTTATCAGCAGAGGGCTAGTATGTTATAGCAAATAGGGGTAACCGATCCAGCTTGGAGGATTTTAGGTTCACCCTCAAGATTTTCCTTTTTTTTTCAAAATTTCTAGTCTAAACTTAGTTATACATATATATTTTATTTTTTTCTCTTTATACACCCCCCCCCCCCCCTCCCCCCTGTTTCTTTTTAATGAATTTACACATCTGCATTTCTGCTTTATTGTCACTATACCCCTGATTTTATTTTTCAGTTATTTGCCGCAATTGACCTTTTCAATTCAGTATTTTAAGGAGTAATTTGTAACCTTTTATCATGTCAAAAGATTACCTTACATAAATCAAAACCTATTTAAATACTTGACATTAAGTGTAACCCCATTCAAGAATAATTAGTCAACTTTGTTAACTAATCTTTTACAATCCATTTAATTCCATATTTGATTAAGGAACTCTTAACTAGAGCAATTAGTTATGTGGCCTTTATAAAGAAATGCTTTATATTTCGATATTTATCCTTTTGGAAACACATAAAAGTTGATGGCTAAGCGCGAAAGAGTTGTAACTTCCTGTAAAAATATAGGGAGTTACAACTGTTTCCCACTGAGCCATCAAAATTTAATTTTATTATATTGAATTTATTTTTATGCAAGCCACTTACTATTCTTTCAACCTACATTGAAATGATTGATGAAAATCTTAAAGGTATATTTTCATCAAATAAGATAATGTGATGTAATGAGCATTTTTCTAATTATTTTCATGTCTATTGTCTGTTTCATCGATTTTTTGCATGAAAAAAGTTATCATCCAGAATGCACGTTCAGTATGAAATATCAGGCTTTGTGTTATTCAATTAGCACAAATAGAACTAGACCGTCACAAAGCATACTAATATCCCCCTACAAGTGCTTGTTAACAATTGAATGCCATTTTTCATCAAAGGGCCACAACTCTGTCAAAAAATAGTACCCAAAATATAACTTGCACATCTCTGCTTGATACCAAACACATCTGCAAAGTTGTGAAAGAAATCTGCCCATCAGTTTCTGAGAAATTGAGTGGACATGAAAAAGCTATAGAGGAACTGACCGATGGAGTGAATGACCGAGAAGCTGACTCCTATATATGTCCCCAAACATACTTTTTGGGTGTATAATAATAAGAACATTTAAATAGTGTTCTACCCCCATACAGTTTTCAAGTTACCATTTTATTAGGGACTCCCAAACCTCAAGCTGAAACCAGGGTCCCTGTGACCCTTAAATTTGTTAATACCTTAACCCTTTCCTGTTTTACAAAATTTTGGACCTGTCCAAATTCAAAGGTTTTGCAGACGAAAATCTAAAGTGGATTTAATTTGAAAAATAACCATTCAGTAGGGTAGAAAATAGTGTGAAAAAAGAAGAAATTGCTTGTCAGAAGCAATTTCTTCTTTTTTCACAATGTTTTCTCAATCATAAAATTAGAGGCACGTCAAAAGCAGGGATTATACAGCAAAACCTTAAGTTTGTTCTAATACAATTGTTTAAATAAGGCTTTTGGGACTTGTTGGCAAATATAAATAAATTTTAAAACAGTAAAAGGTATTAGACCACACATGACTAAATTATGGCCATTTACAGTATCTTTTGTACTTTTTGGCACATTAGAACATTGTTGAAATACTTCAGTTGACTGTGCATTCTTCAAAAACCAGACCAAAGTCTGACAAAAAAACACATCAAGTATTGAAGAACCATGCAAGCAAATATATTCAATGCTTAGTATAGCGTTATTGTGAAATTTATTTTTAGGAATAAGTAACCAATTCCAATTGATTATTCACAGCTAAAATAAAGTAGTGGGTTTTTTTTAAAATCTGGTTGTACATGCCAAAGTGCGACAATTCTGGGTTAAGCATGAAAAGGGTTAAATACAAAACACTCATATAGAGAAATCAGGGAATAAAGAGAGAAATGTTATAACTGAATGCCCTGTTTGACAGATAATATCAATGCTGACATTATTTCAAAACAAAGGCAAGTTTTGTGTGCCCTGACCTATTTTTCTAAATTCCTTAATCATGTAGATGTACTGATAAAGCCTAAATTCCCTTTAGTAATATATAATAACTATTTGATACAAAAGAGAACAAAAGCAAAATCCCAAATCAATCTTATAAAGTCAAAACTATTTTAAGCATGCAGCTAGGGGGCATTCAAAATGAGCTTGCTAAAGACCAGTGCATAATATAGGCCATTTTCAGTGCAATCACTATGTTTTGGAACTCTGGGGTTGCTTGCTGAATGCAGGTGGCCACTTAGACAGGTTTGACTATAGATCTATCTCATAATCCTAATTTCATTTTGCTATGATGTGTCGATGAATAAAGTCTGATTGGGGCAAAGTAAAATCTTCAGGCTCCACCATCAGATGTTACCTTTTGCATGTAACCCCTCCACCATCAAACTTTATTCGTGGTAACATCATTTCAAAATGAAATTATTTCATGAACAAAGAGTCTGTAGATATTCTGTTTTAGAGGTTGAATGATAGACTCATGTAGGGAGCTTACTATTTAATATCACATCTTCACAAAGCTGAAAGACTTACCTAGTATATTCATTAACAAAGAGTCTGTAAATATTCTGTTTTAGAGGTTGTATTACACACTCATGTAGTGAGTTTTCTATTATGGCATCAATGTTTAATATCTCGTCTTCACCAAGCTGCAAATAGAAAATTTCTCATTAGATCCATGTATAATATTCTCAATTAACACAGGTTTAAGTTAACTTGTTTGCTTAAATGGGGGTTTTACATTACTTTAAGCAATTTTTCAGTAATATCATGGAAGCTGACCTAACTAAAACCTTGCTATGGATTCCTAGTATTTCTCACACCAGTACTGCCATTACACCATTGCCTAGCCTCCAGCTGCTAATCCACTTAGGTTTATGATTATTCACCTATTGGTGGGAGACAAATATTGGAAAGGATAACTGTGCCACCAACAGAGTCGAAGCCATAAAATCCCATGTTTGAAAATAGGGAGTGTGATGCACCACCATTGCAATTGCATTCCAATATCATTGTAAATTGATAATAAAGTATTTTATTAAGTACTCTAAAGTACTCTCAATTTGAAACTTGAAGGTGACAGTTTGACTTGCAACAAAAGTGAGCAGAAAAAGTGTCATGTACTGTAGACAACATCAAAATATTGAGAAAAAGAGAAATTGCTTGATAGTAATTTCTTCTTTTTCAACGATATATTTCAAGTAGCTTTTTAAGGTAGTGGACCCGTAACAGTTTCGCAACATCTTGGAAGTCATGGTCTTTCACAATGTTGACCAATTAATACTGTTAAAGTGATTACTTCCGAAATGTTGCAGAACTATTATGGGTCCACTACCTTAAGTACATCATGATGTACTTATTGAGTGGTAATTGAATTAAAGTGTACTTTTTAAATTTTAACCTCAATTATCAAGCAGGCAAGTAAAAGAACTAGAGGTATATTTTACTACCAGATTTAAACAACATAACCATTCTAGTTAAGACTTTTTGACTACAGAACCATTAGCACAAAATAACCAATTCTCTGTCTCAAATTTTGCATAAAAACACAACTTTACAAGACATGCCTTGAGAATAATGGCAGACAAAATGGTAATCATCCATGAATTATTTTGAATTGTGAGACAGAATGTCTTATTCAACAGGAAACTTTTTTATCCAAGCACTTAGAGTAAATTAGGAACCCACAAATTGAGGCCCTAAATTCAGAATGGCAAAATGTTTGTGAAAGGTTTAAAATCTATTCCTGACTTAGCACATGCATAGTTGGGTACCAACTTGACACTCAAATGTTATCATCATGGAAAGCATGGGTCGTGCACTGGGTGAAATTAAAAGAAAACAAAAGACAAGCTTATGCTGACAAGACAGATTAAAAATCCAGTAATTACAATTAATTTTTTCATAATTGGAATTAGCATTGAAAGCATGGGGTTCAAGACTTTGTTTATATGGTAAGGTTAAATAGTATAACGGAAGAGAAATTCATACAATGACCTTAATCAATTTTTGAAAAATATGTTGTTTACAATACCTGGAAGAGAAATGTAAAATGCGCTTATAAATAGATTAAAGATAGCTTACAATCCTTTGAGGACAAAGGTATTTGAAAAGCCAACTTTTGATAGACAAGTGAACTACCATTTAAAACCAATCTATAATACCGATCTTACAGAAGGCCTTAATTTGAAATATCTAATACCAATCTTACAAAAGGCCTAAATTTAAACTATCTAATAAAAATCATGTATTAGATATTAAAGAAGACTAACATTTGGCATTCTTAAATAATTGAAAAACGAAATTGGTACACATCAGTTTGGAAATTTTAGCCTAATATCTATCACTTAGAATATCAATGTCCAATAAAATGGAAAAGCCAGTAAATAGATCTGTTAATATATCAAGATCGATCAGCATCACTATTGTAAGTGACTATGAACATAAATAATCATAGGCAACACTATTTTAAGTGCCTATGATTATATATAATCATAGGCACATTCAATAGTGCTGCACTGACCCCTCAAAAATCTGATTCAGCTTTTCTTAACATACTGAGAGTAAGTTCACTTCTTAAGCACTCAAAATGTTTGTTGAATATTTGAAATGAAGAAAGGAGAACGACAGCTTGTACTGAAAATAGGATCTAATATGACTTTGCCAAATTCAGTTAGGATTTTACACTAGAATCTGTATGATAGTTATGAAGTCTAGACAAACACAAACTATGTGACTGACCCTAACACAATTTACAGTATTTCTATCTTCTGTCTAAAATAGAAAATAGGGGGAAAAAATCTGTGCATTTTTCTCAAATTTAATGTTAACTTCCTCTAAACAATCATTTATTGTAAATGATTGTTTAGAGGAAATTCACCGCAAATTATAGGAGATAAAACAAAAACATCAATTTGATAGATATTTTGCTTCTGAAAGTGGGTACTTAATAAAAACTCCATGCCCATGTTTTGCAAAGCTCTATGAAGCATTTGGCTACATAAAAACAGTAACCTTGCAGAATATTGGTAGGGTTTATACTAGAATTTGTACAATATTTAGTAATGAAGTCTAGACAATCACAGACTAAGTGACCCTAAAACAACTTACAGTAATTCTATCTTCTGTCTGCAGATTAACAAAAGAAGATAGGAAATCGATAAGATCTAGACAAATCTTGTTATGTTTTACTGACTTTAAATAATCCTTTCTTTCAATTGCTGATCTTTGGAAGCCTATATGTCCTATTACAAGGAATCCAGACAGGCTGAGTACAATTTCAAGCCATTTGTACTATATGTATTGTGGTGAACTTAGAAACATAATTCTCTCGTTAGTAGTTATTTTTTGAAGATTTCACGATTTTCAATAGATAAGCAAAGTACACATTACAAACATAAATGTTTCATTACAGAACACATTTAAATGGCAAAAAAAAATTTAGCAACAAAATTTCCTTTTTTGTATACTATACTATTTTATGGAAATAATCTAATGATATTGCTACGATTAGTTTTATTGTTGAAGTTTTTAAAAAGCTAGTAACACAAATATTAAATTGCCTTAAAATTTAAATGAAAATGTTTTTTTATCATGGTGAACTTAAAGGATTTCCTCCTTAAAACTCTTTTGTCAAAATAGTCTCTGGATTTAAGGTCCAAGTGACTATACACCCTATATTGAGAAAAAAATAAGAAATTTCTTGCAACAAGCAATTTCTTTTTCCCCACATATTTTCTACCACATAAGATGGCTCTTTTCAAATGACCCCAAATTGACACTGTTGTCTGCCACCTCTTTTCAATGTGGGCCAGTCTATAATTTTGAAAACCAGGTAAAGATTAAATACAAAAGCCGTCTCAGACTCCTTACATCTCTTCAGATAATCAACTTCTCTTCTCCTAATTAGGACAACTTTTTTTGTACTTTAAGAGTCTTATAAGTGTTTGTGAAGAGATTCGTACAGCCCGCCATCAAAGAACACTTGAACTTTTTTTACACCTCAGCGTTAAGTGGTTGACAAAGAATTTTTATAATTCAAATCAGGCCTATGCTAAGTTTATTTGAAGGATTTTTTTGTTGTTGGTTTTGACTAAGCATTGCATTGCAAACCATTTTTCATCTTTTGTGTGACCTTAATTCTGGTTTAGTATTCATGAGTGATTTTGTCTATGAAGAACTAAGGTCGAGGCTACATAAATATTTTTTTTTCCTACATCATTATCTTATTTATGGAACAATAACTTCTTTTGGGGGGGGGGGGGAATGATAGGAGTCAAACTATTCTGAAATCTATCGTTAGACGTGTAGAAATTATGAACCAGCTAATTTGACCCTGAATTTGATTAAGTATGACTTTTAAATTTCTAGTGTCTCATCCAATCATGGGGAGCAAATTGCCAATTGCAAGAAATTATTTTGAAATCAATCCACAAAGGTACAAGCATTATTATTATTATTATTAACTTAAATTCCTTGAATCATTCTCTTTAAATTGATATCTGGAATGCTATATTTATCATACAATCATATCATTTTCTACTTCATGCAATATAAGCATAATTGAAAACAAGAGGACCATGATGGTCCTATATCGCTCACCTTCGTCTCTTTGACTTCTCCCTTAGCAAAAATACTTGAAAGATTGTTAAATGATCATTAAATTTTTCAAAGAAAGACATTACTCTATTTCTTAGATCGCTGCCTTTTCAAGCCTTTTCTAAACAAGTTTCATGTGACCTGGCCAACATTCTAACTAAGTTTCATAAAGATTGGGCCATATTTGTGGCCTCTAAATAGTCATTTAGGCCCCTTTTCCTGTGATATGACATGGATCTTTCCAATGTTAAATAGGGTTCATCCTTGTGACCTAGCCATTATTCTGACCATGTTTCACGAAAACTGAATGATATTTGTGGCTTATAGAGCGTAAACAAGAAAATTGTCATTAAGGCCCCTTTTCCCTTGATATGGCATGGATCTTTCCAATTTTCAATAGGCTTCAACCTTGTGATCTGGCCAACATTCTGATCAAGTTTCGTGAAGATTGGGCTATATTTGTGGTCTCTAGAGTGTAAACAAAAAAAATGTCATTAAGGCCCCTTTTCCCGTGATATGGCACAGATCCTTCCCATTTTCAATAGGGATCATCCTTGTCTTTCTGACCAAATTTCATAAAGATTGGGCCATATTTGTGGCCTCTAGAGTGTAATCAAGAAAATTGTCATTAAGGCCCCTTTTCCCTTGATATGGCACAGATCCTTCCCATTTTCGATAGGGATCATCCTTGTGACTTGGCCAACCTTCTGACCAAATTTCATAAAGATTGGGCCATATTTGTGACCTCTTGAGTATTAACAAGAAAATTGTCATTAAGGCCCCTTTTCCTGTGATATGGCACGGATCTTTCCCATTTTCAATAGGGTTCATCCTTGTGACCTGGCCAACATTCTGACTATGTTTCATGAAGATTGGGCCGTATTTGTGGTGTCTAGAGTGCTAACAAAAAAATTGTCATTAAGGCCCCTTTTCCTGTGATATGGCACAGATCCTTCCCATTTTCAATAGGGATCATCCTTGTGGCTTTGCCAACCTTCTGACCAAATTTCATAAAGATTGGGCCATATTTGTGGCCTCTAGAGTGTAAACAAGAAAATTGTCATTAAGGCCCCTTATATGGTACAGATCCTTCCCATTTTCAATAGGGTTCATCCTTGTGACCTGGCCAACATTCTGACTAGGTTTCATGAAGATTGGGCCATATTTGTGGCCTCTATAGATTGTAAACACTTAGATTGTTGACGCCGGAAGACACACGACGGACATTCAATGATCACAAAAGCTCACCTTGAGCATGATGTGCGCAGGTGAGCAAAAAATATATCATTATAATTCCTCTCTTGTCCATTTTGCTTTGGACCTGTAAGCTAGATTATGATTCATTTTTTTTCAATTATGCTTGATTTTGATTCATATTTTTTCAACTATGCTTATATTGCATGATGTAGAAAATAAAATAATTGAATAATAGAATGATTTCAACAGAATTGAGAAGGACATACTGGCTTGCAATCTTAACAACCAAGGTTCTATCAATGCAAGCAGGCTGGATTTAGCACTATCCTTGCATTCTTTTGTCAACATACCATATTTCCCCTAATAATAGCACCCTTCCTTATAGTAGCATGTCTTCAAATGCCTAAATTTTAGGAACTTTTTGAGACTTCTTCTCTAATTTGATGTTAATTTACTCTTATCAATCCTTTATATGATTGCTTAGAGCATATTTACTTCAAATTAAAGAGAAACGGCCTAAAAGACACAAGTTGTAAGATTTTTTTAAACATAAAATACAAATTTAATAATAGCTCCCTGGCCACGTTATTTATGGCTCCAGGAAGCGTTAATTAGGAAAAATATGGTATATGGTGTTGCACCAGTTAGCAAGACATTCTTTTAGTGTGAAACAATGAAATATGAATGAAACATTGTTTTATTCAATATACAGATAAAATCAAAGACCTCAAATAAAAGACAAAACTGGGAGTGTTTAGACACTATATCTATAATCTAGAAAGACAATCCTTTTAAACAATATAGGTTTTACTGGTTTATTGAGTAATGTCCTCCAGTCAAAAAGATTTATCTCAATATTTGGGTGTGACAAAACATGAGAATACAACTGATGTATATATGAATCACAAATCCCCAACTATGGTATTTTGATGTTTACAGAGTTTTCACTAATTGAACTTTTGACATGACTTATTTCATAAAATAATGTTTGACCTTGAGCTGCGACCTTGACCTTGGAGCTATACAAAAAATTCTCTAGATTGCACATCTACTCTTGGTTGAAAATATTAGTGCCAAGTTATTTTATAATCTATCAAATTAATACAGGAGTAATGGTCTGGTCCAATTCAGACAGATGGACAGACTCACACACTTACACCAACTTGTTATAATGACAACTATGTCTCACACACCCCAAGTGAGCTAGACAAGAATAACCTTTAATAGGACACAAATAAAAGAATGCAGAGGTACAGATTAGAGGGGGTAAAGCCCCATCTAAAATTTTTATTTCCCAATGAAACCCTATGTTGTGGGTACTCATTTGAATCGTCTGGACAAGACGATTCCAATGAGTACCCACAATATAGAAATTGTGAAAGTATTGTTAAAATCTTTTAATTTGAAATCCAAATTACCTCTTCTATCTGTAGCTCTGGATTGGTGCATGTAAAAAGATTATCATTCAAAATTACCTTGCTTCTTTCCCTCTCTATTAAATCTTCCAATTCACCTTCCCCATGTTTAACCAGATAGTTCTTTATTCCATTCATAAACTGTCTAACCTGGAGAGAAAGAACAAAAGTTCTCTTGCTGATAACTCATACTTTAGGAGATATGCTATGGACAAATTTAGTGATGGAAAGACATAATGATGGATATAGACCATTTCTATATCCCCTTTGCGAAACGGTGGGTATAAAAAAACCAAATAACCATTGAGGATTTGTTTTGTTTTGTTAGAAGAATTTGGCATTTAATATATTCAGAAGTGATTTCAGAAAGAAGGAATAATTAGAAAACTGAAGAAGGTTATAAATCCTTGAAATACAAATTCTTTTTTGAGGGATTAACAC
Source organism: Fragum whitleyi (assembly GCA_948146395.1). NCBI lineage: Eukaryota > Metazoa > Mollusca > Bivalvia > Cardiida > Cardiidae > Fragum > Fragum whitleyi. Next base: position 30,448,795 of record OX411544.1, read on the forward strand.
AAAAAAGATACAAGATTAGTGTCAAAAATATGCTTTGACTAGTTGCAGGGCAACAGTGATAGTTTTGCCCTCAAACTTAAAATTGGATGTATGCTTGATCAAACTTTTGTTTCAATTAACTCAGTTCCAGATAAATTATATCCCCTATAATGCATGCTTAGCTGTAATTATCAAATGTTTACACCAAAAGTTTGCAAATGCTTTTTACTTGATTTGTCGTTTATGTCATGTATTTTTAAACTTATCGAGGCAAGGCTCTATAACTCAGCCAGGCTGACTGACACTTTCTTTTCTTTTAACCCTTTCCTGTTTAATCCCTGCTTTTTACGTGTCTGTGATTTTATGATTGAGAAAACATTGTGAAAAAAGAAGAAATTGCTTCTGACAAGCAATTTCTTCTTTTTCCACACTATTTTATACCCTACAGATTGGTTATTTTTCAAATTAAATCCACTTTAAATTTTCGTCTGCAAAACCTTTGAATTTGGACTGGTCCAAAATTTTGTAAAACAGGAAAGGGTTAAAGTGTTTTGCCTATAAACACATTAGCTGAAAGCCAGTTTCAAACCAAGTACTACCAGGTCACAAGTCGAGTGCCCATACCACTTCGATATTAATATTCTTTCCAAAGAATCTTTATACATTGTAACCATTGTAACATGGGATATTTTTTATGATATCACATTGATATTAGAACAATGATATTATGTGGTTATTTTCAGAAACATTGCATTTCCGTTAAAAACATCGACAAAAACATAGCAAATGGGGGTTAAAAGATAAATATATTACATACTTAATGTATTGTAAGAAAAAAATATCCAACTCAGTTTTAGAAATTGATAATTGTCTGAGCATAGACTCGACAATTATCAATTCTCCAAACCTTGTTAGATATATTTTCATACAAAACACTGAGTATGTATTATATCACTCACATTTCTGGTGATGTTAAAGGGGTTGGTATCTTGACTATCAAGGGTACACTGGATGAAATTCTCGATGGTACTACCAAACGTAGTGCTGTGATCCTTTGACAAACTGATGATGTAATCTCGGATTTGGGTGTCTGGGTTCCGATTCCTTTGAGGCTTATTAAGGAGACGTGGATTAGCTGAAGTAGTAACGACACACAAGATAATCATTATTTTTGTCTCTACATTATCACAGGCAAATTGTTTGTTCAAAATCTTTTATAAATTCTGAATGTCTGTTTTTAGCCTATATACTTTTACAAATCCTACTTTGTGGGTACTTATTGGAATCGTCTTGTTGAGACAATTTAAATAAGTACCCACAACATAGGGTTTAAAAGAGGAATAAAGATTTTAGACTGAAAATACCCCCTCTTATCAGTACCTCTGAAAGTTATCTTAAAATTCATCCATAAATGTATAAGTTATGCTCCAGACAAAAATGGGACACCCCAAAACACATAAACACGCAATCAAACACGGAGAGAGGTAACCCTATATACCTGTAGCCATTTCATGGCAGGGACATCATAAAATCAAAAATACCCCCTCTATATGTAGCTTTATATGATAGCCCAGGGATCAACACTAACACCAGTCCTCAGGTCCTAGACCTGTGGATTTATGGAAGGACTGATAGATGTTACCATGTCACAGGTCCTTCAGGCCTGTTGAATATGGCAGAACTAAGTATTTGAAATAAGTCCAATTTTGAAAAATAATTCCTTTTCCAATTCTAAAATTTTGATTAACATATGGAAAACATAGTAGAAAAAAAAGAAATTGCTTGTCAAAAGCAATTTCTTCTTTTCCAACAATGTTTTCTTTACAATTTAACCCTTAAATTGCTAAAAAATAAAACGTATTTTTTATGCAGGACCTGCTGATATGTTGTAAAGATATTATTTTCAGAGGCCCACAGGGAAGACTGGGTTAGCACAACTGTGTAGCCTCGTTAAATAAAGACATTATTACTATTATTATTATTTTTGTTATAGGGAGGACCTGTTATATTTCGGGCTTACAGGTCCTTCAGACTGGTGGAAAAAAGAAGTTTAAGTGTCAAACCCTTGATACTTACCAAGAACTGGTGCTATTTTCTCTCTGATCACTGCTGTAGAGTATGGAATGTTGTCATCACACACTTTATCCTTAATTGTCTCGGAATGTGAGGAGGGTTTCTCGTTTACCAATGTTTTCTCTGAACTATGACTATTCTGTCCATTAGATGATACACGGCATTCAGAATTAGTACTGATTTCTCCTCTAGATTGCACTGCATCTATTGAATTGGCATCTGTAACTGCACTAAGTCTATACTCATTATTCAATGTCTCATTGGGATAATCGTGATATTCTTGACTAGATTGTTGCCATGCTTTGATTCGTTCAAGCATGTCTATTGGTGGTGGTAAAGGAGGCGGGGTTTCATTTGGAGGAGGTGATTTAACATGACCCGAACTACTTTCAGATTTCATTATTTTACCCAACACACTATTCTCCCATGGTTTGCAAAAAATAGTTCCATTACTTGCCACAGATTGGTGAGAAGGGGCCATATAGGGGATTGAGTTCAAATTGTCGTATTCCGACATTGCACTATATACTGGTAATACTGGAAAGGGTTTGATGGGCTTTAGTTTTAATTCTGGATTCCATGAACTAATCATGTCTTCTGCTGTAGACCCTTCCGAATATGACACTCTAGTTTCCATGGAAGTTTGACGTTCATACACAGGAAATTTGTTTAGCACTGGACTAGATGGTAATTCATGGCTCTCTCCAAATTCCTGGAGAGTTTTTATCTGTTCTAACACATTGATTGTAAACTTTACAGGTTCATTGTTTTCCTTGTTTGGTTCTTGTTTAGATGTCATTTCCAATATAGATTTATGATTTGAAAGATTTTTATCACTCTTACTTTGTGCAAGTTTTGTTTTTCTAGGACTAGGTTTTGGCTTCAATGGTTTAGGCTTCTTAACTTCTGATTGGGTGTTTACAATCCATGCTGTTTCATACAGTTTTTCTAATTTAGAATTTTGAGTATTCCCACTATTTAAATCAGTATCATGTTCATCAGAAAGCTCAAAAACTTCTTCATTTTCACAAATATTTCCAATTTTATTGCCCTCTACATTATTTTTGTCAATATCAGTTAAGCTAACTTTCCTTCCAAAATTTTCAATTTTAGATTTGCGCCTCAGTGAATGACTAACAGCAGGGGCAGATTTTCTACGGAGCTTTTTTGGCAGTTTTGGTTTTGTTTCCTTGCTGTTTGATTCTACGTCATCGTCAGGATTAATGGCATCGAAAGGTTCAGAATACACAGGTGTTCTCATGGTTGACAATGACAAAGTTGAAGCAGATCTACGACTGAAGTGTGTGATAGGAGACTTTGTCTTCCATGGTGGACTCGTCTGTGTTTGTACTGAACTGATCTGCGGAAAAACATCTCCGTCTTCTGTATCTGCTTCTTCTCTGTCTTCCTCATTGTGAGCATCGTCTGCATCATCGTCACGTTCTGGGATTGGAATAAATGATTCACCATCCCTTTGTTTAATACACAGTATATCCTCAGATTTTTCATGTACACTGTCAGTATCACAATTTCTATCACAATGACTATTTGATAACCTTGTAACTTGACTTATGGTTTCACCCTCATTTTCATGAAATCCATTCATTAATATAGCACTTTGAATAACATTTGACTCTGAATGTGATCTAACTTTTGATGTACTTTGACTTATTTGGCTAAGCCTCACACTTAGATCTTTAACATTAAAGCTCTCGTCTGTATATACATCACAACTTGCAGACCGAGTTCGTCCCCTAACAACACTATTATTTGTAACTGACATAACATTGGGTTGAAGTCTCTGAACTATGTCAGCTTGAACACTTCCTATGTTTGGCTCTGCGTATTTCCAAATATCTTCATAATCACTTAGTTTATCTGATAAATTACTTCTGAAGTAATAATCCTCTGGAATGCCTGATAATTCAACTGGTGTGGAGAAATGTGGATTTGATTTTAATTTATTTCTGGTTTTATCTGGGTAGGCATAATCAGCTGTCACACTAGAATTTTTATTGCACATTTTTTCTGTCACTGTTATGACGCTATTTTCGGTATGCACCATTTCAGAACTACTGACAAAACATGTAAAACTAGAAACATGATTCGAATGATTCTCTGTTGTTGTCACTGAACACGATTTTTGAACACTTTCTGTAAACCTTCTTTCACTGGTAGTGCTTTGAGTACCATTCTCATCTGGTTTTCGAATTAAGTATGACGAAAAATCTATCACAGAATGTTTTGGAGGAGTGTTTTGTAATAAAGCCTCTGATTGGCTGTAAGCTGGCACTATTTTGTTATTGTTAATGCTGATTGGCTCACTGACAGACTTGTTCATTTGTGACGAATGATCTGACAAATTTGACCGACTGGATGATCGACTTTTGCTTGGTGAATCATACCTTGGAGATGTCCAGAAATCTGAAAGAAAAATCATATCGCAAGTTTTAGTGAAACGCTTTCACCTCTCTGGAAGCTAAAATGTTTCTGACATACATGGGAGAACAGTTTATAAATACAGTCAATCTTGCCTGAGCGACCAAATCTATTAAGGGACCATTTTTATTTAATGACCGTTTTCAAAATCCCCTTCTTTAAATTGAAATGTCTGAAAAATAGATATCACTGGTATAAAAAATGTTGTAAATGAATCCTATGCTGTTAAAACTCATCAGAATCGTCTCAATAAGACGATTCTGTTGAGTTTTTACAGTAAAGGATTCTTGAGGATTTCGCAATTATATACATATTCTACTTCTTAATTGTAAAAAAAAAAAAGTGTATAAAGCAACTATTTTCTTTGCGACCGCTTTTTGGTTGTCCCATTCCTGGTCGCTTAATACAAGGTTTACTGTACATCTCTTCTGTTACTGTACCATGACATATTACTAGCCTTTAGAGCTTAGAATAAGCAAATATAATATTTCAATTTATGAAAGTATGACCTTTTTTTGCCCACAAATATCATCAAGCATTATAATTAACTCTGGATATAACAAGTCATATTCTAATCTACTTTGACTTTTAATGAACTGACTCGAACCAAACTGCAAAAACATTTTATTATTGAGAAAAGAATCAAATATATTAAACTATTATATGTGGAGTTAAGGACAATTTGAACACAAATCAGTGCAAAACTTTAATAAGTGCAAATAAACATCAGCCCTGTGTTCAGGGTATCAAAGCGCTGCAAACATTTTTCCATGTATGCCCTACTTTGCATGCAAGTGCACATGCTATTGGGGTATAATTGTAAAACTGTTTGCACCATATTGTTTTGGCATCCTGAACGCAAGGCAGGTACTTACAATAATTTGCACTAACAACTTAATTGATACATCCAATACAATGCATTTCATTTGAATATGACTCCAATGGACCACAAAATCCATTTTATTCTAATTAATAAAATTATTGTAAATATTAAAATTGGATTTTACAACAGTTTGAATAGAAACAAGAGATGTTTGTAAAACATTTATGCCCCTATTAAGAGCAGGTCAACAGTCTATTCTTTGTCAATCAAATAAGGGCAATAACTCAAAAATATGATGAGTAGAGTTATGGTTCTTGTGCACTGCATTTCTCCTAAATGAGAACTATCCACCTGTGAAGTATCATGATTCTAGCTTGCACACTTTATGAGATATGCTTCGGACAAAAAAAAGTCTACTTACTGACAAACTGACAGACCAACAAATGCAAAGTATTATATACCCCTCTTCTTGGAAGGGGGCATAATGAAATACAATTTATACTTTACCTTGACCAAGCATGGCTAGTGCAGATAATTCCTGTGAAGTTTTAGCATCTCTTATAGAAGGAGGTAACATCAGTCTATGTGGTAAATCTTCCCTGTAAATTGAAATAATGAGACATACTCAACTTGACACATATGTTAAATGATGATCCATGACATTTATCCCTTTTCAGCATCCATTTTGTTTTGAAACATTCAAACTCCTTCTAAATCGTTTAAAAATTGTGGGGTTCACACTGGTCCAAATGCACTCAATGCCTTTACAAAATGCCTTTATATATCCTCAAGTCAAAATTTCCTCTATCTTTCAAGAGACACTCATGCTTTTTAACATACCTTAAAGAAAATGTTATAGATAATTCAAAACTTACTGATAAAACATAGAATACAATACTTTTGCTATTGTGGACAAAAAATTCAAATAAATACACTGGTTAAATGAACCCTATGGCTGATCCAGGATTTTTCTAAAAGGGGTTCATAAGTTACAAAAGCGGGGATCATTTTGCTATACAAAAATATTGATGAAATTCCCCAATAGAGTTTAATTTAGTCTACAGAGTGGGGTTCACTTGAACCCATCTGGATCCACTACTGCAGACTACTCAATATATCAAAGGCTTTCTCGTTTAAAACATGTAGTACCAAACTAGTACAAAATTCAATTAGGCTTTAGAACTAACAGATTCTTAAATTAAAGTTCTTGTTACTTTCAGTTGACAACATTATGTTCCTTTGATGACTATTGATGAAGCAGGGTTACAAACTGTAAATATCACAAATACCATATTTCTCCTAATTAAACGATTCCAGGAGCTATACATAACATGGTCCTGGAGCTTTTATATAGCATGTATTTTCTGATTTAAGCGATCATTGAAATTGATGTCTTTTAGGCTCATTTCCCTTTAATTTGAGGTGAATTTTCATTAAACAATTGTTTAGAGGAAATTCATCTCAAATTAGAGTACAAGTCTCATAAAAGTTTGTCACATTAAGGCACTTGAAGTGGAATTTCTTGGCAAAAAATATAGGGGTGCTACTATTAGGGAGGGTGCTATTATTTGGGGAAATACAATATATCATAAGGTCTTTGAAGAACCATTTGCAAAAGTCTCATCAGCAATATCTTTTTCTTTTTTTCCCTACTTTTTCTTCAGGTTAAAAGGATTATAAGTGACACCTATGTTTTAGTATGTAGGTTAGCAGCTATAAAATTACAACTATGTAACCGAGAGGTTTTTGACAAATTGCAGTAAATCATAATCATGTAATGTAAAACTGGTGATTGATATAATTTTAGCTGTAACCCTGTATTTCTGGCCCATATTTACTGACTTTCTGACTTTGTCCAATAACATCGATATTTAATAATAATCATGATCTGAAATTTTCTCTCGAAATTTAAGGGCCTTGGTGGAATAAGTTTTTGATATTGATGTAAGCTAAAGCTAGGACATGAACAAAAGATCCCTTAGTGTAACAAGTTTTGAGTTGCAAAGATCAAACTCTAGCCTAAGGTGTTATCTTAGCACACACAATGCAAGACGTTTTTAGATATGTAAGTAAAGCACATATGCCCTCCCCCCCCCCCCCCAAAAAAAAAAAAAAAAAAAAACAAGACTAGAAAGCCATGAATGGCCTGAGTCACTCCACAGGATTGAAATTCTTGTAATAGCAAATCAAAGTTTTGACTAGATTTATAGATATTTTTGGTTCTACAGATGTTGAAAATGATTTTCAAAGTTTCCACTATATAATATTTATGAAAATGACCTCCGCCCATAAAAGACATATTTTTCATCCAATCACAATCATTTTTGGCTGTATGATAATGGGTCACCCAAGGATCATACCAATGAAATTTGGTTGATATCCATCCATTACATTCTGAGAAAATGATTTTCAAAGTTTCCACTATATACCATATAGAAAAATGACCTCCACCCATAAAATACATATTTTTCATCCAAGCACAATAGTTTTTTGTAGACTGATAGAGGGTCACCCAATGATCATTCATGTAAATTTTAATTGGTATCCATCAATTAAAATCTGAGAAAACTCACTTTTTACCATATTTGGAAATTATCCACGCCCATTAAATCCATGTTTTTCATTGGATCTTATATATAAGATTGTTCCTTGAATTAAGCCAATCAATATATTTGATAGATTTGTACCTTTGTGGTTAGCTTCGGAATTCTTTTCTCAAGCTGGTCCCCAGAGGATCCTGTGGACTCACATCAGATAGTTTTAAGAGCCCTAGCTTCTTATTTAGGGGTTTCTGACTCGCAAAACCAGCCCCCCTTAACAAGGGCATAACTACCATTACGCACAGTACGCAAGTGCTTAATAGAAATAAAATCAACAATTTCGAACAATAAATTCTCTTTCCAAAAATGTTGTTAATGAATGATCATAACATCCAAACTACAGCTTTTTTTTATTATTCACAAACGCTCGATACATAGAAAAGGGGAGCAGACAGAGGACATTGATCTTTTGCCTTTATCCTATATATTCTATGCTGGTCACCTTCTGAGTGCGTATAAATTTCAAAATCCTAGTTATGCATTTGCTTAAAGCCCCCCCCCCCCTTTTTTTTTTAATTTGGATAGGACTTCTGACATCTTGAAATGATTAAAGCAACTACACAGAACTTACTTGTTATCACAATAGTGAGCAATGAGATGTGGTATTGATGTGAACAGTTTGGTGGAGCCCTGTAGATGGAGCCCATTTTCTGTGGGCTCTATAAGATAGTGGTCTACATTCTGGGTACCATCAGGGTTGGGGAACTGCACCGACAGGGCCATTATCTCCTCCCGGCTCGATTTCCGTACAATAAATATCTGAAATACATACAAAATTGTAATTATCACCTTGACAGATGACCTTGTCTTCATCAGACGACCTTGAACTTGTAATTCGTACATACAAATTAATCCCTTATCCTGCTAAGTTAAGATTTTACCCATATCCTGCTAAATTTTAATTTTCAGGGGTCCAGATAAGAGGGGAGGTCAAACCAGTCTAAAATCTTAATTTTGCAAAGGATACCTATGTTGAGGGTACTCATTTGAATCGTCTCAATGATACGTTTCAAATGAGTACTAACATTGCAAGATACTGTTTGAGTAATACTTCCTCTTTCTGTAGCTCTGATATTGTTTTGATTCCTTCAATTATTAGGACATTTTAACCAGTCTTGCTCTAGGTTTTCTCACAATAATGTAGTTGAAAGCAGGAAGTGTAGGTGCAGGATTAGACTGCAATTTTGCAGGCTGATCTTAGTCTATACTGACTGTCAAAGCCTTGTGTGCAGCAGGAGAATGTTTTAAAAACTATTTATAAACACAGAATGACACATGTTTAATTTCACCTGGATGTCTATCAAAAGACTTGCAATGAGGTTAATCCACCAATTATCTTGATTAAGTGTGGAAATCAATCAGTTTATCAATTTTTGAATGAGTATTATCATTATCAGATTTTTTTTTTCATTTCATTTCATTATTTGGGGGGTGGGGATGGGGGAGAGGGGGATTTGTTTTCATACTTATTAACATTGAAATTTTTAAAAGCTGGCAATTCTACCTACTTCTTCAACAAAGCATTAAAAATTCTTCTGTGGATCAGTGGTTATGATAATTCCTGCATACTTGCAAAATATTGAAATTTTTGATGACTAGCAAATCTGTGTACTTCTCAAACATAGCATTAAAATTTTTAATTCAATAACTGCATTCATATTCATTCAATATAAAAGTCATAAAAGATTTTTCCTCAAAATGGTGCATGTTTTGATTTGCTCTAAATAGGTGTAAAGGATTGAATATTGAGAGCATGAAAAATTTGAGTCCCAGATTTACACTCATTGTGTGAATTTAATTGAAAATCATGGAATTTCAATGCTCAAAATGCCCTCTATTAATCTTTGTGACAGGTCAAGTATAAGTTTTCACAAACCCATTTATATACAGTTCCACCCAAATATTTCACAACTGACACTGCTCTATGTAGTAAGGAACGAGTATATGTCTTGTTAAGAAATGGGCAGCGCCCAAGGTTAAAATACTTTTCTCATTCTCAACTGAGAAGTTTTGAATTTACATTTCACCGAGATGATTTTAATGAGTACCCACACCATAAGGCTTCCCTTATGTTAGTCCTCTGGCTGATATTAAAATTCTTTAGTAATGTATTTAAAAGAAAACTTTTTCCTAGGCACTAAATTTATGGTTTGTCTTGCCTATTTCAATCCAAGTATAATCAGTAAAGAGGCCGAATAGGGGCTGATTTATTCAAAATAATACAAATTTTAAGTCTCAAATTACAAAGGATTTCTTTTCTTCACTTAATAGGAAATTTTAATTCAATTTAAATGCACCTTGCAAATAATTATCATTTGTAACTTGTCTATTTTTTTTAGCAGTTTTATTTGAATTATATCATGTTACCCTTGTGTAATACTTAAGTGGCACTTTTTTCAATTTTGACAGGTGTAGCAGTCTGATCTATGTGAAGTCTAGAGCAACATGTTTTATTTAAGTTATAGTGTATTAAAGATAAATTAAGAAAAAGATTACTGTCTAAGAAAAATCAGTGATTCCAGCACTTTGATTATTTCTCTTAGATTCTGAAAAAAAATATTTTCAGCATGACAATTAATAAATAATCAGTATACACTCACCCCTATGTCCCTGTTTTTGACAAGATGGACTGCCCCAGACCGTCCTACTGTTGGTAGGAACCATATTGGATGAGTCTTTGTAAGCCTCTCTAATACTGTGATCTGTCGTAGGTCCGAGCCCGACGTAGACCTACTCTGACTAGCTGGTCGGTCTGTAGGGTACCCACTCTGCTCCACTGCCTGCAAATACACAAACACAACAAGATGTGTTTGTGAAACACGAATGCCCCCGGAACGGCATTTTTTTTTTACAATTTGACCTTGACAGATGACTTTGACCTTGTCACATGACCTTGACTTTGGTACCAGCGGATGCGGATCATTGAGATCTATCATCATGCCAAATATTTGCTTTGTATCTTGAATAGGCTTGAAGATATTGGCAAGGTTAAGTTTTCGGGTTAAGTTTTCGGACAGACGGACGGACAGACAGACAGACGGATGGACAGACGGACACGAGTAAAACAATATGCCCCCGATCTCTCGATACAGGGGCATAAAAAGGTAGCAATTTGTCACAAGATACGCTTGTTAGTCCACTGCTGAATGTCCATGTATGTAAAACAACAGAGGGAATTAACTAAAAATTAAGCAAGATAGAGTTATGGTTCTTGTGCACTGTACATTGTAATCATGAAAGGAACATAGCTCAAGGGGGTAGCACATAACTATTGAAAGTGCCTATATAGGTTTCTTTTATAGATTTCATAGGAAAATGAATGAAAGTGATTCTTATTTTATGCTTAATTGATTAGTCTTCTCTTTGTTTTATATATCTAAGTTTTTTTTCTTAAGATTACTTATTTGTAAGTAGGGACAAAATAAAAAAGAACCGACATACCAGTTTTGTGTACATTAAATACAGCTATTAATTCCCTTATTTATGTCCGTTTTTATGCAAAGAATGACATTTTTCATCCCATTCATAAAACGGATAATAAAAGCATTCACCACATATTTTGAGAGAGACACAAATACACAAAAAATTTACAACATACATTCTATTAGTAATGGGCCTTTTTTATTATTTATTTCCCTCATGAGTTGTACATGTCAAACCACAGACTCGTGAAACTATATAACCTACTTACGAGACTAATTCACAATCAGCTAGACCCCTGACAAACATACTGGGACCATCTTCAAGGCTTTTTCCAAGTTCTTTGGGAAAAGGCCCTTAGCAATCATTTGGGAAAAAACCATCAATAAAATTGCAATATTGGGATTTATCATGTAAGACTGTTTAGGTTATTTCTTGCTAAAAATATAAATATTTTCTTTAAAAAAGCTGTTTCCAAAAATTTTTAAAAGTGAACAAAACACATTTTCATACTATCAAAATACAAATATGACAAAAAAAGTTTTTGGGTTGATTCCTTTTCACTAAATTGGGAATTTTTCTCTCAATTGGGAAATTTTTTGGGGCCTTTTCAATGGGGAATGGGGCCTTTATTGGGCCCCTGAGAGATGGCAGAAAAAGCCCTGATCTTGGATAAGTGCAAAACTGATGTCTGCCCACAGAAAATAATAATTGAGGAGTCAGTGCAACACTATTGTAAGTGCCTATAAATATATCGATGACTCAGCATGAAACAGTTGTAACTCCCTATATGTTTATAGGGAGTTACAACCCTTTCGCGCTGAGTCATTGATATAGGCACTTACAATAGTGTTGCACTGACCCATCAATTTGTTGTTCTTGGTTTATCAAAACCTCACAACTATAGCCTGAAACTGATGTTTGATAACAGACAGCTTATTGACATAAGGCAATCAAAGTTTGTAACTATATTTTTAATTATGCTGTAGTTACAAGATTTTGAGTACAAATCAACTTTTATACCACTAAAGGAGTTTTTTAGATGTCAGCTGTGGAGACAATTATAGACCTTAATTGTATTTGAGCAGTAACAAGGAATTAGTGCCGACCTTTCAGAAAATATCCATTACATATTACCTTCATGTTTGTTAAATTTATAAACCTGGCCACTAATTAATTAAACTTATCTTGGTTTATTTCACTTAGTAAATTTATAGTATTTACTTGGAAACAATTGATTGATTGCTTAATTGAATGGAGTTTAACGCCTCTTGCAACATTTTTTTAGTTATATTGCGGCCGCTTGAGCACCTAACAATGGTTTCCTGGTATTTCTTTCACCAGTACAACCACCACATCCTTTCCTAGCCTCCGGCTGCTATCTCACATAGGTTTAATATTATCAACACATTGGTGTGAGACAAATAGTCGGAAAGAATGTGTGCCGCCGTCGGGATTGAACCTTGGACCTTTAGATTGTCAGTCCGACGCGCTGCCAACTGCGCTATGACGGCGGCTTTCCTTGGGAACAAATAGAATAGTTTTGCTGAACCCTTGATGATGTAATATTCAGATTTAAGAGAACATTTTCATCTAATTCATTTTACGCCATTTCATGCATAAGGATACTTGTTTACAATAAAAGCCGTAGCTTGAACCCACAAAATCACATCTTTGAACCACAAGGAGTGTTTTCAAGTTTTACAATATTTTGTATGAAGTGCATGAGGGATAACAGTGCATACCCATAGCAGGTTGATTATTGGTTGTTCCATATCATCAAAAGTAGAAAATATTTACAATTAATCAACCTCAAAGTTCAAATGAATAAGCACAAGACATAATTAAGTTTCTGTCATAAGAACTGATGAAATACCTCATCTAATCCATAAATTTAATGGTACATATTGGTATGACAGGTAGCAAATATATTAAACCGTTAAGAGTGCATCCCCCAAGGTAGCACACCTTTTTGTTAACCCAACCTAATATTTGAAATTTTTGAATCACCAAAAAAAGTAAATATTGAAATCCCGCATGTAATGAAAACAATTCTTACAGTAATGCTTTTCCCTTTTAATTTCTAATTGCGATTAGATCCCAAAGGTATATGTGAGAGGGGATATTGACAGTCTTAATTTTTTCTCAAATAAACCTCAATATGTTGTGGGTACTCATTTGAATCATCTTGGCAAGATGATTCCAATGAGTACCTATAACATAAGATTTTGTACAAGAATTCCTGAAATTTTTTATCTAAAAAACAGAAATACCCCCCCCCCCCCCTTTCTATCTGTAACTCTGGATCCCTCCCTAACAGAGAACAAAGTGTAGATCTGCTCATGGTACTATTAAGTGAAGCAGTAAATCGATTCAAAAGAAGTACGGACAAAACGGGGTTAAGTCAGTCTAAAATCTTCATTTCTGAATGAAAACCTATGTTGTGGGTACTCATTTAAATTGTCTAACTGTATAATAAGTATCAACAACATAGGTTTAGTATTGTAATGATTGAAAAACTGATCTAAAATCTAAAATACCCCCTCTAGCTTTAGCTTTATCAGTTCATGTTTATTCACTAAACCTGAATCATCAATTTACAATAATTATACCAAATATAGGTATTTTCCCCCTCATTATTTATGATTTATTTCTCCTTTTTATTGATAAACTTTCCTTTTGTGTATCTCTTTTCTTTGATATTTCGGACACAAAGTAATGACTGATTATCTATCCTTTCACTGGGTTCCTTCTTAATGAAATTTTCAATAATACAAAAACCTCTTTGATCTGCTTGATATAAGATATATGTTAGAGCATAATAATTTGTCTGTTTATTTGTATAGGGTTGAAAGCCACTTTCAACATTATTGCGATTATATCACGGCATATAGAGTACCTTCTCTTAGTGTAAAAAAAAAACTAAGGTCAGAAAAGAGGCATAATTTACATGAAATGCATCTAGTGTTACCCCTTTGATAGTAGAGGTTGCTTTTTTGATAGTGAATGTGAGTGCACAGTTGAAAGTGAATGCCTTTAGTAGAGATAAACAAAATGTTAGAAAATTTTGCACAACAATACCGACACCAAAGCTATATAGCAATTATATCAATTTTCCAAGCAAATTCTGTTAGTATGTCAATTCTTATTTTATTCACATTTCATTTAAACTTATCATCTTATTCGAGATTTTGTAAAAATCAATACCAATGGTGTTGAATGGAAATGATAAATAATTATTCGCAAATGCCCAAGATTTCAGTTATCTGGAGACAAATCATAAAATAGTGTAGAGGTCACCGTCTATCAAACTTTGGGATACTTTTCTCACATTAATATTTCATAGCTGATTGATCATCGGAAGATAAAATGTGATTAAGGTCATAAATATGTTTCCTAATCATTATCACAAGCCTTTTATATATATAAGTGACCCATCACAACAAAATGGACCATCTCAAGAAATTGGAAACTGCTAAGCAATGGGCAGGCTGAACAAGTTCAATTTTTTTTAATTATTCGTAAATATTCATAATTTTAATGGGTTTTTTTTTTCCAATGCCCCATGTTTTCTCCGAAAATCAAGCTGAAAAAAGTCCCTTTCAGTATTATTTGGAGTAGCCTATGATAATTGATTGCTCAGCACAAAACAGTTTTAACTGCTTATTAACATAAATTATAGGCAGTTACAACTGTTTTGCACTGAGCCATTGATATCAGGGAACAAGAGGGCCAGAATGGCCCTAAACCTCTCACCTGAATTTTATTGGTCCAGTGAAACCCATCCAAGTAACTTTCTGACAAAGTTTCATTCACATTTGCAGATGAGGAGATGTTATTCCAAGAAATTAAAGTGACCCTGTCCACCAAGTTTTTACTGAGGCCACTCAAAATAAGCTCCCCCTACCATGCCCAGATTTATGGGCCAATCAAAATTTCACTCTCCAAAGAACATTCTGGTAAAGTTTCATTGAAATTGGCCAAGTGTTTCAGGAGGAGATGTCGTTCAAAGATTTCGGGCTCAAAATAAGCCCCAACCTGCCACGCCCATATATATAGGCAAATCAAAATTTTACGAACAATTTTTGAAAAGGGTCACCCAAGGAACATTCTGGTAAAGTTTCATTGAAATTGGCCCCCCAGTGGTTCAGGAGGAGATATCCTTCAAAGATTTTGGGCTCAAATAAAGCCCTGCCCATATTAAATGGGCTTATCATAATTTGGCGAACAATTTTAGGAAAGGGTCACCCAAGGAACATTCTAGTAAAGGTTCATTGAAATCGGCCCAGCAGTTCAGGATGATATGTTGTTCATTGATTTCAGGCTCAAAATAAGCCCTGCCCTACCACACCCATAATTATGGGCCAATCAAACTTTTACAAACAATTTTTGAAAAGGGTCACCCAAGGAACATTCTGGTAAATTTTCATTGAAAACGGCCCAGTGGTTCAGGAGGAGATGTCGTTCAAAGATCTCGGGCACAAAATAAGCCCCACCCTGCCACGCCCATATTAATAGGCCTTTCAAAATTTTACGAACAATTTTTGAAAAGGGTCACCCAAGGAACATTCTGGTAAAGTTTCATTGAAATTGCCCCAATGGTTCAGGAGATGTCGTTCAAAGATTTTTGGCTCAAATGAAGCCCCACTCATATTTATGGACCAATCAGAATTTAGCGAACAATTTTTGAAATTGGCCCAGTGGTTCAGGAGAAGAAGAAGTTTTTAAGATTGTTGAAGACGGACAACGCAGGACTGAAGACAGACTCATGACCAACCTAAAAATACCCCTTGAGCATGTTGTGCTCAGGTGAGCTAAAAAGACTAGCAGGGCCTTAGTAGCCCATTATTATTTTGGGCAGGGCCCCTAAACAATTGGAGAAAATGTCTATTCTCATTCTGTTTAAAATTGATTTTTTGCAGTTAATGCCCCTAATTTAACATTGTCAGATATTAGAACCACAACAACAGAATCCAAAAACTCAAGTCTAGTTACGACACTTGAGTAATCAAACCAGACTTTAAGGTTGGAAACCACCATGCATAGCTTGGTGTTAATGTGAAAAGTTTCTGACAAAATTCAGTTGAACTTTAAATTATTGAAAAAAAAAAAATATTTCTCAGACTTTGTGATCAAGTAACACACAATATTCATAATTACAGTGTTGCTAGGCGCCATGCATCTTTCCTTTTATGGTTTTATCAGGGGGAAAATCAGGCATTCTTTGTATCTGTTACATTGTTATTTAAACCTTATTAAGTGATGAAGCATAAAAAGTTGGATTTTCTCCTATCTTTCTATGTATTTTTGCATATAAGTGTGCAGAAATCCATCAAGCAACCAGAAATAAAAGCAAAGCGATGTCTCAGCGCAAAACTGTTGTAACTGCCTTGCAGTTAAAACCGTTTTGTGCCAAGCTTTCGAAATATCATACTTTCATATAATCAAGCAACCAGAAATAAAAGCAAAGCGATGTCTCAGCGAAAAACTGTTGTAACTGCCTGGCAGTTAAAACCGTTTTGTGCCAAGCTTTCGAAATATCATACTTTCATATATGATAATGGAACTAACAAGAATATGCTCTTGAAGCCTTAGAAATTATGAAATTTCTTTTTCATTATGCTGATGACCATAACCTAGATTTTTGTCTTCAAAACAGGCAAAGGTTTAAAATCAGGGCATTTCATTTTTGAAAAGCTGATAAAATCTATAAATTTTCACAATTGGGGAAAGTGATACTTTAAAAACCAAACAATTATTCACAAAAAAACGTCAAGGGAAATCAATTTTACTTGAATGACTGCAGACCTGAATTGCCTTGCACAAAATAAGAGTGAAATGACAATCTATTTGAATATGATAGATTGATATGCAGTCTGAAAAATTAGAATAATTCACTCAAATGACAGTACACCTTTCAAACAACTATGCTGATTGCAAAAGAAGGTAATAATATAGCATTATTGGCCACAAAAATTAATGTAACAAAACATTTGACAAGTTGTGTTTGCTTGAATATCTAAGTTTTCAAAAAATATGACTTTTGACAGATGGCCTTGTGATATAACCTAGACTTTTATAATCAATAGGTACATATTTTCAAATCTATAGCCATGCAAAAATATTGTCTACAAGAGTGTGTGGCAGAGGCACAAAATATTCCACCAAATAATAACCTGGCGGAATATCACAAAACCAAGACAATGTGCAATATAAGGTCAGGTGAAAAAAAAACCATTATGTGGAAATTTCGTCAAAATCAATCTATTATTAAAGCAGGAGTTGGGCTCACAAGACACGTTTATTAGGAGATAATGCAAATATATGTTCACCTTTGTGGTGTATAAAAATCAATTTGTAAACTGCTCTTATTCTAACCAAAGAGCAGAGGTTCATGAAAATTATAGCTCATATAAGGGAAAAGTCTAGAGAAAAGCCTAGTTGAATTTAATCAGACAAAGAAAATACCCACAATGGCAGGTCATTTATAAAATGTTGTGTAGGGGGATAAAAGTGGAGACTTTTGTTATCAATAATATAAGTCAGGCCAGACAATCTACATACCATTATCTTGAGAACCTGCCCTTACCTACATTATTTAGCTAACAAGATCACAACATTTAATACAATCCTACCAAGCATCTTCATTTTGAAATGCTAAACTAGGTTATACAGTGTGTGTTTCTGGCATTGCACCCTAGCATGGCCCTCAGGCTCTTCTTTACAGTGTTTTTTCAAAGGGAATTAAATCATTACAAATCTTGTGACAATTAAGTCCCCTGTCTCTAAAAAGAAGATTTTGTTCAGCACTTGTTGATACGAACTTGGATTAAAGAGGCATGTAATAGAACTACAACAAAAATATTTTCTGAAAATGTAAACAAAAACGACTGAGGCAAGTCTAATTGCACCCCTGCAGCAGGATTCAGGTTTACATTGAACAATATGCATGCAGTGTTGCTCATTCCATATTACTAGTAGGAACAAAATTGATTAGTGAAGAGATGAATTTGTCATTTGATAAGGCATTCATAATGGTTTTGCACTGATCTATCATGCAAAAATAGCTTTTGGTCAATTTGCTTTGAGAAGATGCCACCATATTGCACTGAATTCATACAGACATTGTGCTTGCATGTTTCTTACTCTTGAAACACTGATTAGATACATTTCCAGGTCTTTGTTAGGGTTAAATGATGTTTTACTTGTTTATACTTTTTCACTAGAAACCTGCTGTGCATTCAGGATAAAACAGTGTTGACAGTTTTCCAATTATACCCTGCTTTGCACATGCACTTGCATGCAAAGCAGGGTATAATTAGAAAACTGTATACACCGTTTTTTCATCCTGAACACTTAGCAGGTGCTCTAGCCATAAAAAGATATAAAGTTCACATATGCATGAAATGGTACATAATTACATAGACTGCATCCCTAACCGCAAGTCTAGTTTTCAATACAAAACTTTTTATGATAAATGACAAATTAAAAAAGACTGGCTCCAGCCTTTTACACCACATTTCACATTCAAAATGAGACATGACAGTCTACATTTACAACGTCATACTTCAGACAACAACTGTACCAGAGCAAACAGGGGGTTGAAAGCCAAATTGTGTCGAGTCTGTACAAAGTAGAGACATTTTATTCTTTTTTGCATTTACACACTAAAATGTCTTGCTTTGAATTTACAAATTTTGATCTGTAATGTATAATCTATAATTTGTAAATTCAAAGCAGGACAATACAGTGGGTATATGCAAAAAAGAATTAAATGTCTCTACTTTGTACAGACATTTAATTCTTTTTTGCATTTACTCACTGGAATGTCCTGCTTTGAATTTACAAATTTTGACATGCTCGTCAAATATGGTGTTTAGTAAACCTGTCCTGCAAATTGTGAGCCAAGCAGGGTATAATTTGCAGGACAGTTTGCACAGTTTTGTCTTCCTGAATGTAATGCTCAGGTATTCATTATTCAGAGAAAAGATAAATAGAGAATACAATGGCTCTGTAAGCTTTTCATTTCATGCTCCAGAGAGCAATAGAAGTGAGCATCATACTTTTTTTTCAATTACAACACTATATAATCCATTATTTTGCCCTGGCAGGGCAAAACCTTAGTAACAGGTTGTTGAATTTTAGGTTAGGGTTACTTAGCTTTTTATTCATAATTATTCACTTTTTTTTATAGTAGACATAATTATGATTTGAATCCTTTAATCATAGGTTTGTAACCAAACCCTTATGACTTCAGCTTATCCAAGCTGAAGTAATGAGGATTTAGTAACCCAACTATGAATTGATCATTTTCCCTTAGCATATTAATCCTTTGGGTTTTAGGATACATTTATCTCAAGTGCTATGGATAACTGCCGACTAACCCAAATATTAGAAAGTAAACCAAATTACATTACAGCTTAGCCACACCCTACCAGGTGAATAAAAGCACAGAATACCTACCCTAGAAGAAGAAAATCCAAACACATCTATTTGTGATGACTGTACTGAAATACTGGTTGCCTTGGTAACACTGTTGTTGCTATCAGTTGAGGTCAAGGTGGCACTTCTCACATCTTTGTTACTAAGGTTACTGTCTGTAGAGGTCAATGTGCCACTTGTACTGCTTCCTCCGAATGCAGAACAGTTCTCAAATTGCATGGGCTTCTTACTGAAAGTATAAAATCAACACCCATGAATTAACATATTCCACTCATGCCCACATAACCTATACTTTTTTTGACCTCGAAAAAAGACAAAACTTTTGAAAAAACATGGCCAAGAATAAATTTAGCATATATTTGTATCTTTTATTTTCATTTTTTCTATCTTTCTATTTTCACATAACACATCATCTGAATTCTCGGTTATGACCTTTTGAGACATTACATTGATTACTGACCTTGACATTGTCATACAACTAAACTAAATCCTAGGGTTACCTTGTTATACATTGCAAGGTGATTCTTATAAATCAAATTTGAGAAACATCCATCTATATTATATTTTTCAAGATACAATGACACTAAACAAGGTGTTTACTCCAAATGTTTTAATGAGCGTACCACTGAAACGAAATTGAAATGTTTCACATTAGCTACATGAACTGTCAAAGTTAATAGTGTAGATAGCTGTGGTCTTCATGACAAATAATCCTAATTAGATGACAAAGCAATCATATCAATGGCTTAGCTCCAGACAGTTGTAACTATCTGTATGTCTTTAGGCAGTTACAACTGTTTTGTGCCGAGTCAATTCCATTCAAAAACTGGTAAATGCATGGTCAACAAATATAATTATATCATAAGGAATCTTTCTTTTCTTATGTACTAGGAGTCTCGCTTACGAAAATTCTTTCTTTTCCTCTCTTAAATATACATCTACTGATGTGGAAATATTTGATGAATTATATTAAAATCCACCACTCATACATATTGAGAGCTCATTTTTATCATTTCGATGGCTAAGCATGAAAGAGTTGTAATCAACTATATGTTTATAGGCAGTTACAACTGTTTCACACTGAGCCATCAATTTGTCAATCAGGGCAATCTTGAATTTTAGCTTTCCCATTTTACCCCTAAAAAGTATGTCAATTATCCATTATTATAGAACAATCATTCAAGGATATTATAGAATCCATTCATATAAATGTGGAGCACTATGGACAAGCTAAATTTTATCATTTGACCCAGACCTGTGACCTCTTAACTGTTCAAAATTTTATCTAAAATCATGCTGGAGAGCAATAATGTGCCATTTATTTTGAAATCCATTCTGATTGTACTACGGCTATGCTCCTGACAAGCCAAATTATAAGATGAGCCTGTGCGTTAGATTGCCAACAATTTCAAATGTACTCAAAGCAAAGACTCTGGCCAGCCTGTGCACCCGCACAGTCTGACCAGAGTCTTCACTTTGTGCTTTGTAGTTACATAAAGCCTCAAAGTATCTATAGACCATCAGGTAACTTTATTTTTAGAGTTTGTGGCTGTCTATACCTCTCAATTTTTTAACCTCACCAGCATTTCAACTTGTTGGAAATGTCACGCACAGGCTCATATATAACCTTTTATTGTGACCTTTATGGTCAACTGGAAATATTTTTAAAATGAATCATATATATCCATGATGTAGAACAATATTTGTGCCAAGCTATTTCCAAATCCATGTATAGATCCGCAAGCATGAGTTAGGTTGAGAAACCGTCATCTCCTTCCATTTTCAATGTAAAATTGATCTTTGATCCCTCACTTGAAATTGCTAGTCTATAGAAGAAATTTTGACAGGCTTATATAAACAATTTTTTATATTAACAACTTTGTGCGACACACCTCAAGAAAACTAAATGACAAAATTGTTTTGTTTTAATTTTTATATCATTGCATATTTTATCTTATAACTATACAAATATCTGTGTGATTAACACCCGGTATGATATTTTTTCATGATATCACACAGTTATTTTAGGACAATGATATAATGCGGTTATTTTTAGAAACTTGCATTTCAGTTAGAAACATCGACGAAAACAAGACATATAGAGGTTATAAGATAAATATAATACATACTTAATATATTGTATAAAAAAAATATCTAACTCGGTTCTGAGAATTGATAATTGTCTCGGCAGAGCCTCGACAATGATCAATTCTCCAAACCTTGTTAGCCGCGGCAATAGCGCAGTTGGTAGCGCGCCGGACTTCTAATCCAGGGGTCTAAATTCGCACAGGTTCGATCCCCGGCCGCGGCACTTATCCTTTCCGACATTTGTCTTCCACCAATGGGTAGATAATCGTAAACCTATGTGGAATAGCAACTGGAGGCTAGGAAAGGGATGTTGTGGTAGTACTGGTGTGAGAAATACCAGGAATCCATCGTTAGGTGCTCCAGTCGTCGCAATATAACTGAAAGATTGTTGAAAGCAACGTAAAACCCCAATTCAAATCAAAATCAAATCCAAACCTTGTTAGATATTTTTTCTTATACAAAACACTAAGTATGTATTATATATTTGAGCATCCAGCAGTTCAGTGTGTCACAGACAAGAGTTGTTAAGATTTGGAGACAGGAAAATTACAATAAATTAGGGGTTGATTAGTATTATAAATGACAGTGTTTATCACCCGGTCATCAACTTGGCCTTGTCAACATCACAAAATAAACCAACTAATTTGTAAAGTAAACTACAGGTCAGGAATTATCTATTTACCACTCAGGACACAAGCGAATATGCAATTATGGCCAAGTTTATGAGGCTCATTTCAGACTTAAGATTTTATCGGGATAATATCTGTCCTTGTTTTTTGTTTTCATTGCTTTGTTGAACAGAATTCTTTCTCATTCTGAACCAGCAATATTCCTCCTTTGGCGGGGGGTAAAGACAAAGATCAGCCTGATTCTGTGCAGTCTGATCTTAGTCTATGTCACCATCTAATTTTCCTCTTTAAACCAGAAAAGTTTAAGAAACAAGAGGACCATGATGGTCCTTTATCTCTCACCTTTGTTTCTTTGTCACAATTGATAATTATCAAATTTTCCAGCAAAAG
Source organism: Fragum whitleyi (assembly GCA_948146395.1). NCBI lineage: Eukaryota > Metazoa > Mollusca > Bivalvia > Cardiida > Cardiidae > Fragum > Fragum whitleyi. The sequence goes on from OX411544.1 coordinate 30,471,678, forward strand.
TCATAATTGCTGATTCATTTGTTAGAGTGTAAACAAGAAAATTGTGATTAAGGCACCTTTTCCCATGATTTGGCATGAATCCTTCCCATTTCAGTAGGATTCATCCTTGTGACCTGAAACACCTGCTGACCAAGATTCAAGAAGATTGGACAATATTTGTGGCCACTAGAGTTTAAAAAAGAAAATTGTCTTTTAAGCTCCTTTTCCTGTGATATATCACGGAGACTCTCCATTTTCAATGGGGTTCATCCTTGTGACCTGAATATTATTCTGACCAAATTTCATGAAGATTGGACCAAATTTGTAGCCACTGGGTGTAAACAAGAAAATTGTCATTAAGGCCCCTTTTCCTGTGATAGGGCATGGATCCTTCGAATTTTCCATAGAGTTCATCCTTAAGACCTGACAAACATTCTGACCAAGTATCTTGTGGCCTCTATAGTGTATACGAGAAATAAGGCATGGATCCTTCCCATTTTCAAAGGCTTCATCCTTGTAACCTGACAAACATTCTGACCAAGTTTCATGTTGATTGGACAATATTCATCACCAGGCCTCTAGAGTGTAAACGAGAAAGTTGTCTTTTAGGCCCCTTTTCCCTTGATATGGCATGGATCCTTCCCATTTTCAATAGGCTTAATCCTTGTGACCTGGAGAAAATTCTAACCAAGTTTCATGATAATTGGTCCAATTTTGTGGCCTCTAGAGTGTAAACACTTAAATTGTTGATGTCTGACAAGGGACATCCAATGATCACAAAAGCTCACCTTGAGCATGATGTGCTTAGGGGAGCTAAAAAAATCTTTGAAATGTATACTGACTCCAAATTAAAGATTCAGTGCTATCAGGACTCGAATTTCAATGTAATTTTGCTGAAGATTTTATTCGGCATGACAAGGGTTAATTCAACCAGAAAAAAGACAAACATTTTGTTGGCAAGAAAAGGATTAATGTCTTACTGGCAATATTATACAAAATACAAATACATGGAAGCTTTAAAATTGACAGTTTAAAATGTTCTAGTACTTTAAATGGTAGTTCTAAAAGACTTATTTCCAGAACTAAAGAGTTCTTGAACTGCTCTTTACTTTGACATTATATTCATTCTTTTGATTCACTCTTTTTTCAAAAGTCTGTACATTATTGTTTTCTTCTTAAAACATTTATGAAGTTTTACTTCATTCTAGAAGCTTGGATGATCAACAACAGAAGCTTGGATCAAAGTGCAAGAAAGAGTTCTTGGGCAAATTCAAGAAGTTCTAGAGCTGGCTTAAGAACTATTATTGAACCAGTTGATGTTCTTGAAGTTCTTGAATTGCTTGAGGGCTTAACTAAACTTATGATGTCAGGGAAATCATAAATATCAACTTAACTTAATAACACAAGCTCTAAGACAAGAGCACCGCCTACGGGTGCCTACGCTCGGCTGATGAGTGCTGGATGGTGGGAAAAAATCTAAGTCGAAAAAGGGGCATAATTTGCACAAAACGCATCTAGAGTTATCCCCCTTGATAGTATAGGTTGCTCTTTTGATGGTGAACATGTGTGCCAAGTTTCAAGTGAATGCCTTAAGTAGAACCAGAGATATAACAAAATGTCAAAGTTTGCACCACGACGACAATGACGACACGGAGGCTCTAGCAATACCTCAGGTTTTCTCCGAAAACAGCTGAGCTAGAAAATGAAAAACTCCAAAATGACACATATAAACTGATTCAATTGTACAAAAACATTTTTTAAAGTAAGTGATAAACACCCTTTAGATCTTGGGCAAGTTCAAGAAGTTCTAGAACTGGTTTAAGAATTATTCTTGAACCAGTTGCTGTTCTTGAAGTTCTTGAATTGTCTTGAGGGCTTAACTAAACTTATGATGTCAGGGAAATCATAAATATCACGGTGTAACTTAATAGCACAAGCTCTAAGAAAAATGAAAAACTCAAAAATGACACATATAAACTGATTCAATTGTACAAAAACATTTTTTAAAGTAAGTGATAAACACCCTTTAGCAATAACAAACAATAAATGCACTATATGGCCCTGACTTGAAGTGGGCCCAAGCCACATTTTAGTAATGACTGGGCAATTTCTCCACTGATGGGGTCATTTACAAGAGATACTTCAGAGGTCACGCTATCAGGGTCGTGGTGTCACTGACACCCAGGTGTATTGTCCAAGTAAGATAATTCCATTTATGGTCAAAATATTGTCCCAACTTTCCAATACCTTAAAGTTTTTTTCAAAACAATCTAGTTTAACTACACATTATCCCTTTCATGCTTTCATGGTATATTCCTGCTTTAGGAGATTATGTGGTCTTAGATCAGCCTGCAAAGACATACTTAAGAACATCCGAGTTCTACTTTGCATTGTTCAAGGTCCTTATAATTATTATAGTAGTTCAGAAGTTGAGAGTTCTGAGTCTATTTTTTATTATTCAAATATCATGGAGTCCTAAGTGCTATCTTTAAGTACTCTGAATCCTATAAACATAAGCTATTTCCAAAAACACTTTACTGATTCGAAATAGTACCACACAAGAATTGAAACTGTTACAAAATAGTTTTAATATAATATCAAGCCTACATTAAAATCAAGCTAGGTATTAAATTTATGACCAGCTGTAGACAAATTTAATGCAAATAAAAAGATAAAATATTTTCTTCTTCAATAACTCTAAAAACATATATTAAAAACATATTTGCAGATTTAAATTATCATTTTAATTCATAACAACATTTCATGTAAACAAGAAGCTTTTTCATGGTCTCAAATTGTTAAAATTTTAAAATGGAGCAGATATATAATTATTTCTTGACAGAAATAGTTTTCAATATGTTTATTTGCTCAAGTAAATTACATTGCATCTTCATAATCTGGTAACCTGCCAATAGACCACTTAACAAGATGTTATTCAGTTTAACAAGCTTTGCGTGTTTCATCAAAGAAATATCTGTTATTCAATTGAGAAATTTACTAATAAGAATCACAACAGTTAAACCATTCCCACACAATTACATTTCTGGGTGCCCCTGAGTCAGGGAAGAGAAAACCTTTGGAAGAAAATCAAGCTACAAGCAATTTCTTAATTGTCTACATGTTTTCTTCCCAGAATAACGCCAAAGATTTTGAATTGTTTTTCATCTGGCTATGCAGTGTTAAAAGATGTTTTCAGTCTCATATTCTATTTGCCTTAATTATAACAGAAATATTTTTTATCTAATATGAGAAAAATTCTAATAAAATCGACAGCAATGATGAAATTTCAAAGTGGGAACAAGAAAGATCTCAGTTTCTTGTATTATTAGAAATAAATAATATTAATAATTATCATTATTATCATTAATGATCACAATTTTGTAGAGATGTATACAATATCATCACAGGATTTTTTTCCCCAGTAAATATCGGTATTATAGTTCTGCAATTTAGAGTGAGTGATCAAAGGTCAATTTTGTCTATACAGGTATAGACAAAATTGACCTTTGATCACTCACTTAAACTTGTGGGTCTATAATGGGTAGCTGCAATATTAGACCTGTTTGGTATACCATAACAAAGTACAAAACCTTCGACTATCAGAACCATACCATACACCCAGGTGCAGTGCATGAACTCTTAATTGATACTGAAAACTATATATTCTAGTCAATCAATTATCAGGAAGGCAGCTGGTGCATATAGATAGACAGAAAGATAGATACCCCAATAAGCAATTCAGCCCTAATGTGCTTGGGGAAATCCTATGCACCTTTTTAATGTAGAAAGGTACTATATGTACTACCTAGGTATTTGAGGCTTGTCACTGACAGAAACTACTAAGGAATCAAAGACTGTTGCTAATTGGACACTGTCTTTGGTTCATGGACAATTTTATGGTCCTGGTGTTGAATGTCTTAACATATAACAATGTCTTAGAGCAAAACAATGTAACTCCCCATAAGCATATAGGGAGTTACAACCGTTTTGCGCTGAGCCATTGATAAGCAAGAGTTTGTGTATGATGTAATTAACACCCCCCCCCCCTACACACACCTCAACAAAGAAATTTGGTTATATGTTTTTATTTTGTTTATTTTATTATTTTGTTATATGCACACACGATAATCTCAATGCATTCAAATTGGCTATAAATTATTGTTGGCTCAAACCTTGAGCTGTTAAGATATATCTGTCATCATACTCTATGGAGAGCAAATATAAAATTCGTATAAAGCATGTCTTATTTGAATACATCAATTTTAATTGCCAATTACTTCAATGAATCATGAAATTTGTTTCATAATTCTTGTTATATTTTTAGCCTTTGCTGTTTAATCCCTGTTTTTTACGTGCTTGTGATTTTATGATTGAGAAAACATTGTGAAAAAAGAAGAAATTGCTCCTGACAAGCAATTTCTTCTTTTTTCACACTATTTTCTACTCTACTGAATGGTTATTTTTCAAATTAAATCCACTTTTAATTTTCGTCTGCAAAACCTTTGAATTTAAACAGGAACAAAATTTCGAAAAAAAGGAAAGTGTTAAACATCTCAATATTACAAGTTAGAAACATTTTTGGACATGAAGAAATCTTTCATACTGTCATTTCATCATATTTTTTACTCGGCCATGGAACATTGTCCAGAACTTATCCAATTAGGCCCATCCACATGACACTAAGAATTGTGTATAGATCCACAAGTTTAAGTGAGTGATCAAAGGTCAATTTTGTCTATACCTGTATAGACAAAATTGACCTTTGATCACTCACTCTAAATTGCAGAACTATACTGTTTCCTATTATAAGTTCTATAACATAAAATAGCCCAGTGCAAAACAGTTGTTATAGCCTATAAATGTAAGCAGTTACAACTATTTTGGGCTTAATCATTAATTTTAAATAAACACTGATACACAAAAGCTAAAATAAAAATGCATACATGAAACCTTTATGTTTGGCAGACAGAACAGACTAAGATCAGCATGCAGAGTAGGATCTTAGGAATAAGACGTGCCTTGATGTTGTGTTAAAGATGAATTTCAATGTTGCAAAACTGTTTTCAAATTATTCCCTGCTATGCACGCACATTATCAAATGTGCGTGCTAAGTGGGGAATCATTTTCAAAAGTTTGCAAAAGTTTTGTCACAGGCCAGGAAACAGTATCTGACAGAAAAGAGACAGGAATTAACAATAATTTGCCTGCCACCTGCAATCATCTCCAGTTTGATGTGCTACCCGAGCATGTAATTACCAATCTCTTGTAATTGATAACAAACTCTGTGCAGCAGTATGTTAAAGTTTTTATGAACATTTTTGTTTTAAACTGTGATATGTCATAATATCTTAACCCTCGTCATTCTAAACAAAAACCCTAGCATTGGATGGTTGATTGAATGGAGTGTAACACAGCTTTCAATTAACATTGTTTCAGATATATTGCGGCAGCTGGAGCACCTAACAATCTCTCATAGGTCTACAATTATCAACCCATTGGTGAGAAATAATCAAGTCAAAAAGAATGAGTGCCACCGAAAAAAAACAAAACCTTGCAAAATCACATTAAAATCCAAGTACTAAAAGCATTGGATACAATAATTGTGAGTTAGTATTTCATTTGGAAGTAACATTTTTAAAATTTATTGTATTCCGACTTAAAAAGGAAAACCAGGGGGTGTAGAAAAATATCAGTCTGCACTTATGTGCAGGCTGATTTTTGTCTCCATCTCCAGCCAAAGCAGAAATATTTGGTGTGCAGCATAAAAAGGATTAATACTTAAATTAAATTCCAATGATGTTGAGTTAGTCAAAAGTAAACAAGTCAGGTAAGGCTGCTATGAAAATCTTCCAAGATATGGGCTTAATTAGATGAGCAGTAGACCATATGTTTTTCTTTCCTCTATGTTTCAGACACTTATAAACATACAAACTCAATTAAGAATTCATTACGTAAAAAATAAGTCTGTAAAAACTGAACAAAAGTAATTAGAATGAACTTACCATGTTCGTATAACATCCACATGAATGTTGCGCATTTTAGCCATAATTTGAAAGTCATGTAAACAAGTCCCTATGCACTCACCTAAGGCATTCTGTGTTTTTTGTGTCCATACATAAAATAAAACTTAAACAATCTAATGTCACGAGGGGAAAAAAATCATTAAATCCTTGACCTCACATAAAAACACACAAATCGGTAATTTCACCAAAGTTTACACCTCTTTAACTGTATATCATCCAAAGTTTTATCAAAAAAGGTATTTACATATCTAAAGCCTATATTGTAAGAAAAACAAAATTAAATCAGGCCCCGTTTGTTCATTGTCACTGTAAATACTTTCATCTCTACCTTGATCTAAACGAAGCCACATAACCAGGTCTAGATTACAATTTCTCCTTTATAAATTCTTATGGGTTTTTTATCTCTCACCCTTTCCATAAAATGTGTCATTTAACTTCTACGTGAAATATATATGATAAGAAAAGAATTAAATGTCTTTCTTGTAGTCAAGCAAATTCAAGAATTGTTCAAATTATATTGATGGTAGCATGTCGGACTGTCAATCTAGAGGTCCCAGGTTCGATCCCCGACGGCGGCACTCATTCTTTCCGACTATTTGTCTCTCACCAATGGGTTGATAATCGTAGACCTATGTGAGATAGCAGCTGGAGGCTAGGAAAGAATGTGATTGTTGTACTGGACTGGTGAGAAAAATACCAGGAATCCATTGTTAGGTGCTCCAGCTCTGCAATATAACTGAAAAAATGTTGAAAGCGACGTTAAACTCCATTCAATCAATCAATCAAATTATATTGATATTCTAGATGAAAAATTATCAACCCATACTACTCAAGTTCTTTTCCTGCAACACAAAGCTTTGGCAGACAGTATAGGCTAAGATCAGCCTGCATAGTCGTGCAGTCTGATTTTAGCCTTTACTGTCTGCTTTCTATCTTATTTTTTGATAGTTTTGGGAACAAATTGGGCTAGACTGGTTGAATTGACATTTTTTAAGCATTTTCATTTCAACACGGTTAATAATATCAAAGTCCGTAGTATTTGTATTAGAAATTAAAATAGAAATCATATTGTTTGCAAGACGGAAAATGTTTAAATTGGTCATTCTACCTTACAGCATAAACTTTTCAAAAATGTACATTTCCAATGGACTCCTGATAGGTTCAATCTCTTTTTCAAATATATATTTATTTTTTTTTCACTTAGCAGGCCACAAATTCTTAACACAGCCAATCACTTATCACAAACACTCACAAAGAGATTACATATTGTACCACCAGCAGTCAAATTCACTTTTGATGTATTTTAACTTCTAATCTATTTAAACAGGTTTTAAAAACAAACTTCCTGAAAGATCGGAGAGACAAACACACCTGGAGCTTCAAACACACAGCGCTGACAGAATGTAGAAATAATGGCAGGGTACTTTAGGTATATATTACCTTAAACTCAGGTAAACCCTTATCATTTTATGTTTATTGGGACAACTCATTTACCATTTTCTATGTCTGGCTTGGCATATTTGACAAGGATTAACTACATTTCTTTAGTACTTTTCGGTGGTTTATCGAAAAAATAACGGTAGATTATCACTTGTTAATCTCACCGCAAAGGCAGTGAAATTATCAAAAGCTTAAACCCTGCTTTGAGCATTTCATCCTATCTGACATTATCTATGCAAAATAAGTGATGTCACAATGAACGTTGCATAGCAATCACATGCAAAATGACACACTTTATGAAAATATGTCCTAGAAATTTAACTTTTTGTCTCATTTTTGCAATAAAGAAATAGAACAATCGTTTGTTTTTCGAGTAAGATTGATTAATATTTCATTTTGTCAGAGCCTTGATGACCAGACATGTGAGAAAAGAATTTGAAAACATGTGACACATATGTCGTTGAAAGAAATAATTGTGTAACAAATTGCAATGTGCATCTTTACAGCAAGATGAAAAATCCTGCTAAATAAGATTATTTAGATATCATAAGATGAATTTTTTGAAATTTTATGTGAAAACATGTAACGCTGTTAAGGCTACTTGTATCAAAGCTTATCAATGCAAGACCAACTTCATTTCCTCATTAATAATATCTTTAGATTCTTATTTAGATACTTAACCCTTGTCATGCTGAATAAATTTTGGCTAAAAATTTGCATCAAAATCAAAGGGCAAAAAGCACTGAGGGTAACAACTGTATGTCAATTTTTATTTGAAAATCTAAATCTATTGACAATTCTGGTTTGAAAGTGAGAAACAGGTGGTGTAGACTAACATCAGACTGCACATATGTGCAGGCTGATGTTTGTCTATAGCTCCTTCCAAAGGGGGAATATTCCGGGTTTGGCATGACAAGGGTTAAAAATCCTATAAATCTAAACATCGCTTCATCTTAAATTTTTCTAATTGGATTCTTAAGAATCTTAATCTTTGAAACACACCTCTGGACAGTGGCAAAATTGTAACTAACTCTGGCCAGATTGGGCATCAGTTTAGCAAGTTGCATCTACTCAGAATCATGGTCTAAATAGATTCCGTGCTGTTCCCATTTAAACAAGTTGGGTCACAATAATTAAGTGATAATCAGCCACATGAATCATAACACCTGCCTAAATTTTGTCTGTTCAGTCATCCTATATTTGATAAGGTAATCGCCCCAATTATTTCATGAATGAGTGATTGTATTGTCATATTGTTTACCTGATCGGGCCCCCTATCCAATAAGCTACTTCAGTCTGAGAGCTTAAGTAAACTTAACCCAGTCAACTTTCAACTTTTTAACTTGGATCTCAACAAATAATACATCTAGTCTTTTGGAGATATACTTGCGTAGCATCTGCTTAATTGTCTCTGATTGTAGTCCCTATCAATGTGAACTGCCGTCAAAGTGCAGTTGTTAAAATGTGACAGACTGTCAATCTAAAGGTCTTGGGTTGGATCCCTCTCATCCTCTCCAACTATTTGTCTCCCACCAATAGGTCAATAATCATAGACCTATGTGGGATAGCAGCCAGAGGCTATGAAAGGTTAAATTTCAGTACTGGTGTGAGAACTACCAGGAAACACATCTTCGGAAAACATTGTGGAAAATGAAGAAATTGCAGGCAATTACTTCACTATCCACAATTCATTCTCCCAAAAGGCACAGGGACTCATAAAATTTCATAAACTAAAAATTGTTGTTAAAAACTTCTTTGAAAATGGACCAGTCTAAAAACAAGATGTGTTTGTGAAACACGAATGCCCCCGAAACGGCATTTTTTTTTTTTTCAAAGTTTGACCTTGACAGATGACCTTGACCTTGTCACATGACCTTGACTTTGGTACCAGCGGATGCGGATCATTGAGATCTATCATCATTTCAAATATTAGCTTTGTATCTTGAATAGGCTTGAACATATTGGCAAGGTTAAGTTTTCGGACAGACGGATGGACAGACGGACATGAGTAAAACAATATGCCCCCGATCTATCGATGCGGGGGCATAAAAAGGTCATCATTGTCTGATAATGGGCTAAGAGAGTCAAGTCTTTCAATGTACAAAATGTGAATTGGTTCATCCCGTTGTTGTACTTGATAAAGTTTATCAGTTTATCAAAGTTTCTGAAGTGTGCCAGTCCACCCTTCCTAAACCAAAGCAATGTACTAAATTGGCATAGCTCATCAAAAGATTTTTTCCGGCGTAAAATTCAAAATGGAAACTGAACTATTGTTACAATGAATGGCAGGTTTGATCCTCTATGACAGCATGCTACATCTCACCAATGGACAGATACAGGGGTGAAGAAATACAACTTTTCTCCGCTTGTCTATGGACAAGTAAAAGTCGATTTCCTACTTGTCCAGGATCAATATGAACTTGCCTTGAAAAAAAAGAATTGATAGATATTGAGAAAACATTGTTTTTAATGAAGAAAATGCTGTAACCCAGCATTTTCTTAATTAAAGCCAATGTTTTCTCCCCTTTGTTACATACAATTGGGCGACTTTTTCCTATATCTTTTTTTAGTGCTGTTACAAGATTTGCTCTGGTATTCACTTGTCCACGGACAAGTGGCCTAGAAAAATGTACTTGCCCGCAAGTAATAAAGCCTGGCCGGCCCGTGTCCAACAAGTAGGGCATGGGAATTCCACACCCCTGGACAGATAATAGTAAACCTGTAATGGATGAGCAGCTGTAGGCTAAGGAAAGAATGGCATGGAAATACTGATGAGAGACTACAAGAAATCCATGGTTAGATGCTCAATCCACTGTGCTATGAATGCAAAATTAATTATGGTAAAAGCTGAATCAAATCCTGCATAAACAGTTTTAAGCACATTGACATTTTGATCTTTAGGTCACATTTGATTTAAAAGGAGCTGCCCTCATAGCGCAGTTTGTAGCACGTCTGACCATCAATCTAGAAGCCCCAGGTTACATCCCCGACGGCGGCACTCATTCTTTTCGACTATTTGTCTCTCGCCAATTGGTTGATATTCGTAGACAAAACTGCAGAATGAGTCTTTAGGTCATGTGTTTTAACTAAACATTCACACTCTATGCTTCAAAGAAGGATACTGGGAGTGCTGTATTATGGGAGTGCTGTATTAATTTCTAAGAAAACGATTTTACCATTGATCATTAGTTGATATACTCTTCCAACTAAAACCTGATTATCAATTGTGATTGAAACTGATTGCCCAACACTTAACTTCTAGTACATAATGTATTCAGTTTGAATTAAATGTCTGAAGCTTCTTTGAATTTTGACTTGTCAATGATTTTGTCATCTGGTAACAGTTCTTAAGGTAGTGGATCCGTAATAGTTTGGCAACATTTCGGAAGTCATCAAGTTTAACAGTGTTAACTGAGGTTTCCTAATGAATTCATTAGGAAACCTCAGTTAACATTTTGAAAGATCATTAGTTGCGAAATGTTGCAAACTTTAAAGGGCCCACTACTATAGGATCTGGCACTAATACACCTAGCCGGCTGTAATCTGTACCAATACAGTACAATATCTCTAGACATATGGATAATCTTTTGGCAGATAAATTGAAGCATGTACTGATTAACTTTATAATCCTTAACCTCAATTAATCCAGCTTAAAAGTGCATAAAAATAACCACTAAAATAACAATTCAACAAATGAATAATGCCCTGAAAAACCTTAATTAGAGAAGAGACCTTATCTAGCTGGCAAGAGCACACAACCTCCGGGTACCTGTGATTGGTAGTAAGGTGTTGGATAGTGAAAAATACATCAAGGTAAAAAAGGAACATAATTTGCACAAAATGGGTATAGAGTTCCCCCCTTGATAGTAAAGATTCTACATAACTTCAGGTTGGTTGGGCATGAGACTTCCAATCTGGAAGTTGTGGGTTCGATCCCCGGTGGCCGCAAATATCCTTTCCGACGTTTGTCTCTCACCAATGGGTAGATAATGGTAAACCTATGTGAGATAGCAGTCGGAGGCTAGGAAAGGGTGTAATGGTAGTACAGGTGAAAGAAATACCAGGAATCCATTGTTAGGTGCTCTGGCCGCCTCGATATAACTGCGAGATCGTTGAAAGGGGCGTTAAACCCACTCAAACAAACCAACAAACATATTTTACTTCAGTAAAAGTTTTTGCATAACAACAACCAAGACAATGACACTAAGGCTATAGCAATACCTCAGGTTTTCTCTGATAATTAATAGCAAATGTGAATATCCTGTGAACTTAAGGATAGAGGGATCCAGGCTAAAAGACAAATTCATTTCAAAAGAAGGTCATGCACATGCAAATCTAGCAAAAGCAGAAGCACAACTATCTCCAGACCACAAATTTGTTTGATTGAATGGGTTTTACGCCGCTTTCAACAATTTCGCGGTTATATTGCGGCGACCGGAGCATCTAACAATGGATTCCAGGTATTTCTTTCACCCATACTACCATTACACCCTTTCCTAGCCTCCGACTGCTATCTCACATAGGTTTACGATTATCTACCCATTGGTGAGAGACAAACGTTGGAAAGGATATTTGCCGCCATCGGGGATTGAACCCACGACTTCTAGATTGGAAGTCTAATGCCTATCCAAACCACAACAGCAAGAGACGTAATCATACAACAACTTCTACAAGTCATTATGTAAATCTAGTGTATTTCAGAAGCTCATAATCAGGTAATTAGACAGGTAAAATCAGATTACAATAATTGTTGAAGTTGTGTAAAATTATCCTGGTTATCTATTCCATCAGGGTATGTCACAATGGGTAGATATATCCTGACAACCAGTTTATTGGGTCTTACTTCCAACAGGTGTGCAACTATCCTTTACAATGTCTATCATTAGTCCATTTAATTCTAAAGTAACTCGTTTGTTATTGAAGATATCTTTTTGAAACATGTAATGTGTCTTCATAATTACAAGAGCTATCTTGACTATCAAGGGGGATAATTTTTGAAGCATTTTTGTGAGAAATACGCCCCCCTTTTTTTTTTACTAAGAATTTTGCATTATCCAGCACCTGCAGCAAAGCTTTGGCACCTGTAGGCAGTGCTCTTATTTCTTCTTGTACCACAATCCCAGTAATCATAAAATGCCTAAGTATCACAAAAGCTTGACTGCACTTTATAATCAATTAATATAATTGATTATTTACCATGACCCCCTGTATTCTTTCAAAAGTCATATATCAAATATTACAAAAAAGTCAAAACTGAATCAATCAACAATTGCAACATTATGATAGTGATAATATTTAAGAGATATCTACGAGGGGGAATCAGAAATAACGTAGACTAGCGTTGCAGAAATTTTGATTTCACAGACTTTGAAGAGAAAACTACATTATTATTAAATTGAGGTATTTTTCTCTTTGTCGTGTAAATTTGGATAAAATCAAAATAGTTGGTCACCTGTAGCAACCATTCTAAAACATGTAATCATTGTGGGTACCGGCGCACGGTAACCACGTCAATATGACGCTGCGGTATTGATAAGTTCCGTCTCGAAAGTCAACACTTTTCAAAATACTCAACTCAACAATAAACACGATTTCTGCATCACCTATCCATTGGATAAGTACTATTTTCATATCCATCTGAACAAAAACGATGATCTTAAATGTGTAATGTGTCTAAACTATTCTGAACTGATGTTGTTCTGTGACAATAACAGATTAAACGCCAAGGAGACGTTTTTCATTCTCCGAGTGTCATCCTTCAGAACAATCTCCATTCTTAAACAAACCTTTTAAACCATTTAAAAAGAAGGTATCTGCTTACATTTGAAAACCTTTTAGCATATTTTATCATTTTAACCTCTCGACTAGGTTTTCCAAAGGTCCAGTAGAACTTTATTATTGTCTGGTTGTCTCTGGCTGCGCCGGTGCCGTCCTTTTGAAGTTCAAAAATTGAAGCGTGTCCTTAGTTTACTGCATTTAAATTGGAAAAAAAGCGAATAAATTATGCTAAAATTTTAGATATCCTAACTCATAACGTCAACACGTAATTATGCGAAGTTTGGGAGTGTTTGGTCCAAGTTGAGGGGACAATTACGGGTAGTAACACTAGGAACTAACATTACAAAATGGGTTGCGCCGGTAGCACCTACCCAGGTATATCAAATGTTGGATTTTTTACGTCAGAGTCCTACCAGACTCTTGTAAATTTGATATTTTGTCAACATTAAATGATTTGAGACGTGTGCAAAATTTTATTGATTTCCGTCGGGAAATACCAAAGTTATAGTAAAAGTCCACGTATTTTTTGATCCACCCTCGTAAGTATCTATTTTCATATCGAAGCATAGTCCATAAAAATAATTCAACCTTTTAATTTTCATGTTTGTCCTAACCTTGCCAAAGAAACAAATTTGTTTCCAAGAAAAAAGCTTTAGTTTCAGTATATCATTTTCTCAAATGCCTGTGCCAAGGTGGAAGATGGCCAAGAACAATGTGCCAATGTTTATAAATTATCATATCTGCTATGCCAAACAACAGTTATCTTGACCTTACAGTAAACAATGTTACAAACAGAAGCTCATGGATGATTAATAAAAGTCTTTTCATTTAACTATAATAGATTTAAATTCAGTTGAAATGATAAATGTTTTATATCTATCAAATTCAACTGAATATCCTAATTATATTAGTATGTTTGTTTTATGGTTTTTTGTCTCTTTTACAATTTCAATGGCCCCCCAACAAAATATAGGGGTCATATTGATTTGTTACTGTAATCTATCTGTTTATGTTTGTCTGTTTATCCCCAACAAATGTTAACATTACTTTTAATTTGCGAGGGTAAATTAGCCTTCATATTTCATATGAGAATTTCTTGTGCCAAGATCTTTCTGTTGCTTTCAAGGTCAAGGTCATCCATCAAGGTCAAGATCATTTTCTATGGTCAAATGTCTTGAAAACTTCTGAAAATTTGCAGTGGCATTAAGCAAACACATCTTGTTGATAATATCAAATCAATTTATATCATATAGGTAAAGACAATGATGTGGACTGTGACAAAAGATAAATTCACCCCCTCCCCTTTTAAGATTAGAGCGTTAGTATATTATCAAAACATCATAACTACAGCTTATTTAAGCTGTAGTTACTATGTTTTGATCATTCATCAACTATATTATTCAAAATAGGATTTATTTGCATTACTCACTTTTAAGATTTGAGCATTAGTGAATTATCGAGACATCATAACTACAGCTTATTTAAGCTGTAGTTACTATGTCTTGATCATTCATCAACTATATTTTTCAAAATAGGATTTATTTGCATTACTCACTTGCGTAAATTGCATGATGGTAGTTTTGCCCTTGGACTTAGTTACCACTGCTTAATATTTCAACTGAACCAGAAGCCATGTCTGTGATTAAAGATGGCTGAGAACTGGAAAATCTTGATACTGTAAGGTGACCAAAACCTTGTAACTTAAGCTTATTCAAGCTGTAGTTACAAGGTTTTTGTTACTAGAATGGTTATGTCAGTCAAGCATATTTCAATTATGAAATTACATGTACATGTGCCGGGCTTTAATGAAATTAGGGCTATGTACAAGTTCTTTCTAATTTCTTGCAGATTCTTGGGTTACCTTGACCTTCAAGCTTCAAGATTGTTTTGTGTCCTTGATAAGTTCTTCTTTAAAAGTTCTCAAGTGGTTCAGCTTTAGACAGCAATTAATAAATATCAAACTTGCAAAATTCTCTGTTGCCAATTTAGACATGAAGAGATTATTTGTTGATTTTATTAAGGTATGAAACTAAAACCTATTCACACTGCATGAATACGCAAAGCAGATTCATGCATGAGTGTGTGATAAGGTTTTCAGTTTCTTACCTCCCTAAAATCAACAAAAAGTCTCTTCATCATATCTTATTATTTAATTTCTTGAAGCAAAAATGTAAAGATTTAGCCTAAAATACATGGATCGTTAATGGGACAACTTTCCACAGAAGCTTACAAAAAAGCTGTCTCATCAAAATTGCTTTCATTGAGAAATGAAACCAATTTTTCAGCCAATCAGAATGCACAAATCTTAGTGAACACAACAAGAATTAAATCATTGTTGGATGAATCAAGAAAGCTATAGTAAAACATAATAATGAGACTATTTTTATTTTATAAACATTCAGGGATATAAATAATCATTGTTTATTAGGTATACAGATCTACAAGTTTTAGTTGGCGATCAATCCCTGATTTTTCTCTATCACTCTTGACCACTGGCTTGAACTTATATATCTATATATAGGTTTATCTTAGTCTAATATTTCTTACCTAATACATTTGTAATGTCCTGCATTTCTGTAAAAACCTTTCAAAATGTCCATTTTATTGAGCCTGCAAGCACTTCACATTCAAAACAACCTTATTAAACCTTCTTAAACATTGTTAACAAATCACAGTTTGGTCAACTAAAATTTAAGTCCTATAACTTTTAGACTCGAAATAATTGTATGTATATCATTTTGATGTTCAGCAATTTTCATTGTGTGACCATTAATTGCTAAACGCCTACAGTTTCATCTTTGTGTGTCACTCTGACTTATAAAAATATCAAATTCCACAAGAAAAATTAGCACTTTGAAATGAAACTTTTCACTAAACTAAAACTTTTTAATCTTTGTCCTTTATATATGTAAATTATTGTAATGTACAAAATGAGATAATAGATAGAAAAGCAACCAGCTAGCTAAAATTATTATTAGTTTCTAAACGGCTGATTATTTTAGTTGACCATTTACCCATTTCAATACAATCCTTGAAAAACAAAGATTTTTAAAATGTCATCTTGAAATTGTAGGATTTAAGCCTGTCATCTGGAATTGTGGTAAATGGTGGTATTAAGATTTTAAATATCTATAGATACCAAACAAACATGCAGTTTCAGCAAGAAAACTCAATCAGTTTACTAATTTCAGCAAAAATTAATACTTTATCAGTGCAATTGACTTGCATGCATTATTAAACATAAATTATTTGACAAACATTTTACTATCTTAATTTGTATCATATGGGAAAACTCTGAAATATTATCAGCTCTCCCTAATAATGCCTTGTACTAAGCGTTTTTATTGAACTTGCAAGCTAAGGCTTGACTGTGACATAATTTCACAAGTTAACTTTTCAATATTTCAGAATGTAGTCGACAATTATCGTTTACACATGAGAAAAACTGTATCCATAAAACCAAGAAGGATTCACGTTTTTGGATAAAGTGTACACTGTTCATCTTTGGGTTATTGAAACCTCGTAACTTCAGCTTGGACAAGCTGAAATTACGAGGTTTTGGTTATCAACCTACAATTTCAGCTTTCAACCAACCTACAAGTAATTTATGTCCACTATGTAGAAGTTAAGTTTTTTATAATGAAAGCTGATCCTTTACCTTAAACTTAAGTGCAACCACCGGTTCCTTAAGCTCTGCCCTGCCACTGCAATTTTAAAACTCATTGATTATACTATCCAATTCCTTTTTTTTAAATTTTAGACCGATCTAAAAAGAAAGACAATACAGACAATTTATTCATGCTTATTACAAGCAAGTCTTCTTTTTCCACATATTTTAATCAAGTTTAAAATCACAGGGGTGTAAATCCCTGTTACTTTACACCTGATAAAAAATGTGGCAAAAGAAATGTATATACATGTATATAGAAACCTGCAGTTTCTCCATTTCTGGCAATAGAGCTGTTCAGAGAGGGATCATTGAGAAAGTCTTAAGGAAGTTGACCTGTAATAGTTTTACAACATCTCAAAGTAATGAACTTTAACAGTGTTAATCGAGGTTTCCTAATGATTTTCATTAGGAAACCTTGGTTAACATTGTGAAAGAATATGTGGTCCGAAATGTTACGGAACTATTACGGGTCCACTACCTTAATCAAATCGAAATCTCCCTATCAATTCTATGTACTATATAGTAATGATAATGAAAATTGAGGTGAAAAGTCAGCTGTGTTATCTATCAGTAACAGTATTATTATCACATCTTGTCTATCAAACTCAAACACTTTCTCCCAGATCTACTTTGTCAGTAAACATTTATAAGACAAAGATTTGCCCAGAGCGAGTTCAGGATGATAAAACTGTGCAAACTATAATGTTTACAATAATATCCTGCTTAAAATGTGCACTTGCGTGCAAAGCAGGGTATAGTTTGCAAACAGTTTGAACTATTTTGTCATCCTGAATGCAGGCTTGCATAGGAATAAGACTTCTAGACAATGAAGCTTAACCCTTGTCATGCTGAACCCGGAATATTCCTGCTTTGGCAGGAGCTATAGACAAACATCAGTCTTCACATATGTGCTGTCTGATGTTAGTCTACACCACCTGTTTCTCATTTTCAAACCAGAACTGTAAATAGATTTAGTTTTTCAAATAAAAATTGACCTTCCGTTGGTACTTTCAGTGCTTTTTGCCCTTAGATTTTGATGCACAATTTTAGCCATAATTTATTCAGCATGACAAGGGTTAAAATGTTGTAATGACTACTGAATCATAAGCTTGACATTCTCATAACCTAACATTTCGACAAGGGTTCTGCTTTATTTTCAGATCATAATTGGTGGTAGACAAAATATACAGATGAATTAAAACTTCGCTAGTATACATCCACAATTTCAAGTGAGTAATCAAAGGTCAATTTTGTCTATACAGTGTATAGATAAAATTGACCTTTAATGACTCACTCAAACTTGTGGATCTGTATCTATGCTTTTTTTTAAAAAGGTTTTGTGACAAAACCGCAATCTAACCATGACTTTTTTCGGACTTGGTTCAATCAATTCAGCGGATAGACCACTAAAGATATCCGATTCACCCAAACTGTCACCATTGATGACAGGTCCTTTTCAGACAGCAGTAATTTAATCTAACAAACAGTAACCCATCTTCACCTTCTGTAGACTGTTATTGCTTTGTCCTTATTGCCGAATTTTCTAGTGGCCAAAATGATGTAATTAAGGTAGTAGACCTGTAATGGTTCCGCAACATTTCGGACCACATATTCGTTCACAATGTTAACCGAGGTTTCCTAATGAAAATCATTAGGAAACCTTGGTTAACACTGTTAAAGTTCATTACTTCTGAGATGTTGCAAAACTATTACGGGTCCACTACCTTAAAGCTTTATTTTATCTGTAATTGTGTTTTTATTGCCACAAAATGAGAATTAACTTGTGATACCATATTTCCTTTCTTATAAACAGCTTCAGTGCAAAAGCGGCATTCTTGGACAATAAACAATTATGATAATTTCACAACTTTATCCAAGCACACCGTTTTTTACCCTTGTTATGCTGAATTAAAAATAATCTACAGGTGCAGCCAGGGCTCAGCTGTAGTTGCTTGACATTGCAAAAAATCTAAGATGCAAAAGGGGAATAACACTTACAAAAATGCTTTCACAATTATCCCCTTTGATAGCTCTTATGATGGTGAACACACATACAAAGTTTCATCTTGAATAACAACCGAGGTATGACCAAGATTGTCACCCCAACACCAACACAGCTGCAGTCAGATTACCAAACCTTGGGTTCCAAAAACAGCCAAGCTAAAAATAACAAAATTACACTCAAATCAAAGTCCTAAAGGCTCTGAAGGCTTGGTGTAGCCTCATTTTTATATGTTTATAGATGACTCTTTAATAAATTTGGTATTCCATGACCATTCATTCAATATCTTCTATGTACGTCTAAGTGAGATGAGCAGCTGATAAATGGCTGAGATAAAATGTTGTTGAACTGGTGTGAGATATGACATGAGAGAAACCATGGGTAGACCTTTGCACCAGCATAAAACATAACTGCACTGATCTTGAAAGTGGCATGAATAAATCATTATCATACACAGTAGACAAATGACATTCTATAACTGTGCCAGAACAAGTGTATGAAATCCAGATTAAGAACATTAATTGGCTTTTGAAGAACTGCAGTTGAATTAATGAAGTTTATTGGGACTATACTCTCAGAATATGAGACAATGCACAATCTAAAGGTCCCGGGTTCTATCCCTGGCGGCGGCACTCATTCTTTCTGACTTTTTGTCTCTCATCAATGGGTTGGTAATTGTATACCTGTGAGAGAAATACCAGGAAACCATTGTTAGGTGCTACAGCCGCCGGGATATAACTGAAAAATGTTGTAAGTGGCATTAAACTCCATTCAATCAATCAATCTGAGACAATGCAATTGCAGCACAAACCCACCCCATAAACAACAGGTGCATGCAGTACTAGAAACCCCTGTATTTATTGTAGTATAAACATTCCCAACAGGATTGTAAATTATTCTGCACATTTCAATCTTTATGCACTTCCAGAAAACACTTAAACTATTCAACTGTGGTCCAAGTAAAGGGCTGTTATCCAAGAATTCTAGAGGATTATTGTAAGTACAGCACAGATGCATACTAATAAACAGGTGCAAGCAGTATTATTATATGAAACCCCTGTAAATTCAGGGATATAGAAGGTTAAAAAACATTGTTTTTAATCAAGAAAAGGCTGGAGTTCAGTATTTTCTTCTTTATAAACAATGTTTTTCTCATAATTGATTGATTTTCTTTTTTGATGACATGCTTTTTTTTTATCTGGGATCAGAAGAAAATTATCTTTTACTTGTCCTGGGACAAGTGGAGAAATTCTGTATTCCCACATCCCTGGTAAATGTTTTGGGTAATGGTATCATATGAATGGGGTTAATGCCACATTAATAAGGGTTTTTTTCCTGGAAAACTGATACAGAGCCCACAAAATTTTGACCATCATAGCTGTGGATAAGTAAAATTTTAACAACTAACTCAGGGTGAGGGATTTTTGTCCATCGTTAATTTAGAATTTTGCTTGATTTTCGTAAAAATCTGTTTTTCTAAATCGATGATATTTTATGTTCCCAAATTCAATGTAGAGGAATAAGACCTTGACCTTGGAGCTACCTGAAAATTTCTTTCAAATGGCACATCTACTCATGCTTTAGAACAATTGTGCCAAGTTATTTTGAAATCCATCCATAAATGTAAGAGAAAGTAATTGTCCATTCAGATGGACAGACAGATACACATTACCAATACATCCACACCAAGTGTCATTGTTACCACTCATAATGTCTTGCTCAATGCTTCAAATTTCAACAAGAGCCATGTTAGACATGGCCATCCCCCGCGCCGTGAAAGCTTGATAGTAAACTGAAGCCTAATAGATTAAGGATTCTTTTGTACATTAAGAGATTGACCCCCTACAAAACCTAAGAATAAAATAACAAAGGGCAATACCTCCAGAATTATGCAAGCAAGAGTTGTAGTTCTTGTGCACTGCACTTCTCCTCCATTTCAGTTTGATAGCTATTATACTTTAGGAGATATGCTCCGGATACAATCTAAGTATCAACAAGAGTGCCATCGTCACAAAATACGCCGCCACTTTGCTGCTGTTTCACAAAAATAATTGTAGACACTACTTATTTTGACAGAACGAAATTCAAAATGACCAAGTTTAATTTAAATCAAGACAAAAAGTTTGGAGGAGTTGCCTTCACAAGGCTGCAATTTCAATAAGCCCCAGGCACTAAGTTTTAAGGGGGCATAATTCAGGGAAATAAATGAGCCATAAAATCCTTGATCCATGTACATCTACAAATTATGGTGATGACATTGACCAAGTTTCATTTAAATAAAGACAAAAAAGTAAGGAGGAGTTGGTTTCAAAAGGCTGCAATTTCAATAAGCCCTAGCTACTAAGTTTTATGGGAGCATAATTTAGGGTAAAATTAATGAACCACAAAATCCTTATACTTCATGCTCATCTACCAATTTCGGTTATAACATCCACCAAGTTTCATTTAGATCCAGCCAGAAACTTAGGAAGAGTTGCATTCACAATTTCAACAAGTGCATGTCGTATTGCGATGCAATACAGGAGTCCCCCACCGGATAACCAAAAATCCTCTCTTATAATATATCTCCTACTTACTAGATCTATAACTGTAAAAGTTTAAAGTTGCTAGCACTTATAGTTAAGGAGATATGATCCGGACAAGAATGTAAGACTAAAAACAACAAAGGGCAATAACTCAAAAAGTGGACATGGCAGAGTAACAGTTCTTGTACATGACACTCATCCTCGATAAGATCTATCAGTGTACAAAGTTTGAAGTTGCTAGCACTTATGGTTTAGGAGATATGATCCGGACATAAATGTAAGGGTAAAAACAACAAAGGGCAATAACTCAAAAAGTGGGCCTGGCAGAATAACAGTTCTTGTAAATGACACTTGTCCTCAATAAAAGCTATACGTGTACAAAGTTTGAAGTTGCTAGCACTTATAGTTTAGGAGATATGATCCGGACAAGAATGTAAGGGTAAAAACAACAAAGGGCAATAACTCAAAAAGTGGGTGTGGCTGAGTTATGAATCTTGAAAATGACACTTCGCCTCAATGAGATCTATAAGTGTACAAAGTTTGAAGTTGCTAGCACACATAGTTTAGGAGATATGATCCAGACAAGAATGTAAGGGTAAAACAACAAAGGGCAATAACTCAAAAAAATGGCGTGGCAGAGAAACGGTTCTTGAACATGACACTTCTCCTCAATGAGATCTATAAGTGTACAAAGTTTGAAGTTGCTAGCACTTATAGTTTAGGAGATATGATCCGGACCAGAATGTAAGGCTAAAGACAACAAAGGGCAATAACTTAAAAAGTGGGTGTGGCTGAGTTATGGATCTTGAAAATGACACTTCGCCTCAATGAGATCTATAAGTGTACAAAGTTTGAAGTTGCTAAGCCACATAGTTTAGGAGATTTGTTATGGACAAGAATGTAAGGGTAAAAACAACAAAGGGCAATAACTCAAAAAGTGGGCGTGGCAGAGTAACGGTTCTTGAACATGACACTTCTCCTCAATGAGATCTATAAGTGTACAAAGTTTGAAGTTGCTAGCACTTATAGTTTAGGAGATATGATCCAGACAAGAATGTAAGGGTAAAAACAACAAAGGGCAATAACTCAAAAAGTGGGCGTGGCAGAGTTATGGTTCTTGAACATGACACTCCTCCTCAATGAGATCTTTAAGTGTACAAAGTTTGAAGTTGCTAGCACTTATAATTTAGGAGATATGATCCGGACAAGAATGTAAGGGTAAAAACAACAAAGGGCAATAACTCAAAAAGTGGGCGTGGCAGAGTAACGGTTCTTAAACATGACACTTCTCCTCAATGAGATCTATAAGTGTACAAAGTTTGAAGTTGCTAGCACACATAGTTTAGGAGATATATTCCGGACAAGAATGTAAGGGTAAAAACAACAAAGGGCAATAACTCAAAAAGCGGGCATGGCAGAGTAACGGTTCTTGAACATAACACTCCTCCTCAATGAGATCTATAAGTGTACCAAGTTTGAAGTTGCTAGCACATATGGTTTAGGAGATATATTCCGGACAAGAATGTAAGGGTAAAAACAACAAAGGGCAATAACTCAAAAAGTGGGCGTGGCAGAGTAATGGTTCTTGAACATGACACTCCTCCTCAATGAGATCTATAAGTGTACCAAGTTTGAAGTTGCTAGCACTTATGGTTTAGAAGATATAGCCCGGACAAAAGCGTGACGGACAGACGGACAGACGGACGGACGGACAGACGGACGGACGGACGGAGGGACAGACGGAATCGAGCAAACCTATAGTCCCCCAACCGGTAACCGGTGGGGGACTAATAAGCCCCAGAGACTAAATTTTAAGGGGGCATAACTGAGGCAATAAGCCCCAGAGACTAAGTTTTTAAGGGGCATAACTCAGGCAAAAATCAACGAACCATAAAATCCTTCCTTCATGCACATCTACCAATTGAGGTGATAACATTGACCAAGTTTCAAGAAGATCCAGCCAGAAACTTAGGAGGAGTTGCGTTGACAAAAAAAATGGACCCTGAGACTAAGTTTTTAAGGGGCATAACTCAGGCAAAAATCAACGAACCATAAAATCATTCCTTCATGCACTTCTACGAATTGAGGTGATAACATTGATCAAGTTTCAAGAAGATCCAGCCAGAAACTTAGGAGGAGTTGCGTTGACAAGAAAAGTGGACCTAGAGACTAATTTATCAAGGGGCATAACTCAGGCAAAAATCAACGAACCGTAAAATCCTCCCTTCATGCACATCTACCAATTGAGGTGATTACATTGACCAAGTTTCATTTAGATCCAGCCAGAAACTTAGGAAGAGTTGCGTTGACAAGAAAAGTGGACCCAGAGACTTAGTTATCAAGGGGCATAACTCAGGCAAAAATCAACGAACCGTAAAATCCTTCCTTCATGCACATCTACCAATTGAGGTGATAACATTGACCAAGTTTCAAGAAGATCCAGCCAGAAGTTTTGGAGGAGTTGTGTTGACAAGAAAAGTGGACGTACGTACGGATGGACAGATGGATGGACAGACGGAGAAGATGACGCCAATATACATCAAATGACAAAGGGCAATAACTCCAAAATTATGCAAGCAAAAGTTGTAGTTCTTGTGCACTGCACTTCTCCTCCATGAGATCTATCCACCCATAAAGTTTCAAGTTGATAGCTATTATACTTTAGGAAATATGCTCCGGAAAAAATCTAAGTATCAAAAATGACAAAGGGCAATAACTCCAAAATAATGCAAGCAAAAGTTGTAGTTCTTGAGCACTGCTTTTCTCCTCCTTGAGATCCATCCACCAATAAAATTTCAAGTTGATAGCTTATACTTTAGGAGATATGCTCCGGACAAGTTTTGTGACAGAACCTCAGATCCACAGAATGACGGAACAATGGAATGACGGACAGAGATCATTACTATATCCCTTTGCGGAAAACGGTGGGGGATAACAAAAAGTATTGCAATCATAACCCTGGAACAAGAACACCTAACCATGGAAGAATTCCTGCCATTTTTCACACCAGTGATGCTGCTACATTTTTTGGACCTCCATTTGTTAAATGCACTATAAGGTTTCACAAATTTAAGTATGATGGTAGGAAACACTTGTAGAAAAGTAGATTGACTGTAGCCGGGATAGAAGCAGGTACACAACAATGCGGAGTAAATGATTGGCTCTTGATTTGCACTGTATCACTTCCTAGCATAATCATCAACTGTTTTGCCGATACAGCTTTAATGAAAGATTGTTGAAAGCAGCGTAAAACTCCATTCAAACAAACAAACAAACAAACAAAAAAAGCTTTAATTAATGGAGTGAAATAAACTATTGGCACAAAGTCATTTCTGCAATGATTTGTCCCTAGGTCATCAATTTTCAGTACAAAAGGTTACTTTTAGTGCCAACATTTCATTGAAATAACTTTCACAGAAAACCCATTAAATCTTTTATTATTCAAATAACTGTCAGAAGGCCATGCATTCAATTGCATATCAGCTTAACGGAGATCAAACACTGCACTTCAATAAAACGGAAAGTTTATAGACCTTTAAATGCATGGTTTTCAATTCCTTGAAGTCATTTCACAACTAAAAGGTAATACAAATGAACACTTCCAATGCTATTCATGCCATTCACATAGCTTTTACAGACAGTTTAGACTTTTATCAGACTGCACCATTGACCTAAGCCTTCAAAGTCAGCTTCATAGAACTATTGCAAGTGCAGATATAACTACAAGTTCTTACGATACTCTTACATCAGGCCCTCAATTTTGTTTAATCAAAAAATCTAAATTTCTTTTTTAAAAAAAGAAAGTGTAAAAATTGCATAATCAATATAACTAGAGTCGCTCCACAGGCTTGAAATTCTTGAAATAGCAAATCTAAGGTTTGACTAGATTTTAAGATATTTTGGGTTCTACTGATGTTGAAATGGTTTTCAAAAATGCCACTATATAATATATAGAAAAATGACCTCCGCCCATAAATTACATATTATTCATCCTATCACAATAATATTTTGCAGACTGATAAAGCTTCACTCAAGGATCATGCCAAAGAAATTTGGTTGATATCCATCAATTACATTCTGAGAAAATGATTTTCAAAATTTCCACTATGTAACATACCGTATTTCACCTTTTAGACGTGCCCTCCCTAATAAACGCGCTCCCCCATAAATACGATTCCCAGGCCCTTGACTATACGATCAACAACATCCAACCGTACACGGTCCGTGGTGAAAAATCCGGTCTCGAAGTTAATTTCATTAGCTGCTGCTCCACAACGTAACGTTCAATAGTTTATGGGTTAACTATCTTAAAATTATCAGGATAAGGCTGGTTGCGTCATCAAAAGATCGTTCAACATCTGAAAAACTAGCATGTCCTAGCGCAGTTTTCCGGAAGCGCGAAAGGTTAAATTTAACACAAAATTAAAACTATTTCTCGTCATGCTTCATAAGTCACATGCGAACAAAATTCCCTTTCTTCACGTTTTTTACGAAAATATTTCTGAAATCATTTTACCTTCTGCCAATTTATAAAATATCCGAGTCAAATGATTAAATCCTAGTCACAATTCATACTGTTACAAGAGGGCCATAGTGGCCCTTAATCGCTCACCTGAATTAACAATCTTAAAATGTTTTTCTAAGATTTGACCCCATGACCTAGTTTTTGACTCCACTTGACCCAATTCCAAACTTGTCCGAGATTTCATCAAGATAATCATTCTGACCAATTTTCAGGTTGATTGGGCAAAGAATATGGCCTCTAGAGTGTCCACAAGGTTTTTCTAAGAGTTGACCCCGTGACCTAGTTTTTGACCCCACTTGACCCAATTTCGAACTTGTCCGAGATTTCATCAAGATAATCATTCTGACCAATTTTCAGGTTGATTGGGCTTAAAATATGGCCTCTAAAGTGTCCACAAGGTTTTTTCTAGAATTGACCCAGTGACCTAGATTTTGACCCAACTTGACCCAATTTCGAACTTGTCCGAGATTTCATCAAGATAATCATTCTGACCAATTTTCAGGTTGATAGGGCCAAAAATATGGCCTCTAGAGTGTCGACAAGGTTTTTCTTAGATTTGACCCCGTGCCCTAGTTTTTGAGCCCACTTGACCCAATTTCAAACTTGTCCGAGATTTCATCAAGATAATCATTCTGACCAATTTTCAGGTTGATTGGGCTAAAAATATGGCCTCTAGAGTGTCTACAAGGTTTTACTAAGATTTGACCCCGTGACCTAGTTTTTGACCCCACTTGACCCAATTTCAAACTTGTCCGAGATTTCATCAAGATAATCATTCTGACCAATTTTCAGGTTGATTGGTCTAGAAATATGGCCTCTAGAGTGTCCACAAGGTTTTTCTAAGATTTGACCCAGTGACCTAGTTTTTGACCCCACTTGACCCAATTTCAAACTTGTCCAAGATTTCATCAAGATAATCATTCTGACCAATTTTCAGGTTGATTGGGCTAAAAATATGGCCTCTAGAGTGTCCACAAGATTTTTCTAAGATTTGACCCTGTGACCTAGTTTTTGACCTGTGACCTAGTTTTTGACCCCACTTGACCCAATTTCAAACTTGTCCGAGATTTCATCAAGATAATCATTCTGACCAATTTTCAGGTTGATTGGGCTAAAAATATGGCCTCTAAAGTGTCCACAAGGTTTTTCTTAGATTTGACCCAGTGACCTAGTTTTTGACCCCACTTGACCCAATTTCAAACTTGTCCGAGATTTCATCAAGATAATCATTCTGACCAATTTTCAGGTTGATTGGGCTAAAAATATGGGCTCTAGAGTGTCCACAAGGTTTTTCTAAGATTTGACCCCATGACCTAGTTTTTGACCCCACTTGACCCAATTTCGAACTTGTCCGAGATTTCATCAAGATCATCATTCTGACCAATTTTCAGGTTGATTGGGCTAAAAATATGGCCTCTAGAGTGTCCACAAGATTTTTCTAAGAGTTGACCCCGTGACCTAGTTTTTGACCCCACTTGACCCAATTTCGAACTTGTTCGAGATTTCATCAAGATAATCATTCTGACCAATTTTCAGGTTGATTGGGCTTAAAATATGGCCTCTAGAGTGTCCACAAGGTTTTTCTAAGATTTGACCCTGTGACCTAGTTTTTGACCCCACTTGACCCAATTTCGAACTTGTCCAAGATTTTATCAAGATAATCATTCTGACCAATTTTCAGGTTGATTGGGCTAAAAATATGGCCTCTAGAGTGTCCACAAGGTAAATGTTGACGACGGACGACGGACGACGCACGACGGACATCAAGTAACCCCAAAACCTCACCTTGAGCACTTCGTGCTCAGGTGAGCTAAAAATGGTACAACCCCCGTAAAATCTCGTGTGTGACTTATTTCAAAAGCGACGTCGCCGCTTGCAAGAATCTGGGGACTGCAAAGGGTGCCGACATGCGGTGACCCAGCTATCTCCAGACGTGTTGTGTTTTCACTACGAAACACTCTCATTTCATGTACTGGTTGCATTTACACATCACAAAATTTCAGGATTTAGTACAGGATTATTTATTTCATATGTAAATAGGTAATGATTTATTAGACCACTTCGTCCATCGGTATCCGAACATTGAATATTGCATCATCTGGAACTTCCTATCTTATACAAATAATAACAATAATAATAATCTCGGCTTCTGCTAACACAATCACTTGCTTTTGAAAGCTGCAATTAATGGTCGAAGGTGACCATATTTCGATAGATGACTTTAAATGACAGAATTACAATTCATTAGCTAACATTTCATTTTATTTTTATAAATTTATAGCTTTAATAGATAAATAGGAAAGCGTATTGGGTAGCGCACGTAATTCAATCGATAATTACGAACATGTTAAGGTTCATGTAAAGTGTTTGAGACCCAATTTTAAGGGCATTCATTTGCCAAGAAAAAGCAGTATGTCCAGGAATATTATATATCAAAATGAAGCTGTTTATGAGCACAAACAGTTGAAAAACATAAGACTGTTATAACTATAGCGGTATAGCCAAAACATTGTGGAAAAGGGTCATCTTGTACAGAACAAGCAACTGCATGACTGTTGGATAAAATTAGCTCATATTTTAACAAAGTCTAGCCTAAAGTACCATCCAGGTAGTGCTACAACCATTGGTATAAAACTCAGCCCCAAAACGTAGTTATGCAAGCAATTTATTTCGACTTATTTTATAAACACATATGTCATATATGTCATTCTAATTTTGAAAACGTGTAGATCTTTTTAGGGTATGGTGTGTTATCACAACATAAATAGACATTAATTGTTTATATACCTGTAAGGTTGTTTAGCAATATATCAATTTTTATTTCACCGAATGATAAATATATAGTAATATTGTAGATCATTGAATTAAAAAAAACTATAATTTGAAATAAATCGCAAAAAATATTTCACAATATTATGGTGTGATGTTGCACCATACCTTAAATCTATTTTGAAAACAGACCAAACCGGTTTGACATGTATGTTGACAAAATGAATGGAAATTGATTGTTTCAAAAGAGCCTTTTGAGACTGAGTTTTATATCTAAGGTTGTAGCACTACCTGGATGGTACTTCAGACTGTACTTTGTTAAAATACGGGGCAATTCTATGCAACCGTCATGCAGTTGCTTGTTCTGTACAAAATGACCCTTTTCCACAATGTTTTGGCTATACCGCTATAGCTATGGCGGTCTTATGTTGCCTAACTGCTTGTGCTCACGAATAGCTTCATTTTGATATATAATATACCTGGACATACTGCTTTTTCTTGGCTAATGAAGTGCCCTAAATATTGGGTCTCAAACACTTTACATGAACCTTAACAGTTTGCTTCTCCTAGGTACCAAAAAACGTATTTTTCTTTTTTGGAATTAAGTAAAAGGGTCTGAAATAAAAGCGCCCCACGACATTTTGCATAGCGCCCGGGCGCGTTTAATAGGAGAAATACGGTATAGAGAAATGACCTCCGCCCATAAAATGCATATTTATCATCCGATCACAATAATTTTTGGTACACTGATAAAGGGTCACCCAAGGATCATTCCAGTGAAATTTGGTTGATATCCATCAATGACATTCTGAGAAAATGATTTTCAAAGTTTCCACTATATAACATATAGAGAAATGACCTCCGCCCATAAAATGCATATTTATCATCCGATCACACTAATTTTTGGTAGACTGATAAAGGGTCACCCAAGGATTATTCATGTAAAATTTAATTGGCATCCATCAATTAGAATCTGAGGAAAGTCACTTTTTACCATATTTGGAAATTAGTCACGCCCATTAAATCCATGTTTTTCATTGGATCAAAATTTCTTGAACAACTTTGAAAGAGGGTCACCCAAGGATCATTCCTGTGAAGTTTGGTTGAAATTCATCCAGTAGTTTCTGAGGAGAAGATTTTTAAAGAAAAAGTTTACGACCTGCAAAACCTTTGAATTTGGACAGGTCCAAAATTTTGTAAAACAGGAAAGTGTTAAAGAAGAAACGTTTGACTACAGCTAGTCCTACTGTATGAAGAAACAGATACCTGGATTAGATTTTTGCCTAGTAAATCATTCACCAACCTTCATTAATCTATCATCAATGACTTAGATAAATGGCACAAACAGTGTCAGAGAACATCTTTTACTCCTTCCTGAAGGTTTTAGTATTAAGGTAGTCACAGGACGCGTAATAGTTCTGAAATTTTTGGGAAGTCATGAGCTTCAACAATGTTAACCGAGGTTCCCTAATGATTTCATTAGGAAACCTCAGTTAAGATTGTGAAAGGCCATGAGCTCTGAAATGGTGCGAAACAATTAGAGGTTCACTACCTTAAAGCAAATATTTTCAAATAGTAAGGCAAAAAAAGAACATTCTGAAGAGTGTATAATGTTGATCCTGTGCAATTTGCACAGACTGACCAGGGTCGAAACATTTCGCAATGTAACATTTTTTTTTAATCTAGAATGGATATTTTACATTTTTATGTAATTTCCAATATCCGCCTCCTAGTTGACCTATGCTGGATCCAATCCTTTTTCCAAATATTGATTTTACTGAGCTCCCAGATGGTCCCTTTTTGTGTGATGGGCCACATTTATTTTGAGCTTCCAACATAACGGTCCACTGAATTTAGAAAATCTAGAAAAATCATACTTTACATAAAGATCTCGCAATATTTTCTACTATTACAAGCAATTTCTTTTTAACTGAAAATATTTCTCACATAGCATGGTTTCTTTTCAAAATGCAACAATTCTTCATTGTTGTTTTCTTTAACTTCTTTCAATTTGGAGCAGTCTATATAATTTGGATAAAACATCAAAATTATTAAGCCTTAAGGAAATTTTTCATTAATTTTGTGGGTACTTACAGAATATAGGATTCAAGATCCGTTTTCAAATAAATCCTTTAAGTTCCACAATTTATACAAAACACTTGTACCACTAATTGTCAAACATTCAAAATGCAGTCAACCAAATATAAGGGAGACTGAAATACGCTTTATCAACACACATTAATATCAGACTGACAAAATCAGGTTCATAGCTCAACCACCATGACAATCAATATAATCTATGAAACAGTTACTGATTATTGGTATTGGCAGTACAAAGTTGTGCAGGCTAATCAGTGTCTATACTGACTGCAACAGGAATGCAGCACTGATTTAAATGGGAAGCTCATTCCTCTTGTCATACTGAACCGTGAATATTCCTTTGGTGGGAGGTATAGATAAAGATCAGCCTGCACATAAGTGCAGTCTGATCTTAGTCTATTATAACTGATTTTCCTTTTTAGAGTAGAAGTTCAAAATAAGTTTCCTTTGTTTTTGAAGATATGAATTTCTATGCTTTTCTAGTAATACAAAGGAATTCAGGTGGTTTCAAATAAGACCAGACTGCACTTACAGTTGTCTCTTGCCTCCTGCCAAAGCAAGAATATTCTAGGTTCAGCATGAAAAAGGCTTTAAAGTATTGAAAAGAAACAGTACTAAGTCACAAAATTAATTGCAGAATAGCATGGTTTTTTTTTCCAATACTATCATTGCGTAGAAGTCATGAAATGCAGATTTGGTGGTGTGTGTGAGTGGAGGGGGGGGGGGGGGGGGGGGGATTTTAAGTCTTAAAATCAGACACAATTAATTTTATGACATCGGAAAATGTAATCATTATGTGTTTCTCCATAAAAGTTAACTGCTGGAAATCATCCAAATAAAGCATGTCAAATGATTTTTTTCAAGGAATGAACAAAACATAGTTACCACAATAATTGCATGTATGAAAAGAAATACCTAAGGTCAAGATAATTGCTGTTGCTTCAAGGTCACTGCTGTTGCTTCAAGGTCACTGATGTTGCTTCAAGGTCACTGATGGTGTTACAAGGTCAATGGTGATGTAACACACTAAAGATCTAGTGAATCACATGAATTATCACAGCCTGGTTAATTTGACCCAACTTTGACCTCTGTGGAAAAAATGCTTAAATAACGATTACCGACATATTTTATCAATTTACAAAATGTATAATATATTCAATATTGTTTGTTATTCATTCCTATAAAAGCACGTGCAAAGCCGAGTAGGAATAATCAGATTTTTATTCATCTAAATAGCAGGGGTCAGATTCAAGTCAATAAAACAGCACTATACTTACCCAATATTCTTTAATAGTTTACTAGGGGGAGGAGGTTCACCAGTGTCTGGGTATAGCTGACAAAACTCCGATAATAATAGGTCAAGGTCATTGGTGATGTTATTCAGCATCTGAAAGCAGAAATGGGAATTCAATAATACTTTTGCTACAAAAAGCTATTTTTATCATCATTATTAATTTTTGACCTTTCCTCAGCTTATATTAACTTTAACCAATTTTGAAAATATATTAAACAATGAAACTTAATATAGCCATCTGAGGTGAAAGTTTTTGTAGAAATTGAGCCTGTGTGTGACATTTTTCCAACAATTTGACATGTGCCTGAAGGGCCAACATAAACAAAATTGACTGCCTCAAAGTATAATTAAAAGTTTGCCTGACTTTCTAAAGACACTTTTGAACCCTATCTTTCTTCAAAGCATAAAGTGAAGACCCTGGTCAGACTGTGCAGGTGGAGTACTTTTGAAGTTGTTGGAAATGTCACACAGGTTCAATTATCAACTTCAGATCAAATACTGTCATGGATTATGAAGTGAGTGTTTATCATTCTTAGATAAATCTAGCATTAAAGGGACATAATTCATAAAGAATACATTTAAAGTAATGTCTAGTCTTTCTTGTTTATACATGTATAGGTCACTCTTTTGAAAGTGAAATTGTTAAAGA
This sequence comes from Fragum whitleyi, assembly GCA_948146395.1. Lineage (NCBI taxonomy): Eukaryota > Metazoa > Mollusca > Bivalvia > Cardiida > Cardiidae > Fragum > Fragum whitleyi. The sequence continues at coordinate 30,504,432 of OX411544.1, forward strand.
ACACATTTAAAGCAGTCTTTCTAAATTATATATAGGTTTCTCTTCCTTGAAAGTGGATTAGAGGTCAGCCTGATTAGCTCAGTTGGTAGAGCATTGGACTTCAAAACCATTGAAGTTCTATTCCCGGGCTGGCACAATAACAAACTAATTGTCTTTTGGATGAGACCTTAAATGGAAGTCCCGTGAGACGGTGCTTTACACTGAGCATGTTAAAGAACCATGGCAGGTCTCAGCAATAGTTTAGTCATGTATCCTTGCACTAGCCCCCATAACAACTACTCGTCCACTGGGGGCGTCGCTCATATGGGCATGTGCTTCTGTAGCAATGATAAATAAATGGAAATACACACACAAGTTAATTTGATTTCAAGGCTTTGACAATGATGAGGAACAAGCAGTCATTATGCAAATACTCTAGCCAAAAAATAACTTGTATTTTATGAGGCAAAAAGTGATCAAGTACAAAAAAACTGTTTTAATTACTCAGCAGTAAACCACAGTGTGAAGTGACGCAAATTAATAAATGGTATACCGTATTTCTCCTATTAAACGCGCCCGGGCGCGATGCAAAACGTCGTGGGGGCGCTATTATTTCAGACCCTTTTAATTAATTAAAAAAACAACCGTATTTTGGTACCTAAGAGAAGCTAACTGTTAACATGTTCGTAATTATCGACTGAAATACGTGCTCTACCCAATACGCTTTCCTATTTATCTATTAAGGCTATAAATTTGAAAAATAAAATTAAATGTTAGCTAATGAATTGTAATTCAGTCATTTAAAGTCATCTATCGAAATACGGTCACCTTCGACCATTAATTGCAGCTTTCAAAAGCAAGTGATTGTGTTAGCAGAAGCCGAGATTCTTATTATTGTTATTATTTGTACAAGATAGGAAGTTCCAGACGATGCAATATTCAATGTTCCGCTACTGATGAACAAGGCGGTCTAATAAATCATTACCTATTCACGTATGAAATAAATAATCCTGTATCAAATCCTAAAATTTTGTGATGTGTAAATGCACCCGGTACATGAAATGGAAGTGTTTTGTTATGAAAACACAACACGTCTGGAGCTAGCTGGGTCACCGCGTGTCGGCACCCTTTGAAGTCTCCAGATTCTTGCAAGCGGAGACGTCGCTTTTGAAATAAGTTACACACCAGATTTTACGGGGGTTTTCCTATTTTAACAGTATGAATTGTGACTAGGATTTAATCATTTGACTCGCATATTTTGTATATTTGCAGAAGGTAAAATGATTTCAGAAATATTTTCGTAACAACGTGAAGAAAGGGATTTTGTTCGCACGTGACCTATGAAGAATGACGAGAAATAATTTTTGTGTTAAATCTAAACCTTTCGCGCTTCCGGAAAAATGCGCGATTTTGGACGCGCTAGTTTTCAGACGTTGAAAGATCTTTTAATGACGCAACCAGCCTTATCCTGATAGGAATTTAAGATTGTTAACCCACAATCTATTGAACATTACGTCGTGGGGTAGCAGCTAATGAAATTAAATTCGAGACCGGATTTTTCACCACGGACCGTGGACGGTTGGATGTTGTTGATCGTATAGTCAAGGGCCTGGGAATAGTATTTATGGGGGAGCGGGTTTATTAGGGAGGGCGCGTCTAAAAGGTGAAATACGGTATCAGTATTCTCAATCTTTTTTCCATAAATTTGTCATCCCTCTGTCTACCCATTTATTATCACAATGAGTTTGCTTTGTTAAGACATAATTCGTGACTTAAAAAATATACAAGTATATAAATCATACAAACTTGCCTATATATTATAGGAGAGTAAAGGATTGTATTTTGAAAATAAATGCAGACTTACAATTAATGAACCAAGTCCTTTCTGTGCTTTGACTTTAAGGTAGTGGACCCGTTATAGCTCTGCAACAATTAGGGATTTATTAAATTTAACAGTGTTAACCAGGGTTTCCTAATGAATTTCATTAGGAAACCTCGGTAAACATTGTGAAAGATCATGAGTAATGAATGGTTGCAGAACTATTGCGGGTCAACTACCTTAATGCAATTTTTCAAATAGTTATTCTCAGCAGGACAAGGATTAGTCTAAATGAAAACATTGGGGTTTTTTCTTTTTTAAATATTTTTTTCATCTCATCTGTCTATGAGCCTCTCTTATCTATCATGCACCGACTTTGCCTCTGCATCAATTGTCACTTTTTTATACTTCACTTAGTTTGCAAACCTATTTTATAGTACTCATTCTATTTAATTAGAAGTAAAATGGATTAAGATTAATTTCTGTATAGCTCAGGGGTACCGATAAGATGAGGTATTGTCACTTTTTTACTTCTCATTGTATCCCTTTGTTGTGGGTATTCATTTGAATCGTATTGTCTAGGCGAATCCAACGACTACCCAAAAAGTAGGATATGTGCAAGTTTTGTTGAAATAATTAAATTTGAAATCCAAAATACCGCTCTACCTATAGCTCTCTAGAGTGACATGGCTGGTATCAAGCACTTTCAAAGACCTCCAAATAAATTTTCATACAAAGACCATTATTCTATTTAGGCCATGGAACTAACCTTCAGCCTCAAGGTTTTAAGTCATTTGCTGTACTCACAGTGCTAACCAGCCCTATGTTCAGAATGTAAAAGCGTTTCGCAAGCGCTTGAGATGATACCCTGCTTTGCACGTGCAAATACGTGCAAAGCGAGGTATCATTTTGAAAGCATTTCACTAACGTTTTCATCCTGAACACAGGACAGGCTTACTTCTTTAAATGTGACAATTACGGAAATAAACTATCTTTATACCACCCAGTCTGAAGGTTGCATGTGCTCCGAGATAATTGATACACTGATTGCATGATTGAAATAATTATCTATGGGTTCATTGTACCCTAACCTTGATGAAATACACAATAAACTTCTTAATTAACTGTAAAGTCATCTCTCAAAACAGCAGGTGTTAAATTTATTAGGTATCATAACTGAATGCCTCCACAATTAACTCATTACTAAATGACAGTTATTTAGACATACATTTTTTTGTCCAAATCATATGTGCCCTCAAGAGAGGGGGTCCCAGCATGATGATTGATATTGTAATAGGCTTTTAAAGTTTTTTTTTTATTATTTCCTATGCAAAATCTTAAGATATCTAGAATTGTAATTTAAACTATTCTCATAAATGGTTGCTTTAATATGAAACAAACATATTCATTTATCATCTAAATTATTCTTCTAATTTTATGAATTGAAACAATTTGACAATCAGAGTTCACTAACCGAGTCGCGCACACAAAAAATTGCTAAAGGACGGACAGAGGGAAGGACGACAGAGGCCATAACATAATAGACCCTTCGGGCGTATAAAAATACACAAGCCAAAAATCGACTTGTATTTTATGAGGCAAAAAGTGATCAAGTACAATAAAACTGTTTTAATTACTCAGCAGTAAACCACAGTGTGAAGTGACGCAAATTAATAAATGGTATATCAGTATTCTCAATCTTTTTTCCATAAATTTGTCATCCCTCTGTCTACCCATTTATTATCACAATGAGTTTGCTTTGTTAAAACATAATTCGTGACTTAAGAATTATACAAGTAGATAAATCATAAAAAATTGTCTATATTTCATTGAGAATGTTAAGAAAGGCAGTAGTTTATTATTAACCTTGTCAAACTGAACCTAGAATATTCCTGCTCTAGTAGGAGTTATGGATAAAGAACAGTCTGCACATATGTGCAGGCTGACAGTAGTCTATACCATCAGATTTTTCTTTTAACACTAGGAGAGTAAAGGATTGTATTTTGAAAATAAATACAGACTTACAATTAATGAACCCAGTCCTTTCTGTGCTTTGACTCTAAGGAAGTGGACCTGATATAGCTCTGCATCAATTTAAGGGAGTAATGAAATTTAACAGTGTTAACCAAGGTTTCCTAATGAAATTCATTAGGAAACCTCGGTCAACATTGTGAAAGATCATGAGTACCAAAATGCTGCGGAACTATTGCGGGTCAACTACCTTAAAGTAATCTTTTAAACAGTTTTTCTCAGCATGACAAGGATTAATCTAAATTTGCAAGAGATGTCTAAATGAAGACATTGCATTTTTTTCTTTTTTCTTTTTTTTTTTTATCTCATGCGTCTCTCAGTCTCTCACAGGCACCAACTTTGCCTCTGCATCAATTGTCACTTTTTTTATATTTTATTTTTTTTTCAAAACCTATTTTGTGGGTACCCAATTTATTTGATTAGTAGTAAAATGGATTAAGATTAATTTCCGTACAGCCCAGAAGTACAGATAAGATAGGGTATTGTCGACATCACTTCTTTATTACTTATTACAACCCTATGTTGTGGGTATTCATTTGTCTTGTCCAGATGAATCCAATGACTACTCGAATTGAGAATTTGTGATATTATTGTTGAAATAATTTAATTTGAAATCGAAAATACCCCTCTTTCTGTAGTTTGCTAAGGTAACATGGCTGCGTGGTAACTTTAAGAGACTTCCGTATAAATTTCCATTCAATGACCATTATTCTGTTTAGGCCATGGATCTAGCCTGCAGCCTCAATGTTTTAAGTCAAATACTATATTGACAGTGCTAATCAGAACATGTGTTCAGGATATAAAAGCCTTTTGCAAGCGCTTTGAGATGATACCTTGCTTTGCACTTGCACATACCTGCAAAGCGAGGTATCATTTTGAAAGCGCTTCGCTAACCATTTCATTCTGAATGTAGGACAGGCTTACTTTTTTATATGTAACAATTATGGAAATAAACTATCTTTGTACCACCCAGTCCGAAGGTTGCATGTGTTCCCAGATAATTGATACACTGATTGCATGATTGAAATAATTATCTATGGGTTCATTGTACCCTAACCTTGATGAAATACACAATAAACTTCTTAATTAACTGTAAAGTCATCTCTAAAAACAGCAGGTGTTACATTTATTAGGAATCATAACTAAGGTGAATGCCTCCACTATTAACTCATTACTAAATGACAGTTATTTAGACATACATTTTTTTGTCCAAATCATCTGCCCTCAAGAGAGGGGGTCCCAGCATGATGATTGATATTGTAATAGGTTTTTTAGAGTTTTATTTTTTTTAATTTACTATGAAAAATCTATAAGATATCTATAATTGTGATTTAAACTATTCTCATAAATGGTTGCTTTAATATGAAACAAACATATTCATTTATCATCTAAATTATTCTCCTAATTTTATGGATTGAAACAATTTGACAATCAGAGTTCACTAACCAAGTATTGGAGTCCTAGTCTAAGTCTTAGTAACAATGCAGAAAGTTGAACAAATCCTTGATACACTTTCAATCACTTTTTTTTTTTTTTCAGAAACAACTGCATTTATACAGTTTGCAACTAGATATGGTAAAAGACACAAACATTTGAAAATATTGTTTTTCCTTTAACCCTTGTCATAGTGAAAATGGAATATTCCTTCTTTGGCAGGAGCTATAGAAAAACATCAGCCTGCACATGTGTGCAGTCTGATCTTTATCTATGCCACCTGTTTTCCTTAATGAAAAGAGAAAAGCTTAAAATTTTAATTTTCAAAATGAATACCAACTCTTATTTAGTGCATCCAGTGCTTTAAGCACTTAAATTTTGTTGCAATATTTTGCCAAGATTTTTAATTCAGCATGACAAAGTTTAAAATGGCAGTCCACTCTAAGAAAAATGTATTGTGAAGAACAGATCCAGCACTATATCAGTCAATAGTTCACCAACGAATTGCTTTTGTATTCTGCTGCAGAAACTACTTATCCTACCTAGAACTACAATAGCACTTGACCTTTTCCAATCTTTTATATGTGTGATGTCCAATAATTATAAAGCTGAACAATAAATCACACTGCTTTCTATACATACCCTCAGATTTTTCAAAGATTGAACTCTGAAACACAACACACTCCTTTTTGAATTCAAGCTAAATTATGATCCTGTTTAGAACATTTCTATCATACCACATATGCGCAAAGCAAAGACTAAGATTAGGCTGTGCATCAGCACAATCCTGTCAAAGTCTTTACTAACAGTTATCCACTCTGTAGATTATTATTAGCTATACTTTCTAAAATCTCCCTTAGATATCCAGAGAATATTCTATATTCTGAAATAGTGAATTCCTTGAATGTCTGTGATTAACAAGTATCTGGTGTTGTATGCAACACATAAAGTCCCCTACCGGCTTCGTTTGTCTCAATGTTTTCCCACGCCAATTCTATCAGGGACGTCAAAACCAGGTCTTGTTTTGGAAAGGGTTAAACAAGACTTACATGAGTTGTTGTCTCTGCTGTGCCCACTATACAATTCATGCAAGCAATAGACAGATGCAAGAAATAGTGTCAATAACAGTTACCTTGTCTGATCCAAGATGTTTTACTTCAGTCTTGTTGGTAAGAAATGAGAACTTTCACTGGAGGTGATTAATACTGCTGCATCACCACCCTGACTAACATGGCTTATAATTTTTTTTACATTTTAAAACAGGTTTCATCAAGTTAGCTTGCTTAGTTATTAAGTTATTGCAGGATCCATTTTTTGCCATATTTTCACTATTTCCGTTACCATAGCAACCGCACTTTTTGTCAAAGAACAAAGATAAAATGATGTGCATAATCTACACATTGCCATCTAGTCATATACCAAGTCTCATCAAATTAGCTTGCTTACTTATTAACTTATCGCAGGATCCAATATTTTTTGCCATATTTTTACTATTTCCGTAACCATAGCAACAACAATTTTAGTCTAAAAACAAAAATAAAATGATGTGCATAATCTACACATTGCCATATAGTCATATACCAAGTCTCATCAAACTAGCTTGCTTAGTTATTATCTTATCGCAGGATCCCATTTTTGGCCATATTTTCACTATTTCTGTAACCATAGCAACCTCAATTTAAGTCGAAAAACAAAAATAAAACGAGTTAGAGTCCCGAAACGAAAATTGAACAAAGATTTTCTGTGACCTTGACCTTTGACCTATATAACCCAAAAACAATAGGGCACTTCCTTGGGTCATAAGGAACATTTGTATAAAGTTTCATGATTGTAGGTCATTTGGTTCTTGAGTTAGAGTCCGGAACGAAAATTGAACAAAGGCTGACTGTGACCTTGACCTTTGACCTACATGACCCAAAAACAATAGGGCACTTCCTTGGGTCATAAGGAACATTTGTATAAAGTTTCATGATTGTAGGTCATTTGGTTCTTGAGTTAGAGTCCGGAAACGAAAATTGAACAAAGGCTGACTGTGACCTTGACCTTTGACCTACATGACCCAAAAACAATAGGGCACTTCCTTTGGCCATAAGGAACATTTGTATAAAGTTTCATGATTGTAGGGTCATTTGGTTCTTGAGTTAGGGTCCGGAAACGAAAAGGTGTACGGACGGACGGACGGATGGATGGATGGACGGACGGACGGATGGACAGACAGACAGACATGGTGAAACCAATATACCCCCCTCTACTTCGTAGGTGGGGGGTATAATGATGTGCATAATCTACACATTGCCATCTAGTCATATACCAACTTTCATCAACAAGAGGGCCATTGGCCCTTAAACGCTCACCTGATGCATGGCTTAACAAAAGTCAAAGATATCAAGAAGTTAACATTTCAGGCAAATATGTTGCCTCTAAAGTACTAAAAAAAGTATTTGACCCTCTATCAAACTCGTGTAAGATTTCAAGACAAACATTCTGACCAAAATACATAATTTTCAATCAAAGAGTGCACACAAGGATTTTAATTAATTCTACCCCTTGACCTCATGTTGGACCCAACTTAACCCAATTTAAAACTTAACCTAAGTTTCATTCAAACATTCTGACGAAGCTTCAAGATATTTGAGTAAACAAGGTTTTTCTAAGATTTGACCCCTTGACCCCATTTTGACCCCACTTGACCCAATTTCAAACTTGGCTGAGATTCGATGGAGACAACCATTCTGACCAAGTTTCAAGACATTTGGGCCAAAAATGTGGCCTCTAGAGTGCACACAAGGTTTTTCTAAGATTTGACCCCTTGACCCCATTTTGACCCCACTTGACCTAATTTCTAACTTAACTGAGATTAGATGGAGACAAACATTGTGACCAAGTTTCAAGACATTTGGGCCAAAAATGTGGTTTCTAGAGTGCACACAGGTGTTTCTAAGATTTGACCCCTTGACCCCAATTTTGACCCCAATAGACCCATTTTCGATCTTAATCGAGATTTATTGGAGACAAACATTCTGACAAAGTTTCAAGACAATTGGACCAAAAATGTGGCCTCTAGAGTGCACACAAGGTTTTTCTAAGATTTGACCCCTCTACCCCATTTTTGACCCCACTTGACCCAATTCCGAACTTGATCGAGATTTGATGGAGACAAACATTCTAATCAAGTTTAAAGACATTTGGACAAAAATTGTGGCCTCTAGAGTGCACACAAGGTTTTTCTAAGATTTGACCCCTTGACCCCATTTTTGACCCCACTTGACCCAATTCCGAACTTGGCCGAGAGTTGATGCAGACAAACATTCTGACCAAGTTTCAAGACAATTGGGCCAAAAATGTGGTTTCTAGAGTGCACACAAGGTTTTTCTAAGATTTGACCTCTTGACCCTATTTTTGACCCCACTTGACCCAATTTCGAACTTGACCGAGAGTTGGTGGAGACGAACATTCTGACAAAGTTTCAAGACAATTGGACCAAAAATGTGGCCTCTAGAGTGCACACAAGGTTTTTCTAAGATTTGACCCCTTGACCCCATTTTTGACCCCACTTGACCCAATTTGGAACTTGATCGAGATTTGATGGAGACAAGCATACTGACAAAGTTTGAAGACAATTGGACCAAAAATGTGGCCTCTAGAGTGCACACAAGGTTTTTTCTAAGATTTGACCCCTTGACCCCATTTTTGACCCCACTTGACCCAATTCCGAACTTGGCTGAGAGTTGATGAAGACAAACATTCTGACCGAGTTTCAAAGCATTTGGACCAAAAATGTGGCCTCTAGAGTGCACACAAGGTTTTTCTAAGATTTGACCTCTTGACCCCATTTTTGACCCCACTTGACCCAATTTTGAACTTGCCCTAGAGTTGGTGGAGACGAACATTGTGACCAAGTTTCAAGACATTTGGGTCAAAACTGTGGCCTCTAGAGTGCACACAAGATGTTGACGGACGACTGGACGACCGAACAACCGGACGACCGGACGACCGGACGACGGACGACGGACGCCGGACACAGCTCGATCACAATAGCTCACCTTGAGCACTTCGTGCTCAGGTGAGCTAAAAACGCTTGCTTAGTTATTAAGTTATCGCGGGATCCAGATTTGAGCGGACAGACGGACGGACAGACGGACGGACGGACGGACAGCAAACCCATAGTCCCCTCCGGTGTGAACACCGGTAGGGGACTAATTACACACAAATAGAATTGTTGAAAACTTGATGTCACAAGCAGGCTTTCTTTATTTTCATTTAGAAAATATAGTGATAATTTATTGAAATAACATCATGAATGCATAGGTTTTTAACCCTTGTCATGCTGAATAAAATTTGGCTAAAAGTTTTCACCAAAATCAAAGGACAAAAAGCACTGAAAGTACTAACTGTAGGTCAATTTTTATTTGAAAAAACTAAATCCATTTACAATTCTGGTTTGAAAGTGAGAAACAGGAGGTTTAGACTAACATCAGACTGCACATATGTGCAGGCTGATGTTTGTCTATAGCTCCTGCCAAGGCGGTAATATTCCGGGTTCAGCATGACAAAGGTTAAGAACTTATTATAGTGTAGTGCTAGCCCATGGATATGTCAATCAATTAAATAATTTCAGCAATAATTCACATATTGTTTATTGATAAATGAACCATCAATCCTGCATGAATGAATAAACAATGAATAAACAACAAATAAACTGACATGATCTTTTCCAGCTACATAGATTACAGGAAAAAATTAACCAACATTATAACCAAAGATCTATTTTTTTGTATACATAGATTCTAGAAAAGCTTAACTCACATGATAGGCAAACAAAAATCTTTCTTTGACTATGCATAGATTCCAGAGAAAAAAAGTTAACATGATAACCTCAACTCGACTTGAGGTCTTTCTTTGCTACAAAAATTCCAGGAAAAATAAACTTACATGACAAGCAAAGATCTTTTTTTAGCTACAAAGCTTCCAAAAATGTCTTGGCAATTCACATACTGAAAATTCTTTCCCATAGTTATAAAATATGTCTGAACTATTATGTTCCCGATTTAGAACAGCAATTATCATTCACTACCAGACACAATTTGGTAGACATTGTTCAAAATGATTTTTTTCTCTCTTTTTTTTTTCATAATGAGGCACCCTGATAATACTCTATCATTACACATTTAAGCCCACAAGAGAATTCTAAAGGAGAAACATGCTTCATAATGCATTGTCCTTTGATGCATAAAATCGTTGGCTCAAAGCAAAACAGTTGTAACTGCCCTATTAACATATACATTGCAAGTTAGTATCTTTTTTTGGAAAAAAAGCAACAAATAAATAAATAAACTCACTTGTTTTAAGAGAAAAATCAAATAGAGCTTATGGAAAGTCAAGCTTAAACGCCTTTGTTTTGTTAAAACCTAAGAAGATATATAGCTCTAAACATTCAAGGTTCCACAAATACAGTGCCAAAGTAAGCACAATTGATCTTTCTTCATCTATCATCAGCAGGTTTTGCTTTCCTAAAATACTTCTCAATGACTGATTGACTGATCAGCCTTTCTGGCTGAGTTCTTCACAAACTTGAAATCTTTGTGTCTAATCTTGCCAACATTTCTGTTAACTATTTATTCATATAACATTTCACTAACATTTTACCAACTACCGAGCCTAAATTCCGAGATACTTCTGCTTATTATACATGCAGTTTACAAACTCAAATATTAAAATTTGAGAAACAACATTTGCTTTTGGAAAGACATTTCAATATATTTGTATAGCCCTTTCCTGTTTTACAAAATTTTGGACCTGTCCAAATTCAAAGGTTTTGCAGACGAAAAATTAAAGTGGATTTAATTTGAAAAAAAAAACAACATTCAGTAGGGTAGAAAATAGTGTGGAAAAAGAAGAAATTGCTGCTTGTCAGAAGCAATTTCTTTTTTTTCCACAATGTTTTCTCAATCATAAAATCATAGGCACGTAAAAAGCAGGGATTAAACAGCAAAGAGATAGATAACATTGTAGGGTCCAGAGAAGAATATGTACATTTTCTCCTGTTCTATCATTTTTCCAAGACATTTTCCAACTAATTCTTCCTTATTAGGTTTGAAACAGAATAAATAGAGGATATGGAATGAGTGGTTATGGAATACTGAATTTAATAAACAAGTCAACTATAAACAGATAAAAACGAGACTTTGCAGAGTTTTTATCTGTTTTTAGATTACGAGTTTAATAAATTCTGTATTTTATGAGCACAAATTCTATATTCTATTTATAATATAACCCGATCGTCAAAATTTTTAAAATTCAACATTTCAATTTTCCGCGAAACTTATAACGCCGCTTGAAACTGATGTCACAATATATGCATTATGACGTCATTTTCGCGGTTACAAAATAGTGTTGCTATTCGTTCTTAGCTCATTTGCATTGTTATTCCACTAGTGTAATAACACCCATGTAATATCAAAAATATTCAACGGGTTTATTTCACTCCCGCGACGTAGGTCATATATTAAAATGTTGTCATCCTAGAAAGACTAAAATTTTGTAACTGGCCCAGCATTCAGGATAATATAATTAAGTGAACTGTTTGCTAACTATGTGCCCCGCTTTGCATGCAAGTGCATGGGTAAAAGTGGCAAACAGTTTGCTCTTATTTGTCATCTTGAAGGTAATGGTCTCGGGTCTCAGGTGATGGTCTAATTTACTGGTCTTAACATAAAGATATTAAAGACAACAAGTGCATGTCGTATTGCGATGCAATACAGGAGTCCCCCACCGGTTAACAAAAAATCCTTTCTTATAATATATCTCCTACTTACTAGATCTATAACTGTATACAAAATTTGAAGTTGCTAGCACATTAGGTTTTGAACAAAATGTCCCAAACAAAAATATAAGAGTAAAAACAACCAATGGCAAAACCCCCAAAAGTGGGCGGAGAAGAATGATTCTTGTACATGCCACTTGTCGAAGTTGCTAGCACTGATGGCTCAGGAGATATGGTCCGGACAAAAATGTCAGGATAAAAAACAACAACGGACAAAAACTAAAAAAGTGGATGTGGCAGAGTAACAGTTCTTGTGCATTACACTTCTTCTCAATGAGATCTACCAGTGTACAAAGTTTGAAGTTGCTAGGGCTTATGGTTTAGGAGATAAGTACAAGACAAAAATTGAAGGATAGAAACAACAAAGGGCAGTAACTCAAAAAGTGGACATGGCAGAGTGACAGTTCTTGTACATGACACTTGTCCTCAATGATATCTATAAGTGTAGCAAGTTCGAAGTTTCTTGCACTTATGGTTTAGAAGATATGTTCCGGACAAAAATGTTACGGTAAAAACAACAAAGGGCAATAACTCAAAAAGTGGGTGTGGCAGAGTTATGGATCTTCACCTGACACTTCTCCTCAATGAGATCTATAAGTGTACCAAGTTTGAAGTTGCTAGCACACATAGCTTAGGAGATATGTTCTGGACAAGAATATAAGGGTAAAAACAACCAAGGGCAATAACTCAAAAAGTGGGCTTGGCAGAGTAACAGTTCTTGAACATGACACTTCTCCTCAATGAGATCTATAAGTGTACCAAGTTTGAAGTTGCTAGCACACATAGTTTAGGAGATATGTTCCAGACAAGAATGTAAGGGTAAAAACAAGAGGGCCGTTGGCCGTTGGCCCTGGGTCGCTCACCTGAGAAAAAAGCTTCATTACCTAGGTATGTCCATGTCCATGTCAAATATAAAGGCTGTAGGGATTCAAAATTCTCAATAAAGTACTCCCCCTCCCCCAAGATGCTCTGCACCTGGTGAATCTACAGTCATGATTTTAGCTAATTCAATTAATGTCTATATGCTGATCATTCATACCAATTTTCAAGTCTGTAACACTCCTGGTTCATTAGAAGAAGTTTAAAGATTTCAAAAATGATCCAAAGTACTACCCCCTCCCCAAGACACTCAGTACCTGTCAACCCAACAGTCATGATTTTAGCTATTTTTACTAATGTCAATAAATTGATCACCTATTACAATTTTCAAGTCTGTAGGGTTCCTGATCCAGGAGAAGAATAAGGTTAAAGGTTTCAAAATTGATCCAAAGTACTACCCCCTCCCCCCTAATGCTCCGCATCTGGTTGCCCTACATTCATGCTTTTAGCTATTTTATTTAAGATCCATACGCTTATCATCCATACCAACATTGAAGTCTGTAGGGCTCCTGGTTCATTAGAAGATGAAGGTTTAAGTTACAAAATTTTGTAACAAGGTGCCAAATTGTCACAAGATACGCCCGTCACACTGCTTAGTATAAACTGGGGGTTTGAATAGAACTGAGGTTATTTTGAATGAATATTTTTTGCACCCATGTAGTTTCATTATCCTAGCTATTATACTTTTACAGATATACTCCGGACAAGATTCAAGTCTGAAAAACGACAAAGGGCAATAACTCAAAAAATAGGCCAGGTAGAGTTATGGTTCTTGTGCACTGCACTCCCCCTTGATGACATCAATACACCCATGAAGTTTCATGATCCTAGCTATTATACTTTTACAGATATACTCCGGACAAGATTCAAGTCTGAAAAAAAACAAAGTGCAATAACTCAAAAAATAGGCCTGGTAGACTTATGGTTATTGTACACTGCACTACCCCTTGGTTAGATCTATACACCCATGCAGTTTCATGATCCTAGCTATTATACTTGTAGAGATATACTCCGGACAAGATTCAAGTCTGAAAAACAACAAAGGGCAATAACTCAAAAAATAGGCCAGGTAGAGTTATGGTTCTTGTGCACTGCACCTCCCCTTGGTGAGATCTATACACCCATGAAGTTTCATGATTCTAGCTATAATACTTTTACAGATATACTCCGGACAAGATTCAATTCTGAAAAACAACAAAGGGCAATAACTCAAAAAATAGGCCAGGTAGAGTTATGGTTCTTGTGCACTGCACTCCCCCTTGGTGAGATCTATACACCCATGAAGTTTCATGATCCTAGCTTTAATACTTTAAGAGATAAACTCCGGACAATATTCTAGTATGAAAAACAACAAAGGGCAATAACTCAAAAAATAGGCCAGGTAGAGTTATGGTTCTTATGCACTGCACTCCCCCTTGGTGAGATCTATACACCCATGAAGTTTCATGATCCTAGCTATTATACTTTAAGAGATATACTCCGGACAAGATTCTAGTATGAAAAACAACAAAGGGCAATAACTCAAAAAATAGGCCATGTAGAGTTATGGTTCTTGTGCACTGCACTCCCCCTTGGTGAGGTCTATACACCCATGAAGTTTCATGATCCTAGCTATAATACTTTAAGAGATATACTCCGGACAAGATTCAAGTCTGAAAAACAACAAAGGGCAATAACTCAAAAAAAAAAAACAGGTAGAGTTATGGTTCTTGTGCACTGCACTCCGCAATGATGAGAAGAATATAATTGCCAAGTTTGAAGTCAATCGGACTTCAAGTGACAGAGTTATGCTCCGGACAAAGAAGTGGACGCCGCCGGACGCCCGGACAACCGGACGCCACGGGTGATCCCATAATACGTCCCGTCTTCGACGGGCGTATAATAAAAAGTACTACCCCCTCCCCCCTGGTGCTCCGCACGTGGTGGCATTACAGTCATGATTTTAGCTATTTTTATTCAGGTCTATGAGCTGATCATCCATGCCAATTTTCAAGTCTGTAGGGCTTGTGGTTCAGAAGAAGAAAAAGGTTAAAGATTACAAAATTTTCACAAAAGTACTACCCTCTCCCCCCTGGTGCTCCACACCTGGTGAATCTACAGTCATGGTTTTAACTATTTTTATATAGGTCCATATGCTGATCATCCATGCCAATATTGAAGTCTGTAGGGCTCCTGGTTCATTAGAAGATGAAGGTTAAAGTTACAAAATTTTCACAAAAGTACTACCCCCTCCCCCCTGGTGCTCTGTACCTGGTGGCATTACAGTCATGATTTTAGCTATTTTTATTAAGGTCTATGAGCTGATCATCCATGCCAATTTTCAAGTCTGTAGGGCTTGTGGTTCAGAAGACAAAGAAGGTTAAAGATTACAAAATTTCCACAAAAGTACTACCCTCTCCCCCCTGGTGCTCCACACCTGGTGAATCTACAGTCATGGTTTTAGCTATTTTTATATAGGTCCATATGCTGATCATCCATGCCAATATTCAAATCTGTCAGGCTCCTGGTTCATTAGAAGAAGAAGGTTAAAGATTACAAAATTTTCACAAAAGTACTACCCCCTCCCCCCTGGTGCTCCGCACCTGGCAGCCCAACAGATATGGTTTTAGCTATTTTTATTCAGGTCTATGAGCTGATCATCCATGCCAATTTTCAAGTCTGTAGGGCTCCTGGTTCCGAAGAAGAAGAAGCTTAAAGATTACAAAATTTACCCAAAATACTACCCCCTCCCCCCTGGTGCTCTGCACCTGGTGGCCCAAAAGATATGATTTTAGCTATTTTAATTCAGGTCTATGAACTGATCATCAATGCCAAGTTTTAAGTCTGTAGGACTACTGGTTGAGAAGAAGAAGAATTTTAAAGATTTTCTTAAAATTTCACTGTTTGTTGCCATAGCAACCAGAGTTTTTCATGGATTTCAATTCTTTTAGCTATTTTTGAAGGGGACCACCTAAGCAACATTTCTGTAAAATTTTGTGTTAATTGGCCAAGTAGTTTAGGAGAAGATGTCGTTTAAAGAAATTGTTGACGGTTGCCGGACAACGACCGGACGACCGACGACCGACGACGGACGAAAGGTGATCACAATAGCTCACATGAGCACTTTGTGCTCAGGTGAGCTAAAAACAAAGGGCAATAACTCAAAAAAGTGGGCGTGGCAGAGTAACGGTTCTTGAACATGACACTTCTCCGCAATGAGATCTATAAGTGTACCAAGTTTGAAATTGCTAGCACATATGGTTTAGAATATATAGCCCCAACAAAAGTGTGACAGACAGATGGACGGACAGACGGACCGAAGGAATCGAGCAAACCTTTAGTCCCCCAACCGGTAACCAGTGGGGGACTAATAATTTTCTAATGTAATTTTAAATTTGTACATAGCATTGATGCCATTTAGAGAGAGCTATACAAAGATTGCTAAATAAAATCAATTTCTTAAATTCTACAATGTTTTCCTTAGTTTGTTTCCTTTTTTTTTTTGATCTTGACAAGCTGACAGATGTTAAAAAAGTTGGATAATAAGTTCAAGGGTTAAGGGCCTTGTTAAAGCTGCCTAATGTGGACTATCGCATTACAATAGCACTTAAAAAGGTTTAGAAAAGCCGGGAGGCGGTGATATAGTAACTCTAAACACTGTCTCAACAGGCACTCTTGACTTCACAATAGATCAAAGAGTGGCTTATCCAAGTGGGCCATGATAATTATTTACTTCATAAATTCCCCCCTGATATTTAGTTTACTTCGTTATAACTGGATATTTTTGGCAAAACACTATAAAGCTTAGTTATATATAGTAGTATATAATGGGTATTTCCAAAATATCATTATTTTGAAAAAACACAAGAGCATCACCAACAGTTGAATACATCGGGCTGTTATTAGATGCTGGATAGTCAAGCAAGATGCATCTAGACATCCCTTAAATTATAAGTTTCTCTTTTAAAAGCGAATATTCACATGTGTCAAGTTTTAAACCTTTGCTGTTTAATCCCTGCTTTTTACGTGCCTGTGATTTTATGATTGAGAAAATAACATTGTGAAAAAAGAAGAAATTGCTTCTGACAAGCAATTTCTTCTTTTTCCACACCATTTTCTACCCTACTGGATGGTTATTTTTCAAATTAAATCCACTTTAAATTTTCGTCTGCAAAACCTTTAAATTTGGACTGGTCCAAAATTTTGTAAAACAGGAAAGGGTTAAGTGAATGCCTTTGGTAACACCAGAGATATCACAAAATAACTTAGCTTTTGCACGATGATCACACCAAGGCTATAGCAAATTACATCGGGTTTTCTCTGCCATGTGAAAAGTTAATTTTATTATTATATTATACATTTGCTAAGTTACCCCTTAATATTTTCATTTACTTGTGTAATGGGAGTTATGCCCTTGCTGTAAATTTTTGCAAACAAGGTCATAAAGAATTCATAATTCCATAACAACACAGTCAATTTAAAAAAGCTGATTTAACTAAAACATGAATTGCGGCTCGAGATGCCAAAAATGCTTTGTTTGTTTGAATGGGTTTTTACGCCGCTTTCAACAATTTCGCAGTTATATCGCGGCGGTCGGAGCACCTAACAATGGATTCCTGGTATTTCTTACACCTGTACTACCATTATACCCTTTCCTAGCCTCCGACTGCTATCTCACATAGGTTTACGATTATCTACCCATTGGTGAGAGACAAATGTCGGAAAGGATATTTGCCACCACAGGGGATCGAACCCACGACTTCCAGATTGGAAGTCTTATGCCTAACCAACTGCGCTATGGTGGCGGCCGCCAAAAATGCAAAATGTGAGACATCGGTAAATAATAATGTTTGAAATTTGTACAAGAGCATGTCATTTGGCATCTAAAGTCTGCAGCTTTATTCAAGCTGTAGATACTACATTTTGGTTGCAAACAAACAATATTTTTCTAAATGTTAAATTTTTACCTCTTCTAAATTTCTTTCCATATCTGACATACTTTCCCAAAATTAACTAAGACACTGTTATAGGATACATCAGCTATTTGGTCCAACATTTCATTAATCCATTACTTCTTACAATTGGATTTCACCCACCAAATGTTATTCATATTCTATCAAGGCGTTAACACTGCCAACGTATCAAAACTTTGTCTGCCATTTTTAAACAAAAGACATCTGGATTTTTATGTAACTAAATTTCCATTTTATGCTTAAGGTAGTTGACATGTAAATGTTCTGAAGTAATGAGCTTTAACAGTGTTAACCGAGATTTCCTAATGATTTTCATTAGGAAACCTCGGTCAACATTGTTAAGTTTCATGAGTTCTGAAATGTTGCGGATCTATTAAGGGTCCACAACCTTAACATAAGAATCACCATGATCTTCTTTTCTCAAATTTGATTGATTTTTTAATGGGGTTTAACACATATTTAAACACTTTCTGTTATCTATATTGTTGGAGCACCTAACCATGAATTCCTGATATTTCTCACCAGTATATATTACCACAACATGTTTTTCCAGCCTCCAGCTGCTTAATTACCAAAAAGTAGGTCTAAACTTGGCCACCCATTGAAAAATTTCAGACAAATTTACTTAAAGCACCAAATTTTGCATGTGATTACTACCATCATCATGTGAATGTTTTTTTTTTTTGTGTGTGTGTTTTTTTGGCTCTTTAGAGCCCGAAACATTTCTCATTCTCAATTCAAAATTTTCTCAGATTTCAATTTGAGATTAAAGCCGTTATTCTGTTTAAATACTCATTTTAATATATTAACATAAAAGATAATATTAATAAGATGGCATAAATAACAACTTATTAACCCTTTGCTGTTTAATCCCTGCGTTTTGTGACTGCCTGTGATTTTATGATTGAGAAAACATTGTGAAAAAAGAAGAAATTACTTCTGACAAGCAATTTCTTCTATTTCTATACTATTTTCTACCCTACTGAATGGTTATTTTTCAAATTAAATCCACTTTTAATTTTCGTCTGCAAAACCTTTGAAATTAGACAGGTCCAAAATTTTGTAAAACAGGAGAGGGTTAATATTATCTTTTATTTTCATACATTTATTTAGATTTAAAATTTGAGAAAATTCTCAATTGAGCCTGAGAAAAGATTTATAACCTCAGGCTCTGAGGACATCAAACGGGCCCTGAGGACATAAAAAAGTGTGATATGAATAAAAGCAGGTTACTTATTTCAATGGTAACTTGGCTGTGAGATCATCATGTGAATTTTATCTATAAATTATCCACAGAAAATCATTTAAGAAGAATTATCAAATCCCATTTAATGAGTGACATTTAAAATTCTGTCATCTTGTTAGGAGTTAATCAAGAAATATTCTGAAATTCTCAGAGGAAGTAACACTGCAATGTGATACAAAATCAATCACAAGTTACAGATAAAATGTCAGAAATCAGGGAAATTTTAACAAGAAAACATTGAAACTTCTGTTCTGTTATATTGCCTCGCCTACACAGAATTTTTTAATATCTTCAATTTTTATTCTCTTTAAACCTTTCCAGTACTTTATCACTATTTAAACAACCATCAATGCTCTATATAGATGGCTGAACGCGAAACAGTTGTAACTGCCTATATGTTTATTGGCAGTTACAACTGCTTCACACTGTACCATCATGGATAGAGTGATTTTTTATGGTGACTCCCTTGTCTTTATAAGAAAATTTACATAACAACCGTCCCTTTTCCATTACATTGTGTGATCATCACCTAACCTTTACAATATGCACACTGCCATATGACAATGAACGTTCTTGAAAAGTCACAAGGAATCCCATTCACAAATAAATGAGAAGTTGTGTTAACAAGGAAATTTGTAAAATTAAGGCCTCGTTTTTCTCTGGTGCAACATAGTTTACCAAACTGCATGGAACAAGATGCCCTTGCCACTTTTTTATAATCTTGAACACATTGAGTATGACAATAACTTATTGACCTTGGGCCACTGTGGAGCCAAAAACAAAGTAATACCTTTTAACCCTTGTCATGCTGAATAAATTCTCTTAAAAAGAAATGCACAAAAAATCAAAGTGCTGAAAGCACTCTATGCACTTTTGTGGGTCAGTAATTATTTTGGAAGTATATATAATTAAGTATAAACCTTCCTAGGTTAAAAGGGAAAATCAGGGGGTATAAACTAAGATCAGACTGCACATGATTATGTGCAAACTGATCTTTGTTTAAAGCTCCTACCAAAACAGGAATATTCCAGGATAAGCATGACAAGGGTTAAGATTTTTATTATGTCCCTTATTAGTCCAAGGTCATGCCTAGCTTGAACAAGATGTGTTTGTGAAACACGAATGCCCACGTAACAGCATTTTTTTTTAAAGTTTGACCTTGACAGATGACCTTGACCTTGTCACATGACCTTGACCTTGTCACATGACCTTGACTTTGGTGTACAGCTTTGTATGTCAAATACTTTTGGAGAAAAGGCAAAGGTTAAGTTTAGATAAGTTTTCGGGCAGACGGACGGACAGACAGACGGACATGAGTAAAACAATATAACCCCTATCTCTCGATACAGGGGCATAAAAATTGCCAATCTATGATGAGGAAACAGGAAGTAAAAAGAAAACTATTTAATATTATAACTTAACATTGGTAAGAAAAGAAATTTAACGGTCCTCATAATATTCTTGAAATACACACATCTTCTTCTATACAGTCAATCTTGCTCGAGGGACCACATCTATTAAGTGACCACTTGTATTAAGCGACCAATTTAAGAAGTCCCTTCACTTTAATCAAAATCTTTGAAAAAGTTGACATTCTTCATATGAAAATTGTTTCAAATTGAATTTTATGATGTTAGAACCAATTAGAATCGTCTGAGGGACAATTCTCATGGGTTTGAACATCATAGGACTCAGTAAGAATTATGCTAGAATCTATAAATGCTATCAAAATGGCCTGTCATAATTATCATGAAATAACGTATTAAGCGACTATTCCCATAAGTGACTGCTTTTCGGTGGTCCCCAAAGTGGTTGCTTAACACAAGTTTTACTGTACCTTAATTCAGATAACTATAGAATTCACTCAACTTTATAATTATTGGTA
This sequence comes from Fragum whitleyi, assembly GCA_948146395.1. Classification (NCBI taxonomy): domain Eukaryota; kingdom Metazoa; phylum Mollusca; class Bivalvia; order Cardiida; family Cardiidae; genus Fragum; species Fragum whitleyi. Next base: position 30,525,480 of record OX411544.1, read on the forward strand.
AGACAGAATTGGAGCCCAAGTTACTTTTCAGGCTGAGATTGAGCAGCTTTTTGCAATATCATAGGAAATTTAATACTATCTGCAGATAGTCATCTTATCGATGACTCAGTACAAAACAGTTGTAACTGCCTATATGTTTATAGGCAGTTACAACTGTTTTGCACTGAGCCATTTATATATTTATATACCTTTATATATCAACTGAAACATTGCATTGTCTAATAAAATAGTTTTACCAAAACCTTGTTACTTAAGCTTTAGCATAAATTCTATTCATAGTTATGGTTGGCACAGTAGAAAAAAGCTTCCTTGAATTTTATTGAGAGAATTCGGAATATTAAACAAGAGTGCAGACGTCACAAAATTTGTCTGGTAGATTATCACCAAACCCTAACAATATGTGTAAGGTAGTGTTGGGCAATCCTGATCGATAATCGTTTTTAGTTGGAAGACTACATCAACTAATGATCGATTGTACAATCGTTTACTTAGAAATTATTCCAGCACTCCCAGTATCATTCATTTGAAGAATAGAATATTAAAGTTTAGTTTAAACTCATGACCTAAAGACTCACCCTGCAGATTTTTCTACCAACTCCATTGCTCAGCATGAAACAGTTGTAACTGCCTATAAACATATAGGCAAAATACAAAGACTTTCATTTAGGTGTTAGATTAATCCATTATGAAATTTTTTAGTCAATTATCACAATCAGAAGCCCAAACCAACTGATTATCGATTATAATCGATTAATCTGCCCATCGCTAGTGTATTAGGCAAGATGACAAAGAAGATTCAGCAAAAAAATTTGACCCAAATCCCTCCATAATTATAGGAAGAGTTACAGTCACAAGATGTAATAATATTCAAGAGGTGAAGAGAATATTTTTCATAAATCTATGGAGGTATGAAACTTTAAAACCTAATTACACTGCATGAATGAGTAAAGTAAAAGTCATCGTGTCATTGGATTTTTAATTTCATACTTCCATGAATCATTTTTTTTATACATCAATTGATAGAGCTCAGTAATAATTCTGAGATAATTTTCTTTTGTGAACTTACTTAGAGTACAACCCTGCCCATCAATTGGTTACTGAGGAGAATATATTTAAAGATTTCAGGCTTGAAATAAGCCCCGCCCTGCCACACCGATATTTATAGGCCTATCAAAATTTTGCAAACAATTTTCAAAGGGTCACCAAAGGAACATTCTGGTAAAGATTCATTGAAATCTGCCCAGTGGTTGGGGAGGAGATGTCATTCAAAGATTTAAAAGAGAAAAAATGCCACGTCCTGCTAAGCCCATATTTATGGGCCAATCAGAATTTCTTGAACAACTTTTGAAGAGGGTCCCCCAAGGAATATTTTGGCAAAGTGTCATTGAAATCGGCCTAGTGCTTCAGGAGAAGGTTTTAAGATTGTTGACGACGCATGACAGACTAGGGTGGTCCTAAAAGCTCCCCTTGAGCAAGTAGCGCTCAAGTGAGCTAAAAATGGTCAATCAACGCACTTGTTGATAATAAATGAAAATAAAGTTGATAAATACCTGCACAGTTTCCAACACCTCCTTTGTGAAATTGTCTGTTTCAGACATTTTTGTTTTCACACAACAAAGTTTTCGTATGAATTTTTTCCCAGCCCCTGGCATTTTTCACTTTTACCAGTCCCAAAATTGTTTATAAATGAAAGACAATTCCTCTATCAACATGCATTTTACATGTCCTTTAGGTAAATACTATAAAGTGCAAATTGTATTACTATTTTACCCTTCACATCTATAGACCATTTTTTTAAAAAAATATAAACAATAAAGTCACATTAGACCATAAGTAAATTAAGTTATGTTATTCTATCATTGAATGAGAACTAAAATAATGAAGTTTTTTTGGGTTTTTTAAATTTCTTGATACAAATTTATTCCTTAAATGTAATTGTGCACATCATTTTTACATTTAAATGTGTACAAAACTTCATCAGCACTATTTTTAACCCCAAAAGCATTCTTAAATAAAATATTTCATAAACCAGGAAACCATTGTATAAACCTATCCCTTTCACAAAATACTTTATTCTTAATTCTGCTTTTTGTTTTTTTTTTATGAAGTTTTACTTTTTTACAAATGGAAGTTAAGATATTGATTTGAAATATAAAATCTTAAAATCTGTCATACAGAATATCTAAGAACATATTTATGAATTAACCTGAAAAAAAATCAAATATTAAAAAAATTAAAAAAACAAGATGTGTTTGTGAAACACGAATGCCCCCGTAACGGCTTTTTTTTCAAAGTTTGACCTTGACAGATGACCTTGACCTTGTCACATGACCTTGACTTTGGTACCAGCGGATGCGGATCATTGAGATCTATCATCAAGCCAAATATTAGCTTTGTATCTTGAATAGGCTTGAAGATATTGGCAAGGTTAAGTTTGGTTAAGTTTTCGGACAGATGGACTGACAGACGGACAGACAGACGGACAGACAGATGGACATGAGTAAAATATGCCCCTGATCTCTCAATACGGGGGCATAAAAATGAAATGTCCAAAAACAATTTCAATATGTACACTTGAAAAAGAAAGTAAAACAGGTGCATATGTCACAATTAAATAGCAATACTTTTTAAAATGCTTTGAAAGATTTATAATGGAAGACAAACCTTATGTAAATACTTACGTTAATGAAGACGCAGATAAATGTTTGACTAGTGAGTAGAAAAATGCAGACTAACTAGAGGCTTGGTTATTGATACATTGGACTTGCGTAATTACCTATCACATGTAGGTTTTTTGTCACCCTCAAGGTAATTTATACTGTCACACCAATTTAGCCTCTTTGTTTATTTCAAAAATAAATTTTAATTTAAATAATATGTATTATGGTAGTGGACCCGTGATAGTTTTGCAACATCTCAGAAGTAATGAACTTTAACAGTGTTAACTGAGATTTCCAAATGATTTTCATTTGGAAACCTCAGTTAATATTGTGAAAGAATATGTGGTCTGAAATGTTGCGGAACTATTACAGGTCCACTACCTTAATGCAAACATTGAGCTACAGATGACAATGAGACGAAAATAAGCACAAAGATTTTGGATGAGGAGTGTAAAAATTTGATTGTATAATTTGTGACCTGTCACTGGAAAAGGGACCATCTGGGCAGTGTGTAAAGTGTCGACCCTAGTCAGACTGTGCGGACTGCACAGACTGACTAGGATCGAGACTTTTCGCCCCGTTCATACTTTCTGAATATAGAATGATCAATATTCCTTCCAGTAAAAGAATTTTTGAGATGCGACTTCTGGTTGACCTATCCTGAATCAAATCTCATTTTTGATAATTTCCCTTATACAGCATTCACGGATGGTCCCTTTTTGCATGACGGGTCACATTTGATTCTTTCATGCAACTATTTGTGTTATATTATTCAGGACATCTAACTTGTCCCAAATCTGCACACATTTGACCGAACCAAAACATCATTTGCAGTTGTTAGGTGCTTGATTGCGCATGAAATATCTATAGAAGAGCACTGCATGTGGGTGCAAATGCTAAGCTTCAGGTGCACGATAATGCGGTAGGAAAAGGGGCACAATTCTTAAATACATGCTTCCTGAGTAATTTCATTTGATAGTTTTGAATATTATCTGCCAAAGTAATATTTAATAATAATAATAATAATAATAATAAAGACTTTATTTAATGAGGCAGTACAGTTGGGATAACCCAGTCTTCCCTGTAGGCCTCTACAAATATTTACAAATCAAATACAATGATTTAACAACAAACAGTACTATGATACATTTCAACAGATGAGATACCAATTATTAAAGAATTGAGACTGATATATAGATCCACAAGTTTTAATTTAATTTAAGTGAGTGATCAAAGGTCAATTCTGTCTATACCTGTATAGACAAAATTGACCCCTGGTCACTGACTATTTATTGCAGGTCTATACCCAGTAAAGACAATCCTGCATTCTGTTGAACTGGAGAATAAATGTAACTGGGAAAATATTGAGAAAAGGAGAAAATGCTGATAACCAGTGTTGCTCCCATTACCTCAATTTTCCCTTAATTGAATTACAAATAGACTTAGGTTAATAATCAAATGATCAGATGAATTCAATCTAAAATTTTGACCAGTCTTCATTATTTTTAAAAAAGAAGAAATCTTGATCTCACTCATTCAATCTCATAATATAACTTGCAGGAAACAGAAGAGACAAATCAAGGGGTCAGTGCAACACCACTGCAAGTGCCTATATATTAACATGGACTTACAATAGTGATGCACTAGTCCCTTGAATGAACTATTGATGACAAGTGGAAACTTTTCTTTCCTATAACTTTTAGTCCAATTATTATTATTATTTTTTTTTTTTTTTTCTTTTTTCAGTTTCATAAACTAAAATATAATGATCTACTTCCCGTTTGGCTAGGTCTAACATTTAATCTTTAAAATGATTATAATGCATTGAACATGCCAATTATTGATAATCAAAACACTTCATCCTCAGCTTGAATTATCTGTAGTTAAAGGGTTTCTGCAACCCAAAGATTAATTTATTTTGAGTAACAAGAAGAAATAACAGAGTAGTTCAATACAAGCAGTCAATATTATCCGCTCTACAAAACTATATTTACAAGTTAAAGCACAGCAGCACAAAACAAGGTGGTTACAGTTTGGTAATTATATACAAAAAAAGAAAGTGGTAGTATTTTTGATTCAGGAAATAGTTAAAATATTCATTGAGTTTTTCCCACCAGAGCATATTTAATATAAAATATTGTCTATTTACAATCATAATCTGACCTTTATTTTTTACCTTGACCCTAGTCTAAAATAGTTTCAATTTGTTCCTTGGAGAAGACTAAGTCATGTTGTATTATAACACAAAAACAATTTTTTAAACCAAGTAAATTAATTTTTTTTTATATCTGTGCAGACTCCCTTTAAAGTCATTTATGACTCCTTTGGTCATAGACTCAACAAGGCCATGGACTTGCATGTGCTTTTGAATTAAAGCAAATCAGAGGCTTTTGAGAAAACAAGAGCATGGCACTTATTCAAACAATTGCAAAATGAGTGCAAGATGGATACAAAAGGAACGAAAAATGATACCCCCCCCCCAATATAGTCTCCCTTTTGATGGTGAACATGTATTTTAAAGAGATATTAATCTTAATCTTAAAGTTTTTGGACTACAATAATGCCAATAACAACAGCAATGCCAAGTCTATGTAAATAGGTTAATATTTTCTATCAAATCAGCTGAGCTCCTTACTTTTCCTTCAGACGTCTTCTATAAACACTTCATTTGGAAATCAAACAAGTGAGATAATCCAAGCCATATAAAATCCTGTGGTGCACCACAATAGTTCAACCCAATATTTAAATTGAAAAGTGCACATATCATAATGGCTTAGTGTACAACAGTTGTAACTGCCTATAAACATATAGGCAGTTACAACTGTTTTATGCTGAGCAATTGAAAATGTGATCTTGCGCATAAAAAAGGGACCCTCTGGGTTACACACAAAAAACTCAACAAGTCAGACTTTGCAGCTTGCATCATAGGCTAACAAGGATAAAAATCTTAAGCATAATCTGCATAATTTCTTCTAATTGATAAGCATTCTATTTTCTTTTGATATACTATCTCTTTTTTTTAAATATATATTCTCTAAAGTTTACCAGACGGTCCCTGTATGCATTATCGGTCACAAATGAGGAAGAAACGATTGATACACCTGACAGAATCTTGAAATTACCTTCAAGTAACAAAATTAGCAACAAAAAATATGAAGAAAACCTTTTATTGTCATAACTTACCTCTTCAAATTCCAACTGTATGAAGATAGCATGGAAAAATAGATGATCATTTTAAGCTAGTTATTCCATTTTTCCTTGGATGACGTAATTTAACCCAGATCAAGAGATTAGCACAAAACTATTGCAAGTGTCCAGATATATTTATAACAGGGTGTAAAGACTAAGATTAGGCTGTTGGGATCAATGTGCTGATCCATGTCTATAGCCTAGATCAACTTGGGTAATTATTTAAAACATCATGCATGCTTAGGATCACTGATACTCAGGGACTACATACCATATTTCTCCTAATAAATGCTACCGGGGCTTTACTAAACATAGTTAGGGAGCTTTTATTTAGTATACATTTTCTGATTTAAAAAGTCATTAAAATTTATGTCCTTTTGGCCCTTTTCCCTAAATTTCAGGTGAATTTCCTCTAAACAATCATATAAATGGTTGTTTAGGGGAAATTCATCGCAAATTAGAGTAGAAGTCTAAAAAAGTTGTTAAAATTTAGGCATTTGAAATCCCTTCTACAAGTTCTTGTCAATAACTGAGGGAGGCATTTTCCATCAAAGGACCATAACTCTGTCAAAAGTCAATGGATCATAACCAAAATATCTCTTGCACATCTCTGCTTGATACTGATCACATCTGTAAAGTTTTGATGTAATCCTCATATTATTGCTGAGAAATTGTGAGGACAAAAAGAAAAGAGAGACAGAAAAAAGTATATATTTGAAGCAGTGACTCCCAAACTTTTACCCTTGTCATGCTGAACCCCGAATATTCCTGCTTTGGCAGAAGGTATAGGCAAAGATCAGCCTGCACCAATGTGCAGTCTGATCTTAGTCTATACCAACTGTTTTCCTTTTTAAGCCAGCTATAGTCTAAAATTTGTAATTTCAAAAGGAATACCTGCTCATAATCTGGGCTTTCAGAACTTTCTTTAATTTGATTTTTATGCATATTTGCCATGTTTTTATTCAGCATGACAAGGGGTAAGCAAGGACCTTATGAACCTATCATTAGTCCTACATTTTAGGGACCCCATTTTGTTGATGTATTACTAAAACCCTGCAATCTCAAAAGTCTATACCTTATAAAAGAGCCCCTGATCACCAGACCTTGTTACTGTACTGATCTCTGATCCTTATCTACATGTATATGCTGAAATATGATAAATTGCCTTTCTGACCCACAAGTACATATTCAATTAACAGGGTGTAATTACTATATGTCCTCAACAATAGGGGTGTATAATGCATTGTTAAATATCTCTCATATATCAGTTTGGGTCATTTGAAAATGGGCTTTAGTTGATCCTGTTCCTCCCTAGTAGATAGATCGGACCTGTGATCAATATGAAAATGTTTGCGAAGCTTTTAATTATTGGTACTCCAATTTGCATGTGGAATAAAATACAAAGTGGGACTGTTTTATTTTAAATGTTCAAAAATGTTTCTGCATAGACTGAAAGCAGAGCAAATTATGTCCATACCAGTATTCAAAATTTTTGCTTTGCAATTCTCTGAAGTCCACTATTACAAAAAAAAAAAAAAAAAAAAATATGAGCATTTTCAAAAAATTACAACATTACATTTTTAAGTGGAATGTAATATTCTCGAACAGTTTTTATTCCATGACCCCTCAAAAGGAAAGGAAATTCATCAAGTTATTTCAGGCAAAAAAGGTTCATTTTGTTACAGTCAGAAAAATTAAACAATTGATGTAAAAAATTCCAATATATGTTTCTGGCTTTTGATAATCTGTCATCATGGTTTAAAATATTAGATAAAATATCAAGGACTATTCTTTTAAGATAAATATCTTCATTGACCTTTTAAGTTTAAAACTTCTACATTTGTCCACTTCTTACTGTAAATTAGGAATGGACAAATATAGAAAAAACTTAAGAAAGACCTTTGTTGATGTAATTCTTACACAAGATTTGATTTGACAGATTTAAATCTTAACTCATTAAAATTAAGGTTTTAATTGACCCCTACAAAATCTATGATTTTTAAATGTTTTAAAGGTTTCCCTAATGGGCATGTTATTCCCTCTAAGGTGTCTACAATTTTGAGGGGGTGACCTTATAAAATCAAGTGCATCTATAATATTGGAAGGGAGTTAATTAATTTGTACACAGTATTATTACTATGACACAATTCCCTCCCTTCATTGTAATGCAAAGCAGCAATTTTTCATGCTGGACAGTCAAATATTCTCCTGTGATATATGTTGAATCCTTTTTATCACAAAAACAATAAATCTTGAAAAGCCAAAGGCATTAAAAAGTTTGATTGTAGGTCAATATCTTTCTTTTTCGGAAACATGTTCTATAAACAACACTTTATGGTTCCCTATGTTAACATGGATCAGTTCAATAGATAGAGAAGGTATTTCAGATTTTAAATTATATTTTTGTTTGTTTGAATGGGGTTTTACGCCACTTCAACAATTTTTCAGTTATATGGCAACGGCTGGAGCACAGTACAATGGGTTCCTGGTATTTCTCACACCAGTATTACCATAACATCCTTTCAAAGCCTTCAGCTGCTATCTCACATTTAATCAAAGTAGATGTATTTCAATGATAATGGCACAAACTATAAGTTATTGGTATTCATTTGAATTGTCTTGTTGATACAATAAAAATAAGTACCCACAACATAGGGTTTTGTTGTGAAATAAAGATTTTAAACTGGCTTTACACCACCTTTTCTGTACCTCTGATGGTAGTTGAAGGCTAAGGTCAGACTGATCTTTGCCTTTGACTCTTACAAAACAGGAAAATTTTATGTTAAATAGGCATTGGACCAGTAAATAATCCTCAACATTTCAGAACTCATGATCTTTCACAATCTTACCAAGGTTTCCTAATGAAACCTTAGTTAAAACTATTTTAGTTCATGACTTCAAAAACATTGTGGAACTATTACGGGTCCACCACCTTAATGGCTCTATAATAAGAAGTCAATGACCTACCACATGGTAACTTGACCTATGGTCATCATCTAAATTGCTTTTCTTGGTCTTCATGGACTTAATGCCGTTCATCCTCATTGATTTATCTCCTTGTTTTTCTCAAACCAATGTACAACCCGCCAACCTACTCATAACATCTGAAATATACAAAATGATAAAAATGATATCAGCATATTACAAGTCAGCAAAAGTTTAGAATTTTCCAAAGTAAAAGATGTATCAGATGACAATCTTTTGTTCATGACATTTAATAATACTTTGACTTTTTTGGATAAAAAAACATTATTGATAATGAAGAAATTGAAAGTTACAAGCAATACATATATTTCTTCATTTTACAAAATGTTTTTAAAATCCATGGTTCAAATTGTTTCTTACCTCAGTTCTATAACAAGGTTCAGCTGAGACACCAGCTGCCTTCCCCATTAAATGCATACTGTATTTCCTCTAATAATAGCGCCCCCTTATAATGGCACCCCTACATTTTTTACTATGAAAGCCCACTTCAAATGCCTAAATTTTAGGATTTTTTTAGACTTCTTCTCTTATTTGAGACAAATTTCCTCTAAACAATCATTTTTATGATTGTTTAGAGGAAATTTACCTCAAATTAAAGGGAAAAGGGCATAAAGACATCAATTTTAATGACTTTTTTAAAATCAGAAAACGTATACTAAATAAAAGCTCCCAGACCATGTTCTGTTTAGATCCTGGGAAGCATTTATTACAAGAAATACGGTACTACCTAACATTCACTAAGTTGAGGCAGAAAAAATGAGTCATGTCACATTGGCTTTTGCCCTAAGTTAAATGAAAGTTTGGTAAGCCAGTGATCAATCTTGCATCCCTATGATCGAGAGGGCAATGCATTACTAATTGAGCTAACCAACCCTGCGTTCAAGATAGCAAAAGGATGCAAGCAGTTTGCATATTACACCCCACTTTCCACACAAGTACACCCGCAAAGCAATGAGGGATATTGGTTGGTTATCTCCCTTGAAATACTCCCAAAGGAGGAAGGGTCCAAATCAGTGGTTACCTTTGGTTTTATCCTTAATTTCTTTGCACTGTAAGATTTAAAGATAAGCTCTAAATCAAATATTAAGCAATTCAAGGTATATTTGAGGTAAAATAAATATTTATTTTCATCTTTGCTATTGAAATCTGTATCATAAATACGAATTGTATAAATAAGTATTTTGTATTTACAAAAGTAAAATTCACAACTTCTCCAAAGAATCTATGGATAAAATCCAAGGAAAATTTCTAAAAGGACCCCCAACGATTTTGGAACACCTCTGATTTAATCCACAGAGCAAACAAGGGAGATAACACACCAAAGTAAAATTTGACAACAGTCTGCACCGTTTTGTCATCCTGAATGCAGGGCCTGTTTAGCTGTATGAAGGAGAAAGTTTAAAGAAAATCCCTCAGGTTCTAACAATATCTCCATATCTGACAGGCTTAAACTAACAAATTAATTATATTTGCCTACTTGAAACTGAATATAAACAAATCTACCTTCCCTTTCATCTTTCATCCACATTCCTAACACACAGCCAAAAAATGTTTAAATTGTAGACAGATAGGTGATCATCTACAAAAGTTAGGATACATTTTGGCTCTTTTTTTATACAGAGCATAAATTGATATCAATTGCATTTTTTACTTATGATGATCTATTTCACATACATTGAGCCAGTATAATAATGTAATTTCCAAAAATTTAACATATGTGCACAAACCTTAGACTCTTGCCAGCCTGTGCATCTGCACAGTCTGATAGTCTTCCCTTTATGCCATGTACATTGAAAAGGCCTTACAATCCCTCTTTAGGCTGTCAAAGAATATTCTTTTTTTGCATCATGTGGTTGTCTTAGGCTGTTTAAAATTTGTGCCTTCTGCACATGTGAAATTACTGTGATTAATTACCCACAGCTAATTTGAAAATCATCAAAAGTCAAAGCTAGGGTTACAAAATTTGATTCAAATATTAGAAGTCATTGACAGCAAAACTTACATCCCCCTTTTTTTTTTGTTGTTTTCTTTAAACAACATTAGTACCAATTTGATAATATAGTTCACAAATCAATCAGATACCAGTTTATCAAAAATTATCCAAAACAATTACATGTGCCTGCCTCACTTTGTGCGTGTTTTCTTAGATTAAGACGGGGGAATTGCAAACAAAAATTAATTTGTGCTATACTAGATGCACTATCCTAGTAGTTACATTAAGTATTAACAAATGAAAAAGTTTCTAATAAATAAAGCAAAAAAACTCTATACTCTATTAGCATCCTGGGGCCGGTTTCACCAGTACATGCATTTAAGACACTTTTTTGTCCTACCAATGACTTACCACATATTTAGGACAAAAATCACACATCACCAATCAACTTAGCCTATGTGTGAGATTTCAGACGATTTCAAATACCAGTATGTGCAAAGCAAAGACTCTTACCAGCCTATGCATCCACACAGTCTGACCACAGTCTTCACTATGCACTTAATAGATAGATAAAGTCTTTAAGTATCTGTAGACATTCAGGTACATGTAATTTTATATTTACAGTTTTTGGCTGTCTGGACCTCTCAATGTTTACATGTCACAAACATTTCAAATTGTTGGAAATGACACACAAAGGATCAATAAATAATACCTATGGAAAGTCATTGTTTTTGTTGTTACTATTTCAGAAGTCATCTGATTAGCAAGACAAAAATAAGCCCCTGTGCAAAAAATGCAGTTTACTGACCAAATCAAAAGCTTTAATGTGCAGTACTTTCACCTTAACAAAAAATACTGTCAAATTTTAGCATTGACTGCAAAGGACTTTTAGGCTGCAACAAACTCATTTTGTTAATTTGGTTAAACAGGTGAGATAGGCAGACATAAAATTGATAGCTTTAGGTAATATAAACAATTTACTTTATGCTCATTTAGATACTTCAAGTTGCTGAGATAAAAGCATCTTCACTTCATGTGTAAAGGAAACACAATAGACTTGGAATGCTACAAGCCAGGAAAAAACTACAGCTAAAATTATGATGTATAAAAATAACCATTTCCTCGTACAATAGTGCTCTCCATATAAGCTCAAACACTTCATTTTCTATTGAAAAACAAGCATTAAAGTTAAATGACACAACATAAATTCTAAGAATTATTAAAACTAGAAAGCCATGAATGGCTTGAGTCGCTCCACAGGCTTGAAATTCTTGAAATAGCAAATCTAAGGTTTGACTAGATTTTAAGATATTTTTGGTTCTACTGATGTTGAAATGATTTTCAAAGTTTCTACTATATAACATATAGAGAAATGACCTCCGCCCATAAAATGCATATTTTTCATCCGATCACAATATTTTTTGGTAGACTGATAAAGGGTCACCCAAGGATTATTCCAGTGAAATTTGATTTGTATCCATCAATTACATTCTGAGAAAATGATTTTCAAAGTTTCCACTATATAACATATAAAATGCATATTTTTCATCCGATCACAATAATTTTTGGTAGACTGATAAAGGGTCGCCCAAGAATCATTCCAGTGAAATTTGGTTTATATCCATCAATTACATTCTGAGAAAATGATTTTCAAAGTTTCCACTATATAACATATAGAGAAATGACCTCCGCCCATAAAATGCTTATTTTGCATCCGATCACAATAATTTTTGGTAGACTGATAAAGGGTCACACAAGGATTATTCATGTAAAATTTAATTGGTATCTATCAATTAGAATCTGAGAAAAGTCACTTTTTACCATAGTTGGAAATTAGCCACGCCCATTAAATCCATGTTTTTCATTGGATCAAAATTTCTTGAACAACTTTGAAAGAGGGTCACCCAAGGATCATTCCTGTGAAGTTTGGTTGAAATTCATCCAATAGTTTCTGAGGAGAAGATTTTTAAAGAAAATTTTACGACCGCACGGACGGACGGACGCACGACGGACACAACGCCATGACAATAGCCCCAGTGGCTTTCAGCCAGTGGAGCTAATGATTGCTTTGATAAATTAATAGATTTTTTTTTCTTTTTAAAATGGGTATCATTACTCTCTGTCACAGTCTTGTAAAGTTTTATTATTAAAACACCAGCATATAATTCAGATACTGTTAAAAGTGAAATTCAATCCTATTTTCAAAACTCATCAGGTTACTTCAACAAGCATGACGGACCAATTCAAGCAAATAATTTTCAAAACTAAAAGTGGGATGAGCCTCTGGAAGCTCATATGAAATGATGTGGCTGTGCTGGTATCACAAATGACAAGACATTATGGGTTGGTGGTCAACATTTTTGTGATTTGAGGGCATACAAAATTAAATTAATTGAAACTTGATCAGGGTCCAAGGTTATTGAACATTTCTCATTCTAAATTCAAAATGTTCTCAAATTTCAATTTGAGATCAAAGCCGTAATTCTTTTTTAATACTCATTTTAATGTATTAACATAAAAGATAATATTAATAAGTTGTTATAAATAACAACTTATTAATATCATTTTTTATTTTCATACATATATTTAAATTTAAAATTTGAGAAAATTCTCAGTTGAACCTGAGAAAAGTTTCATAACCTCAGGCCCAGATACTCTGATTCCCATTGTTAACTGAAATTAAGGTAAAGGTGTAATGTACATGAGGGTTACTTGACAGGTAAATGACAGATTTATCCCCATTTATTGTCCTGTCATGAAGTTGATATTAGTACTTTATGACATAAAGGTCATACAGATCAAAGTTACCTGACAGAAACCAGTAATTTGTTACTAATTTTAATGGATTACTAAATGTTTAATAAATATTGATTAATTAATTGAGGTTTATTTTGAAATTGTTTGATGAAGAACAGCACTGCTTGAAATGAAAGTCACATCCATTTTTATTCAAGCTGAAGAGACTAAACCTTGAGGAAATAAGCCCCTAATAAATGATAAATTGTTATTGACAATGAAGGCAAATCAACATCATTGATCAATCATAATATTGCCAGACCAAAAAGAATGATTAATATTTTTGAAAACCATATTGCATTAATATTATTGATCAATCTTAATATTGCCCCCCCCCCCCCCCCCCAAAAAAAAAAAAGAGAATGATATATATTATTGATAATCATATTGCATTAATATTATTGATCAATATTAATATTGCCCCAAAATGATCAATATTATTGACAACCATATTGAATAAATATAATTGATAATCTTATTATTGCCCTCAATAAATGATCAATATTGTTGGCAACCATATTGCATTGATATTATTGATCAATCTTAAATATTTTCCCCAGTAAATGATCATTATTTATTGACAACTATATTGCATTAATATTATTGATCAATCTTCAACACCCCCCCCCCCCCCAAATAAATTAATATAATTGAAAACAATATTGAATCAATATTATTGATCAATCTTTGACATCGCCCATACATGGTCAATGACCATGTATTACAAGGAAGATATTCAAAATTGATCAATATATAATTTTATTATATTATTTATTATTTTTTTTTATTGCCAAGTATATTGATCATCAGGTTAAGCTAATTGCTGCTGCTGATGATGCTTTACTCATTAACCCTATCAAATTTTTCAAATGAAAGGAAATAGTATAGATCTTGTTCAAATGGACACTTTAATCAATTTTTCTCTCTAGATTTTTTTTTTCTTTTTCTTTTTGGACTAGTATAGTTGTGATGTTGGATTGTTTAAATGTATAATAATGGTATGGATCTACAAGAACCTGTAAAGACAGTTATGTTGAAAGAAATTTTTATTTGCATTCTCTTGCAGAGCAAGCATTCATAAAATATGATTTATGACAAGATGCTATATCTTCCATAATTACTTAGATAATGTACCTACCTTTTCTCCTTTTATAATAGCACCTTCCCCTACACATTTTACTAGGAACCCATTTAAATTGATTGAAAATGACTCAATTTTTAGAATTTTGTAAGACTTTTCTGATTTGAGGTACACTTCTTTCAATCAATCATGTAATGATTGTTTAGGTTTTAAAATTAAGCTCAAATTAAAGGGAAACAAGATATGTTTATAAAATACAAATTTTAATGCACCGAAACAGCAAATCTTCTAACTTTTGATCTTGACAAAATTTAATGGCCTTGTCAAATGACCTTGACCATGGTATCTGCAGATTAATGTGATCTATCATAATGCAAAATGTAAGCACTGTACCTTGAAAACCTTGAAGTAATATTAAGTTTTTTTTACTAAGGTTTGCAGGCAGACAGACAGCTAGACCATTAATTGAAAAAAATATGCCTCGAATTTTTCTAATCATAATTACAGAAAAGTTAAGAATTAAATATTGCCCTAAATGGATGTTTATCCTTAGATCAGGTAAAATGTCAAAAGGGCAACAAAGCAGAAAGTCATTGTGCTCTAATCTACTTTCAACAGATTAAATTAAGCATACTTAAGACCATTTTCTCACACCCTCAATTGTCCACAATGGTCAAACTTAAGCCAGACCACCCTGAACTAGAAGTCATCTCTTAAATAGAGGTAGATTTTGTAGATCGCCAAATTCATGACTCAGCATGGATCAAAAAGCTACAAACTTTTAACAGCCTTTGGGTTGCAACATAAATTCCATACAACATGAGTTATCCGTGGCGGGAACATCAACGGTCTACAGATACTTTGAGACCTTGTCTATAATCTACTTAACGCATAGTGAAGACTCTGGTCAGACTGTGCACATGTACAGGCTGGTCAGAGTCTTTGCTTTGCACATATTTGAAATAGTTGGAAATCTCGAGCACAGACTCCAACATGATTTAAGTACAATTTTTTTCTTAACAAAAAACTAAAGTTTCAAAAAGAGCTTTACACTAGGTACAGAACATCAAAACTTCACACTGCAATCAAGTGAGCGCAAATTGATAGTGAATAATAAAACAAGAGGGCCGTTGGCCCTGGGTCGCTCACCTGAGAAAAAAGCTTCATTACCTTGGTATGTCCATGCAACCACAGAAAAAGAGATTTTCACTTATTCAATCAGATAACATTTGAAATAATCATCCCCCCCTCTGCTCCTCCCCTGGACATTATTTATTTAAGCTTTTTCCATAAAAGGTCTGTGATCAGCTAATCTATGCCAGATATACAGGCTGAGTCTGAGACTTTTTAAGTTTTCTTTAATGAGTTGATCAATCCATGTCAAATCATAAAGGCTGTAGGGATTCAAAATTCTCAACAAAGCACTCCCCCCTCCCCCAAGATGCTGTGCACCTGGTGAATCTACAGTCATGATTTTAGCTAATTCAATATATGTCCATATGCTGATCATCCATACCAATTTTCAAGTCTGTAGGACTCCTGGCTCATTAGAAGAAGTTTAAAGATTTCAAAAATGATCCAAAGTACTACCCCCTCCCCAAGACACTCAGCACCTGGTGACCCTACAGTCATGATTTTAGCTAGTACTAATGACAATATATTGATCACCCATGACAATTTTCAAGTCTGTAGGGTTCCTGATCCAGGAGAAGAATAAGGTTAAAGATTTCAAAATTGATCCAAAGTACTACCCCCTGCCCCCTAATGCTCCCCATCTGGTGGCCCTACAGATTTTATTTTAGATCCATATGCTTATCATCCATGCCAATATTGAAGTCTGTAGGGCTCCTGGTTCATTAGAAGATGAAGATTAAAGTTACAAAATTTTCACAAAAGTACTCCCCCTCCCCCCTGATGCTCCGCACCTGGTGGCTTTACAGTCATGATTTTAGCTATTTATATTAAAGTCTATGAGCTGATCCTCCATGCCAATTTTCAAGTCTGTAGGGCTTGTGGTTCAGAAGAAGAAGAAGGTTAAAGATTACATAATTTTCACAAAAGTACTACCCTCTCCCCCCTGGTGCTACGCACCTGGTGATTCTACAGTCATGATTTTTGGTATTTTTATAAAGGTCCATATGTTGATCATCCATGCCAATATTCAAATCTGTAGGTCTCCTGGTTTAGACGAAGAAAAAGGTTAAAGATAACAAAATTTTCATCAAAGTACTACCCCCTCCCCCCTGGTGCTCCGCACCTGGTGGCCCTACAGAAATGATTTTAGCTATTTTTATTAAGGTCTATGAGGTGATGATACACGCAAAATTTTAAAGCTTTAGGCCTTCATGATCAGAAGAAGAAGAAGGTTAAAGATTACAAAATTTATCCAAAGTACTACCCCCTCCCCCCTGGTGCTCTGCACCTGGTGGCCCAACAGATATGATTTTAGCTATTTTTATTAAGGTCTATGAGCTGATCATCCATACCAAATTTCAAGGCTGTAGGGCTGCTGGTTCAGAAGAAGAAGAATTTTAAAGATTTTCTTAAATTTTTAACTTTGGTTGCCATAGCAACCAGAGTTTTTCACCGATTTCAATTCTTTTAGCAATTCTTAAAGGGGACCACCTAAGGAACATTTCTGCCAAGTTTGGAAAAAAATGGCCTAGTAGTTTAGGAGGAGATGTCGTTTAAAGAAATTGTTGACGGACGGCGCACGACGGACGACGCACGGACGCCGGACAAAAGGTGATCACAATAGCTCACTTGAGCACGTTGTGCTCAGGTGAGCTAAAAAAAAAAGAAAAAAAGAAACATAATTCTTGCATGACTGCATTTAAGAGTAACATCCCCCTATGGTTAACTTTGATCAAATAATTTTCAACGACTAAAGTTAAAAATGCCTTAAAAATCTATACATTACAAAATGTCAAGTTTTCTCTACAATGAAGACAATGACTATGGCATCTAAAACAATGATAAGGCGTCAATACCATTGTTGTTCTTTGAACACAATCATTAGCTAATATTGCCTCAAAGATCTGCTGGTCGCATAAGGAGGAAAAAGTCATATCTATTACCTTTACAAGTATATTCCAAAACAACCAAAAATGCATAAATGCATCACAATTCGAACACACAGTAAATCACTACTAAGTATAAACTGTACACATTTTGTGGTCAGGTATTTTGGTTTGAATTGACAGGACCTCCCTTGTCAGAAGATTGATGGAGTAGCATTGGTAAAACTGACCTCAATCGCTTGACCACTCAGCCGTTAAACATCCAACATTCCTTCTGGCCATCACATTATTGTTTGTCCTCAGATAAGCATCCTTCAATGATAATTACTTGTCATAATATTTACACATTTCTATTGTCATTATTTAGATTTGTTATTCTCATTATAAATTTGTTAACATCGATTTTTTTTTACGATTAATACTTTACTTAGTACTTTAAATGTGTTTTCTTTGAAATATTACTTGACAAGAAAGAAAGGCAAAGGCAGTTGTTATCTATTTAAGACCAACTTTTATGTAAATTAACTTGAGGTAAGTCATTCAGACCAACAAAATAGCGTTTCAATTAGCAATATAACGTATTTCCCCTATCTCACCTATATAAAGTTACCGTAGTCTGTAAAACTTAATCAAATTAGAGAAAACCATTAAAAAAAATAAATTCCTTACTCAAAGTTATAGCTAAGATAATAAGCTCGAAAATAAGCCTGATGTTTAAATTTTATTAACCCTTATCTTGCAAAAATCAAAATTTTGTTTTAATTAAATAAGCATTTTTTTGGACATTTATACCAGTCAGACTCAAGTTTTTCCCAAAATAATTAAGGAAAAATCAGGCAGTGTAGGCTAAGATCAGACTGCACATCTGTGCAGGCTGATCTTTGACAATAATGTCTGCCAAAGCAGTGATTGGGAAAGAATTTTTTCAAAGGGACAGTATCCCTTCCTGTTAGAAAATCAATGTGACATGAAAACTTACAAGTAAATGTTATAGGGTAGGATTGCTCTAATCCTAACCTTAACAAAATTCAATGTGACGAGAACCCACTCTTTGACTAAAACAATGTGACATGTGAGATTTCAATGAGACTATTGCACATGGCGCAGGCCTCTCCCAATAACTATGAAAGTTGTGTGAACAGAAGGAATATGTTATGACCCACATGGCATTTTCAGTGGGTTTTTTTTGTCTTACATGTTATTATATATACATGTAAAACATAAAAAAACGCTGAAAATGCCCTGCAGTGATCGGGAAAGAATTATTAGCAATGGGACAATGTCCCTTCAGTTTGCAAACTCAATGTGACATTTTGACAATCAATGTGACAGATTTCAATTTTTGAAACGCCTTGTGATGTTATTGACACTTACCTGTTCAAAACAATTTGCTATTTATAGGCATTTAACATATACATCTATAAATATACTGTTCACAAAAAGTAGAGGATATTATAAGTTTGATTTGTGGTATTCTGGTCAGCTTGGACATCCATACATCTTCGGGGCCCCGTTTTTGAATCATCAACAAAGAAGCCAATTGTTTGATATCGTGACAATATCTGACTGTGAGACACGGGGTTTGACAGCAGTCTGGACTCACGTTCTTCTGGTTTCCAGCATACCATTGACCCACTTACGGTGAGCTTTCATTAAACCTCGTATTATTCCAACAAAATGGGATGCGAATACATGATAGAGATAAACACCAAATATTTTTTCTCGGAGTTATGCTCAACTAAAGTAATAATTTCCATTACAACATACACCATGTTAAAATAAGCGCTATACCCCTCTCTTCTTAAATGCTGAATTCGCAGGACATGTTTAGCAGAAAAGGGAATTCCATAACTACCATATTACCATGAGACAACTGCTAGTTGGCCAAGAATAAGTTAGATTGTCCTAAATTGTTTGCAACCACAATAACCTTATGGATTAACAGATTATCCCCTACTTTTTGTGAACAGTATATATACAGGCTTCAGACTTTCTTTTCTTTTCTAAAATCAAAGCCAATTCTACAATTGATTTCTTTCATGATGGTATGAACCATTAAATATCCCCTCTCTTCAACAAGACACATATGAGAATTGCTTTCATTTCATTTTACACACATTTATAAGCATCTTTGATGATATAAGGCAATTTATTTTTTAAAAGTTTAAAGACATGAAATTTCAAACTTCTCTCTGGCAGCTTTCAATTTCCTTTTTGAGCTATTTCATAATTTGTAATTAATTTTTCTTTTGAAAATGCAGATGAAATAATTGAAAATTAATGTTACATGGTTTATTTTTGCAACCTACATTAAGCATGCATCCTTTACCTAAATTAGAATATCAACACTTTGGACGCGAAAACCCCATGACAATTCAACAAGATTGTTTCTTTTTGCTCTTTTTTGACTTTACACAAATTGTCTGTGTATTTCCTGCCCAAATATGCAAGAAGTCCAATTACTATGGATATTCTTTCTTTTCATAGTCAAATTACTTTTACTAACCAGGCAATTACCACCTGTCAATTGACGATCGCCGACGCTAGTCTTGCATTCAAATTGGAATGAGCTTATTGCCAATTAGGGGTTTCTAAATCTTTTAACTAAATTTGATTAAATATTTTATGTGATCCAAGATTATTTAGAATTATTATTTGATAACTTTTATTCATGTCTAATCATTTTGAGATTAAAATAGATTTGTCCCCAGACTTTTTATACTTTTTTCGGTAACAAAATTTGAATGGGACAAGGGCGCATTCCATAGTGAAAACAATGTGACATTTTGGATTTTAATGTGACTATGGCGCATGGCGCAAGCCTTTCCCAGTCACTGGCCCTGTGTTATGAACAGCATTAAAGAGTTTAAAAGAATCAAGGTATTTATGCTAAAGGAAAAAGTTTTGATTGACAGTTATTATCAGTATAAAATAAACTGTAATAAACTGCCAATAAAAGCTGGCTATGAAGATAAAACTCAAAAAGCTTCAATATAAATATAGTTCCAAATGGATTACAAACAAATATAGCTTGCTCAGTAAAACTTAAATTAAAGTTTGAATACCTGTACAAAAATTATGTAATCTGTCAAACTAAGAGGTATCGTTTGGAAATTTGATGAAACATATATCAGAAAGAAACAAAAGAAGTGCACATATGTCATAGGACAGGTTGAATTTTACAAGGACCTGTAACCTTGAGGAAGTGGATCCCTAACAGTTCTGCAACATTTTGGAACACATGATCTTTCAAAATCTTAACCGAGGTTTCCTAATGAATTCATTAGGAAACCTTTATCAACATTGCTTTAGTTTATTACTTCCGAAACGTTGCTGAACTACTACAGATCAACTACCCTAAGCAACCAGATGTGTTTGTTTATCACAAATGCCCCCGCAACTGCCATTTCTCGGAACAGTGATTTGATACATGAATATGGAAATCCTAAATTTAAGTCTTTTGATTTTCAAAAACTGCTACTTCATACCATTTTTATTTTCAACTGTAAAATTCTTACCAACCAAACAATATACCTATTTGTAAATTTTTATGTCATCAATGAGTGACCTCCACTAAATGACCTTGACAATTATCAATGACATTAACTTTGTTATGCATGCTCAGGTCTTATCATGAACAATACACATGTGAAATATCATTCATGGCTCTATAACTTAAAATCCCAAAGTAATGGTAAAAGTTAGTTTTAATTTTACAAAATTTGACCTTGAAAATGGTATAGGGTTGTGTTGAAATATCTAGGCTATATATATCACTTACCAATCCAAAGTTATGGCCAATATTAAAGTTTTATTTTTTTACTGGCCCAGCAGTTATAATATGTTTTAGTCAAGTCAAGTCCTTTTATGGCCAATATTAAAGTTTTATTTTTTTACTGGCCCAGCAGTTATATTATGTTTTAGTCACGTCAAGTCCTTTTATAATCCTAAGGAGTTTAAAGATTAGTAAAAGAAGAGTAGCAAAGATCTGAGGACATTATTCTTCTATTATTGCTATTATAGTGATTTCTGAAAGCTGAAAATCAGTTCTACCAGGATCTCAAATATCAGACAGCACTTGTGTTGATAGCACTGATATGAATGAAATAATAGGCTAATTTTTATCACTTGCTTATCCTCTCACTTTGATAAGAATTTTAACACAGGTAATTTATTTCTGCTAACTTCAAGAAATTATGATAGAATTAACCCTTGTCACTCTGCAGAAAAACCTTGCCAAAATTACAATACTAGATTGACGACCTAGAACAACTGCTGTCAAGCAAGCATTTGACCTTGATATGTGACCGTGACCTTAGATCTACCTAAAAATTTCTTTCAAGTAGCACATCTACTCATGAAAGAGAACAATTGTACCAAGGAATTTCGAAATTCATTCATAAATATAGGAGTAATTATCCTGACAAAATTGGCTGGACTGACAGACTAACAGACAGACACATGTACCATAACCAATAGGATGTGCACATGACTGACAGATACCAAATCTATGTTAGAAGTTTAACTCAAGCCCTGCATAAGTTGCCGAGTAATTAAGAGGACAAGATATTTTTATAAAAGGGCCATAACTCTGTCAAAAGTCAATGAACCCTTATCAAAATAGTACAAGGAAATTCGTTGAATTGATATCCCCCTCCCAAAAAAAGATGGGGAAAACGCACAAGGGGCTTAAAAACTTTGGTATCCTTTTAACGCTATCCTGAATGGCACCATTTTAGGGTGGTTCAAATTGAATGGTGTTGTAGAGGACAGAAACGATGTCAGTGGAAATATGATTTGTTGACATTTAGCCCATGAATATTAAGGCAAAAGGAGAAAATGCTGGTTGTCAGCATTTTCTTCTTTCCCTTCAATGTTTTCTGACCTTGCCTCCTTTAAATACATTGAAACCCAGTCTTGTTTGGGAAAGGGTAAATATTATCTGATATTTTCTAGATGAAAACAGTATTAATCAGATGTCATATTAAAATAGATGTCAATGGATTAACACAGATTACTGATAATCATTTTCAAATTAAAAATATAACAAGAGCCATGTCTGACATGGCCATGCCCCGCCGCAAAAGCTTGATAGTAAAACTGAAGCCTAATATATAAAGGATTCTTTTGAACTTTAAGAAATTAACCCCCTGAAAAAAAAAAGTGTCAAAAATAACAAAGGGCAATAACTCCAAAATTATTTAAGCAAGAGTTGTAGCTATTATGCAAATTGAAATTATTAAAGAACTTCCTCACCGTGATTTCTATTCACCCATAAAGTTTCAAGTTGATAGCTGTTATACTTTAGGAGATTTGCTCCAGACAAAATCTAAGTATCAAAAGTAACAAAGGGCAATAACTCCAAAATTATGCAAGCAAGAGTTGTAGTTCCTGTGCACTGCACTTCTCCTTCATGAGATCTATCCATCCATAACGTTTCAAGTTGATAGCTGTTATACTTTAGGAGATTTGCTCCCGACAAAATCTAAGAATTGAAAATAACAAAGGGCAATAACTCCAATATTATGCAAGCAAGAGTTGTAGTTCTTGTGCAATGTACTTCTCCTCCATGAGATCTATCCACCCATGAAGTTTTAAGTTGATAGTTTTTATACTTTAGGAGATATGCTCCGCACAAAATCTAAGTATTAAAATTAACAAAGGGCAATAACTCCAAAATTATGCAAGAAAGGATAGTAGTTCTTGTGCACTGCACTTCTCCTCCATGAGATCTATCCACCCATACAGTTTCAAGCTGATAGCTATTATACTTTAGGAGATATGCTCCGGAAAAAAATCTAAGTATTAAAAATAACAAAGGGCAATAACTCCAAAGTTATGCAAGCAAGAGTTGTAGTTCTTGTGCACTGCACTTCTCCTTCATGAGATCTATTTATCCATAAAGTTTCAAGTTGATAGTATTTATACTTTAGGAGATATGCTCCAGACAAGTTTAGTGATGGAACCTCGGAATTATGGAATGACGGACGGAGACCATTACTATATCCCCTCACCAAAAACAGCAGAGGATAATTAGATTTTACAGTGAAAATGAATGATAATGACTATGGCATCACCAATCATTATCAGGGGCAGTAACTCTAAATTTAAAAGTCAAACCAGGTAACCCTGCCTATAAGGGCATCTCCTCTTTGTAGAGAAGCTTCCCACAAAGTTTCATTGAAATCCAGTCAATGGTTTCCAAGAAATAGCATGGAAACAAATATTACTCTGTATGTATATAGCTTCACCGATCAGGTAGTAACTCTTAATTTAATAGTAGAACCAGGTAACCCCAACAATATGCCTATTTCCTCTTTGTGTGAAGCTTTCCACAAAGTTTCATTGAAATCCAGCATTTGGTTTTGAAGAAATAGTGTACAAACAAAACTCAGATGGATGGACAGAAGGACAACATGGCTTCCTCAATCAGGGGCAGTAACTCTTAATTAATAGTCAAACCAGGTAACCGCAACAATAAGCAATTCTCCTCTTGTAGTGAAGCTTTCCAGAAAGTTTCATAGAAATCCAGCAAATGGATTTCACGAAATAGTGCGGAAAAGAATTTTACTCTTTACAAATATGGCTTCACCAATCAGGGGCAGACTTACTCTAAATTGAATGATCACACCGGGTTACCCTGACAGTATGCGTATCTCCTCTTTGTAGTGAAGCTTCCACAAAGTTTCATTGAAAGCCAGCAAATGGTTTCCAAGAAACAGCGCATAGATAGATATTACCTTATATGTATTCAACTTCACCAATCAATATGTTTCCTAATATTTTTAAATTGATAACTAAAAAATCACTAATGATTCGATTATCAAATTATCTATAACCCTTTCCTGTTTTACAAAATTTTAGACCTGTCCAAATTCAAAGGTTTTGCAGACGAAAATTCAAAGTGGATTTAATTTGATAAATAAACTTTTTGTTGGGTAGAAAAAAGTGTGGAAAAAGAAGAAATTGCTTGTCAGAAGCAATTTCTTCTTTTTTCACGTTTTTCTCAATAATAAAATCAAAAGCATGTAAAAAGCAGGGATTAAACAACAAAGGGTTATAAGAGCATTCCAGATGAGAAAAAGTCACCATACTTGATTCAATAGCTTTAAACTCTCAAGTAATTATCTATTAATCATATCGTGGATATATACTTAGCGACATAAGAAAGTTACCACCCAAAATACTATTGTATCTTTCGAATAGTATTGTCCTATGCAAAATACTATGTTCGAAATTTATACTAGGTATAAATGTGCACGCACAAATTTACCATTGTGTTGATAAAGTGTTTTCATTATTGACACAATATGTCACTTGAAAAATTTGTAATTCTTACGTTATTGAGATGTATGCAAAATTTATCAAAAATGTTTATGGATTATGCAGGCCAGTAGTCATGCCAAAATAAGGAAACTTACATTCTTTGAAATTTTGCACAAATGAGATGTATGACTAACGAACAACGTCAATGGGTTTTCAGTATGGTCTAAGCAGGTTAGTGTTTTCTCCAAACAGGAGGCTGAATAGGCTGCTCTCACCAAAAGAATAATGAAACTTGCCTGTGGCCATAAAGAAACTTGGTCTGTAAATGATAGGCTACATCCAGGATGCCAAAATTTTACGTCAACACAAAGTGATGGTCAAATCATCCAATGGCATGTTCCCGACAGATTGCAGTT
Organism: Fragum whitleyi; assembly: GCA_948146395.1. Classification (NCBI taxonomy): domain Eukaryota; kingdom Metazoa; phylum Mollusca; class Bivalvia; order Cardiida; family Cardiidae; genus Fragum; species Fragum whitleyi. The sequence continues at coordinate 30,550,826 of OX411544.1, forward strand.
GGCTTCGAAGACAACACGGGGCACATAAGGACCTCGAAGGGGATAGATGTGCGCATCTACTAAACACCATTGTTTCAAATAGTTCATGCTACACGCTGATAAAGCTTTCTGGGAGAATGTTTCAAATCCAGACCGTCAACAAGACCATGCATATTCCAGTACTTTGTATCGACGATAAGATAATGGACATTGACAAAGTGTTCTTTTCACAGTAGAATCATGACAAAGTGTTCTTTTCACAGTAGAATCAAGATCCTATCTCGATATGGCCGGCGGTGTCAATGTGAATGTCAAGCATTTTGTTGTTGTAGACAGGCTATGCGTTGGGTGGTGGGAGTATAACAGCATTTCAAGGAGACTTAAAACACAAATCCCGTTATGATCAATGGAACTTAACAGCGAAATGTTTTGTTGAAAGCATCATGAGACCATTTGATTGTCTGTTATTATTGAAACACATTGGCATTGACGTTTTCCAGCAGATCAACACTGCAATGTTGATTTAGGTTTTCTAAGAGTCATTTATGTTAATCTGCTTCCTTGTATTGCCCTTCCTTCTGATCGCAATCATGCAGGGCATGTGTGGGCCAATTAGGATGTACAGTGCTTGACGATTGACATCATATCGGAAACCTGCAGCAGCTCCTCAAGGCTCTTTTGGATGAATGGCAGGCTATCTGATAACCTATGAAGCGTGCGATAAGAATTTTTGACGTGAAATCACCGCTTTTCTCCATAAAAAAGGTGGCCATGTTCGTTATTGATGTTCGTGACTTTTCAATTTTAGGTAAGTTTCTTCAAGCCGAAAAAACAAGCCAATGATTAAAAAACATTTTTATGTTTTCTGAGCACACCATTGTCAATGAATTAGATGACTCTGTTGCTAAATTTTAAATGTGTAATGTTTTATGGGTGTTTTTGTTGGTGATAGCTTTCTATTGATGCTTAGTATAGTTGCTTTGATAATCTCCATTGTTAGGTTAACTATGCCCCCCTTCATAGGAGAGGGGGTATATGGCTTTGCAACTGTTAGTCGGTCGATAGGTCTGTCCATAGACCGTTTTTTGTCACTAGCATATCACAACAAGAGTGCCATCGTCACAAAATATCCCGCCACTTTGCAGCTGTTTCATGAAAATAAATGTAGACACTACTTATTTTGACAGAACCTAATTCAAAATGACCAAGTTTCATTTAAATCAAGACAAAAAGTTAGGAGGAGTTGCCTTCACAAGGCTGCAATTTCAATAAGCCCCAGACACTAAGTTTTAAGGGGGCATAATTCAGGGAAATAAATGAGCCATAAAATCCTTGAACCATGTACATCTACAAGTTATGGTGATGACATTAACCAAGTTTCATTTAAATAAAGACAAAAAGTACGGAGGAGTTGCGTTCAAAAGGCTGCAATTTCAATAAGCCCTTGATACTAAGTTTTAAGGGGGCATAATTTAGGGTAAAATTAATGAACCATAAAATCCTTACTTCATGCTCATCTACCAATTTCCGTTATAACATCCACCAAGTTTCATTTAGATCCAGCCAGAAACTTAGGAAGAGTTGCATTCACAAGGCTGCAATTTCAATAAGCCCCAGAGGCTAAATTTAAAGGGGGCATAACTGAGGCAATAAGCCCCAGAGACCAAGTTTTTAAGAGGCATAACTCAGGCAAAAATCAACGAACCATAAAATCCTTCCTTCATGCACATCCACCAATTGAGGTGACAACATTGACCAAGTTTCAAGAAGATCCAGCCAGAAACTTAGGAGGAGTTGCGTTGACAAGAAAAGTGGACCCAGGGACTAAGTTTTTAAGGGGCATAACTCAGGCAAAAATCAACAAACCATAAAATCCTTCTTTCATGCACATCTACCAATTGAGGTGATAACATTGACCAAGTTTCAAGAAGATCCAGCCAGAAACTTAGGAGGAGTTGCGTTGACAAGAAAAGTGGACAGACGTACAGACGGATGTACCGACAGTCGGAGAAGATTACGCCATTATACGTCCGCCTCTGGCGGCGTATTAAAAGTATGCAAGCTAGAATCATAAAACTTTACAGGTAGATAGATCTCATTGAGGAGAAGTGCAGTGCACAAGAACTATAACTCTACTTATCATATTTTGTGAGTTATTGCCCTTTGTTGATTAACAAAGAATAGGCAAATGACCTTTTATGGTGGGGCTTAAATGTTTGACAAACATCTCTTGTTAACTTTGGAATTTTTATGAAAAAATTGTAATATGAATTTTAATGAAAAAATTGTAATATGTCATGGGCAATGAGCATATGAGCTTGATGTCTTAATAAAATATGTAATGTTATATCTCATTGTCTGAAGCCTAACAATGGAGTCCTTGTGTTTCACACACCAGTACTACCATATCACATCCTTTCCTAGCCTCCAGATGCTATCCAACACAGGTCTACAATTATCAACCCATTGGTTGGAGACAAATAGGCGGTAAGGATGAGTGCTGCATCAGGAAAATATAGATTTCAGCCAGTAAGACAGTTCAAACTAGATTTGCTCTACATTTCGAAATACAAAATACATTAATCTTAGAGATTATCTACATACAAATCTGAGTGTTGACAGTATCTCTACTTGTAACAATGTATTGTAGTTCAATGCCCATTCTGTTCATTAGAGTCATGACCTCTAAAACTTAACTCAAAATATTATCCCTTTCCAGTGCAAATTCCATTAGGCGATTGTTTAATCGTCTGATTTTTGTCATATATAGGTTATTTAAGAATTTCATGTGCAAAAATATCTCATTTAGCCATATCTAATGAGAAATTAAGATTCTTTAGCGAGAAATTTTATGAAATTCTTCACTACATTGCATTTTGCATTGAGATTTTTCTCTCATTAAGCAAGTTTCAATGTGATTTCAGGCTGAAAAATGAGAGAATCTTTCAAAATCTCACCCCAAATTATCTCTGGGTTAATACCGGTATATAAGAAATTATATGACCAAAAACCTGCGTTTGACAATTGCCTGTGGTATAATCCTGATATTTTACATTCCTGTGAATTTATACTTGTGAAAATATGCTGGGAAAAAAATGCATTTAACATGCAATTTCTTCTTTCCCAACATTATTTTCTACCACATTTAATTTCTCCTTTTAATTTTACCTTATATTAATTGACATCTGCATCATATTTCAATAGACAAGTCTAAAATTTTGATAAACAGGATAAGGGTAAAGGTTAAGTTGAAAGATTTCTGTCAATCAAGTGATTGGCCCAGGCATCTTGAAAACATGGAAAGCCCAGCTGGAAGAAAAAATCTTTAATTGTAACACATGTCAAGGAAAAAGGGACCCTCTGGGTACTGTGAAAGGGGAAAGGAAGTCTAAAATTTGAGGAAATGCAGTCAGAATTCCTTGATGAAGGGTTATGGAGCCAAACTAGATAATTTTGAAGTAGTTGTGTTCCAATTATAGAAAGTGGAAATATTTTATCTGAAAAACATATCTGCAATTGTTAATTGGGCTCTTAAAAACTTTTCTTCAAAAATCTAAATCTGTGCTTTAGAACTTGTAACCTATATACTAATTGAACTATTCAATCAGTAAAGGATATTGATTGGTTATCTCCCTTGGAACACTCCCACAGGAGGAAGGGTCCTAATCAGTGGCTACCTTGGGTTTTATCCTATTTCCTTTGCCCTATGCAATTGAAAATTATTTGGAAACTTATAAGATACATTTGATGTAAAATAATTATTGATTTTCTATTTTACAATTGAAAACTTTATCAAGAATACCAATTGCATAAATTATTATTTTGTATTTACAAAATTTGATACTTCCCCAAATAAATCATGGATAAAATCCAAGGAAAATTTCTGAAAGGACTGCTAATGATTTTGGAGCACCTCTGATTTAATCCACATAGCAAACAAGGGAGATAACACACAAAAGTCTCTCATTGCTATGACCCACACAAATACATGCAGACAGATGGAGAATACACGATCAATATTATAGACCCCATCTTGTAGCATTTAAAAGTGCTATTAAATTTATGTCAAATAGGAGTTTCAAAGTTTTTGTCAAAAGTCTTTTCACATAAAATCAAGTAAAAGGCATGTAGTGTATGTTAAGATTGGACTGTACAACTAGTACAGCAGGCTGATCTGAGTCTATAATGTCTACCAAGCTTTCTTCACATATGCAAAGTCAGGAAAAGGAGGGGTTAATTGAAATTCTACATAAAAATGATTAGTTGGGCTTAAGTTTGTTTGACTCCCCACCCCCTTGGGTTTGCCACTGCTCCCCCTACACTGTTACTAAGAAAACTCATTTGAATGTAAATATCTACCGTATTTCCCCTAATTATAGCACCCTCCCTTATAGTAGCATCCCTACATTTTTTTACAAAGATAACCCACTTCAAATGCCTTAATTTTAAAAACTTGTTGAGGCTTCTTCTCTAATTTGATGTGAATTTCCTCTAAACAATTGTTAGAAGAAATTTACCTCAATTAAAGGGAAAAGGGCCTAAAAGACATAAGTTTAATGATTTTTTAATCAGAAAATGCATACCAAATAAAAGCTCCCTGGCCATGTTATGTATAGCTCCCAGGAGAGTTTATTAAGAGAAATATGGTTAATTTAAGAAAAAAGATGTTCAGCTTCTCTTCAAATTTGAGGTTAATTTCTTCTAAACATAATAGTTTAAAACAAATTAAACTATAATTAAAGAGATTAGAAATATGTCACAGACCAGGATGCCCTCTCAAAATACTTGATTTTTACCCATGACCTATTTGACCTCCAGCCTTGGCCATGACCTTGGGTGTGACCAGACAAACTTTTTGCATGACTTTAGCACTCACCCTGGGGGAATAATTTTTCCAATTTAATTTGAAATCCATCTATCAATGTAGAAGTAACTCTCCAACTAGAGTGAAATCTTTCATTATTTCCATGGCACGCGTGAAACAGTTGTAACTGCCTATACATTTATAGGCAGTTACAACTGTTTTGTGCTGAGCTATCAGTTTATCAAAATTTCGTTTATTCACCCTATTTTTGTCATATATCATCCTATCTTTTTAGCGAGTAAACTTTTCATAAATAAAGTTGGCAAATTGGGTACATGTTGATAATGTATTTATCATGTGCCAAGCTCTTTGAACCCAAACACATATTTTTTTTTATCAGGGTGGAGGCTTTTTACAGATGTATTTATTTAATCTGTCTGTCTTTTTTTAAATGTCTGTTACTTTTATGTAACTTATCACTCAACATTTACCTCTATCTGTCTGAGAGATAATAATTTAACATAAACAAGGGAAGCAACTCCTACATCACTATCTGTACCTACTTGGTTTGTTTGCTTGAATGGGGTTATTACACCACTTTCAAGAATCTTTCAGTTATATTGCTGCAGCTGGAGCACCTACCAATGGATTCCTGGTATTTCTCACACCAGTACTACCATTACATCCTTTCCTAGCCTCCAGCTGCTATCCCACTTATCAACCAATTGGTGGTAGACAAACAGTGGGAAAGAATGAGTTCCGCCTGGATCAAACCCAGGACCTCTAGATTGGCAGTCTGATTCGCTACCAACTGTGCTGTGATGGCGGCTGAAACTACTTGGTAGTCAATTTAATATATCCCCCATAATTAATGTGGACTTACGACAGTGGCAGTGTTACACACAATTCTGAAATAGGCTCGACATCTAGATTTCTAGGCTAACTTCATACCCTTTAGAAAACACTGGAATCAACAAGGGGAACAAAAGATGTGATAAAAACGTAATATCAACGCCTAAAAAGTAATATCAATTGACCCTGAAATGTCATGAGGTTGTTCCACAAAAGCCAAACTCAGTCAATCTAAACATCTTCCATTGAACAGTTTCTACCTTAACCCTTGAATATTTAGGAAGTGGACCTGTAATAGTTCCGCAACGTCTCAGAAGTAATGAACTTAAACAATTGTAACCGCCGTTTCCTAATAATTTTCATTTTAATCTCAGTTAACATTGTGAAAGTCCATGAGTGCCAATATGTTGCAGAACTATTACGGTTCTACTTCCTTGATTGACCCTGAAATGTCACAAGGTTGTTCCAGGAAAGCCAAATTCGGCCAATTCAAAAATCTTCCATTACGCACTTTCTACCTTAACCCTTGTCATGCTGAATGGAATATAACTGCAATACTTTTGAACCAAAGGTCTGAAAGTACCGAATGCACTATTTGCTCATTTGTACTGGTAATAAAAATATTGTTTTTAACTATTCTAGTATAAAAAGGAAAACCAGGTTGTATAGACTACGATCAGACTGCACATATGTGCAGGCTGATTTTAGTCTATATCTCCTGCAGAAGCAGAATATTCCCAGATCAGCTTGACAAGGGTTAAGTTATCACCCAGAAATGGATCAAACTCATGCAAATGCAAAAAGGTCATATATGGTAATCTCTGCAAAGGAGATAATGGCTGGATAGAGAAAAACGCAAAAAGTTTTAAAATCTGAAAATTAATAGTAATTATTAATTAATAATAAATAGTTTCCTTTTTGTCAGTGGTAATGCCAGTAAAAGATTGTAGCTTCAGGTTTAAGCTGTAGTTTTAACATTTTTCTTGCCTATCAGGGAATATTCAAGAACCTTTTATTTTTTGCCCCCCTCTCCCCCCCCCCCCCCCCACCTCTCCTTCTTTCTTGTTTGGTTGTAAGTTGAACAACCCCCCTACGACCAATGTGCACCAATGTGAAGATAAAAACTATTAACAGAAATATTGTTGAAAAGGACTTTCAGTCCCATGCAACTAAATACCACATCTGAACTGTGTCCTGCTGATTTCAAATTTTCAATTATTTCAAATAAATTGCCAATTTCGGGATTATATCAGTCAGTCTGGCTCAAGTTTTTCACAAAATATTGAATAATTTAGCAGAAAATAGACAGTTTGGACTAAGATCAGATTGCATGTCTGTGCAGATTGACCTTAGTTCACACAGTCTGCTAAAATTGAGCATAGAGCTTAAAACATGTCCTGAAAAGCATGAGAATCGTTAAATTTCATAAAATACTTATGCATTGCAGCCTGCAAGATGCAGGGGTGTGGAATTCCCTAGCCTGACTTGTCCGACTCGGGCATTTCTACTTGCGGACAAGTACATTTTTCTAGGCCACTTGTCCATGGACAAGTAGATACCACAGCAAATCTTAATACAGACCTTGGAGAAAAGTCATCCTTTTGTTTGTATCAAAGGGAATAAAATATTGGGTTACAGCATTTTCTTCATTAAAAACAGTATTTTCTCAATATTTATCTATCCATTTTTTTGTGGACAAGTTCATTTTGATCCTGGACAAGTATTAAATCAGCTTTTACTTCTCCAGGGACAAGTGGAAAAACTCTGTATTTCCACACGTCAACCCTGAGATGTATTGATTTAAGTTGAAAATCATGAGCTTACCTGAATATTGCGGATATATCCAAGGTTTAACATTACATAATGAAAGTCATCTCTCTTTTGAATTAAGAGCACGACAAACAATTGCCACAACTATCCAAATAAAGGCAGTTGAAATTCAATACAAATATATTTAGTTTAAACGGAATCAAATATTGCAATGTTGAATACCCTCAAAACCGTACATAAACACTAGATTACCCAAACCTTTTCAAACTTATAACAGGGAATATAAAAAGAACCACAACAGATGTCTGTATTGTACTTTATCTTATAACTATACAAATATCCATGTGATAACATCCCGTATGATATTTTTTTATGATATCACATAGTTATTTTTAGAACAATGATATAATGTTGTTATTTTTAGAAACTTGCATTTCTCTTATAAACACCGACTAAAACAAGACAAATAGAGGTTATAAGATAAATATAATACATACTTAGTGTATTGTATGAAAAAATATCTAACTCAGTTGTGAGAATTAACAATTGTCTCGGCAGAGCCTCGACAATTTTCAACTCTCCCAACCTCGTTAGATATTTTTTTTCAATATATTATAATAAACTAAGTATGTATTATATATATCCATGGCAAACTCTTGTTCTATTACTTAAAAGCAAATTTAAATAAAAATTAAATCTTTTTTTGACAACTAAAAGGTTGTATCTACAGTTTAAATGTACATTTTGGTCGCCAACCAATGTTATCATACAGTGCTTATTCTAGGCAGGGGGATTGGGGGATTGCCCCACTTTTTTCAAAGATCCCCTATATTTACTAGATTTGTGGGGGATTTTTTGCTATGAACAAAGAGTATGGAGCACCAGTTATTTTTCAATTGTGGTAAAATTGAGTTATTAAATCCTAGAATACTCTGTCATATCCTTAAAGTTTCAAAACGATCTCATCACAGCTTGAATAAACTATTTTCTCCTCTTCCTACAATATCTAGGAACCATTTTTGGGGAAAATGTATGAAGCATAGCAACAAACCTGGCTGTCTAATTAGTCTACTTACAGGTCTTTTGCTATTATCTGCAAGGTCATTTACTGGAGTTTCTTTGCAAATTCCATTTATCACTGTGAAACCTTTGATAATAAGATATTAAAATTCAGAGCTACAGATAGAGGGGTATTTTGGATTTTAGATCAAATTTGTCAACAATGCCAGTACAAACAGCTCCTATGAGGTTAAAAGTACAATTTATTCCACTACATACAATCCTATTCTCACCTGCGTTTCATATTTTTGTCACAAGTCTAACCAACTCCTATAAAATTAAAAGTAAATTAAAAGTACTCCTATAAAATTCAAAATTTCTCTTTTACATTCCATATTTTTGTCACAAGAATATACATTCCATATTTTTGTCACAAGTATATACAACTCCTATGAAATTAAAAGTGTAATTCATTCCACAATATACAATTTCTCACTTACATTTGAGCCTGTGATTTCCAACAATATTAAATATGCGCAAAGCAAAGACTCTGGCCAGTCTGTGTATCTGCACAGCCTGACCAGAGTCTTTACCTTATGATATAAAGATAGATTAGGCCTTAAAGTATCTGTAGACAGTTAGGCAACCTTCTATTTACACTAAGTAACTGTCTTGGCTGCTAAATGTTTGCACATCATGCAGATGTGAAATTGTTGGAAACCTCATGCACAAGCTCATTTCATATTTTAGTCACTAGTATAACCAACTCCTATGAAATTAAAAGTACAATTTATACCACAATTTACAATCCAATTTCATGGCCACCAATTTATCTAGTCAAGGCCAGAACAATCAAACTTGTATATATTCAAAGCAAAACTGACAAGATTCATTTCAAAGATAAATTAATCCAAGCAATCTAAAAGATAAGAAACTGACTTTTACCTGAAATGCATACCCAGGTAATGACTTAAGCAGTTGCAGAATTATCAGTGCCTTTACTGATAAGCCCTTTAGACTTTAATTACCTCACCAGGCTATCTGTAGGCTGGCTTTTTCAATCAGTGAACGACAAATGTTGTCTAGGCAAAACATGCTTGGCCTCCTAGGAACTTGCATACTTCATTCATCAAAAAAAGTGAGCTATCAAAGAAATGAAATTACTAACTATTTACACAGATGACATAAGTAATCAATGTGGGCACCGGAATTTTTTTCCATTTGGATAATTGCTTTACCATATGACCTTACACCAAGTTACTTTAATCTAGGACAAAGTAATTAACAATTTATATAATTGTGATATGTTTGGCAAAAAGGGAAACATCTTCGTATTGCTTAAAGTGCCCCTGACACTAGTCAGCTTATGCAGACGGCAAAGACTGACTAGAGTTGAAGCTTTTTTTTGCATTTGGCTTGATTTTTCTAAATAATATGATAAGTCTACCTAAAAGATAAATTCAAATGTTAAACCTCTGGTTGGCCTCTGCTGGAACCAATCCCTTTTTTATGTATTCATTTCAAGGAGTACAAAGATGTGCTATTTTTATGCCCCCGTATCGGAAGATAGGGGGCATATTGTTTAACCGTTGTCCGTCTGTCTGTCTCTCTGTCTGTCTGTCTGCAAAACTTAGCCGAAAACCTTAACATTGCCAATATCTTCAAGCCTATTAAAGTTACAAGGCTCATATTTGGCATGATGATAGATTAGAATGATATGCACCTGCTGATACCAAAGTCAAGGACATGTGACAAGGTCAAGGTCATCTGTCAAGGTCAAATAACTCAAAAACTTAACAAAAAAACCTTAACATTGCCAATATCTTCAAGCCTATTCAAGATACAAGGCTCATATTTGGCATGATGATAGATTACAATGATCTGCATCTTCTGGTACCAAAGCCAAGGTCATGTGACAAGGTCAAGGTCATCTGTCAAGGTCAAATAACTCAAAATACTTGACCAAAAAACGTAACATTGCCAATATCTTCAAGCCTATTCAAGATACATGGCACTTATTTGCATGATGATATATCTAAATGATATGCATCTGCATGTTCCTAAATCAAGGTCATGTGACAAGGTCAAGGTCATCTGTCAAGGTCAAACTTCTTAAAAACATAACCCCAAAACTTTCATTGTTCAGATTATTTAAGCATATTATAGATTCCCTGTCTCATAATTGGCATGATGAAAGATCTCAGTGATGTACATTTGTAGGTATCAAGTTTAAGGTTGAGGTCTTGTTATTTTGTCAAGGTCAACATTTTGAAAAAAATGCTGTTGCGGGGGCATTTGTGTTTCACAAACACATCTTGTTGCATGATGTTTCACAAATATATTTCCCTAGAATTCATTAATGGTAATGATATCTGAATGATCCTTACCCTTCATTAGATGACATAAAAGACAGTGATCAAAATTTGAATAATTTAATTTTGGTTATGTCTAGATTCCTGTAATTCCTACTTTCTCATTGGCTGAAAGATTGGTTTTAATCGTCACCTCAATTTTTCTATAGACCACAGCATAATTTTTAGCTTCTGCACAAAGTAGTCCAGTAAGAAATCTGCTTTATTATGTAGTCTGGATAATTATTTACTTTTTTGCTTCATGCTGTTTAAACCCTGCTTTTTACGTGCCTGTGATTTTATGATTGAGAAAACATTGTGAAAAAAGAAGAAATTGCTTCTGACAAGCAATTTCTTCTTTTTTCACACTATTTTCTACCCTACTGAATGGTTATTTTTCAAATTAAATCCACTTTAAATTTTCGTCTGCAAAAGCTTTGAATTTGGACAGGTCCAAAATTTTGTAAAACAGGAAAGGGTTAAATCAGCTATGAAGTTGGTATTTCTTATTGGAGCTAAGAAACTAACTAGAAAGCCATGAATGGCTTGAGTCCCTCCACAGGCTTGAATTTCTTGTATGGCAAATCAAAGTTTTGACAAGATTTTTTGATATTTTGAGTTCTTAGAGCAAGCACAAATTTAAAAGCAGTAATGTGGTCAAAACAAAAGAAAGCAAATGATTGACTAACTGACTAATTGATTAACTAATTGATTAACTAATTGATGTGATAATAACCATGATTGGCATTGGAGTAATAATAAATTTGAAAAATGCAATTTTGTCAAACTCAAGGGCACATAAAACAAGAGGACATTGATGGTCCTTAATCACTCACCTGAACCTAGATAGCTAAAAATCACACTATAGTCTAATAAAGATGCGAGGTTATAATCAAGCTGAAAATTGCTCTCATGATCATATGAGTCTTTAATAATCAATATATGTGGCTGTAACAGTGAAAAGGATGTTTAAGGAAACTGCAATTTTGTCAAAGTCATAGGAACATAATTCAAACAAATAATTAAGTGTTTTTAAGTTTCACAAGCTGAAATATTTCTGCAAAGAAAATTCATATTTGATAGACGGAAAAAGGATTACTAAAGGCACATTCCAGTGAAATTTGGTTGACATCCATGGATTAGATTCTAAGAAAATGATTTTCAAAGTTTCCAATATATAACATATAGTTATGATTTCTAAGGCATCTCATAATCTGCCTGAATGTAATTACAATTAACCATTTGAAAGAAAAAGTAACATTTGAGCCTTTGCGTGACATTTCCAACACTTTACAAATGTGCACAAAGCAAAGCTTTTGTCAGCCTGTACAGCCACACAGTCTGACCAAAGTCTTCAGTATGGTTGTGTAGATAGTGAAGGTGTGGACCCCTCTTCAATCAGTCAGTGAACTTTATAATTAAATCGTGTGGCTGTCTAGGCTATACAAAGTATGTCAATTGGGCACACATGAATGTGTTGGAAATGTCACACACTGGCTCATTTTCTGAGCTGAAAGATAATCTTTCTTTCACCTTACTTGAAACCAACAATCCTGATTTCAGACTATTTTTGAACACTCAAGAATTTTCAAATAAATACTGTTAAAGCTATAATATAACCAGAGGCTCACATTTACTACAATACACTCAGAAAATCAGAGAAAACTTAAAGCAAATTTTTAATTTCAGCTCTGAATAAACACAAAAGTATAACATTTTGTTGGGAAAAGTAACATTTACCCTCTGTTGAAATCATTGTGATATCGATTTGGTGGACATGAGGGCTTATAAGAGGGCAATAGTGGCTTTGAACTTTCCCAAATTCATACAAAAAAGGTCAATAATGACATCCGAAGAAGGGGGTGGGGTTTTTAGAGCATGGGGCTTATGCTCAGACATGTGATATCTCCCTATCTCGGCGTATTCTCCCGATATTTTACCCTTCCTCCCGCTCTTCCGATTGGGAGACCATTTCTCCCGACCTGAAGAAATTTTAGCCTGAAAAAAATCGGGGAGCCAAAAATAACAAAATCTCTGATCTGAAGGCTCAAATGGCGAGGGAGAAATCCAATATCAGGTAAAGCGTTGTTTATCTGTCAGGAAGTGTCATTGATTATCGTCGTCGGGTAGATCAACCATTGCCGACAAACGGGTGCTTCTGTTCCTATCACCCTTCACACTGTATACGAAATGAATTATGACGATCAGCAATATTGGTCTTTCTTAGAAACGAGGTCTAATCCGGGTGAAACGTTGTGACCCGATATTACTTGAAAACATAAAAAGGAGTGGGCCAGAGTTAAGCTCTGATTACTGTGTTTACCACCTATTTTGAAAAATTAAAATGGCTGTAAACACAGTAATTTTCCGCCGTATTTTAACACCCTATTCCAAAAAGCCGCTAAAAATTTCCACTGTACGCGATAAGCGTCATGAAGGAAAAGGGCAAACATGATATGCAAAGTGAGGCGTCACGCGACCTTGGTAAAATAAGGCGGCATCGCAGAAATACCCCGTGTCGTAACACGTGATTGAGTAAAACAAGAAGCGATCATGCTTTAATTTTGACCCAGATATATATTCGGTAAATCTACGTATGTTTTATGGTCAATCTATCAAAGAAATAAAAAGTGAAAATTCCCTCATGCGTTCTCGAATTGTCATTCAAATCTAATATTTGATATTGAAATTAAAGCAACATCGGACATTCATTTCTTGAATGCCACGGCAATTTCACCGGATCCTTGCTGGGGTTGTTTGAGAGTTTACACACAATTCATAAATTTGAGACCGTCTTTGAAATTGGAAGCCAATGGTCTAATCAAGTCATTTGTCAACACAAATGTTGCAGATTTGAGAATAGAAAATTGTGGACTGGCTCGATCTTTACTGCTAACACATAGCTTCTCATAAAGCTATTCAACATGGATTGATTTGCCGAGAGGTAGCTCTTGACATTCCAATTTATACCGTGTTTGTCTTTAACGTTCGCGAACTTGGAATATGCTGTCCTTAATTTCATTTTTTATCGTAATTTTGCTATCAGAAACATTTATTTTTAGTGTAGTTCAATAGCAGTTAGTGCCATTTACGATTAATTGATCTGTCGCTTCGTCCATCAATGCATCCATCCGTCAACAAGTACAATGTATAAAAATCACCTAATCTAGTCATCGGATTTTATACACAAACTACGCAGAGATGATCCTTAGGACAAGGCCTTTCAAAATATGTCACAGAATATTGTAAATCATGAAGAACTCTGGTTACCATGGCAACCATGACGTGATAAAACGTCTCCAATTACAAGGCCTAAAATTTCATACTTTACAAAAAGCTGTATTGCATAAATACAGTATTACCTAATTCTTTACTATCAAACCACTTGAAGTTCTCTCCAATAAAAATTAGCCTTGTGTTTTTGGCTTAAAGATTACTCAAAGAAATAAAGAAAAAACTTTAACAATCTCCTCCTAAATTGCAAGGCTTACATCTTTTAAATTTGGTAAAATATTATTTTCTACTGATTATCTACTAAAAAGACCCCTATATTGTGGGATCCTGAACTTTGCATAGAAATAAAAAATGAATTTGTAACATCTATTTCTCTTAAATTATGAGACTGAATTTTGTAGCATTGCAATACTATCCTCTGTCAAAATACTTTAAATGATAAACTTCTGTAAGTAACAAAAACAACCTCTTATGGAAGGTATTATAATCAATTTTCAGTGTATATGTGCATTGCAACCCCCCCCTTTTTTTAGCCACAATGCGTGTTACGCAAAACTCCCTATTTGAGACCCAATCTCCCTATGAAAAGGTCTTAATCTCCCTATGAGAGCCCATGGAAATATCACATGTATGTATGCTAAGAGAACTTTTACATTAATCCATTTTTTTAATCCTTGTATTTTGTGGTAAAAAGCTGAAACTGAAGAAAATGAAAAAAAAAGGTTACACACAATTGCCTTTTTTCAAATATATGTTTTTTTCAAATTCTAGTGTTGGTAACAAATGTTTGTTGTTTACTTCCAGTTGATTTGGATTTGTCTAAATGCATGCAGATCTGGGAAACAGTTAAAACGCAGACATTAAACAGATATATTCTCTGGAGTGGTATGTTCAGACTCATGTACAGCAATAAATAAATTACTGTGTCATGTTTACTTTTTCTTACCATAGAAATTGTTTCTGTTGTTTTCCAGAGAATTCCAACTTGTCAACTGAAAATTGGTTTCATTATGATATTCCCAAAAACATCATATCAGAAATAATGAAATTGCTGGTTGAATCATAAGGTCAATTGGGTAACCCAAAACATTCTTGGTTTAAATATAGACCCTACAATTTTAAACATGATCTGTTAGGGCGCAACCGAGGGGTGGGGTCATTTTTGTAAATAAAACATGAAACAACACAAGGGCGTAACTCCAATTACGCAATTTACACAAGTGTGTAAAGAAAAATATCGTTAATGAATTATCATAACATCGAAACTACAGATTATTCAAGCTGTAGTTACGATGTTTTGATTATTCACCAATGCTCAAATCATAAGCAAGTGAGCGGACGGAGGGCATTCCTCTTTTATCACAGTCCACATATCGACTTTATCCATGGGCGTAGTTAGCTGTACGGCCGGTACGGCTTTCGCCGCACCAATAATTTTTCCGAAAATGACCGTGGCGGAAATAAATATCGGACATGGTAGAGTGGCTATTTTAGATATATCAAAAAATCAAGTTTTGTCCTTCATAGAAGACCGATTTCCAATTCTGATTAAAATAATCGCTCTATTGGACGAAAATCGCGTTTAAGTTTGCTTGATTACTACTTAAAGCATTGCTTACATTCAGCCATAGAAGTCTGAACTTAGTTTAGCTGCCATAGGCTCATAGCTTTAAACTCCATCATCCTATGGCAGCATGCGGTGTCCGTGCGAAAAAAAAACGGTCACCATATTCCTATGCAACGGCCGAAAAGTGTTCGGCTTGAATCGCCTCACGGCTTAACGGTCACTAAAAACCAGTGTTTAAGCTCCAAATATTGAGAAAAAACCAAAAATCCGCCACACAACCACTGTTCAGGCGATGCACGCGGACAGTACATACGGTGGAACGGTTACTATTAGTAAATTTAGTTAACATAAAAAAATCTTCGTACAAGAAATTTAATTATCATTCGATTGTCGTGCAATCGCCACACTGGTACATCAAGGTTTTGTTTGATGAGCTTTATCAAAACTCTTGATATAGTACGGTGAGAAAAAATACGTAACAAAAAAGAAAATCAAGATAACAATCACTGGCGTTTTCGGCAAATGTAGAATAGGCTAAGCACTAAATCATGGCCGAATTTCAATTATCAAACTACCACCACAGCCGCACTATTTGAGGACTGTTTGCATTACATATATAAGATAACCGTGCGGGATCGTATTATCACCTGATAATACTGAGTCATCTCCCAGTTTAATCACAAAATTCTGATTCTGTTTTCACAAATCATGCGTACAAAGCATTATTTTGTCATCTGACTTCACAAACATCGCAATCTACAGAATAATCGTTATTGTTTTAAAGAATTATCTTACAAAAAATCGATAAATACAATATCAAGCTACCTTGTAAGCTCAACTAAAATTATATAAACAATTTATTTCCACCAAAAACCATAGTTACCATTGTTATAGAACAAATACAAATTCTATAACATTCTGCTTGACATAAACTTTAAGGATTAGAGTTTTAAAAATTTGCATATATGCTGCTATCTAATAATGCTGTAAAAATTGTTCAACTAATATCAACGGGACGAAATTTGAGCTACGCGCAAGAACATCGCTCTTTGTTTTTAGAAAAAGGGCATGATCTGATTTGATGATCATCTAATATGTTGTCGCTAACATAATTTTAACGAGTCCGTGTTTGGACTCCACGCATCTTCTTACGTGATATAAAAAATCAATTTTTTGAAATTTTCTTGTGAAAAACCCCTAAGCCTAAGACATTTGCTATTAATTTGCGTCAGATACCATCTATTAAAAATCTGCAAAAGCTATGAAAATGGTGCATCTTTGAGACGAAATTTGGCTCCGGGCCTCGAACTTAATATAAAGAGGTTTTTTATTTTTGCTTTTTTTTCTTTTGACTTACCATTGAGTAAGATTTGTGAATTTATGTGGTGTGTTATGGTGGAAGAAAAATAAGAGATTGGTCACCAAAATTTGTCAAAAGATATTGTGGGACAAACGAGGCTTAATACTTGCTTTGTGGTTTGATCCAGTGACGCTCTACGAATATCGTTCTATTTGGTCCAAATGGGTTCCAGTAAGGCTCTTCGTAGTTAAACCCAGTTTTCCAAAATAGAAACCAACTCGAATGACAAACTTAATGAATCTACATTGTACTTGTGAATTTGTTTTGACATAATTCATAGTTTTATAAATATTCTGTGGTTTCTTTAAATGGTCGACCAGTCACTGACCTTTTGCCATTAGTTACAATAGGACTGCAACCTCACTGTAGCTTGCGGATATTTCACTGTAAACTGAAAAGATGTCCGATTAATTTCGATTTTCAATTTCTTTCGGTGATTCCATTCCAACCAAGAAGCTTCATCGGGATTATAAAAATCGAATTGCATATTGGTCGCATTGTAGTCTCAAGATGACATATGTAATCAAAGTTATTTAAAGTAAAGTAGTGCATATAAATTAGCATGCTATTACAGGTTTGGTGTTCATATGTAAAACATTTGAAATGAACCGCATTGAAAACGAGTCATGCTCTTTTTTATGTTGGTAAAATGATAAATATGAAGAAAAAGTATTGCTTGGTGTTATTATTATTTTTTTTCTTCACAGCTATGTGTGTCAGAATTAGATGACTAAGATAGAGCTATTCAAAAGTTTGAAATGACGTACGATGTTAAGCTATTTGAGGCTTTACAGCGACTTTAAATTTAATTGAAACAAAGAATCAGATTTTCATAAAATAGTCTGACGTAACTGTGCCGTATCTAAGTATAGCAAGTAGACAAACCGTCGGATTTTTATAGCGCAACATGACACGAAACAACGTCACTCATCTTTGATGGCGGTCAGGACAACACGTAGTCAATGCGAGCAATTAATTAGAAATAAATAAATCACAAACACTCGAAAAAAAAAACCTGTTGATGCAAAGCAACGCTCCCAAGCATTTTCTTTTTTAAGTTTTTCTATGGGAACTCGTTGAGTAGACATAATCACACGAAAGGTCGACATTACACCGATGTGCCAAACGTGCATATGCTCCGGTCTCATTAAATTTTCTTGCAACTGCGCATGAGAAGACGCGAAAAATACTTGTCGCTGTTCAGTATGTATAACTAATTAATTCAAAGGGAAGACGCAGTGGTTAAAATTAAACAGGCCGAAAACTATCGTGATTTTAAAGTTCCCATTTTAATCGGTCAAAATTGCACGGTATGGTGCTTGTCTATCTAGCCAATCAGCGGAAGGAAATGGGGTAAAATTAGGAGCTTGAATTACCAGTAATGGAATATGACAGTGCTGTAAGTCAGTGACGATTTCCTCAAGATAAATCAAACAAAATCATATATTAATCTATTATATAGGCCCAACAGCCAAAGCAATGAGCCGAAATTTGAAACTCGTGGAAAATTGATAGTAAGGTTTCATTAAGTATGATAAATCTTTATAATGCAGCAGCTTCCGGCCCTCTATCAGGGCGCTGCCCCCCTCCCACTCCTCCGACCCCTTGTCGTTGGCCGTACCAATCCTAAAATCGTTGCTACGCCCCTGTTATCCTTTATAGTTTTTGGTTGTTGCCTTCTGAGTGCGTATAAATTTCAAAGTCCTAGATACGCCTATGCTATAGCTTGATTAAATTCTACATTTTTTTGTTTTGATGATCTCACGAAACGTGCATAGATCTACATAGCCTAACTTCAATTTATAAAATCTTGGTCTCGAACCCGAAAACGCCAATTTAGATCTAATCCAGTTTTATTTCTTTGCTGTTTTCTGAGATACTGAATATTAATCATGAAAGATATGAATTTACTTAAGTGTAGCTGCAAAATGAGGTTCATCTTCTCATTTTCCTGCAATAGCGTCTTGATTGTATCGTCTGCATTCCCGCTCAAATAAACCAGACTGGTAAATGGTTTGTCGTGATTTATGTCTGCGAAATCGTAAACCCGACAATTGTTATCGCTGTTGCTAGGACAGGTAAACTTCCGGGTTCGAAAACGAAAGCAGACAGGTGCGATCAAGTCCAATTAAGCTCACGTTTCCTTCTGCGACACAAGCATGGAGCTAAGAGAAAGGAATAAAGATACGTTTCAGGAGAAAGTGAAGGAGAAATGGGCGACACGTGACTTCACGCCGCCGAAAGACCATCTTGACAAGTTTTTGATGTCATTTTTCTTCATTCACGTGCTCATGTTGTTAATTGAATGCCTTGTGTGGTTAGTGCCAGGCGTGTACCCGGACTCGAAAATCAAAATGTCATTTGTGTTTATTTTCATGATATGTGAGACTCTGGTTAACTGGCACAGATCGTACTTTGATGTGGCAAATTATGTGAGACCGGAAACAAAGGACTTGCATTACCCTGAAGCAGAAGAACTGCGTCTAGGCTGGAAAGAATGCTTCAAATGCCAGGTGAGCAGATTAATTTTGCAATTATAACAAGAGCGTGGCATCACAGGGGCATTGGATTTATTTGAAATTTTTGCAAAAATATGGTTAAAATCAAGCAATCATCTATTCATTTGCTCAACTGGTGTGCCAAATGTCATAACTACAGCTCTTTTCAATTTGAAGTAAAGACATATTGCTTTTCAATTGATGAAAACCATGAATAAAAAATAATTTCAGATGGACTCTCTAAAAAAACTAGATATGCATATAGCTTTAGGCGCCATAACTCCACATCTACCTCAACACTTAGCAAAGGAGCTAAATGGGAATAATAGGTCGACAACAATTGCTGAACTGTTTGTTGAAAAATGGCCAAAATAAAAGGAGATTCAAAGTAATACCAAATGCACTTTATTTGGCTGTAGTTACAATTTTTTGGTTATTAGACATGACATTTTTATATGAAACCGTTCACCACTGTACATTCTTACAAATGGATCCAAATCTTTTTACCTTTTAAAGCTGCTTAAGTATCCTGTTTGATTCTTCAGAGATAAGAGTAACAGATGGTATGTGATATAAAAATTTAACCTGTGTGTGACATTTCCAACAATCTAAAATGTGTGTAAGGTGAAAACATTTAACAGGCTAGGGAGCTGCATAGTGCCATCAGAAGATTGTTCAATTATCTTCAGATACTTTTAGACCTTATTTATCTACAAAACACAAAGTTAAGACTCTGGTCAGACTGTGCAGATGCACAGACTGACCAGTCTTTGCTTTGTGCACATTTGAAATTGTTGGAAACATCACACACAAGCTCATTTATATTTTTTCTTCAGGTTATGGCACCACCTCGATCTCACCACTGTAATCTGTGTGGAAAGTGCATGCTGAAACGAGACCACCATTGTTTCTTTACTGGATCCTGTGTTGGATTTTATAACCAAAAGTTTTACGTTATCTTCCTTTTATGGTCAACAATCGGCTCAATTTTCACGACATACCTCCAGTTTTCATTTCTTCATAGTCAACTTCCCATCAACTCATCGGACGTCATTGCCTACATAATACCAGCAACGCTTCATCGATGGATCATGGGATATATATCATTTGGACAAATGATTCTCATTCTGCATTTATACATTAATATATCAATGATCTGTGTTTCCCTTTTTGTATTTCTATGGCAGTGTTTAATAATATCATGTGGGTACACATCTTATGAAAGTTGGAAACGTATCACAGTTTTTAGAGGCTATACCGTAAATGAAAACATTAAATCTGTGTTTGGATCAGCTCTGTATATTCCAATTCTGATCTTTGTGCCATATCGTTTTCAACAAAGTGGGGATGGAATACAGTGGAAGTTAAGAAGAAAGCGGGTCAAAGGACAATAAACATATCAATAGTGCAACATCTCAATAACTACCTGAAAGTATAACTTCTTTCAGTATGATTTTACAAAACCTGTTCTTTCAAAATCAACAGAGTCAATATTAAATTGGTCAATCATTTCAAAGCTTGTTGCCAGTTTTAAAGGGGACTCTTCAAAATTGAAAGAAAGTAAACATGATTAATTTGCCTAATTTGATAGAAAGCATTTTTAGAAATAGATAACATAGCAAATTAGAATGGGCTGTCGGCAAGTAATTTCTCCTTTTCTTACAAAGTGTAACATACTATATACATTTCATTATGTCATGAAATTTGAGACTGTTTGCAAAAGGATCAATGACTTATGTTGTTAAAAAGTAAGCTCATTTTTTTCTGTATATTTCAAACACAATTGTATGTTTTAGGGACCCTCAGAGAGGAAAATAAAGCTGGGAAACCGTGTAGTCAAAGAAGAAAGTGCATGAAACAAGCAATTTCGTTTATTTCCCACAGTGAACTTCTATACTTAGAGACACAGACATTCGGTTTACATTCACTTTATGTTGTAGTATATTTGTTCATTTAAACAGCAAATCACGGGGTCAGTGCAACACTATTGTTAGTGCCAATAAAAATATAGGCACTTACAATAGTGCTGCACTGACCCTCAAAATTAACTTGTCGTAAACCCTTTCTCACACAATCCCTCTTTGAAAGAAAAAATAATTTGAAAAACATTGGGCGAAAATAAAGAAGCCATTTCATTCTCATGCATTTTTTCTTCTGAAGTAAGAGTTACAAGTAATTTGGACCAGTTTAATTTTGTTTGTCTAGTAATATAGTGGGTTTCAACAACATAAGATTCACTAATAAACAATAGTAATTATTGTAAATTAAAATGTCCCCTCTTTTAAAGATTTTGCTTACGTTAAAGGAACTTTTTATATGGATCGCTTAATAAAATCAGCCGCTTAATGGTCATGGTGCTCAGGCAATATCGAATGTACATGTTTTCATACTGTATTATTACTAACTCAACAAAACCTTTTGTAATAGAATTTAGCTTAGAGACTAAGTTTGTGATTTGCAATAGTTGCATAATATTTACTGTATAGTTAAAGGTCATTTCAAAGGCTCAGTGCAAAACAGTTGAAACTGCCTATAGATATAAAGCAGTTACAACTGTTTCGCACTGAGTCATCAAATTTTGTTAAAATTATAGAAATTGTCATTGCACTGTTATACATTTAACCCTTGTCATACTGAATATAAACCATGGCAAATTTGCTCTAAAATCATAGGGCTGGAAGACCTGAATGTTCTAATTTTGAGTCAGTTTTGATTTTGGAAAATTTTTTCGATGGCTCAGTGCGAAACAGTTGTAACTGCCTATATGTTTATCAGCAGTTACTAAAGTTTTTCGCTCTAAACCATCAATTTCTAGACTTTCCTGGTTCAGATATGAAAATCAGGTGGTATAACCTTAGATCAGTGTGTACAAATGTGCAGGCTGATCTTTATCCATACCTCCTGCTAGGTTCAGCACAATAAAAGTTAACTCTTGTTGTGTTGTTAATTGCATATTCCTACTGCACACATAGCTTTAACAAATGACAATATATTTATTTTCTCCATATAGGAAGGGCTTGAATGATATATTTGAGAAAGTTTTTGAATTATTTATTGCTTCAGTAGACTGCTATGTTCTATAGTGCTGAATATTTTATGAGAGAACTACTGTCTGAAAATGTTTCTTTTGAAATCAACCTTGATTTGTATGGGCAGGGCTATTGTTTGACCCTTTATCAGGGTTTTGACGCTCAAATATTTGAAAATATACTTTTGTACTATTTTTGACCCTCAATAATTTCTAGTATGTGGGTAATATGCCCACTTGAATTTTCATGGATGCAATGTATATAAGATAAATTTTTATTGTTAAAAAGAACCTGTTTAATTGGGACAACATACTCAATATGGTATCAATAGACAATGTTAACTAAGGTTTCCTAAAGAAATCATAAGGAAACCCTGGTTAACCCTGTAATTTAAGTCTGTGACCTCCGAAATGTTGCAGAACTATTACAGGTCTACTACCTTAAATTTTTTTTTTAATGATGGAATTACCTTAAAAGTAAAAATCAATTATTTATTTCTATTTATACAATTGTATTTTTCTTAAACTATCAAAACCTATTCAATTTTATTTTACTTTGTTTATTTTACCCTAATATTGTACATTTTATTTTTTCACAAAAACAAATCTGAACCAATTGTGATCTTTGCCTCAAGTTGTAGATAAACAGCAAGTGTTACATGTATAGCCATGTGTTCAGGATGCAAAAATAATTGTGAGTGTTTAAAAATTGTCCCCTGCATTGCAAGTGTAATCATGTGCAAAGCGGGGTACCATGAGTGAAACATTTCTCTCTTTTTTTTTCAGCTTGAACGCAGGGCTGATATTGTGCAGTTAATAGTTTAGAAACGTACATCAGCACAGGCTTGTATTTCGGCATCACTAAAGTAAAAACTTGTATGTCACTGACTCAGTGTAAAACAGTTGTAATTGTTTTTAAACTTAAAGGCAGTTACAACTGTTTTTCACTCGGCCATGGATGGCTCAGGGAAAAACATTTGCAACTGTCTATAAACTTACAGGCATTTACATTTCATGCTGAGCCATCAATATACTTTTTACTTTATCAAGCTATGCTTTTATCTATATCTTTAATTTTATTTCATAAATCTGTATTTTGTATAAGTCTATTAATTGTTGTTTTACCATTGTGTCAATTGCTAATAAATTGCTCATTAAACTTAATATTGTTTGTTTTTCCTGACCAAACACTTGTGCTCTAATCGCTTAAAGTAAATTAGGAATCAACTTACTTAGTAAAGTAATGGCATATATTTAGCTCATCTGAGCAATTGTGATCACTAATTGCCTGTCAACAACTTCTTTTGTACATCTTCTCCTAAACAACTGGGCAAATCAAGCTAAAACATGGGTAGTAAACATATACTTCAAGCAAATGCCCTAAAGTAATACCAAAAAATATTTAGCTCAGCTGTTTTTCAGAGAAAGTCTGACATATTGCTATAGCCTTGGTGTCATAGCCGTGCGAAAACTTTGACATTTTGTGACATCTCTGGTTCAACTGAAAGCATTCACTTAAAAATTTTGCATACATTTTCACCATCAAAAGAGCAACCTATACTATCAAGGGGGGTGACTTAAGATGCATTTTGTGCAAATTGTGCCCGTTCTTCGACTAAGATGTTTTTCACCATCCATTACTCAACAGCCCAGTGTAAGCACCTTTAGGTGGTGCACTTGTAAAGTTTTTGTACAACGACAAGGAAAATGCTGATGACATCAGGGCTATAGAGATACGTCAGTCAACTGGAACATATGTCAGTTTGTTAAAACAAGTTTTATATTCAGCAGGATAAGGGTTAATAAGAAATTGGTAGTTTGGTGGCGTATGCTATAACCCAAATCACTGTGGGCAAGTGATTTTTGAAAGTGGCTTGCCCACCGGGCAAGTGAATTTTCCAGCAATTACACATTATTCTTTCTATTGCGCAGAGAGTTTGTTCTATGGACAAGTAATATTCGAAAGTGACTAGCCAACGGGCAAGTTGAAGTAGATTTCTAAGGGAAATCCTGAGACTTTTTTCTGGCTGATTCTGCATTCCATAGCACTATTTTTTTTTCATTTGATCTGAATTTTACAATATATGATAACTAGAGGCGCTTGAGCGCCTGATTCGCTCCACAGGCCTGAATATCCAAATAATGACTATTAGAGGATGATAAAGCTGTTTAACTGAGAATTGAAGTGAATGAATGAGTGAATGTTTATTTCAAGTAAATAAGGGTCATATGCTAAAATATTTCTGCATAAAAAACTCATGATCAGTGAATAACAAAATTGACCTCTACCTGTTACACACATATTTTTCATTTAATCACAATAATTTTGCAGACTGATACAACTTCACAGAAATAAAATTTCCATGATATCTAATCCATCTGTTTAACCTTTCAGGATAGTTTGTTTTACCCTATATATGAAGAAATGACCTCTGCCAATAAAAGACATATTTTTGATCTGATCACAATATTTTTTAATAGACTGATAAAGGATCACTAAAGAATCATTCTAGTAAAATTTGGTTGATATCTATCCATTAGGTTCTGAGAAAATGATTTTCAAAGTTTACACTATATAACATATAGGGAAATGACCTCCGCACATAAAATATATATTTTTTATCCGATCACAATAATTTTTGCTATACGGATAAAGGGTCACTTAAGTATCATTTATGTAAAATGTGGTTGATATCTATCAATTAGGTTCTTAGAAAATGATTTTCAAAGTTTTCACTATATAACATATAGAGAAATGACCTCCGCCCATAAAATACACATTTTTCAACCGATCACAATAATTTTTGCTATACTGATAAAGGGTCACTCAAGTATCATTCATGTAAAATTTGGTTGATATCTATTGATTAGATTCTGAGAAAATAATTTTCAAAGTTTTCACTATATAACATATAGAGAAATGACCTCCGCCCATAAAATACATATTTTTCATCTGATCACAATGATTTTTTGTAGGCTGATAGAGGGCCCCTCAAGGATAATTCATGTGAAGTTTGGTAAATATCCATCAATTAGTTTCTGAGAAAAGCCACCTATTACCATATATTATTACCATATATGGAAATTAGCCACGCCCACTACAGCCATGATTTTCAACCGATTAGAAATCTTTGAAGGAATCTGATAGAGGGTCACCTAAGGAACATTCCTGTAAAATTTGATTGGAATCCATCCAGTACTTTATGAGGAGAAGATTTTTAAAGTAAAAGTTTACGGACGAACGGACGGACGCACGCACGGACGCCGGACACCTCGCCATGACAATAGCCCGCTGGCCTTTCGGCCAGTGGAGCTAAAAATTGTTAGTCCCTAGTAATGCTTCTTTGAATTTGGTTGAATTATGCTGACAGTCTGACACAATCATGACAATTGAAAGCATATCCATGACTCAATGTGAAACAGTTGTAACTGCCTATAAATATATAGGCAGGTACAACTTTTTCACTCTGAACCATAAATATAAAAGAAGCCCTGCTGGACTTCATTCAGTGAAGCTTAGAAGAAAGCTGACATTCATAGAAGTACTGATAAACCAACAGACCACAACTTAATTGTTTTTGTTCAGATTTGAAATGAACTATGGTAAAATGTACGAAGGAACAACTTCATAATGCTAAAGATTGCTTTAAGCTAGCATTCATAAGACAAGCTGTAGTAAATTTCTTTGCTGTTTTGGGACACACTATCTCCAACCTTAAGCACCACTTTTACATGACTCACTACTTGTTGTGTAGAGCCAGATAAGTCTGGTATGTAAAAACAATGTTCGTCCGGCAAGGTGAATACCGCAACGATGTTTGGGTTATTTCACTGCAGCTACAACCTCAAAAGATATTCTCAGCCTCTTGACTGCGTAAAAAAAGTGTACGGCAAATGTTTGTCCAGCAAGGTGAATACCGCAACAATGTTTGGGTTATTTCACTGTAACTACAACCTCAAATATTTCTCAGCCTCTTGACACCGTAAAAAAAGCTTAGGGCAAATTTCAAGAGGTTGGGCCTGCGACACTTTCGACATAATGGTCTTAAACAACGTCACCATTTCAAATCTTTGATCAGGAAACGGTTAGTCTCATTTTGTTTCGTGAAATTAAGCCTGAGCTCTACCCTCTTTGACTTACTTATAATATATAAGATATTTTTGTCTTAATTAAAACATGTTTTCAATGTCAAAGAACTTTCTTTGAAGAGTATCATAATCTCTACTATTTTCCTCTTTCTTTTTCAAATCATAGAGGATATTGAATGAGTGGTCATTGAATACCGAATTTATTGAACGAGTCATCTACAAACACTAGAAAGCCATGAATGGCTTGTGTCGCTCCACATGCTTGAAATTCTTGTAAAAGCAAATAAATGTTTTGACTAGATTTTTAGATATTTGGGGTTCTACTGATGTTGAAATGATTTTCAAAGTTTCAACTATATAACAGATAGAGAAATGACCTCTGCTATCAAAAGACATTTTTTTCATCAAATCAAAAATAACTTTTGGCTGCATGATAATGGGTCACCCAAAGATCATACCAAAATTGTTTGATTGATATCCATCAGTTACATTCTGAGAAAATGTTTTTCATAGTTTCCATTATTTAACAAATTAAGAATTGACCACCACCCATAAAATGTATATTTTTCATCCAATCAAAATAATTCTTTGTACACTGATAAAGGGTCACTCATAGATCATTCCAGTGAAATTTGGTTGATATCCAAAAATCAGATTCTGAGAAAATGATTTTCAAATTTTCCACTATATAACATTCAGAAAAATGACCTCCGCCCATAAAATGCATTTTCATCCAATCACAATAATTATTGGTACACTGATAAAGGGTCACTCAAGGATCACTCCAGTGAAATTTGGTTGATATCCATCAATTACATTCTGAGAAAATGATTTTCAAAGTTTCCACTATATAACATATAGAGAAATGACCTCCGCCCTTAAAATGCTTATTTTTCATCCGATCACAATGATTTTTTGTAGACTTATAAAGGGTCACCCAAGGATCAATCATGTAAAATTTAATCGGTATCCATTGATTAGAATCTGAGAAAACTCACTTTTTACCATATTTGGAAATTAGCCACGCCCATTAAATCCATGTTTTTCATTGGATCAAAACTTCTTGAACAACTTTGAAAGAGGATCACCAAAGGATCATTCCTGTGAAGTTTGGTTGAAATTCATCCAGTAGTTTCTGAGGAGAACATTTTTAAAGAAAAAGTTTAAGACCGGACGCACGTACGGACGCACGACGGACACAACGCCATGACAATAGCCCCATTGGCTTTCAGCCAGTGGAGCTAATAAAACGTTTATACATTCCTAGCCCATTTGCATATTTATTCCACATCTAAAATATTCAACAGTTTTATTCAACTCCTGTGACGTTGGTCATATTGTAATATAGGATTCAAATAACTTGAAACAAAATTTTTTAAAACATTGAATTTAATATGAAAAAATATAAATTAATACAACAAGAATTTCATTTCATTCGTCTGCAAAACCATTAAATAACCTGCAGTTTATGACAACATACCATATCATGGTATAATTTGAAAGACAGAACAAGAGCACAGCATGTGGATGCCAACATTTGGCTACAGGTAGGGAAAAATTAATGGAACAATGGGAGACTTTGGTGGGTTATCTCCCTTGTTTGCCCTGTGGATTAACCCTTTGCTGTTAAATCCCTGCTTTTTACGTGTCTGTGATTTTATGATTGAGAAAACACGGTGAAAACAGAAAAAATTGCTTCTGACAAGCAATTTCTTCTTTTCCATACTCTTTTCTACCCTACTGAATGGTTATTTTTCAAATTAAATCCACTTTAAATTTTTGTCTGCAAAACCTTTGAATTTGGACAGGTCCTAAATTTTGTAAAACAGGAAAGTGTTAAATCAGAGGTGTTCCAAAATCGTTAGCGGTCCTTGTAGAAATTTTCCTTGGATTTTATCCATAGTTTCTTTGGGGAAGTTGCGAATTTTATTTTTGTAAATACAAAATACTTGTTTATGCAATTCGTATTAATGATACAGTATTCAATAGCAAAGAAGAAAATAAAAATTTATTTTACGTCGAATGTATCTTAAAATTGCGCAATATTTGATTTAGAGATTATCTTTAAATCTTACAGCGCAAAGAAAATAGGGATAAAACCCAAGGTAACCACTGATTTGGACCCTTCCTCCTTTGGGAGTATTTCAAGGGAGATAACCAACCGATATCCCTCATTCTTACTGAGATAGTCCTACAGTTACCCCCTTTGATGTCATTAAGGTAGAGGACCCGTAATGGTTCTGCAACATTTCGGAAGTAATGAACATTAACAGTGTTAACTGAGGTTTCCTAATGATTTTCATTAGAAAACCTCTGTCAACATTGTAAAAGTTAATGAGAGCCAAAATGTTGCTAACTATTACGGTTCCACTACCCTAATTGCTCTTGTGATTGTGGATATTCATGATAAATTTCAAGTCAAAATCTTCAGTAGAAACAAAGTTAAGGTTAAAGTATGTCAGGCCAACAACAAAGCTAATGGCTTCCCAAACAGCACCAAGGTAGAGACAATATCTCCACCTTTGGTATCAAAACAGTGAAGCAAATAAAAAGGTGTCAATTTGAAAGATTTTACTCTCACCTAATAAATTAATACAGTGGAATGTTGCACCCTGATGATAGCAATACACTGCTTAATTTCAACAGGCTTTAAGCTCAAGCAATACACTTAGGAAGAAAGCTCCTTCACATAACAGCTTTTGGTTTACTGAGCAACAAATGCAAAGTTTTAACAAAATGTATTTCCTATTAACAGTATCCCACTTTAAAATCTAGTATGAAATGATGTATTTTGGGAAAAAAAGAATGAGTGCAAGTGAACGAAATTGGCTATAATGTCCAAGTTGCAACATAATCCTACTGCACACAAAGCTTAGACAGTATAGATTAAAATCAGCCTGCACAAATGTGCAGACTGATCTTCATCTAAACTGCCTTCTTTCTCCTTAATAATTGTGGAGAAACCTTCAGCCTGACTGGATTATCTCTCCAAAAACGGATATTTTCTTTTACACAAAATTCAGCGAGAAAATTAATAGATAGGTGTATAGCAAAGTAGAACTCTAAACCAACAGAGCTTGTGCTAGCTTTTCAAATTCAGGAGCCATTGACCCATTAACTGTAATTTCTAGGGGTCAATACTGTTGTTGAAGGGGTCAAAACAGTAAAATGAGAACAAAATTGGTAAATATTTTTCGGTTTTGCTGATGAATCTTCAAATATCTCCTACATATCTTTATAAGAGATTCATATGAATATGAATCGCATATAAAGACATACAGGAGACAATGAATTCTAATAAATTTACAATTTGCAGCAGTTTTGAGATGCAATTCTGAAAGTTTATAGGGTCAAATTGACCCCTCCTGACAGGAAACTTTGGGGTCAAAAACAGATATTTTTAAATTTTTGAGGGTCAAAATCCTGGTTTAAGGGTCAAACACAAACCCTGATCAAATATAAATAGATTGTTTAGGCATTCTGTATAAATGATTTTTGTTGTATATCTGTACTGTCACTGGATCTTTGTTACCCCTCCTGATAGAAAATTTTGGGGTCAAAAACTGATATTTCCAAGTTTTTGAAGGTCAAAACCCTGGATTCAGGGTCAAACACAAACCCTGATCAAATGTAAATAGATTGTTTAGGCATTCTGTATAAATGATTTCTGTTGAATATCTTTGCTGTCACTGGGTCTTGGTAACCATTAACACAGCTGATGGAACTAAACCTGTACAAAAAAAGCATGAAGAGAATAGTTTTGTAGAAATTCATTGCAGTATGAAATTAATTAAATTATTAGATCTTAAATTTGATATCTCTATGAATTCAAATATTCTATTCATGAAATAATTTCATTATCGGGTTGATGTGTCCACAAATAGTGTTTGATGGAGGAGGAGTTATATGCAAAAAGAAAATTCTGAGGGTGGAGCCTGAAGATTTTGCTTTGCATATAACTCATCCGCCATTAGACTATATTCATGGCCACATCAACAGAAAATTAAAATCATATCCATTATAACACAATGGAAATTCAGAAATTATTTCCTTTACCCTCTTCTGGGTGAAAATAGTATAAAAAAAATTCTTGATGTAAAATGAATGAAAATGTAATGATATTGAGGTTGGTAGAATCTTACAGAAAGCAAAGCGCGTCATTTAGCACATGGGTTATATAACGTCAAAAGAATCAACATTCGTCCTAAAGATGCATTGTGTAAAAAATGGGAGGAGCTATCTGTGTACATAGATAAACACATATGAATTTCATTGCAAATGAAGTTCTATGTAATCCTTCTTATTTCATATATGCCTTTTAATCCATCGTGTTTTAATGATTCTTATAGTCATAATGATCTTATAGTCATATGAAATCCACATAATACTCTACTTACAGTGGGACACATAAATTGAAGTAAAGTGTCAGCAAGGAGACCAATCGGCTTTGTATTCAAAAAGGTTTCATTTTGACATGCCTAATTCCAGGGGTGTGGAAATACGACTTTTCTCCACTTGTCCATTAAAAGTTGATTTCATACTTGTCTGAGGTCAAAATGAATTAGACCGCAAAAAAAAATGAATTGATAAATAATGAGAAACATTGTTTTTAATGAAGAAAATGCTGTTATCATGATTTGATTTTATAATGGCAGAAAATAAATTCCTTAATTTTTTATGTTCAGTACAATTTCAAGTTTCACCTACCTAATTCTGTTAAAGGCTTATCATAATCATCTGGCGTAAAAACTTTTCGAGGGAATGATGTCATGAGAGAGAATGGACCAGGGGGATCAGATCTGTTCATTTCT
Organism: Fragum whitleyi; assembly: GCA_948146395.1. Taxonomy (NCBI): domain Eukaryota; kingdom Metazoa; phylum Mollusca; class Bivalvia; order Cardiida; family Cardiidae; genus Fragum; species Fragum whitleyi. The sequence continues at coordinate 30,582,168 of OX411544.1, forward strand.
ATATATAACCGTACAGCCGCTAAAGGCTCCTTGGCTGAAAATGTCTGTGTAAGAGCTTGACCATTGGTCAGGCGAATCTGAAAATACAGTTATAGACAGATGAGTTTGTGAAACATTAATGCACCCAAAACAGCAAAACTTTCAGAAGTTTGACCTTGATAGATGACCTAACAATGGATTCCTGGTATTTCTCACACCAGCACTACCATTACATCCTTTCCTAGCTTCCAGCTGCTATGCAACAAAGGTCTACCATTATATACCTATTGGAGAGAGACAAATAGTGGGAAGGATGAATGCTGCCCTTGGAGCTTGAACCTGGGACCTCTAGATTGATATTTTATTTAAAAATGACTTGTTTTTTGTGATAAAACAAGGATATTTATAGATTCAAGTCATTCTACGCAACATGTAACACTGTTTGAGAAAAGACGACAGAAAATACATAATGTCACTTTTTACAATAAAAATATCATTTTACGATCTGTTCTTAGCTCATTTGCATAGTTGCACCACAAGTGGAACAATACCTGCATAAAATCACAATTTCAACGGAATTATTTCATTACAAAGACATATGTCATATTATGATAAGAATTTAGCCCACCTGTAATCTACAGTCTGTATATTCTTTTTTCTCTGCTGGTTGAGCTGGCTGAGATGGACTAGCACTAGCTGGGGAACTGACAGGTTTGGAAGATGATTCTGGAGTTGTACTGGCTTTAGCAAACTGTAATACAAATACACTCGTGTATATTACATGCCAACAAAATAATGAAAATCAATGGTTTTATTTTTTTTCCTCTTTTTTTTTTTTTGTACTAAATACAACATTGAGCTAAGTTTGTTGTCCATAATAATGTTACTATATACAAAAATCAAATACCATTAAGTAACCAAATAACTAGTTTTTTTTCAGTCTTATATTTCTGTCACTGTGATTAACCACAAATGTTCAAGGGCAAGAAGATTTAAAGTTTACCCAGCTGTTATAATAGAAGCAGTGTATTAAAATCCACTACAGAGCTGGATCTAGGTTTTCACTTAAGTAAGCCAACTCCCACATCATATTTCAAAATTTGGGCCAACATGTTTGAGGATTGAGCCCCAAGTGGACTTTTTATCACAAAATTCAAAGTTCTGACTACCCTGAAAAGAAAGGCACACTAAATATAGAGAGGTAAGAAGTCTGAGTTTTAATTGACGCATTTTAAAAAGAGACATACCCTTTGCCAGACATAGACCATAGAATATGCTAGTTTTAGTACCTGTTTCTTGTTAATTCATCATTAAACAATCATCATTCTTATTATCTGACTGTTATTATCTGAAGTACGCTATCTCAAGTGAAGCTTATATTCTATCGAGGGAGCTGGCTAGGGATTCTATTTATAGTATTGGTTATTCCAGGAAGGATATAAATAGCTTTACAAAATGCAATAGGAATGAGGGGTTTTCTCAACAGTCTCTCAATGGATTGACAATAAACACACTGCTGATTTAATTAAGCGACAACCTTTTAAAATGAACGGTTATCGCACAGCCTTCTGTTTTTTTGCAGCATGTACTACAGTGGTCTCGCGTTACCTCGAGAGGGCGAAATCTCGAATTCATGCGAAAGCTCGAGCTCGCCATCCGGTCCCGACGCGTCTTACTCTATTTTCTTGTTGGTTATTACTGCACTTACTCGAACGGGCGAAAGCTCGATCGCTCGAGCAGCAATCTCAGTCCCGTGGTCAAATTTTACTGCATTCACTCGAGCAAAGGAATTCGCACCTTTCTGACATCTATTGTTTTGCATCGAAATTAGCTTACAGCGCGTATTTGTTATTTCGGCCCATCGTCAAGAATACCTTTAGACCTTTTTCGCGGGGTTTCGACAAGTCAGACAACTTGTTTTCACACCTCTTTGAATGCCACACTTATTCAATTTTAGGGTGTAAATGACCGGAATTTAATGATTAAAAAAATAATTTTGAGACTTTGAAACAACAATAACACAAACTTGCATTGTTGTCGAATCAATGCTCATCATCAATTTGAAAGTCTTTCGAAAGTCATCCTCGTGATTAATTCAGCAAATTATTCACCTTTATAACGAAAGATATTGAAGATTGCCCACCGAAACATCATGACTACACTATTTTCAATTTTTTCGGTCATCCATCGCTAGTGTTCGGCACCAAAACGTGGTTAAAGAAAAATGCATTGTTTTTAAATTGTCTTGAAGGAAGTTAGCTCCAAAGAAAACATTGTGAAAAAGAAGGAATTGGTCGCAACCTCACCTATCTTTGACTGATGAAACGTCTAAAATTTTGTCATTAAGAAACGATAGCTAAGAAAATATTGTAAGGAAGAAAGAAAATGCATGATATAATGCCTCTCATTAAAATTGCTTAAGGTACAGAGAACAGACACCACTAACAATGACGCCGACGCCTTAATCGACTTTTTTTATTTTTTTTATTTTTTTTTTCTGTTTTCAACGCTAACTTTTTTTACCAAATTCACAAATCGTTTTATATAAAAAAATCACTGGTACTTCATAAAACTTTTCCTCTATGAGTATTTTGCATAGGTACTGCATATTTTGAAGGCAAAATATGCAAAGGGAAGTTTTAACGCAGAGAAACGTCTTCATAGAGGACAATTTTGCATACTGGCATTAACTCGAATCATGCGATGACTCGAGTAAATTTGTCGGTCCCGTGTCTGTTCGAGATATCGCGAGACCACTGTATTTTAAAGTGTTAATCCCTCAATCCCACGCCCTGCCCTGTCACTATATCCCGATGTGGGACATGAAATTATTGTGAGCTTTTACATAAGCTTTCTCTGCTAACTAAAATACTTCCAATTTATAATGTCAGATTTCAATCTTGTATTTCTAATTTTACCCATTAAATTTGCTTTGACAGCCATAATTATTTACAAGCGGACAAGTTTAATCCTGTCAAATTTACAGAACTTGCACAAAATTGCCTGAGTACAACTGCAGACTAATTCTTTACCTTTGCAGCTCTATCCCTTTTGTCTTTCTCTATTTGCTCTTTAACTTTTTGTCTGAAATTACAAAACATCACAAGATTACATGATCTGTGCGTGAGATTTCCAACAATTTCAAATATGCACAACGCAAAGACTCTAACCAGACTGTGCATCCGCACAGTCTGACAAGAGTCTTCACTATGCATTTAGTAGACAGATAAGGTCTCAAAGTATATATGTAGACAGTCAGGCAACTTTATATTTACAGTATGTTGCTGTCAACGCTACTCAAGGTTTGCACTTAACAAATATTGAAATTGTTGGAAATGTCACGTACAGGCTCTCATGTATTCCATACTCACTCGAATTCACACTCATTTATTTTGTGTCATTTCACATGTTCATATAGCAACACAATTATGTTTTCCGTATATTTTGCCCAGCTTAAGATGGTGTCCAGAGATGTAAAATGCTGGTTAAAATCTATTGGTAATGTCACCAGTTTAACATGAAATTGATAACAATCTGATTGATATGTTGGTATCTTAAAACATCTTTGTTATGGGGTCGAAGTTGGAGAGCTTTATAATGAAAAGGCTTTGCCTCACATTGATAAATTTCTTGCAGTGGAGACAACATAATGTTTATATTTTAAGACAGTAACATGTTATTCTTTTTATAATGCAATCATTTTTCTGTGCTTATATGTTATGAAACTTTTGAATTCAAAGAAATTAGGGTGGAAGTAGTCCAAGTTTATTAATCAGGATCATGAGTGTGCAAATTGACTGCCTGATATTATTTTATGTTACATACAGGTGATATCAGGTCAAAAAAGAGTTCATCGCATGATAAATCTTGAAAATCTACCATAAAGCATTACAAGGAAAAAATTTAGCCGAGGCCAAGTTGCTCATGGCCCCTAAATTTTGGGCTGGGCTTCAAGATTTTTGGAGAAAATGCCTATCATCTTAATGTTAGAAATTTAGTTTTGGCATGCTAAGCCCTTTAGAGGTAATAAGTCTTTTTCTTAACATTAGGGAAAATTTTCTTACATAGCTCATGTAGTCATCCTAAACAATCAGAGATATCTTTGTCTTACACATGTGTAAGGTCACTTTCTAAATGACGGCACGAAGACGTCATCAATCTCAAATCCTTGCGATACTTCTGTCAAAATGTTTTTAATGTGAGAAAAAGATCCTGTTAATAAAGTTTATTTGAGACATGCTGACCCTAGCCTTGTCTAGAATAGTAAAGCTATTTGGATTGTCAAGGCTCACTTAATTACATTTCAGTCCTAGATTCATTTAGATTCATGAGGCCCATTTTACTAAACTTTTTACGAAAAAATTAATCATACCTGGTGTTTTCTTTCATGATTATATTCTGCCTTGCAATTAAGCAAGATGACGATTCCAATGGGATGATGCATGGCAGAATTCTATATTTAGTAACTACTGCAGATGCAACTTTAATTTTTGACTTGCGCAAAAAAATGATCGAAAAACATTAAGTAAAACAGGCCCCTGATCCGTATGTCTCAAATACAATATCATGATAGATCCTATAGATATACCTTGCCATCTTTTCTTCCATCTTATCTCGTCTTCTTTGTTCAGCTATTTTCTTCATCTCCATTTCTGCTAGTCTGAAGATAAACATACCGTATTTCTCCTACTAAACACTACCGGCAGCTATACATAACATGGTCATTAAAATTGGTATCTTTTTGGCTCTTTACCTTTAATTTGAGGTGAATTTCCTCTAAACAATCATTCAAATAATTGTTTAGAGAAAATTCATCTCAAATTAGAGAAGAAGTCTCAAAAGGTTCCTAAAATTTAGGCATTTGAAGTGGGGGTTTTAAGTAAAATATGTAGGGGTGCTACTATTATGGAGGGCATTTTTATTCAAGGAAATTCTGTAGAGATTTCAGACAGGATTACCCTTCCCTGTCTTTATAGTCTGGTCTAAATTTAAAGTGTTTCAGACAACAACAAAAATTGTTGAATTTATTTTAATGAAACGGTCAAACCATCTTATATGATAGACAATTTTGTGTAAACAGAAGAATGGCTTGTTGCATTGGTGTTTTCAAATATAATTTGACTGAATTTCTTTCTTTCATAATATTTGATATTTATTATATGACAGAGGCATGTAATGTCTTAATAATGGTACGTACCTTGGTGTAAATCTTTACTAAAATCACTTTTTTTGCCACAACATCTTTTCCATTTTTTTTTCATTATTTGTTCTTTCATTTCTTTTGAAACAAATCAATGGCTAGGGTAAATCAGTTGTTGTTGCCTTGTATCTATAGGAAATTATCTAAATGCAGTAATTACTTCCTTGTGTTTATTAGCTGTAATGTATCTACCAGTTTCTTCTTTGGATATCTTTCATGAGGTACAGCTTACCTTTGTTTAGTAGCTGTACCTTTGTTATCAAAGTTAATTTTCTGCTTATCTTTCATTTTTTGTCTTTCACTTCTTTTTGACTCAGAATAAAATAGTTGTAACTACCTATATTGAAGGGTTAGTGCAAGACTACTGTAAGTGCCTATATATTTATAGGCACTTACAAAACTGTTGCGCTGGCCCCTCGATATGTTTACAACTGTTTTCATACAATTATCAAAATGTTGTAATAACTCACTGTTGCTTATTTGCCGTAACATCTTTACCGAAGTTTCTCCTCTGTTTTTCTTTACTTATTTGCTCTTTCATTTCTTGTTGCTCTTTCTCTAACCTCTTCTGTTTTAACTTCTCTTGTAATCTGAAATAGAAAATTCTAGTAACAACTTCATAATATTACCTGTTCTTATCATAGACCCAATCAATTTTGTAAAGAGTGCAGATAATTGAGTGAAAATTGAAGATAAAGGTTGTGGAACCGTAATAGATCTGCAACATTTCAGACCTCATGATCTTTCACCATTTTGACAGAGGAATCTTAATGAAAATCATTAGGAAACCTTGGTTAACATTGTTAAAGTTTATTACTTCAGAAATGTTGGGGAACTAAATTCAGTATGCGAGTGTTGAATCTTTGTCTAGAGGCTGATATCATGGTCACAGAAGCATGTGCAAAGTTCCAAAGCAATAGCTTTTGTAGAAACAGAGAATTGACACAGTTGCATGTAAAAACTTAACAAAAGCATTATGCCGAAGTCAACACTAATGTTGATGCGAATGCTAGGTGACCGGAAAAGCCCCAAATTCTTGTGATAGTCAAGCTTTAAATCATCTCAGATTGAAGTGGCTAGAGCACCCCTGATTCCTGGTATTTCTCTCCCTAGTACTATCAAAATGTCCTTTCCAAGCCTCACCCTACCCAACCCATGAACCTATTGATAGGAGGGAAATGTCAGAACTTGTGCTGCCACATCTGTGTTTTAGATACTCATTTGGGCAAAAAATCATAAGACTTTTTTATCCTCAACTGCTAATTCTATCAAATTAGAAATTCTTATTACAGATCTATTAAAGGCTAGGCACATTACTTGATAAGCTAAATTCAATATCTATGCAAAAATATAAATTCATTTCAAAAGCTTTCTGTACTGATTAAATAGAAATCAAACAATTCCAAGACCAATTTCGAGTAAATTTTAGATGCATAAAAAAGTTTATAATCTCGGAATCTTAATACACTCAGTTCCAATGAGTACCTACAATATAGGGTCAGTGCAAGTATTTAAAGCTATATCCAAAATCTAAAATACCCCCACCCCCCTTTTTTTTAGTCATTAAGGATTATTTTTTTCCAAATGTACTTTACCTTTGTTTGGTACAAAAAAGATTTCAAATTCATATGGGACTGTTTGGGAAGTGAGCAGACTGACTATGGTTGAAACTTTATGCACTTGATTCATTTTTTAAATCTACAATGATAACTCTACCTTCATGTGAAAGATTTTTTTGAAATGCAAAATCCTGTTGACTATTACTGGAAGCAATCTATTTTCAAGAAAGATTTATATGAGCCTTGCGTGACATTTCCACAATTTCTTTTGTGCGCAAAGCAAAGATCCTGAACAGACTGTACATCCGCACAGCCAGATCAGAGTCTTTCCTTTGCACTCCTGTAAATTGATAAGATCTAAATTCTTCTTTAAGTGGTCAGGGAATATTCTTATTGCACTATGAGGATGTTACAGCTAATCAATGCGTATGCCTGAAGGGCAGAGATGAAATTGTAGGAAATGTCACACACAGGCTAATATTACAAATTTACAGAGTTCCATGATAATCCTTTTTCATATGACAGTCTGATGTATAATTATTTTAAGTGAGAAGTTACTTTGCTAGTTGAACTTTTTTCTCCTCTTCTGATAAAGGTTTCACTTCCTCTGTGGACTCAGAAAAGTTGCTGTGTTCAGTTTTAGCAGCATGGAACTGGAGCTGATCCTCATCCTTCAATAACTTACCACAACTGTAATGAAGAAATAATAAGATCTGTAGCATAGCGGACAAATACCCCCAAATAATGCTATGTCCCAGTTCTATAGACTTTTTTCAGACAATCTTCAAATGTGACATTGACCTTTGACCTTCACTACAAAAAAATATAGGACACCTCCTTGGGTCAGGGACAACAATTGCATAAAGTTTCATGATTCTTTGTTACTCCATTCTTGAGTTAAAGTCCAGAAACAAAAAAGGCCTATGGACAGATGGTTGGATAGACGAACACACAGAAGTAGTGAAAACAATTTACATCCTGTACTTCTTAGGTGAGGGTAAAACTGTGATTTTGGGAGTTAGATTAATGAACACCCCATGCAAAACATAATACTCTAAAAAGTTTTAAGATTCATTTTATGTTGTAAATAAGAGTTAGTGGTGGCATTCTACAATCTGTTTTTGTCATTTAAAGTTGAGGCGTTGTAATGCACAATTTGTAAATAGGTACAAAATTGTGATTCCTTGGGTTTAATAGAATCATTTCATAACCTTTTTTCAAATTCCTATAGAAACCAAGATGTGTTTGTTAAACACCAATGCCCAGCCACAGCCCTTTTTTTCAGAAAAATTCAACATGATTGAGCTTGGAAAATGACTTTGCCCTCGACTGATCACCTTGAAAGTGTTACCAATAGAAAGATCTTGTCCTAAGCAATACACATCAATGGCTCAGCGCTAAACAGTTGTTTGGCACTGAGCCATTGACAAATCAATGGCTCATAGCTAAACAATTATAACTGCCCATATGTTTATAGGCAGTTACATCTGTTTTGCACTGAGCCATTGACATATTATGAAATATGAAAACAGACAAAAAGACAAGACAAAGACAATTTTCCCTGATCCATCTATGCGAGGGCAAAAAATAGCATTTGTAACGTAACACTCGCAAGAGGACCTCTTGGTTCAATAAGTCACTTAGTAAAAATTGATTCGATCAAGCAGTTATAGTAAAATGTCACAGATCCAAAAATTTGACCTATGAATGATAAATAAGAATAACCTACTCATCACATTTAAATGACTTGGCTTGTTCAGGTTGTTGTGCAGCAGGACTCTCCTGTTGATCTCCCCCTGCTGTATTCTCTGTGTTGGTACTGGTGTCTTCTTTAGCTTCACTCGGTACATTGTTCTCTTCTGAAACATAAAATTTTAACCCTTGTCAGGCTGAATACATTTTGGCTAAAAATTTCCATCAAAATCAAAGGGCAAAAAAAAAGCACTGAAAGTACCAACTGTAGGCAATTTTTATTTTGAAAAACTTAATGTATTGACCATTCTGGTTTGAAAGTGAGAAACAGGTGTTGTAGAATAACATCAGACTGCACATATGTGCAGACTGATGTTTGTCTATAGTTCCTGCCAAAGCAGGAATATTCCGGGTTCAGCATGACAAGGGTTAATTAAAGATAGTGGACCCATATTATTTCCACAACACTTCAGAACTCATGATCTTTCACAATGTAAACCGAGGTTTCCTAATGAAATGAGCCTGTGTGTGACATTTCCAACAATTTCAAATAACCGCAAAGCAAAAAATCTGACTGGCCTGTGCATCCGCATAGACTGACCAGAGTCTTCTCTTTGCATTTTGTAAATAGATAAGGTCTCAAAGTATCTGTAGGCTGTCAGGTAACTTTATATTTACAGTATGTGTCTGTCTATGCTACTAAGTGTTTGCACCTAACGAACATTTCAAATTGTTGGAAATGTCACACACAGGCTCAATTCCTAAGGAAGCCTCGGTTTGCACTGTTAAAGTTTATGACTTCCCAAAACGTTGCAGAACTATTTAAGGTCCACTACCTTAATAGATTGAATACAAATAAATATCAGATCTGTCATATTTCTTTAAGACAAGTACTGAGACGTAAACTTAGTCTGGAATCCATTATTTAGCCTTGTCAAGCTTAACCCTTTGCTGTTTAACCCTGCTTTTTACGTGCCTGTGATTTTATGATTGAGAAAACATTGTGAAAAAAGAAGAAATTGCTTCTGACAAGCAATTTCTTCTTTTTCCACCCTATTTTCTACCCTACTGAATGGTTATTTTTCAAATCAAATCCACTTTGAATTTTCGTCTGCAAAACCTTTGAATTTGGACAGGTCCAAAATTTTGTAAAACAGGAAAGGGTTAAAGACTTTCCTTTTATAGGCAAGGCTAAGATCAGGCCGTTGTATCAAAGAATAAAAACATAAATACAGTAACATCTCGGTAATTCGTATCTCAAGGGACCGGGACAATTTATACGAACTAAACATAGTACGAACCAACCAATTTCAAGCGGTTGGTAGTTTTTTGAGGGCTCAGATCGGACATGGTCTTAAGGTACCCTATATTTGTGGCTTTATTCTAAGGTCCTATGGAATATATTTTAAATCAAGTTCTAACGAGACCCTTTTGTAGAGAGTTAAGATGCAAAGAATCTCACTTGAACAATGATCATCTTTCTTTTAGTCCATATTGAAATCCTAAATTGAATAATTTCGGCAATTATTTACATGCCAATTTTTAACTACAACAGAGTAGTTTCCCTTTGGATCAAATCACTTTCAGTACTCATTCAGTGAACGATGAAATCTTGGCAATACGATGAATCTGTGACAATTAAGGTAACGAAGATTTGCACATTCATTTATGCATGATCAGTAAGAGAAAACCATATGAAATACAATTAAGGTCACTGATTGATTCTTTATTCGATTAAACCCGCCAAAAATTACAAATCAAACAATGCCTGTAAATATTTATGCAAAACAATAACTTTGAGTAATACCAATCAAAGGGTGTGAAAATCAAGGTAAATGTCAATTGTTACACCTGGGACGACTATCGATTGCACAATTCACACCTACGGATTAAACATATGAATTTGTGTTATTTTGAAACTATCGGGACTTGACTTGGGCTACGAACTACGAACCACCGACGTGCGAATTACTCGGAGCCTTCTTACAAAGATAAAGAAGGAAGAAAATCGGGACCAGAGAATCTATACGAACCAACACATACCTACGAACCACCGGCGTGCGAACGACTGAGATTTTACTGTACTACATACTTGAGCCTGTGTGTGACATTTCCAACAATTTCAAATATATGTATGTGCAAAGCAAAGACTCTGACCAGCCTTTGCATCTGCACAGTCTGACCAGAGCCTTCACTGAGCATTTTGTAGATAGATGAGGTCTCAAAGTATCTGAAGACAATCAGGTAATTCCAATTAACAGTATGTGACTGTCTACGCTGCTCAATGTTTGCGGCTCATGCACATTCAAAATTGTTGGAAATGTCACATACAGGCTCTTTTCATACTGTGACCTTGAATCTGACAATAACCTTAATAAATGACATTGACTTTGCTATTAAACAAGACAGAAATAGGGAATACAATTTTATGAGAAAAAAAAAGTCAAAATTTTAAATCTAATTCCTTATTTTGATGCACATTTCGTTTTAAATTAAAAATATTCTAACAATCTGCATCACACAAAGAAAAATGTAATTGCAGTAAGCAGACATAACTAACATGTTTGCGATGATGATTGAAATGCTTGTCACCAGCCTTTAAGCAGTCTGTTTGCACTTCTGTTTATCCATGGTTGTTAACACGTCGTGATATGACCTATGTCTCCAGAGCGAAATAACCCTGTTGAATATTTTTGATATACACAGGTTTTATTACACTTTTGCAACAACTATGCAAATGAGCTAAGAACAGATAGCAATGTTATATTTTCATTTTGAATATGATGTCAAAATGCATTTGCTGATGTCATTTCACAAACAGCATTATATGTTTTGCTGAATAACTTGAATCGATAAATATCTGGTGATTAAATACCAAATTTATTAAACTCGTCATCTTAAACAGATAAAAATTTGGTGCTGCCTCATTTATATCTGTTAATAGATTACTCTATTGATCAATTCTGTATTCAATGATCACTCATTAAATATCCTCTAAATCTTATTAAATGATAGTTTGCTTGTCCTGCTAAAAGATCTACAAAAGGCATTTTGGCCTGATGAGCAAGGATAAAATATTGATTTTATTCACTGGGGACTTACTTTTCTTTCCAAAACCATTTGCTTTTAAAAGTCTTAGGGTTCATGTTCTACAGGATACAATATACTTTTCTTTTGTCCTGGTCGGATTTTCTCAATTTTTTCTCCCTGAATTCTGGATGAAAATTTTGTCAAGGTCTGCTTATTGAGAGCCCTGTACAGTTTATCTGAATTAACCCTTGTCATGCTGAATAAAATTTAGCTAAAAATTTTCATCAAAATCAAAGGGCAACAAGAGCTGTCACTGTAAGATGACAATGCCCCCGACACCGCTTTGATAGTAATAAGGAAGTTATGGCCAATGTTAAAGTTTTTGGACGGAATGACGGACGGACGGACGGACAGACGGACGGACAGACGGACGGACGGACAAGTCAAATTTATTATGCCTCCCTATCGGGGGCATAAAAAGCACTGAAAGTATCAACTGTAGGTCAGTTTTTATTTGAACAAGAGCTGTCACTGTAAGATGACAATGCCCCCGACACCGCTTTGATAGTAATAAGGAAGTTATGGCCAATGTTAAAGTTTTTGGACGGAATGACGGACGGACGGACGGACAGACGGACGGACAGACGGACGGACAGACGGACGGACGGACAAGTCAAATTTATTATGCCTCCCTATAGGGGGCATAAAAACTAAATCTATTGACCATTCTGGTTTGAAAGGGAGAAACAGGTGGTGTAGACTAACATCAGAATGCACATTATGTGCAGGCTGATGTTTGTCTATAGTTCCAGCCAAAGTAGGAATATTCCGGGTTCAGCATGACAAGGGTTAAGTTTATATTCTTACCTTGTTTTGAAGAATTGCCGAGAGTATATCCTTGAGGGGCTTGCATAGGTTCATCTATATCTGGATCATCTTCATGAGAAAATAACCTGAATAATTTCAAAGAGCAGAGGCTTAAGGTAGTGAACCCGTAATAGTTTTGCAATGTCTCAAAACTTATGAACTTTAACAGTGTGAACAGAGGTTTCCTAATGATTTCATTAGGAAACCTCTGTCAACATTGTGAAAGATCATGTGTTCTGAAATGCTACAGAATTATTTCTGGTCCACTACCTTAATGATAGAGAGGTCTTGCATTCAAACCACCAAAGAAGTCAATTATTTTATGGGTTACAGTTGGCACCATTGATAATGAGATTAGGTAGATCCTGTTATATTGAGTACAGAAGATTTTTCATAGTGGATTGAGACAAAAGCTTGGTTTTGTGTAAGGGGACCTGGATGTCAGAAGTACAGATAAAAGGGGATAAAGCAGGATTTTCCATGACCCCCCTGTTTCTTTGAATTTTTTGAACCCCCCCTTTTTTTTTAAATGACCCCCAAAATTGTCAAAGAAACATTCTTTATTTAATTTGAAGGGAGTAATAATGTGGGCAAAATGACCCCTAGTTTTGAACAAACAGGGAAAGCCCTGGATAAAGCAAGTCTTAGATCTTTATTTCTCCATTAAGCTCTATGACTTGGGTACTCATCTGAATACCTACATCAAGGGTTGTGAAATATTTTGAAAGTCAACTTGTCCGTATCAAAAAACTACTTGTCCATTCTTCATCATTAAAATTGTTTTGTTCCAAATTTATAATAATTATTTTTTCTGGCAAGAGAAACGTAAGAGTTGCTATAAGAAGCATCTATAAAATATTGCCTTCTGTTGAGATGGGAATTCATGTATTTATCAAACCCACATTTTAAGAAAATAATACAAATTCTACTCTTGAGGTTTTCACTTGTCCACAGACAACTTGGCTATGAAAATCTACTTGTCCGGGCAGTTCAAAGGACAACTCGGACAATCAGGGCAGCTTATTTCAGAACCACTGCATGACATCATACAACTTATACCATCTGTATTAAAATACAACATCAAAAATCTAAAATACCATTTCTATCTGTAGCTTTGCTTGTAATAGAAGCTAGCATTTAAAAGTACATGGTTGATCACTTGCTTTGGAATAGAGGCATCCTGTTTGAATCTTGTCAAGAGCCCAGTATCTATCAAAGGGTAACAGTATCATAAAAGCCCCTTAATAATTCCTAATTATCTAATCACTGATTAATATTTCTTATTTTTTTTGTGAGACAAGAGAACAATGGTGTCTCCTTGGTCCCTCCCTTAGCAAATGAAATACCTGTAAACACATTAACTGACCATTAAGACCAATTTTTCTGCCAAAGTCATCATTTATAGACTAATGATTTCTGCATTTAACCGGTATTATTTTTTTTGCATTTTCCAATTCTAAACATGTTTCATGAAGGGTTCATACCTTTGAACAACCGTACTAACAAAATAAGGATGCTAAAGTGGAAATGAAGAAAATTTTCGTCAATGCCTCTTTTTATGTGTTTTCTAAAGGAGAGATACTGTTTTCAATATGGTCTAAACTTGTGACCAGTCAATTTATTAACACCTTCGATCATTGTTGTCATCGGACCACAGACAACACATGACAGGCAATCAATGATCACTTTAGCTGATCTTGAGCAAACAGTACTCAGTTGAGCTGAAAAGGAAGAAATTGCTTGTAACAACTTGAGTAAATGTTGTGGTTTGTAACAAGAAATTCTGCTGTCCCACCATATTCTCTACAAGAGATGGTTTTCATTTCAAACTGCTCCAACTTTTCATTGTAGTTTGCAACATCTTGAATCTATAAATAATAATTAAATTACGACAAGATGTCTTTGTTACATATCAATGCGCCTGCCACAGCTTTTTCAGAAACAGCTGTTTGATACAATATAGAAATCAGTAATAAAATAAATGTTAAAGATCAATGTTTTAGTTTTCAGCATATTTGACCTTGAATAAGTTGACCTTGACCCTCACTGATCATACCTTATAGTTGGTACTAAAAGATAGGTCTTTTCCAAAGCAATGATCACACAGGGCTCGTGCTAGGGTTTGTAATTAGAGAGTCATTGACCCCTTACAAGTTACATTCTAGGGTCAAAAGGGATTTTAAGAGGTCAAAAGACAAAAAAGAGTTAATGATGAGCAAAAAAATTATAGGTTTAAGAATCATTGGACCTTTCCTTTCTAAATTATGAAGAAAGCAATTGATTTGTAAAATTTCAGATAATACATCAGATGCATCTTAAAAAGTTTTGACCCTTAGAAATTTCTCTCAAGGGGGTCACAATGACACCCTTGGAAGAAATTTCTTAGGGTCAAAATAGATATTATCAGATATCTAGGGTTCAAACCCCTGGTTAAAGAGTCAAACACAAGCCCTACTTAGACAAACAGAGGAACAGACAAACAAATAAACAGACAGGACAAAAACAATATTTTCCCAATCTATCAATGTGCAGGGTTAATTCTAGCTCAGAATAGCATGTGCATAAAATCTCATTTAGCTGAATCTAATGAGAAATTAACTATCTTTGGTGAATATTTTTAACAAACCAAAGGCTCAGCGTGAAACAGTTGTAACTGCCTATATAATTATAGGTAGTTATAACTATTTTGCACTGAGCCAACAAAATCCTGAACAAAATTACTTTCAGAGATGTTACTCTCATTCAGCCAATTTCAATTAGATTTCTGGCAGAAAAATATGAGAATCTCAATATCTCACCCAAAAATTATCCCTGAATGTGGGGCATAAAACGGGGGAAGAGATAACTTACCAGTCCATAGCCTGCTGTACTCCCTGGTGTTGGGTCTTAGCCAGGGCTTTCTCCCTGAAATGAAAAGGGATTGCTAGAAAAGTACATGATAAAGGTCCTATTTAACCCTTGTCAGGCTGAACACAAACCTTGGCAATTTTTTTTAAATAAAATTGCACTGCACTCTGAGTTTTTTCAGGAAGGGCACATGTTTTTTTTCATTTAAAAAACATTTTGAATTTGAACCCAGGGTCTTGATATGAACAAACTTTGTTTAGGTCCACTAGATGATGCTACATACTAAATAAGAAAGCTATCTGCCTTCTGGTTTCAGAGAAGAAGATTTTTGAAGATTTTCCCTTTTTTACCCTTCATGTTCAGATGTCACATGAGCTAAAAGGGATGTGCCTGGGTGGAGCCCCAATATGACCCCAGGGTCTTGATATGAACAAACGTGGTAGAGGTCCACTAGATGATGCTACATACCAAATATGAAAGCTGTCTGCCCTCTGGTTTCAGAAAAGAAGATTTTTGAATATTTTCCTATTTTCACCCTTTTTGTTAAGGGTGGATTTCATTTAGTTGAACAACGTTTGTAGAGCTTGACCCAAGAAACATCCCTGCCAAGTTTCATCAAGATTGGTCTACCAGATTTGGAGGAGGAGATGTTTAAAGAAATTGTGGACGACGCATGACGCACACAGCTTGACTGACAACGGACATTGTACTATCACAAAAGCTCACCTTGAGCACTTTGTGCTCAGGTAAGCTAAAAATGGAAAGAGGGAGATTCTCAAAACCACCCATCCCTGTGGAAAATAGAGTATGTTATAGTTGTCCTTTGGAAATGGAAGATGAATTTCACATTTTAATTCAGCGTCCCAAGTATACCTATAAAAAAAATATAAAACAAAGAATTTATTCCAGGACAAAACTTGTTAATTTTAATATATATATTTTTTTCTAAATATCACCTCACAATTTTTTCTAGTATCCGATAGAATTGGGTTCTTGTAAAAAAAAAATGTTTCCATTATCTGAGAGTTTCTATGATCAGAGTTCCAATTATATGATGAATTTTACAAAGGCTAAAGAACAAATGGTTTTGTGCTCAATGCTGCTAATATTCGAATATCACTATTAGTTACTTTACACTGCATAAATTTTGAAACCAAACGCTACATATGACATATGGACATGTCTTTCCATTCACACTGGATGGAAAGTTCTGATTTCAAGAAAGTACTATCACATTGAATTGAATTTATACCAGTATGAAAATGTCAACTAATTATCATGACTTCTGTTCTTGTAATAACATAACATATTCTTTATTATCAGATTATCTTAGATTTAAGGAAGTGGCTAGCAGTACGGGTCTGTTAGACTAGTCTTGTAGGCTAAACGTAGGGACCCATACTGCTAGCCTGTCCTCACTGGATAGGCTAGCCGTACGGGAGTTTTTCAACCAATCAGAATACTGTATTTGATTTCGGATTATATACCATCTTCGGGTTCACCTATCGATTGTTCAATGATTTTTTATCTTTTATTACGTGTTTAGAAAAAAAAGACAATCATAAAACACGAGTAAGTGCCTGTAACAACAATTATGATGGCAAAATGGTCTGTTATCGAAGTTTTTTGCAATCATAGACCTTATTCACTTGTGTGTTTTATGTCATAATTCATGAGTTTGTTGTTCACACCGTTTTGGATTCAAACAAACATTATTTCATGATTTTGAAAGCCTGATCGGCAATTAATTGTTATTAATCAGAGGCCAATAGCAGATTTTTTACCTCAATATTAGGCATACCGGTTTGTCATTTTTTTTTAAAACATGTTTAATGTGCAAATGTGTTGGGAATTTGTAATAGGATTTACTTATTTCACCAAATGTTGGGTGGATGTTAACCTGTATACCTGCCCAGAATTTTCAACCTGTTACAGAATGTTTTCTGATACAAAACAATATTCGTGGTGGCAAAAATTCACTAGTGACAGACCCTAAAAAATTAAGCTAAAAAATTAAGCATTTTTTCTATTTCTTTATTTGAAAATTGTTGTATCAATTTCAATTAAAGAAATTAACATTTACATGTGCTCAGAGGTTTAGTTTTTCCCATTACTGAACACAGTCATACGTACAGGCACTGAATTGCTTTTCCGACTTGCAGATTTTCGCTATTTGGATTTTTTTCATATTTCAATTTTAAACTACAAACAAAAAGTCATTTTAAATTTGTAATTTCTGTAATGTTCCAACGACAATGAAAATTTAAATTACCTTCTTTCAAGCCTTTTCCCACAAAATCAATCACATGGTAAAACCCCCGGTACTACGAGTTTTGTAGAAGATTGTATTTTAAGAATTATTCAATGCATGGAAGTCCGGGGGGGTCCGTGTTCAATGCAACATTGCGACAATTTGATTGCACGACAAATAATTTCCTCTTCAAGGAGGATATACATTTATGCTTTTGTCGTCTGGTAATAGACTTTTGCACTGAAATATTTTAAATATTTTTGAGCCACATACAGACATAACGGAACAATTTCGAAGTAGGCGAATAGAAACATAACATTTATTATTCATTCCCGTTCTGTATTCTGATTGGTTGAAAAACTCCTGTACTGCTAGCATATTCTGATTGGTTGAAAAACTCCTGTATGGATAGCCTGTCCAGTGAGGACTGGCTAGCCGTAGGGTTCCTTACATTTAGCCAACCAGTCTAGCAGGACCCGTACGCCTAGTCACTTCCTAAATCTAATTATCAATTTTCAATGAGAGCTTAATTGGTTTAAGGACGATTATTATATTATGGTAACTAGTCCTAAAGAACTAGATTTTAAGATTTTCCAACCCCTGCCTTGATTGAAAAAAAAACCCTACTGGAGTACAGGATTGTCATTGTCATTGGGCCAACTTATTTCTTGCCCGAAAGGGTCCCGATTTTGATGTTTTTTAAGCCTGGCCACAATTAGAAACCAGCCCCTGTGTTCCGGCTCACAAGATGATACAGTTGTTCAGGCAGTAGCAGATAGTTAATGAAATTATCAAAGTATTTGTTTCTATTAACAAACAAAATCTATATTGTGTGGTACCAAATTGTAGTAAAATCTGTATTCTTTCAATTGAAACCAATTTTGGGATGCTAATGTTGTTTATACGTCAGATAAACGCTTTCTGCACACAGCACTAATTAGGTCAATAACGGATAGGTTCGGGTAATAACGGATCGGTAGTTGAGGGAATGTCTCAAAAGTGACAATGACACTATTTCACCGTTTCGAGGTGCTGAAAGAGCTGTATTTACGAGATTTTGATCCAGAAAAGCTCGCAGATCGAACTAAGACAGAACTTGAGCACATTTATATTATTGAAAATTGGGCAGATTAACAGACTTTGAAAACATTTGAGTGAAGCAGAAAAATAATCATTGGTTTGACCCTACAACCTCCTAGCTGCAATTTTTATTTAGCTCTAAAATTTTAGAATAAGAACGACAACATACTGCTTTTAAGATCGTTCTTTTAATGAATGTCTTACACGAAAAGGGATAACCAGAAATTCCGTAAAACAAATAAATATGTTCACCAGCCTATAACTTCTTAAAGAAATATTTGTGAGAATGCCTTCTTACAGTTCCCTCCAAAAAGATTCGGCTTCGTCCATACTGTGTAGCTCGTGTCCAAGTTTTCTCTTAGGCAGTATCCTGTCTGGCTTGGTGATTAGTACAGTGAACAACAGATTATCCTAGACGAGGCACTCGAAGCAGTGTTTTGCTCCCAGACCCAAGGCGCGATCGGCCCACTGCAGGCCTAGCGACGGCTACTGAGCCGTCCAAAATTGCTGCTCGAGGGACAGTAACCTGTCTAGAGATCAATAGAGATGCGGGGCAAATTCCGGGGTCTGGGAACAAAGCACTGCTTCGAGAGCCGAGCTGCACTCGCTGCGCCGCTAAAATCGCGGCTCGACCGCGCCGAGGCTACTCCAGCGCGAATCGCTCTATCTCCACCGCTATCCGCCGCAGCCCCACCAAACTTGCAACTATTGTAGGGCTTGAAAAGGGCAACTCGAGAGTACCTACAACATAGGGATCGGTCCATTGGTTCGAGCCCTGCATCGAGTGTCTCACTCACATGAACATTTCGCCTCCGAGCGATCGGCCCACTGCCGGCCTAGCGACGGCCACTGAGCCGTCCAAAACCGCCACTCAACCAGCCTAGTGAGCGATAGAGATGCGGGGCAAATTCTGGGGTCTGGGAGCAAAACACTGCTTCAAAAGCCCATCGGATTACCTTCTTTTCACGTTTTTTCATAAAATCTAACATGGCAAAATCTGTCTTACCAAACGGTCATTTAAGACCGGTATATATGCAAAAGAAATAGATATGTAAAAGATAATTCATTAATAAAATAAAGATGTAGGCAAAAAGTACCACACATAACCTCTCTCCGAAACGGATTTCTAATGCTTGACAATTGTCAGTGACCTTCAAAGTTGCGGATGGATGAAATGAACCTTTAAAGTTTATTCTTAAAAACATCACAGTAAAAAATATGTTCATGAAGTATCGTTTGTAATTATGCAAACAATGGACAACTCTTTCCTTCAACTAATTAAATTTGCAGTAGTAGGCTTGTGGTTATCAGCAAACAATGCCCATCAGTTATGAATATACTTAAATATGATTGACTAGCACTATTAATATCTATCTATCTGTTTCTTAATTTTGAATGGTCAAAATGACAGAGTTAAATTGATGTCACAAGGATGAAATTTGTCAAACTTAAATAAATCGGGAATATTCAAGATTTTATGGGGTTTAGATAATGATTAGCCAGAACATTCATTTTAAGTTTGTCTTAGTCTTAAACAGCTATAATACTTAAAGAGAAGAAGTCGTTTGTGAGTTCCATTGTCATAAAAGATGATTGAACACAGTAAATGTTTTAGTGCTCACAGTAATTTGTTGGATTTTAATGGCTTAAAAAATCAGCATACCCCAAGCCGAGTATTGATGCATAACTTTAATTGTGATTTAATTTAAAATAACTCTTTGTTTGCATGAACTGACTATCTCATGCTTTATATTTGTCTTTTTAGATGCATTGAGAAGGTCTGAATCATGATTTTTAGTTTTTTGGCAGTTGATGTTCACTTTGAGATAGCCCCCGTGAAACTATTTCAACTCGCAAGAGCTATCCGCCTTCCGGTACTACTCGAATCGGGAGATGTTTTGATCAGGCGATATTTTACTTAATTTTGGACAATTTTCTATCCAGATGTGTTGATATGGTGGGAAATAGGGTAATCTACAAAATAATACCAAGATCTTGTTGATTGGTTTTGATTTACATGAATATTACATGCTCGAGCGCCTGCTATTGTATTTACTTTGGACCTGAAAAATGCAGCTTCAGGTTACCTCGTTTTGGTTGCAGCGAATTTTAAGTACAAAAACAAATGTAAACAAAAGAGAGTTCGGCTAAGAAATCCATTGAATATTAAATTATGTCATGGTAAAATAAATTTGATTGAAATATTCCGTCAAAAAATATAGAGATCGATTTAGAAACAACCTATCCGCTATACCCCAAAATCCGCTACTGCCTAAACAACTGTACAAACCGTTTTCAAATCATACCCGTTTTTGCAAGCATGTGCACGTGCAAAGCGGGGTTTAATTAAAAAACGGTTGTAGCATCTTGTCAACCGGAACACAGGGGCTGGTTTCTAATTGTGGCCCGGCTGATAAACAACCAAATCGGGCCCCGCCCGGGGGAGAAATAAGTTTGCATATAGGTGCGCGCATGCATAAGGGTACGAACTTACTTTGGGCCGACACCCGATGACATAAAATAGGGGACATTTTCTAACAGAAACATGTTCTATTTGTTATCAACTTACGCTCTATGCCTAGGAAATCCCATTTCCATTAGTGTGTTGACGTTGTCTGACATCTTATCGAAATTAAACCGACAATCAAGATATTTCGAAGATTTTAGATAAAGGGGGGTAACTCTAATACTACAATTCAAGGATCAAAGTAACTATATGATTCATCGGCTTGTCACTTCAAGTTTTGACAATCTGCAATATATTTTGTCTCTCGCCAATTGGTTGATACTCATATACCTATGTGAGATAGCAGCTGGAGGCTATGAAAGAATGTTATGTTTGTACTGGTGAGAGAAATACTACGAATCAATTGTTAGGTGCTCGTGCCGCCGCGACATAGCTGAAAAATGTTGAAAGCGGCGTTAAACTCCATTCAATCAACCAATCTTTTCATCTAAATTGGTGCATGTAAATGATAACACCCCTGGCAACTTTTATTTGAACACCAAAATTATAACTTGCTATTCTATTGCACGATAATTGTCACGATCTGGGCCCGAGGTTGTAAAACTTTTTTCAGGCTTAACGAAGAATTTTTTCAAATTTTGAATTAAAAAAAAAATGTATGAAAATAAAAGATAATTTTAATAAGTTGTTACTTATAACAACTTAATGATATTATCTTTCATGTTAATGAAATACACGAAAATGCGTATTAAAACAGAATAACGGCTTTAATCTCAAATTGAAATTTGAGAAAATCAGTTTGAATTGGGAACGAAAAAAGTTTTATTACCTCGGGCACAGATGTAAAGTGTAGACGGCAGGTTCAAGGTTTTCTACTGCATTGAATTATCATAAATGAACAAGTAGCTGTCCCGGTTGATGCTACCCTTGTCCCCAAGAATTGTCCCGTAGGTTCCGCCCCCTTAGTTATAGGGGTTTGACATTATTGGATGATAGACAGAACTTGATGATGTAAGAAAAATTAATCACACTTCATGATTAACAAATTCCGAATTTCCAAATCACCGTTTTACTCGGAAAGTGCACTACTGTCAGTTTCTGGTCTTAATCCGGCAGTCAACAGTTTCGGATTCCTGCATAACTCAGTGAATTGATCGGATGAAGGTTAATGGGGCTATGACATGGAATTATCAAATTATTTTCTCTCAAGTTAACTAAGGTTACCATAAAGTTAGTGCTCTGGATGCCGGATAATCAGTTCCAGCACTCAGAATGGCCCAATGAGTTGAAAACACCGACATTCTTTTCAAAAAGGCAAGTCGGCAATTTTTATCAGGTCAGCTATATCTTGAAATTCATAATACTAAGGTTGCTTATACTCGAAAAGAATGCACTATTCTCTAGTTTTTCCCCTCGTTTTTGCGTAAAGAAAGATTTTTACTGAAGTACACTTTTTGTGACGGTTTGTTAACAACGTTCACAAGTTTTATACAGTTGGAAAAAACAAACCCCGTAAGATCTTAAAAAAACTTAATATCACCGAGAGAAAGAAGTGCGCACTTAGTTCCATTTTACCGCATTTTTAAGACTTGTCTTCTTCAGAAAACAGTGCATTTTGGATAAGGCCTGATACAAGGACTCTATAGTTGAAAGTTCAGTGCGAAATAATGAAAAATAAAATGTCTTCGGTAACTTTGAGAGAGACCTTTTCAAGAATGTTGAATCTAAGTTTCTTGTAAGTCTTTACAATATTTGAAACGGAATCAAGGCCATGTCTGAACCAGCGGTGTTTCTCCGGCGGTCCGCATTTTTTTTTTTTTTTTTTTTTTTTTTTTTTTTGTGCTGGTTTGGTTACCGGTCGGCATTGCGGTGATGTTGCCGGGAAGCAACATCGCCCTCGCTCATAGCGCGGCATTTACAATACCGCCCTCTCTCATAGCGCGGCATTTACAATTACATTGTATTTCGCTGTTTTACAATTCGGGTGTCGGGAGGAAATGGAATAGATACGATGTCACTAGATTTCGAGTCCGACCGGCAGTTGATATCCCGACCTCAGCAGCTTTTCAACTTGTTACGTACAAAAAGTGTTAAGTTTTATCATGCCGGGTAGAACTAAAAAACTTTTCAACCAAAACGGCTCACCGTAAACTTTTTCAAATGTCTTAGGCCAAAGAAAGACCGACGGACTCCTAGGCGGCCTTTAATTAAAGAAAAAAAAACGTAAATGTCATTTTGAACTTCAACATTTATAATCATATTGAAGTAATGTGAAAAGTTGGAGCCAAATAACGTCACTTCAAATTGATCAAAAAGTTATTTTTTTACGCAATCAATATATGACCATTTTTCTGTCAGCAAGACAGTGTTTTAGAACCAAAGTAAATACATGGTTTTATCAAGAGAGTACACAGTGAATAATGCGTCGGCTCCTTTAGAACATCAAAATTCAACACGCATAAACAATAGCACATTTATGCGATAGTTTTTATTTTGCTCTTCTATCAATCAAATTTACAAATGCTTCGAGACCTTTCTAATATTCGTCTTAAAATATTTATTGGTTTAACTTTAGATTTGAAGAAACTTTCAAGGTTCATATCGCTAAAAATGATTATAAATACCTTGAAAAATTGAGGAAGGGTAATCTACGAATTTTCGTTGGTCCGTAACCAAACATCGTTACTACAGATTATTCAAACTGCAGTTATGGTATCTTAATTAACCTATCGACAATCTATTATATTTTTCCCATTCTTTGAAAATTATGTCGTTTGGGAATAATTTCGATAGAGATTTGTGGCTCTGTGCTTCGAAACTACGTGTATTAAGTTTTACACTCGATTTTAAGTTCACTGGAAAAAGAACGTGAAAACTGCCCTTTCTACAATTTCTTCAAATTCCTACATTTACCCAGATTTATGTAATTAATACCTTTGTAATAGAAAGCGCTTTTCTAAAAAAAAAAAAAAAAAAGATAAGAAATGAATAAACGTTATCCCTCATTATATTAAAGCCATAGGCCTACCTCGAAAAAAAACCGTCGTTTTAGGCGGGTTTGTTTGGACATTTCTGAGGACAAAGGTATGCCTTTACCTTAATAACTTTGGCAATTTCAGTTTTGGTTTAGACAGACAGATATGGCAATTTCAAGTAAAAGATTAACTATTTTTAATATTAAATTAAATGTCGATACGAGTACTGAAGTCCCATGATACTGGATGTATATATTCAAAAAAAAAAAAAAAAAAAAAAAGAAAAGAAAAAACTATTTTCCTGTCAAGATTTCGGGCACATTCGCCAATGAATGAGAAAGATCATTGACTTTGAAATTGACTTACTATTCTGAATTTATTCAAGTTTCGCGAAAATTTCAAATCTCTCCATGATCTTAAATTTTCTAATCATGCAAAATCGGTCATAATGCCAGTTTTGGGCTTTATTGCATACTGAAACTTCGAAATAGAATATCAACAGTTTGTATGTATTTTTTCTAAGTTTGAACAACTTTTATTCAAATAGAAAAACAGTAGCGTTACATCTCTAGATACCGTACTTTTTTTCAGTATTTTTTTCTGTTATAACGCATGAAACTCCTGAATAAAAATTAAATATTCATAGAAGAGCATTAGTTAAATAGATATTTCAATCCCAGTCCCCTTTAAATTGATGTATGAATATAAAATACTATTTTGAAGAAATTCAAAGAAATTACTGTTTATAAACGGGCCAGGCTAAACTCAACTTCCAATTTTTGACGCTACCTCATAGTATGGTTGACCGCTGAGCCGCAGCACAACTGATTATACACCTGCTGCTGTACTGGGCAGTTTCATAGGAAACTGATCGTGCCAGGGGCCTGTTTTTACTAAACTTCTTACGAAAAATTTAATCCGGGTAAGTCAACTTAATGATCACGAATCATACCTGGCGTTTTCATTCCTTATTAGATTCTGCCTTGCAATATCTCTAGAAGACGATTCCAATGAGATAATGCATGGCAGAATTCCGTATTTAGTTTTTAATCTAGAAGCGAATTTATTTTTGACTTACGCAAAAACGATCATTAGATGTTTAGTAAAACGGGCCCCAGGAGCCTTTATCTGTATATTGTCTTTATGCCTGCGGCCGGCTACGTAGGGTTTACAATCACGGATCTGTTTGAATGGTGCACGAATATTTTAATTATTCACACTGGCATAGCTTGAAACTTGTACCTTAAATATTATCCTAAAAAGAAAACCGAAACTTGAAGTATCCCGACGCACTAAAAAGTACGCTGTACATAACCAATATGGAAAGGGACACAATCAACATTTGCAATTTGAAAAAAGTTTCCATGTATTGCACGCCCCTAGGAATAATATTCTAAAAATAGAAGCCCGACTTCCGTGTACATGACTACCATTTTGTTTGTAAAATCTAATTAATGTTTTTGCGATTCTTCCTGTCTTTTTATGTTTCATTCAGACGAATAACAAAGTCTATTATCTATCCGTTACATATAATATCATTTTGAAATGCGCTGACACTAAACTTAAGTATAAATTAATAAATTGTCTCCCACTTCAGCGGCTGGGAGTTGTGGCGTGCTCCTGTAATCTAGCTACTTTAGAGGCCGGAGTTTGGAATGGTTTGAGGGCGGGGGCTCTGCTCTCCGGTGTGCTATGTCGATTGGGCGTCCGCACTAAGCTCGGCATCAATATGGGCCCTTCGGGGGAGCCCAGAGGGTCCAGGTTGTCTAAGGAGGGACGGACCGGCCCAGGGTGGAAACACAGCAGGCAAAAGTTCCCGTGTCGAGCAGTAGTGGGATAGCGCCTGTGAATAGCCATCGGTTTGTAGCCCGTCCAATATAACTGGACTAGGCTCTCTTTTTTTATTTTTATTTATTTATAATTATTTATTTATTTTTCTTTTGTAATTTTAACTCGTTAACAGATCAAAAAGTTGAAATAAAAATGTGACACCGACACGAAAATATTGAAGCAATAACTAGCACAAATACGATCTAACGTAAATTAATTCCTTTGTTTTGAATAAACCCATTACCAGACGGCAGGGTTTTAAACTCCAATTTCAAAGAAAACTAAACGGCAAACGACAGAAATTCAATGTATCGAATATTTTGGACACAATCGCGGAATGAAAAATAAAAAAAAAAATAATATTGAAAAAATGTTTCTGATGTCCATTTTCGCTCAGCTGTTTTCGGAAGAAACACGAGATAGACCTATTTTCATTATCTTGTCGTCGTTTGCGTCGATGTTGGCGTTGTTGTTGGCGTTTTTGTAGGCGTGGGCGTGAACAAAGGTTTTAATCCTTGTAATAGTCGAGTCTTGTTATTTGCGATAACTTAATTCCATGTTTGTTAACAATCAAAAGCGCTATCCAGCCCTGCGTTTAGGAAGACAAAACGGTGCAAGCTGTTTGCCAATTTTACCCCGCTTTGCACGCAAGTGTACGTGGCAAAGCGGGGTATAATTGGAAAACTGTTCAGTGCACCGTTGTAAAATCCTGAACGCAAGGCGGCTACCAAGTGAGGGAAATCTATGGGCATTTTTGTAAGAGCTATGCCTGTTTTTCGACTTCGATCTTTTTCTATTTTCAAAAGCCTGCAGCCGAGCGTTGCACCCGTAGGCGGCTCACTTAATCGCTCTACTATCCGAAGGTCAGAGAAGCTCTAGTGAAGGCGTGTTCCCCGTCAGCAAGTCCGTCTGTCTGTGCGTCCGTCTGTTGGTTATCCTTTTCTTCTAGTTTGTGCGATGAAGTCCACAAATATAATCGGATTCCCTTGGAACTGTCCCAGAATTGTAGGATCATACGGAGCGTCTCTTATGACGGAAAACACGGCAAAAGGGGCCTTATAGAATTTCTTGAATTAAAAATTTCACCCAGTGCAACCTTGTTTACGCGATTAAATTCTCATACATTTTCGGATTCTTTTGATTCATTTACAGCATCATTATAGGGCCATAAGGATCGCACGGCTTTTCATTCGGGCCAATGAATGAACCAAGATCGATAGCCGCTCCCGGGAATCGAACTCAGGACCTTTGACCGCTCTATCTCTAGATCACGGACACCACATGGGGACGATCTACTTTTGAGAAAAAAGGACCCCCCCATCCCCCACCTCCACCACCCCACCCCCAAAAGGGGGGGGGGGTCTTGTGGAATTTCACTTAATACAATCTTGAAAGTTACTCAATTTAGTCTACAATTGAGCCTGTGCGTGACATTTCCAACAATTTGAATTTTTCATGAGGTGCAAACAATGAGTAGTGTAGAAAGCCACATACTTTAAATACAAAGTTACCTGATGGTCTACAGATACTTTGAGGCCCTATCTATCTACTAAACGCATAGTAAAGACTCTGGACAGACTGTGCGGATGAGTCTTTACTTTTCGCGTATTTGCAATTGTTCGAAATCTCACGCACAGGCTCAAATATTATCGGATTCTCGTGAAACTTATACAGGGCGATTGCTTGGTCATAGGGATCGTCGCTTTTGAAACTGGGAACAATCCTCCAGAAAGACAGGGGAAAAGGGGCCTAATGGAATTTCACTAAGTGCAATCTTGTTTGCAAATATCAACTGATTCTTTTGAAAAAAAAATCTCAGGATAATTGTTTTTCGATCTAGAGTGAACAACGAAAGCAATATTTTCACTGGTGTGAAAATATAGCTTGTCTGAGGGTTTAGATTGAGAGGATAATCAATTGTTTTTCGATCTAGATCGATTCATATTTCATTGAGTGAACAATGAAAGCAATATTTTCACTGATGTGAAAATATAGCTTTTCTTGTTCACCCGATGAAATATCAATTGATCTTACTCGAAACACAAACTATTTTCCTATTTCTTTAATTCAAGAAATGATTGTTAAAGATGTGAAGATTTCGGGACACATTTTCTTAAAACGCGTCGTATTGCACTTGCTATGCAACGTTCACAATGACGTTACTGATTTTGCTCCGCTAAGATAACATTAACTAGGGTGGAATAAACGAAAGCGTGGAATAAGTTAATGATAATTTCACTGTTTAGGTTATGGGTTAATCAAATGATAAGCTATCGTTATTTCTCGACAATCCACCGAAAAACATTTAAGAAATATTAGTAAACAGGGTACATAACAACTTTGAACTACAAACTAACCACAAGTGAAGCAGTATCGGGTTAATGTTCTTTTATCTGACACTCGTACTTAAATCTCGTTTGTACAGCAATTAAACATTGTTTCTATCTTTCATTTTTTATATACCTCTTTTAGAGAGATTGTCACCAGTCTTGGAACTCAGTAATTTCACAGGTATTTTCTCGTGCTAATCACCCCATCAGTTTATTTCCAATAATGTACTAATTGAAGTATCTTAATCACTTTGCTCTTAATGTAGTGTCGTTATGGTTTCCATAGTAACCGATTTCTATCGAATATTGATCTCTTTATTCTCGTTTGAGGATAAGAGAGTTAATTGAAATTAAGCCGCGAATTGGACCAGTTTTACACATTATTACAAGATAGCACATTTTTAGCTCACCTGACCACGAACGGCTCAAGGTGAGCTATTTTGATCGTCCAAAGTCCGTCATCCGCCGTCAGTCGTCCACAATTTCTTTAAACATCTTCTCCCCCTAAACCGATTGACCAATCTTGATGAAACTTGGCAGGGATCTTCCATGGGTTAAGCTATACCAAAGATGTTCAAAAAAAGGAAATCCACACTAAACTCTTGTTTCCATGGCAACAAATAGGGTGAAATTAGATTTTTTTTTTCAAAAATCTTCTTCTCTGACACCAGAAGGCAGACAGCTTTCATATTTGGAACGTAGCATTACCCAGTGAGTCTCTAACAAGTTTGTTCATATCAAGACCCTTTAGTCATTTTTGGGGTCAACACGAGCGCATCCTATTTTGCATTGAATCAAAGAGCGAAAGTTTTCAAAAATCTTCTTTTTCTGAAACCATTAGGCAGACAGCTTTCATATTTGGTATGTAGCATCATCTAGTGGACCTCAATGTAGTTTATTCATATCATGACCATAGGGTCACATTTGAGCTACGCATGGGTGCATCCCTTTTACATAGAAACTGAAAGAAAGAAAAACTAAAAACAATTTTCCCCTCTAAAACCAGAAGGCAGACAGCTTTTATGTTGCATCAGCTAGTGGACTTCTTCAAAGTTTGTTCATATCATGACCCTGGGTCACATTTGGGCTCTACCCGTGCTCATCCTGTTTTAAATAGAAGCAAACTACAAAATTATTAAAAAATCTTCTTATCTGAAACCAGAAGATAGAAAGCCTTCATATTTTGTAGGAAGCATTATCTAGTGGACATCCATCAGTTATTCGGAACATCGCTCGGACTTTTCCGTAAACTGAAAAGTACCTCGGATGTATGTAAGGTGGATGGGTATGTAACAAAATCGTGCATTTTGTCAGGCGGAAACAGTGTAGGAAAAACTAGCAATGTATATTTATATCTTTTACAGTAAATAACGGCTGAAAAGTCTTAATTTTTGAGAATGACGAATCATTCTCAAAAATTAAGATTTTTCAGACGTTATTAAAGAATCTTAAGATATTTATATATATAATACGTACTTAGTGTTTTGTATGAGAAAAAATATCTAACGAGGTTGGGAGAATTGATCATTGTCGAGGCTTTGCCGAGACAATTATCAATTCCCACAACCGAGTAAGATATTTTTTTTCATACAATGCACTAAGTACGTATTATATTTATCTTATAACCTCTATTTCCTCGTTTTCGTCGTTGTTTCTTATAGAAATGCAAGTTTCAAAAAATTACCGCATTACATCATTGTTCTAAAAATAACTATGTGATATCATGAAAAATATCATACGGGATGTTATCACACGGATATT
The DNA here is from genome assembly GCA_948146395.1 of Fragum whitleyi. Lineage (NCBI taxonomy): Eukaryota > Metazoa > Mollusca > Bivalvia > Cardiida > Cardiidae > Fragum > Fragum whitleyi. Next base: position 30,612,036 of record OX411544.1, read on the forward strand.
TGTATAGTTATAAGATAAATAAGGATACGATGGTTTCACGTCAGTGGCTTTAACGAGTAGCGTTGGCGACGTCGAATGTTTTCACTCACAGTTTCGAGGGCTAACGCCATTTAATCTGACGTCATCGAGTTTTTCCAAGGTTTTCCCGTAATTTTTGAAAGTAGTCCATCTATGTACATCCGAGGTTGATCGTGAGATTAGCCGAGTGGTGTTCCGAATGCTCCATCAGTATGATCATATCAAACCCACGGGGTCAAATTTGGACTCCACCCGGGGGTATCCCATTTTACATAGAAGCAAAGTGCGAAAATCTTCTTTTCTGAAACCATAAGGCAGAAAGCCTTTGTATTTTAATATGTAGCACCATTTAGTGAACCTTTATCTATTTTGTTCCTCTCATACCCTAGGGTCAGATTTTTGGCTCAGCACGAGCGAACCCCATTTTACATAGAAACCAAGCGGGAGATCTCAGAAATTTTATCTCTCTCTGAAACCAAAAGGCAGACATCTTCCATATTTAGTTTGTAATATTATATAGTGTTTTTTTGACATTGTTTTCATGACATTCCCCTAGGGTCATATTTTGAGCTCTGAATGGGCCCACCCTATTTTAAATAGACGCATAGGAGGAGATATTATGAACTTGTTCTCTTTAACCAGAAGGCAGGGACTTTTCATAATAGTTTCATTAAATTGAATTTCGCCAAGTTTGTGCATTGCATGCCTCTATGTTCATGTAGGGGCTGTCCCCAGGCATATGCATTTCCATTGTCTGCTGGAAACATTCCATGGAATTGATCTTATGCATAAATTATCTCCTTGTTGACATCTGCCTATTAAATTGATGTGATGTCCCGGGGGTCAAAAAGACTCAGATGAGCGGTCTAGGACAATCATGGTCCTCTTGTTAGACATGTGCAATTTTATAAACAGATTAAGGTAGCATTTGTTGATTTTATGCAGGTATAAAACTAAAACATTATCACGTTGTATGAATACGCGAAGCGGATTCATATGTGGGTGTGATTAAGTTTTAAATTTCATACCTCCATGAAATCAACAACAAATCTCTTCATATCTTATAATTAAATTTCTTAAAGGAAAAATATACCCTCAAATACATGGATTGTTTATGGGACTACTTTCCGAGGAAGTTTCCAAAAAAAAGCTGCGTGATCAAAATTGTGTCCATTGACCAATGAAACCAATTAACCAATTTTTCCGCCAATCAGAATACACGCCTCTTGGTGGACACAACTACGTGTAGAATTAAATTATCAGCAGTTGACAAAGAATAATTTTAGTTGATGAAATTTCAAAAGTTTTCTGTGGAAGACACATTTTGTTCAATGAAGAAATTACTTGTAAGCAATTTCTCGATTGTGTACAATGGTTTCCGTTTTTTCCGCCCATGTGTGTAAATAAATGTGATTGCACGTGAAATACGGGTTTAAGGATAACTTTATATAGGGCCAACTTATTTCTGACCACTGGTATTCACTGGTGTTTAACGATGTTACCGTAAAATGGTTGTCTATGATTTTGTATGTTGGTTTGCTATGATTATATAGGTAATTTTTGTAAACAATACACATGTCGTATGGAATGTTCGTGTTTTTGGAGAATGCATTGAATGAATTTTGAATGGATCACCCCAGACTAAGTAAACGATTTTCATTGCACTTTGCGCTACCTCTTTGTCTTGATCTTCATTTATCATGAATGTTAAACTTGAAATAAATTCATTTATGAAGAAAATCTTTTAAATGGCTCTTTGATTTCAAAGAAAGCAAACTCGTGCCAAGTGTCTGTTGTTTCAGATGAAGTTGTATTGTGTTCTTCGTATTTGCCTCTTATAACAATGATGGTCTACGGTAAAATCATTTTTAGTGAATATTTATTTTTTTCCAAAGACATGGTTAATTGAAGATGGTATATTGGTTAATTGAAGAAGAGTATTGCTGGTGTGTCGGTTAATATGTGATTATCTACAAAATTTTATGTGAAGCCAAACCATATGAAAACGCGAATTTATACGTGAAATATACATAATCGACTGTTGGTCGTAGGTAGTTGTATCAATTAAAAATAACGATTCAACATTTCAGGTTGAATAGTATTCAATTCTCTAAATACTGTTATTGCTTGTATGAAATATTTTTCAGTACTTTGTCAATTTCGGACCAACTTCAAAATCTATAAATCAGGACACAATAATCTTCGATTAAAATTAATCTATATCAATACTTGCTTCAATAAAAATACTTTCCCACAAATAAAAATGGTAACACGTCAGACAAAAAAAGATAGATAGACTCCATTACAGGAGAGTGAAAACATATTAAATGCATACAGACAAAACGCAAACATATTTACAACGTTTAAAAGTACAAGAACATTATAAACAAAACAATCTGGAAACTAATTGTTAACTATGTTGGTACATTTTTAGAAATAAGTCAATTTATTTCACACCTAAACAATTTAGACCAATGACATCGCTTATTTTGCATCACGTGTGAGTGAAATATCTAGATCCATATTGTACAACCAGAACGAGGCTACTGTGCAATACGGATTTTATTCCAAAACGAGACAACCTATATTGTACGATGAAAGTGAGGCAAGCTATATTGTACGATGAAAGCGAGGCTGCAGTCCCGAATATAGATATCACCACTTTTCGCAGCTTTTTCAATGTATCGAACCATCTGTTCGGAGGTATTTAAATAAGTTTGATCTTGAGAAGATTCTTGATTTCTTCATTTGTTACATTGTTTATCATTTGTTCACATGAAAATGTATATTTCAAGCGACGACGGGTAGTCAACCTGTTTTATGTTAATTACATATTTTAATCAGTAAGCGCTTATCGACTTGACACATGAAATAAACATTTCACGTGGAATTCTATTTTTAGAACAAATGTTTGTTTTAAATTCAGCATGTTCATAGTTTCTTGCATTTGACGCCCTTATCCGGATCATTTTGGATCTATTCCCTTTGTCTCTCTCAAATGTTGCGAATCGTTAATTGTGGAACTTTCAGTGTATGGTGTGAAATAAAGATGTCATTTAACATGATCGAGTACAATACTGAATTCATTGGATTCGTACCCTGCAGAACCAGTCTATATTTCGACTCGGCTATCGCCTCGTCAAATATAGACTGGTTCTGCAGGGTACTCATCCAATAGAATTCAGTATTGTACACGATCATGTTAAATAACCTCTTAATATGTTTAACAATAACGACACATGATCAAAAGATACAACCATATTATTGCCTTGTGAGAAATTCAGGTTGGTAAAACAACAAATGGCTCTTATTTAAAAAAGTCAAACTAACCTGTCACTGCAGCTCATAATAAATCAACAAATATTGCTTCCAAATTGAAGCACACCCTCTTTAGTTTCATAGAGAAGCGTTTTTATTCTGAGATTCCTGTATTTAACCAGGATAAAGATGTAGGGAAATATTTTATTTTTTTTTGAAAAATCTTACGGTACATTTGATATTGTACGTTTTTACGACGAATGTGAACACAAAATTGTGTTGTGATCGAAGTATTTCCAAACCTATCGCAAGACTCGCTGATGTGGCTGCATGGTAACTGGGCATCCCCTTTGGAGACGATGACATCATTCACTTAGATCTACTGTACACCTTACGACCGTCGCCTGTCCCCTTATGGTGACAGCGGTTACAATAGGATGATGCGGTAAAGATTTCCAAGCACAACACCGTACATTGATCGTCTGATGACCGCGATCTCTTTTAACTGATTTAACGACATGTCTATGACCAAAGGGTTCTCTTCAGCCTTGCGATTGTTGTACTACTGTTAAAAGAATTACGTGATCACCCATGGCGTCCGGCGACTGACGTCCGACGGACGGGTGGCATTCACTCCTTTGTCTGGAGCATAACTCTGTCACCTTTTGTCCGATTGACTTGAAACTTGGGAGTTATGTTCCTCTCATGATTACGGACTGAAGTGTACAGAAAATCTTACTCTACATAGCTTTATTTTCTATTTTTTTTTTCATACTTTGACAACCAGCATTGTAACGGGCTTTTGTGTGAGATTTTGCCAACTTGCTTCAACTTATTTTTCTTTAACAAAATCAAAGGTCTTTGTTTTCCGTTCTAACTTGCACCGATTGCACAGACACAGTTTGTCGCCTTACGGTCTACGCCTGAGTTCTTAGTTACGGTTCCGTAAGTAATATAAACAATACTCTAGGTAGAAGTTCTTCTTTTCTTTCACAAAATCAGACCGAAATTGAAACTGTATTTGCTGTAGTCTGTCAGTTCGAAAGTCGTAAAGGCTAGTCACATTAGATACTTTTCGAAGACTTGGTTTTGTTCCGTGCAGCTTGTCACATTTATGCTGTTAAAGAAAATTTTGCTTGTTAAGAAAGTTAACATACATCTTGACTGACGGCACAATCCTATGTACATTTTTTCCGCACATGATGTTGTAGACCGAGTTATATTTGCATTTAGTTTTAAGAAAATAGAATAAATTCTTTAAAATAATATACTCCATTTTGATATTTCGGCTAATGCCTTTTACAAAAAAAAAAAAAATACTGCATGGAAATGTCACAACTACATCTTTACATTCTTACTGTGCGGCCATATCAAATGTTTCTATTTGACGTCGCCTCTGGAAACATGACGCCATTTTTGCGTAATTAATGTAACGTCATCAGGAGGATTGACGTTGCTAGACGTAATATCACTATTTAGCGCACATAAAATAATTCGTTTTCATTCCAATATACTTACAGGTTTATATTTCCTACAAGAAATTGGTTTGATATTATTTATCTACAATGACCTGGCACTCATTAAATATTCCTTTTGACCCCTATTGATAGTCGGTAAATATGTTTCTAAATATAGACTTTTACTCGAGAAGTTAAGATGTAAAAATATATATCACAACTGTCAGTTCAAACGGAAATTTAGCGGTAGTGGTTAGGATGCTTTCCCGTAATCGGGAGGCCGCGAGTTCAAGTCCGAACAAGACCAGAAATATTTCTCTTTCTTTTTAGGATAACACGTTTTAAAGTTCCTATTTTGACACTTTGATATTTTGAGCATTGTTGCATAAGACTACTGGTATTTGGCACAGAAATCTTTCCATCAGCCTCAATTTGATCATTGCAAAGCCTCCTGTCCATAAATCGTAAATTACTGAAAATGATTATGAATTTTTAAATGTAGCTAGATCTTTACTTAAGAGATGGAGATACACTCAATGACGGTATGAAATTAAAAACATTTACAGAGTTTGAACACGTTAATCGAATTCAATTCCTGTTTAAGTGTGATAAGGTTATTCACGCCAAAAACTCTTATATCTCATAATTCAATATCATGAAGCAAATAAAATCTTTATTTGGGCTATGGTACAAGCATACTAACAACTTATTATATTTTTTCATTTAGGTATGAAACAAATCTTACTCTCGATCAGTATACAATAATCTTGGTTGGTGCGAACAACCAAAATTGAATGGTGTAATAACAATATAATAAATCGTAACTGACCAAAAAACTAATAACAAAATAATAATAAGAAATGAAATTTAAAAAAAAAAAAAAAAGAAATATGAACATTTTATGGTAATCACAATGATTAAAATAATGTGTATCTATCGGGAATTGAACTCGACCCAACAACTTATCGGTGTACGGGAAGGCGTCTGTAACCACTGTACTACCGCGACTTTGTAAAGAAGTTGTGGAAAAAATAAGTAAAACGGTGAAATGAAATTGAGTCACGCTGCGGAAACACTCGTGCACTAACGGAAGTTAATGAGTGCCAGGTCATTTTAGATAAATAATACTTATATGTTTGTTTACGTGCCCAATGTAATAGGTTTTATCATAAAAAGACTCATTGCACTGATTACATTTATACTAAGATTTTGCACTATCGTGGACAGACACAGTGTGGCAAGCTAAAATTTGTTTTGTATAAAAAAGTCTGTGAAAATTTGTCGCATAAGAGATGTAATTTTTGGTGAACGGTTTGTACGTGTTTACTCAAGAAATTTTGACGATATGTCTTACTGCATAATTCACAATGAAATCGTCTACTCTGGTGAATGCTCCCATTGTGCCAATGGAGATAAGATGGCGCCGTGGTACAGTTCCTACAGTCGTCACACTTGTAGAGCCTCTTTTGCTGCTCCTGTTTGTCACAGTATCCTATTTGATATTAAATGAACACAATAGCATAAAACGCATAAAAAAATCGATTAGAGCTTTATTCGCAATAAAATTCTTATGCCCTGTGTTTTACTGTTTATTATATACTTTGATATTGTCTCTATGTATTTGAACGGGAGGAAAGTGTGCAATATTTTTTGATATTGCATACTTTGATATTGCACTAAGATTATTTTTACGTGCACAAATGAACTGGACTACTTTCTGGTTGCTACCTCGCCACAAGTCAACATAAAATCGCATTATCAACGCTTTCTGTTTGCGTTCAATATTCCAGAAATAGTTTTGTCAGAGTAAAGAAATACGTTCTAGTTCTTTGAATGCCTAAAGGGTAACACACCAGTGTTTGTTTTCATCTATTTGAAACATTTTTCGAGAAATAAACCACTTCATCCCCTCCCCGTCGACTCAGATCCCCCCCCCCCCCCCCCCCCTCCGTCTAAAATTTCTTCCAAATCAGTGTATTTGTTTCTCCTTTATTCCTTTATCTATGTTATTTTATAACTCTTTCAAAACTAATCCATGCCCATCCATTAATGTCTATCATAATATCATAATTCTAGTATCTATCTCTCTTCCTCCCTATCTTTCTCTTTATCTCGTCTTTCACTCCGTCCTGTCCTTTATAACTATCGCTAGTCTGCTCTAGTCAGTTCTGGAACATGTAACTGGTAAGAATAACAAATGAACAAGTTTTTATAGATATATTTATTTCATTTTTATTCAAAGTAAGTCGAAATCAACACGTATTTAAAGATCTGAAATGCGATTCGACACAAAAATGTCCGCCGTCTTTTTTGTTTACACTGTCACTTCGTAGCAACGGATGTATTCATCCGAACGTAAAAATATAACGGAAAGGATTTTGCGGGAAAAGGTCTATTGCGTAACTGTTATTAAAAAGCGGTTTAAATTTAAACCAAAACTCGTTCTTGAAGTATAGGGGATGTGAAAAATCAATAAATAAGAAGTGAATATCGTCCAACAATATCAAAGTATACAATAAAAAGGTTATTGAATTTATATGGGAATATATTGTGTCGGACTCGTTCTTTTGGCGTAGTTGCCCTCGCAAGCTCGGGCACTCTGCCAAAAGAACTCGTCCGACACAATATATTCCCATATAAATTCAATAACCTATAGTACACAGAAAGCTCCGCTTATTTCTCATATTCAACGTCATCTTAATCAAGAACGTTGATGCTTTTGACGCCATATAACGTAACGTGCTAAGTGACGCGCTTCGTTTTTCTTTCAATTATCCAAATGTCAATATCATTGGTCTTTCATTAATTTTACACCCAGACAATGTAACCCAGACAATAAAACTATTTTATTCTCAAAAAAGGATAGAACAAAGTATTTAGAATCGTGATCGTGTTTTATTGTGGATTTTATCTCATCTTAGCGTTGATGTGTCCATGAATAAAGTTGGGAGGAGATCTATACAAAGCAAACTTTCTCGGGCTCCGTCCTCGGATTTTACCTTGTGCATATAACTCCTCTTCCAAAACACTTTATTCATTGACTCACGCGAACATGAAATTAGTTCCTAATTATAACCTCTACACTTGACATCCTCAATTTTCAAATGAAGGTGTCAGAGAAGAAGATAGATAGATAGATATAGATAGATAGATAGATAGATAGATAGATAGATAGATAGATAGATAGATAGATAGATAGATAGATAGATAGATAGATAGATAGATAGATAGATAGATAGATAGATAGTAGATAGATAGATAGATAGATAGATAGATAGATAGATAGATAGAAAGATAGATAGATAGAGAGAGAGAGAGGGCGAGAGAGAGAGAGAGAGAGAGAAGAGAGAGAGAGAGAGAGAGAGAGAGAGAGAGAGAGAGAGAGAGAGAGAGAGAGAGAGAGAGAGAGAGAGAGAGAGAGAGAGAGAGATGGAGAAAGACAGAGATGGAGAAAGACAGAGATGGAGAAAGAGACACAGAGAAAAAAGAGAGAGAGAGAAAGACAGAGAGACAGAGAGAGAGGAGAGAGAGAGAGGTGGAGAAAGAGAGAGACAGAGACACTGTAACATGATGAGTGCCAGCACTGTAGTTGTACATTACTCACGGGAAAATATCACGTGTCTTGAAACGTGACTTGGCCATGTTCCAAGGGGCGTGTCCTGAGAGTGTTGTATAACCAGTGACTGGGTATAAAAGAGGCTGCTTTCCGCCGCCAGGGAGGAGACCGGAGATTAGAGACGGGAGAGAGAGCGCAAGACAGGTTACTCGGTCGGAGTGTATATATGTAAATAAATCCAATAATGTAGCTGATAAACGGACTTTGTTGTTGTTTACTATTTGCCATACCTCCTTCGCTCTCGCCGCCGCTGTACTACATGACGCTTTTGTGGTGCCGTTTAGACCAGGATCTGGGTTGAATTGAACTGAACTGTTCCTGCTGTAGTTTTGCTGTGCTGAAATTGTGATTGGTGGAATTCGAGAACCGTAAGTTGTCAATTTTGCATATTCTTTTGCGTAGGCATGGCAGAATTATTAGAGATCGCAAGATCTGTTGAGGGACAGATCAAGAACTTAACAACGGCAGTGGGGGCCCAGGGGGTGGCAAAGATAGTAAATGTTTTCGATGGCTTTGATCCGAAACAATTCAAAGAATGGATCAAGAGTATAGAAAAATATGCCACGCTCATAGGGGTTACAGAAGACTATGTCAAATATGTCGCTTATCAGGCATGCAGTGGTCCTGTTAGCGATTTTCTGAAGCGGTATTTTGAACAAAATAATGGACACGACTGGGAACAGGCAAAGACGGAGTTACGACTAAGGTTTGGGGAGGTTGTTGACCAACAACACGCGTTATTATTACTTAGGCGTGTAAAACAAAAATCTGGTGAATCAATCCAGGTTTATGCCGAGAGGTTGTTAGCTCTCGCTGAAGACGCATTTGACGGACCCGACCAAATGCAACGACATCTTGTAGGTTATTTTATCGATGGACTGGCGCAAGACTTTATGAAAATGAAAGTCATGCGAGACAATCCCCCGACATTTAATGAGGCCGTGAGAATAGCCACCGGAGAACAAAATCTTCGAAAAAGGTTCACCCTAAGGTTAGGCTCACAAAATGCGCAACATAGCCGAGACCAGACGCCAATGGAAATAGGACATTCTCGACTTAAGTTGAAATGTCATTTCTGCAAAAAACTAGATCACGTAATTAAGGACTGCCGACTGCGTAAAGCCAGTATTAACGTTGCGACTGAAAACACTAGAAGTCAAAGAAATCTAGAACATGTTAGGTGTTACGCTTGCGGAAAGTTAGGACATATTGCAAGAAATTGTCCTGATAAAGACAAAGCGAGCCAAAGTCATTCTTTAAACGCCAACGCTTCCCACATGTAGAAGCCGATGTGGGAAGGAAATCAGAAAACAAACTTAAAGCACATTTTTCTAAAAGAAGAAATCACAAAAACAGAAAATGTATTCAGATTAATTCAGTAAACAAAGGACCTAATTCTCTTCTCATCAAATTACAAAAACAAAAATATAGAGCTCTTTTGGATTCGGGCGCTGAGGTATCTTTGATTCATAGTCGTGTTTATAATGCTTTAAAAATAAAACCTAGGTTACAAAAACATAAATTAGACTTAACAACCGCTGGAAATACTCCACTTCACATCGATGGTTTAGCAGAAATTGAGTTTATGTTAGGAGGGTTGAAAATGACCCATAAATTCTATGTAGTTAGAGATCTTAACCGAAATATTATAATAGGACTTGATTGGCTTCAATCACGAGGCGTGCGTGTGTATCATGATTTGGGATGTATCCGGGTCGATGAGTCATACGTTCCTCTTGTAGATGATATTCATATTGCTTCCGTTGCTAGGATGAAACATAAAACCAAGCTTCCTCCGCAATCTGCCCATATTTGTCAATGTCAGGTGAGAAAGCACGTGGATCTTCCACCAGGTTATGAGTATGAGATTTCTCCCTTCGAAATAGGTCAAATTGGCAGTGAGCCAGGTTTGTTAATGATGAATTCAATTTCTAAGCTTTCTGATAACAGGAGATTACCCGTTATGCTCGTTAACACCACTTATAAGACCTTATCTTTTAAAGCTGGAACACCTGTTGCTCGTATCAAGCAAATTAATTCAACGGAAATAATGAGTATAGATAAGAATTCTTCGGGCGTGCCAATTAGTGGGAAAAGTCACGGAAACGCTGATAAGAAAATTGACACTAATGAGTTAGATAAGTTAGACGTCCCACTTGAATTCAAGCCAAAAATAATTAAATTGCTTAACAAAAACGCTGACTTATTCGCAAAAACTGATGCTGATTTGAGTCACACAGATACAGTTAGGATGAAAATAGATACTGGAACTCATGAACCAATTAAACTTAGACCTTATCGTACTCAACTTAATAACAGAAAAATCATTGATCAGGCAGTTGATGAAATGTTAGAATCTAAAATTATTCAACGAAGTAGATCAGCATGGTCATTTCCAGTTGTAATCGTCGATAAGAAAGATGGAACAAAAAGATTTTGCGTTGATTTTCGACAATTGAATAAAATTACAAAGACAAACTCTTACCCTCTTCCCGTTATAGATGACATATTAGCACTGTTAGGCAAGGCTAAGTACTTTTCTTCTCTCGATTTGAAATCAGGGTATTGGCAAGTCAAGATGGCTGAGTTTCGCAAGATGTAAACCGCATCTTAATGACGAGGTTGAAAAGCCGCTTTTTTATGAGCCACTTGATATGATTATTGAACAAGATAAAGATGAACATTTGAAACAAATTAAACAGGGATTACAAAACGATACATTATCCCCTTCTCTTGCCAAAAAACATCTCGTTCTAGATGGAATTTTGTATTACATCTCATTTTCTGATTCCGATCCAACTCTTCGTCTTTATATTCCCCAGCATCTTCAAACTGATGTTTTGTCTGAATATCATAGATCTTTGGGACATATGGGAATTGATAAAACGTATGATGCAATTAGAGCAAAATATTTCTGGATTAATCTATTCAAAGATGTTGTTCAATATGTTACGTCCTGTTTAGTTTGTCAAACAAGGAGTAATAAAAAGAATAAACCAGCTGTTCAAGAAACTGACACACCTCCTTTTGCGTGGGCAAAATGTGCTGTCGACGTAAGTGGACCATACCCTACTACATTGTCTGGAAACAAGTACATAATCAGTTTTATTGACCTATTTTCTGGTTATCCCGAGGCGTTTGCGTGTCCAGATAAAAGTGCGCAAACGATGGCTCACCTCATTATAGATGAAATTGTACCTCGTTATTCCTGCCCTCTTGAAATATTGTCTGATAACGGTTCTGAAATTGTTAATCAGGTTATTAAAGAGACCTTGGCTGAATTGAATATACACCATGTAACAACGTCCTTTTACCATCCTAAAAGTAATGGTCTGATAGAACGATATCACAGGACATTAGTTGATGTTATGTCCAAGAAAATGCAAATTGAAAATGCTCAGTGGGATGTATTTTTACCTCATGTGCTTTCAGCTATTCGGTTCGGTGTCAATGAATCGACAAAATGTTCGCCTTTCTACCTTTTGTTTAATAGAGAATGTGTTTTGCCAATCGATACGATTTTGAGACCGCGTCGAAAATACCAAGAAGAAGACCCTCATAAAATTTCGTTAGAACAACAACATAAAGCATTTCTCTTAGTTCACCGAAATAGAAAAAAAGCTAAACAAAAACGAAATGAGTACAAAAACCGAAAAGTTGATGACGTCAAACTTCAGGTTGGTGACCCTGTTTATCTAAAAAACCACACTCGTAAAAATAAATTGGACATTAAATGGCGTCCTTATTATCGGATAATTGAACAAACTTCACCTGTTACTTTCATTATCAAACATCAATTAGATGGAAGCACGACCAAAGCTCATGCTGAACACCTGCGATTAGCTAATTTAGAGGAATGGCACGTACCTGTAGATAAGTCAGGCCGCCAATTAAGACCAAGTAATTACGTTGTTCCGCCTATTTCGTCTGAAAGCGATAGTTCAGATAGCGAATCATCAACTGACACGATAATTTACGATAAGAGTAAATTAGTGCGTAGGCTGAAACGTCAGCGTTCACAAAGTTCTGATGAATCAGATATACCCCTAGCCGAATTGAGGCAGAGAATAAGGTCACGAAACAAACGTGATTCTGAATCCAATTAGGATGATAAATGAGAAAATGATAAGAAGTAATAGCCTTTCAGTTTGTAATCTGTAAGAGATAAGGCTTCCTTCAGTTATAGTTAACTGAGGCATGTTAAAAGGTACCTTCGCTTTGTTAAACTGGTGTTGTTTAACTTTGTTGTGTAAGTAAGTAATGCGTAAATTGTTCTTGTTTTCATTTTAGGAAAGAACAATGGTTAACTTCACGTTTACATTAAGCATTTTGGCAGTAATGTTATACGTTCATGTCAGACAGCGTTCGTCGGCCGCGTTCGTTGCTGAAGCGATAGTCATTCGGGACAATGTTATATATTATAAGACAAATGAAGTTAGCACCACTCGGGCAAAATGGCTAGCAACAATTGTTATTGATTTTGAAAATATCCAGGATCTTCTAGCAAGATTAGCTGAAGATCTTAAACGAGTTAAACATGCATTTAATGTCGTAGAATCAAGTCACTTGAAAGGGACAGAAAATTTCCAACGTACTTTTCAAGGACTAAGGCAAAAAGTTAAGTACTTGCAAGAGGTTGAAAAAGACATAAAGAGTGAATTGTTTCCTCTAATGTCACTAGTGAATAAGACTCGCAATCGTAGGAGTTTATTACCATTTGTAGGAGATGCAATGTCATGGTTATTTGGAGTTGTCAGTGAATCTGACCTACGGAATATTCGCAATCAGATATCATCTCTGGAATCAAATCAAAAGCAGATAGTTCATATAGTTGAACAAAGTTTGACAATTATTAACGAGTCAAGAACACTCATTCGCGAAAACCGAAGAACAATGTCTATAATAATCAAAAGTCTCTACGCGATGGATATAAAAATAAATTCTATGGCTCAAGAACTTACCAAGCAAATCAGTGAAAACCGCCGATTTCTCGAGGTATATAGTTACCTAAATCTTCTAATTAGTGAAATAACTATTCTCACGCAAAACGCGAAAACATATCTCACGCAGTTAAGAGCTGATTTAGATTATTTGGCTCTGGGAAAACTTCCTGTAACGATAATTAGTCCACCGAGATTACAAAGCTTGTTAGTTGAAATTCAAAAGGCGTTGCCCGATTTAATGTCACTAATTAACGACCCAAAAACTGAGATATGGGAGTTTTATAAGTACCTGCGAACAGAAACAGCCTTCGTTAATGGCAAAATAATCATTATTTTATCAATTCCAGTAATTAGACTTGATAACAGCTATGAAGTTTTTGAGGCTATCTCAATCCCAGTACCTCCACCTGTTGGTGTCAATCACCGAGGGAGAACAAAACATACTGATTTATTGGCTAATTACCAATTAGAAAGTAATGCGTTCTTGATAGATAAAGCACGAACAAGATATCGTTTACTTTCCGATACCGAAGTTCAGACTTGTAGTCACCATAAGACCAAATTTTGTAATTTAATTAGTCCAGAATTTCCAGTTAATGTAGACCATACCTGTTTGATTAATCTATTTATTGACGCGAGGAAAACAGATTACTGTACACCACAAGTATCTCAAGAGAGATTGCCTATAACTAAATACTTACTTGATACCACATGGTTGATTATTTCGCGGACGAACTTAAGTTTTGCATTGGTATGTAATGGCCTGCATACTGAGGTTCATACTAGGTCGCCCGTTGACGTAATTAAGGTAGACAGTGGTTGTATCGCTTCGAATAAATTCTTTACTTTATCACAACCCTATGTTGTTGGTAAGATAAACATGACTCAGGAACAATACACACAGTTGAAAATCGCAAATTTTACTGATGACGTGGTTTGGAAACCTTTAAAAGAACAATTTCCCAATGTTTCGAAAATTGACATACCAGAACAAATGACGACTATTAATGACATGCCCCTGGACTCGTTACTACGACAATTGCATAATGTACACTATGTAGACGGACATGCAAGGTTTAATTTTTGGTATATTGCTAGTCTTGTGCTAACCCTGGTGGCTGCCTCTGTTGTTGTAATTCGCTATTGTATTATGCCTAGAATAAGAAAATTTCTGCCATATTGCTTATGTAAAAGGTGTGTGAAGCGACAACGACAGGCCGAGGATTCGACGGAAGTTGAACTCCAAACTATGGGGATCGATGGGAAGGAACCATCAACCGCGGCAGTGTCGAATACCGACCGAAGGATACCAACACTGTATCCATACCTGTTAACCGCCGATGAAAGAGTTAATTAGTTTACCAAAAACTGTAGATAGGGGAATGATAAAACAATCTTAGTAATTTCATGGAAACCGCCAAACCAATAATTGGACGAAAACAAGTTGATAAGAACCCTAATGAAGAACGATAAAAAATAATTGCCTTGATAAACTTACCTATATTACTTAGAAACTTTGAAAGCAACTCACTTGTACTTGTACCTTCGATTTGAACAGTACTAGAAATAAATAATACAAATTAATACCATGGATAATAAAAGTGAGAAGATGTTTCACACAGTATCCGAACTAGTGGAGCGGGTGATACGAAACAACATCTATACCAACATCCCCGATCGATACATTGGACATTTGTCGGTGGAAATAACTGACGCCGTTCTTAAATTAATTAAATCTAAACAGAATGACGATCAGCGTTTGGACGACGAGGACACTGATGACTGCGTGGTGGTTGGATACACAAAAGGGTATGCAGATTTAGACATGCCATCACCAAGAACACCAGACAGTCTCTTAACTTTGAGACAAGATGAACGCGCATCGTCACACGAACAGAATGACGAATGTTGGGACAATCAGTGTGAGCCGTGCCAACAGGACAACGACGAGTGTTGGGACGATCAGTGTGTGAACCAGCAGGACACTAGCGCGCATTAGTGACTTTGACTTTCGCGTTATGTTATGTTTTTTTTATAAAGTGAATAAAGTCAGGACATAAGTAATTCAAGGTAGGGTTAGATTAATATTTCGTTGCTAGGTTTTTTTTAAAAAAAAAAAAAAAGTTCAATTGCAATTGTTAAGGTTTTAAACTAAAGTAAGGGTTTTACATTGCTATTGTTAAGTGTTAAGATTTATTTTGCAAGTTAGGTTTTCAATAATTTTGCAAGTTAGGCTTCCAATAAGTTCCATTTCAATTAATTTTAATTATGTTATTCCATGTATGGGCATCACTCCTCTGTTGATATAGTATAGTCACGATTCTAGTTCATTAGCAAGTGATGTGGATTACACCCGGACAGCCATACAACTATTTAAGTGAAATGATTGTTCTATTGATGTGTTTTATCATGTTTTATTATTGATTTGTTAATTTGTTAATTTGTAAAAATGGTTTACAAATTTCAAAAAGAAAGAGGCGGATGTAGCATGATGAGTGCCAGCACTGTAGTTGTACATTACTCACGGGAAAATATCACGTGTCTTGAAACGTGACTTGGCCATGTTCCAAGGGGCGTGTCCTGAGAGTGTTGTATAACCAGTGACTGGGTATAAAAGAGGCTGCTTTCCGCCGCCAGGGAGGAGACCGGAGATTAGAGACGGGAGAGAGAGCGCAAGACAGGTTACTCGGTCGGAGTGTATATATGTAAATAAATCCAATAATGTAGCTGATAAACGGACTTTGTTGTTGTTTACTATTTGCCATACCTCCTTCGCTCTCGCCGCCGCTGTACTACAACACACAGAGAAAGAGAGAGACAAAGACACACAGGGAGAGAGAGAGAGACACACACACAGAGAGAAAGAGAGAGACAAAGACACACAGGGAGAGAGAGAAAGAGGGAGAGAGAAAGAGAGAGAGAGAGAGAGAGAGAGGGGGGGGGGGGCAAACCACCCCTTCACTCAAATTTTTATCGAATTGCTAGAGCTTACCTGACTTTCAGGCATTAGAGCCAGAAAAATGCCTTTTTAGACTATAAATAAATGCACATCATTAT
The DNA here is from genome assembly GCA_948146395.1 of Fragum whitleyi. NCBI lineage: Eukaryota > Metazoa > Mollusca > Bivalvia > Cardiida > Cardiidae > Fragum > Fragum whitleyi. The sequence goes on from OX411544.1 coordinate 30,628,385, forward strand.
CAATAAGGTTTACATTGTGATTTTAGAAAGTTTTCTGTTTCGTCTTCAAAGTTTTTCACGCAATCGCGTTAGAATTGTAGGATAGCAATTATACAAAAAAGCGCGTACCTGTCTATGATTTTATTCCACGTCATCCCATCTTCGTAACTTTTTTTAATAATGACCTCGTCATCGAAGGACCCATTCAGTAACGTGGATTCCTCCTGCAAATCAATTTAAGACAAATCATCAAGAATCTTTTATTATGCCCAAGAAGTTTCGCTTTCCTTTATCGAAAACATATTTTTGATTGGCGACTTAAATGTCGTAAATTCAGCTAGAGTAAAGCTGTATTTACGCCACTTTCGTTATCCCATAACAATATTAGTGCGAGTCAAAAACCATCCACTAACACACGTTAAAGGAATATTGCAATTCTTCAAATGAAGGCATTTTGTCGAAGAGCACATGTAATTAAGTATGAACGTTTCTAAACTGGCTAATACACGTAAAACATTCTTGAACTAAAATCATATTTCCATATTGTCTATACAAGATTATCACTTTTGTAAATCAACTTGATTGACGGTAAATTCGATTGTGAGTGGGCGTTTTTCCCCCTTGATTCAATATATACTGAGTCCCATAAGAAAGTGGGCACTTTCACTTTTTCTATTTCTATTGATTTTTACAAAGTTGGATGAAAATTATGGAGTATATTGCTACCATACTTAAGTCAAGACCTTTTGAAATTAAAAATCAAATCAGAATTGGATAATCTATCGCATGCTGCATACGCACAGACAGAACCTACATTGTTGAAATTTGACCTCCTTACAACTTTTTTCTTTGGTAAGAGCTATGTATTGATGTTGTATTATAGAGTTTTAGAAGCCATTCCAAGCCAACACATTGCTACGTTGTTAGGCAAGTTACTCGTCGTTGAATGGTGCTATGGCGTTCTATGTCATCTAAATTAGCTTAGGCCTTATAGAATGATGACCTCGATTTCTGTTCGAACATGAATGCCTAATCAAATTTAATGACATTCTAAATCTGACAAGGTTCGATTTTGTTCAACGACGTTTATTGGTAGTCAAAGGACGCTTTTTCATCACGCATAGGCCCTAATTGTATTGAAAATGTAATTTTATGCTTAGGAAAGCCGCAAAGATTCAATTGAATGTATTTTCAGACCAATCACTCATCAAATGCGAGATACACATGCAAAACATTCAAAATCAATTGTCTCAATTAAGCAGAAGATATTTGCTAATCACACAATTTTTGCTTCAAAATAGCGTCTGTACATACTCTTGGGGATAGTCATACGACATTTCGTGACGATATATTGTGTAATATCAGAGAAATTTTAAATTCAAAAGTGCACACTTTCTTTTGGAACTAAGTATATTTATATATTCATGGGAATGTCGTAAGGCCGTATGCGTGAACACATAACCTAAAACCATGAAGGGGTAATGAAATAAAAATCGAAAATTTTCAGTAGTATTTAATTACGTTTGAATAGCATAATCAAATACTTTGCTTCCAAATTAAATCTAACGTAGGCTTCTTAATACTTTCATTTTGTATGAACCATCTCTGCGTTCAAGATGAAAACTATGCGAAGCGTTTTGGAACTGTTTACCCGCTTACATGTGTACTCATATGTAAATCCAGTTTCAAACTTCATTAACGTCCTAAGCGTTTTTTACGACACAAGAATATTTCTTAGATAGGTACAAAATAACATCTACATACCTGTTCTTGATTTCCTTCTCCAATCTTTTCCGGGTCACCAACAAACTCCTCCACAAATTCATCTGCCAATCTAAATCTAACATTTTCCTGCAAAGGACTTACATAAACTGATTTACTAATGTAATTATATGTTTCAATGTTCGAAACAACAAGTCTCGGGCTATTTTAATCAATTATATATGACAGAAATTCGCAATTTCCCTGTTAAAACATATCGCGTTTTTATAAAAGATATCACAAATACGTCAATCAAGTTTCAAAATTGCCTTCAAGAAACCAACACACAATCTTCAAAAAACCATCGCCACAGAGTCACGCTCATAGAAAAACATACACCTTTCATCGATATGAAATCGATACAGAAAAAATTAAAAGATGATATTTAAAAAGAAGAAAAACTTACCAAAAAGATAGCCATGCTTTCAATTGTAGTAAAGCAACGTGTATGAGACAAAATCCCGTGCAAATCGAAGAAAAGCATTTTTTCCCGCTCATTTGCAATACAGAATCATAGCAAACCAACATACAAAATCATAGACAACCATTTTACGGTAACATCGTTAAACACCAGTGGTATTGTTGCCCGCTATTTAAAAATATCTTTCAGACAGTGGGCTACCAGCTCTAGACTGATCCCAATATCGACTATTACAATAGCCTAGAAGAGGCTAGTCTGATAGTTGACAGTTGGACCAGTCCACACCGAGGTAGGATTCGGATCAGAAATGAGTTGGCCCACATGATATAGTCCGTTTGACTTTTATATGGACCAACATTTTGCCGAAAATCTCGGAATCGAATTAGCGAAACGTATTTTTTCCTGCCATATCGTTTTTTCCATCAAATACCATGAAGAATGTCATTTTTCAGAATTTTTGAATGCAAAATAATGATTTTATTATATTCTTTGGAATGGTATTACTTTAAAATTAAGCTTTTTCCACATACAAATCATTCACTCAAATGCAATTTAAGTAGTTGATGAAAAGGTTGGTCAATATTTAAGTCAAACGGACTATACATTATTTAAAAAATGAATAACCATATTCAGAGTTTAAAGGAACGCAGTTTTTGCGCGTCTGAGACTAGGAAATAAGGAGCAAGGACCCTGAAAACTATCGGATGTGAGTTTCATAAACCCTCTGGTGTTGATCTTGAGAAATGAATTGAAAAATGTTCTAAACAGAGATCTAAGTTTAAATTTCCTTGTATTTTTAGAGCATCTGCTTATAATTTAAGATATTTCAATACCTTATACATTATCAGTCTTGACTGCATCTCTGGCCTTTCAGGCATTTGCTTTCGGTTATATGGCTTTTATGGTACTTCGGTGAATAGCCTACGCTCGAAGAAAATCAAATTTGATTTAATGCTTTGCGATAGTGCTTGGAGATTTTTAGGAATATGATAATTTCAATAACAAATGCAGTGTAACGCGTTTTATTATCACATTATAATTTGTTCAGTTTTAAATTGGTTTTAGTTGATTTTTTATAACTCAACGTCATCTTTAAAGTGAGAACGTTGACGTTTTTGACGACACCAAACCCGTCCTGCGTTCAGGATTACCAAACGCAGCAAACAGTTTTCCAATTATACCCCGCTTTGCACGCAAGCGCGCGTGCAAAGCGGGGTATAATTGGAAAACTGTTGCGCCGTTTGGTTATCCTGAACGCAGGGCAACATTCGATACCACTTTCATGTCTGATCCTCCTTTATTCCTAGGCAATTCTACAGAATAGACACCGGAATCATCTATTCTGTAGAATTGCCTAGGCTTCACGATAGATAAGGGATTAGAAACGCAAAGACGATCTTCTAATTATTCAATATTTAATGGCTATTGTAAAACAATAAACGTGTCTAAAATAAATAACTTAAAACATAAATGGAAAACAATAAAGAACAATTATAAATAAATCCATGACTCTGAAATGAAAATAAGTTTAACAACATAATTATGTTAAACTTTTAGCCACTTTTTGTGCACAAATCCAAATGAGTAACCTTCTCCTAAGGGACAATAATTGAATTTAAAACGAGCCTGTGCGTGACATTTCCAACAATTTCAAATGTGCGTAAAGCAAATACGCTGGTAAGCCTGTGCATCCGCACAGTCTAACCAGAGTCTTTTCTATGTGATTTGTAGATAAATAAGGTCTTAAAGCATCAGAAGAAAGTAATACAATCTAGTGATTACACTTTGAAACTGTCTCGGTTGCTTATTGTTTGCACATCAAGCAGATGTCAAATTGTTGGAAATGTCACTCATTGGCTCAAATTGTAATTGATATACTAGTACCTAATAAATTAATTTAAAGTGTCTCAGGATTAGAGATCATCACGGAAGAACAAAAAGTGGCGACCCCAGCCAGTCTGTGCTAGCTGCAAAGGCTGACAGAGAACTAGACCTTTCGCATTAAGCCTTTTCTCTGGTCCTAAAATTTTCATACTGCATGTGCTTGACAAAATAGTTCCATTTGGAAAGCTGATCCTAAACACTTTGTTTGATGCTTTCAAATACGCATAATGTGAGACTTTGTGTGACAAAAATATTCTTAGTTAATTATAAAACAAAAATCATTGAGTCTTTTTAATGAACATTCTAAACATTCTTTTTCAAAAATTAAAATTGAATACACGAGAGAAGTAATAGAAGAACTAATTCAAAGTAGCGTTTCACCGTAATACATGCTTAGTTCCTGGTTTGGCTTTTTAAGGGAAGTAAGGATTATATATGTGATAAGTTTAAGACAATTGCTTGTTCTAAAATCAACATTGCGTTCAAATAGGGTTAGATTAACCCAAAGAATATCGAAATGTTCATTTCCCGAAACGCATGGGCTTTAGATAATCTTCCCAGAAAAGGAGGACAACTCATGCCAGTAAAACACGCTTTTTTAATGTCGAATACGCTAAAAATGTTTAACCCTACGATGTCTTCATTAGGGGATGGGCGTTTTCTGAAGTAGGCGTTCTTCATACAAATTAACGATAAACAGCCAAAATAGAAATATAAGTGTTGCCGGTGGTTCGTATATATGTAACAAATTCAAGCGAGTGATCAAAGCTCAATTTTGTCAAGACAAAATTGAGCTTTGATAACTTACATAAATTTCTGCGCCATATATGAGTTATATATATATATATTAGGTGCACAAATTTACGTTAAAAATGGATGCACGACTACAACAGATAAGGAAACATGTAAATGGCTAAGGAAAATTAACTTATTGGCATAATTATGAATTAAGGTAACAGTATTTCGGCGAATGATATGAGGTTTTTCTTTTGCAATGATAATCGAGCAAGACAAATATTCATCTGCTAAAGCAACATTTTAAAGGGGTTTTTTTTCTCTTCTCTTAGTTATCATTTTCTTTTCCAAATCGAATTCTTTATACATTATTTCTTCATTGGTGTAACCACCTAACAAAATGGTTGATGTCTTGATTTTCCTATCGTAACGGTTTTCTTTTCTTTTTAAATGTGGGGTATAACGTCACTTTTAACAATTTTTCAGTCATATGTCGAGAAGTATGTGCAAGACTGTACTTAGTGTCTAGGCCTGTACAATGTATACACACTAAGTATAGTCTTGCGCTGAACCCTCGATGTGGGGACAAAGTTATTACGCTCTATAATATCATAATGCTGCTTTCTCACTCATGTTAACGATTACCCTCCCATTGGTGAGAGACGTATTAGTTTTTTAACACAAAATTTCATCTTATCGTTTTGCAACATGAATACACCTAAAAGATGAGGCTTTGCAGGTAGAATAATGCAAAACTCATAGGCGTAAATAGGATTTTGAAAATTATACGCACCCAGAAAGCAACCAACATAGAAATAAAAGATAAGGGCGATATAAGGACTGTGACAAAAGATGAATGTCCTCCGTCCGCTTCCCCCCCCCCCCCCCCCCCCCCTTGTCGTGATTTGAGCGTTGGTGAATAATCAAAACATCGTAACTACAGCTTGAATAAGCTGTAGTTTCGATGTTTTGGTATTCATCAACGCATTTTTAAGAGGATTTATTTCTATTACGCACTTGCGTAATGTGCGCAATGGTAGTTACGCATTTGAAACTTATCTATGCTTTATGTCCAAACGTCGCCGAGTATTTACTAGTAAGTGACTGAGATGTAGACGTCAGTTGACGATAGCGAGCAATACACTGTAACCAATAGTGGATGGTATTCCTACAGCTATCCGTAAACCAATTACTGGCGAACGCCGTAGCCAACAGCATGTGCACATCGTGCTCGTACTCAGAACCGCAACGGGCGAACTTCTCGTAACACCTCCTAATGGCGCTGAATATCTTGTCTCTGTCTACGTAACTCGGCTTCTTTAGGAGGAACCTTGCGATCAAGAACGATAACTTCGCGATACTCTGAGGGGCGTAACCATATTCATATTCCGGGTCATAGTCACTGTTTAGTTCTATCAATTCGTTTTTCTTAATCTGAAGCTCTTCTTTAGTTTTCTTAAACTCTCTATCAATGACTCGGTTTTTTGACTCCGCGATCTGTAAATCACGTTTCAATGTCTTCACTTGAACTTCCAGTGTCGCTATTTTAGATATAAGTTCAGTCACATCTATCGAAGTCAGAGTCTGGTTGAAGCGAATAACTCCGAGACGTTTAGAAGTGGCGGCCTCATTATCCTCGTCCTTTATGGAGTTAGCGATTCCTTCGCATCTGATTTGATGTGAAGCAAGCTCGAACTTACTCACCGTCTGATTACAACCCGCACACTGAACCGGCACATAGCCGCATGTCTGAAGATGAGACCTCATTCGTTCTAGTTTAATTATCACTTTACATCCCCTATCGGCGTGTTCACATTCAACGTCAAACCCTTTAATAAGATTTCTAAGTGATAAAACAGGTTTAGCCAGTTCTAAAGTTACTTGACTCCGACATTCAGGACACGAATCTGTACTGGGACGAGACAACCATGTTTTGATACACAGGAAGCAGAAACTATGACCACATGGTGTCAACATGGCGTCTTCCAAAACGGCGCTACAAATCCCACAAATCAAATTCGGGTCGACTGGTCCCACAAATCGATGCACGCCGTATCCCATTGTAAACAAAGATGTATATCCTTGATATAAGTAATCAGAAAACAAATATAATATTAAATGTGAAAGTTAAACATCCCCGCCACTCGAAGTCCTTCAAACCACTTTTGTTACCTCCAAGGTGAAGAGTCTATCTATCGGATATGGATTTGTAACGAGACTTTAAGTGCAGTAAATCCAGCACTTAAACCTGTCTTACATGATAAATTCCGTCCTTTAAATCTTCTAGGAGACAATAAACATCTCTCTATCCAAACACCGTGACCCTGTTCTGTTGATAACCTGAAAAAGATCGTCGGAAACTATTTGTATATATTCTGACATAGAATTTTGCCGTGTGCTTATGACAAAAATAAATTGCTATTTTGACCATAGGGATTCAGCACATGATGATTTAGCATTAAAACATATTTTTGATGAAAAATGTATAAACATTGTTAAGGAACTGGACTCTACAGAGGACCTTCCAATACCCGACTTCATTCAAGCGTCGATTTCTTGTTACTAATAATTAAAGCAGACATTTCTTAAGTAAAATGCTCTAGAGCGAGCTTAATCATAATCCTGCATGATGCACCTATACATTTAATTACGTAATAGATATGTGTAAGGGTATCAAACGTCAAAACTTCAAAATTCATGCCATAGTTGGACATTCAGACACAGTTTCACAGGCGTATAGATGTCTACCCGAATAAAGCCAGGAGTTGGATTGATTGATTGATTGAATGGAGTTTAAATCCGCTTTCAACGGTTTTTTTTTTCAGTTATATCGCGGCGGCTGGAGCACCTAACAATGGATTTCTGGTATTTCTCTCACTAGTGCAACCATCACATACTTTCCTAGCCTCCAGCTGCTATTTCAAACAGGTCTACGATTAGTCGGAAAGAATGAGTTGGGGATCGAACCCGGGACTTCTAGACTGACAGTCCAACTGGCCTGTGACGGCGACAGGACCACAGTGGAGTCCAATTCCTATCTATACTTATACAATTTTTTTTTTCATTTTTATGGCTAAATCACCACGCGCTGAATCCCTGTGATTATGGCACATATGGTAGTTGATCATTCATTTAAGATTCTTAAAAACATAGTACATTTATTACTATTTTTGTGTCTCCACGGTCCAATAAGACGCTTAAAAGACCACATTGATCAGCCAAAAAGTCGTGGAATGATTGATTCGATTTGATTTAAAAAGTGATTGCAGTGAGCGATTTCGTAAAATAAGTTTTAACGATATTTGAGTGTTTTGAATGGCGGAGTGAGTGTTTGGAATTAATGTATGAAGCCTTGGGCAAGTGATTTGGAATGGTTTTGATCGAGATGGGTGTCAATTTTACAATGTTACTGACTGTAAAACAGGATTATGAGGATTTGTATGTCGGTGTTCTAAAATCCGTGCGGTCTGATCATGATCCATATTCTTCTCATTTCCCAAATGATCCTTTTTTGAGAGACGGGTCAAAATCATTTTTATGAATCTTAGAAATTTATTATACAAAGCCTTTAAATGCCTCAACCAGACATGCATCATTTAGCGACATAATAAGTTAATGACTGAAATAAATAAAACAAGATGTGTTTGTGAAACACGAATGCCCCCGAAACGGCCATTTTTTAGGAGTTTGACCTTTACAGATGACCGTGAACTTGTCACATGACCTTGAGTTTTGTACTAGCAGATGCTTATCATTGTTTGTCTTAATGTTTTTACCTTCTTTAGATGAAGATATTATTATTATTATTATTATTATTATTATTATTAAGATCTATCCTCATTCCAAATATGAGCAATGTATTTTCAATAGCCTTGAAAGTATTGGCAATGTGTAGTTTTTTTTGTTAAGTTTTGCAGACAAAAAGACAAACGGACAGACGGACAACGGTAAAAAATATGCCCCCGATCATTCGATGCGGGGGCATAAAAATATTTTGGGTTTCGCCGTCTAGCTAAATGAAATCACGTATAGTTACACGTAACCTTTGAAAAAACTTCGATAATAGGAATGAATGATCGTTTAGGAATTGTTGTTAAGGCTTATAGTCTTGACAGTGTGGTTGGCCCATCTGTACAGTAAATGGAATGTGAATGAATTATGTATTATCTAATCATTCCCACGATTTTCTTAAAGATTTATGCGAAGTCTTACGCATACGGCAAAAATTGACAAATGAATGGGATTCTTCAAAAAATAAATTCGGTAGAGAAAGAAATTCGTGTAAAAAGGGGAAAGCCCTATCTTCAGGACGTGTGCCTTGTATGAAGGAATCTAACCTGTGTTCAGGATGACATAAGTTACAAACATTTTGCCAATTATACCACGCTTTGCACGTGCACTTGCGTGCAAAGCGGGTATAATTGGAAAATTGTTTGCACCGTTTTGTCATCCTTAAAGCAGGACTGTTAATGCTTTCAAATGAAGTGGGACGAACAGACAGACGGGCCCACAGAAACCGTAGGCTTCAAATAGCCTTCACACAGTAAATAAGTAAATATCATCCGGGATGGGAGTCGGTGTTGGGGGCATTTTGCTTTTTGTGACCTTTTCTAGTTTCTCGTTCTCTCTATATATAATTTTGAGCCCCCCTCCCCCCTCGAATATTTTTACGACTTCACCAGAACCGCCTTAGAACTGTTTGCGTAGATTTTTCAAATTCCCTGGTCACGCCCAATACAATCAGTATTGCACAATGAATTCCTTTGAAGCAGTTCGAGAGAAATATTTGTGTAACGGTATCCAAAGTGAAAATAATAGACCATAGAATGAAATTAATGATATTTGATTCTATCATCGTTCGCTGTTCATTATTGATTTTAATTCATATGGTAATTAGGAACATCAAAATGCGTGTCGTTTAAATGGAATGATATAGATTTATCATTTAATGTTTTACATTAATCTGAAAAATGACTTTTTTGTAATAATCCACCATCTAACTTGTGAAAATTTAAAATTAAATAACGCTAAGGAGTTTTAAAAGAATAAACTGTTTATGTTTATGTAATCGATGTACAATCACAAGAATCGTAATAATGGGTTTATGAAAATTTATGGCTGTCTTCAAACATGACAAGCAACCTTCTAGAAAAGGCAAAATGTATCGACTTTGGTCAGACTGCGCGGGTTACGAGTCAGAAATTTTCATTTTAAACACATTTTATATTTTTTTTAACGATTGTCCCTTTTCTTTAATATTTTCGGTGGATTATCGAAAAATGATAGTAGATTATCACATCAAAAAGTAGTGAAATTATCAAAAATTTATTCCCCGCTTCGATCATTTTGATATATCTGACGTTTTTCTAGCGAGTCTTATAAGTGACGTCATCGTGAATGTTGCGTAGCAATCACGTGCAAAATTTCGAGTAAGAGCGATTGGTATTTCGTGAAAAACAAAAGCTATATTTTCACTCATTGCTTCGCTAGTCGTGAAAATATAGCTTTTGTCGTTCACCCAATGAAATATTAATTGATCTTACACTGAAACAAACGATTATATGTACTTACACCCAATAATTTATTATTGACAATATCAGTGAATCTATCCCCAATATTACCAATTTTCAACCAATAATATTGTCAATTCCGTAGATTCACAATATCACAGATCGGGTATTATGTTGACTATTATAGGTAGATTTCGTGCGGTGAGCCATGAAATATATATTCTTATATAGATTCTCGTGCTCAGTTTTGAAAATACACTAAATCGATATTGAATAAATGTTTTTTTGTAATATGACCGACGTCGCGGGAGAAAAATAACCCCGTTGATTTTTTTTTTATATTACATGGGTTATTACACTGGTGGAATAATAATGCAAATGAGCTCAGAGTTTGTATTTCCGTTTATTTATCGTCGCTACCGTAGCACATGCCCATATGAGAGACGCCCCCAGAAGACGGTTAGTTGTTACGGGGGATAGTGCATGGATGCATACAAAACTACTGCTGAGTTCCGCCATGGTTCTTTAACGTGCTCGGTGTAAAGCACCGTCTCACGGGGCCTCGGTTTAACGTCTCATCCGAAAGACAATTAGTATGTTAGTGTAGCATCCCGGGAATCGAACCCACGCGGTCGAACTGCAATGGTTTTGAAGTCCGGTGCTCTACAAACTGAGCTGATCGGGGCTGGTAATGAGCTCAGGGCGAATAGCAACGCTATTTTGTAGCCGCGGAAATGACGTCATAATGTATATATTGTGACAACTTTTTTTACGGCGTTATAAATTTCGCGGAAAGATGAAGTATTGAATTTCTAGAATTTTGACGATTTTTGCAGAAATTTGGGTCATGCTATAAATAGAATATAAAGTTTTTACTCATAAAATACAGAATTTATTTAACGAGTCACGCAGCCTCGTTTTAATCTGTTTATAAATGACTCGTTTGATAAATTCGTTATTCCATGACAACTCATTCAATATCCTCTATGCATTCAATATATTTATTGTATACAGGTAAGCTGTCCCTTGAAGGAAGTGCACCCGTAATAGTTCCGCAACGATTCGAAAGTCATACACTTTAAGAGTGTTAACCGAGATTTCCAAATCAATTCATTGGGAAACCTCGGTAAACACCGTGAAAGATCGTGATCTCTGAAATGTTACGGAACCATTGCGGGTCCACTACCTTTATAGTCAACGTACATGTATATTTCATTGCGAATTTCGACTGAATTCGTTACGTTGTACAAGAATTACCAGGGGACAACAACTGCAACTCTCCTAAAGGTATCCATTGCGAAGAATTAAGGAAATAACAGATCGGTCGATGGAGACAAATAAATCTCTTTACAATAACCATTAGCTAAGACTTTTTAGGGTTTTATATTTATTTTCTTTGATCTTTTTACGCATTTTGATGTCCATGTAGATTGATAGGTCAACAGTTCAAAGGTTAATGGAATTTATTAATCAGTTAACCCTCTATTCATTTCTAATTAGCTATATATGTTTTTTTTTTTATAAGTACCAGAATATTCAATCGCAGTAATTCTTTTGGTTGAAGATTCGTGTTATAGGGTATCCTTAAGTAAACTATAAACTATGTAAAGTAAGCCTAGCGACTGATTCTAAAACAAACTATTTTTGCAGATGACCATATGGAACCGAATTGATGATGAGTTGAATTCTATCATGGCTAACTATAAAATCGTCAATCCTATAACTATCAAGATTTCTGCAGAATATTAAGTTTTAACACATATAGGACATCTGAGAAAATTCTCGAACTTTGTCGACAACACTTTGATTTTGGTTTAAATTTGTCAAGGTTTATTCAGAATGACTACGGTGAGAAGACCAATTGTGGGAATAAAACGTCGAAACCGAAGTACATGTAATTAAACCACATTCTTCTTTTCATACAATGTCTTTTAAAAACAAATGACAATGGTCAATTAAAAAGTAAAATTCAAAACAAAAATCATAATAGCCCCAACTACGCCCCTGAATTAAGGTTCTCTCGAAAACATGGTGGACAACGAAAGGTTTGCTTGGATGAGCTTTAACCCCTCTTATAACACTTTTCGGCTATATGGTTGCGACTGGAGCACCTTACAAGGTACTCCTGGTCTTTCTCGCTCCCGGAATATCATTACGTTCTTTCCTAGCCTCCAGCTGCTATTTACGACCATAGACCATTTCTAGACAAATGTCGGAATACGTAGGTGCCGCCGCAGACCCCCCCCCCCTTTGAAATACAATTCTCTCAAAAACATGACAAACAATGAAAGGAACCAGCCCTGCGTTCATAATGACAAGGCGCTGAAAACTGTTTGCCAGTTTGCCGTTTTGCACGCAAGTACACATGCAAAGCGGGATTAAATTTACGAACAGTTTGCACTGTTTTGTCAAACTGAACGCAGGACTTGTATAAATGTGTTCATCAACAGTTCGTTACAGCCACCGCAAACATTGTATCAATAATTCCGTTTGATAGATAGGATTTCCATGTTTTTATACCCGATCTGTGACATGCTAACGAGCTTTTAACCACAATTAATCTTTAATTATACATGTATATTAGTTACATCCACTTAGTAACGCTTCGTTGTATTTTTGTACCAATTTTGTCCATTGTTGTCAGAAGTTGCATCTATGGCATTTATAAAATCGATCAAAGGTATTGAAATCTTCAAGAAAAGCCGGTGCTTATCAGTATTACTGTAAATATATAAATGTGACCCGTCATTCGAAAAGGGACCATCTGGGAAACTGTAAAATAAATATTTGAAAAAAGCTTGGTAATGGTCCAGGCAAACTAGAGGTTGCATTTCAAGAACTCTTTTACTGAAAGGTAGATTGATCATTCCAGACTCAGAAAATAAGCAAAGTGCAACAAGTTTCGACCCTAGTCAGTCCGCGCAGTCTGACTAGGGTCGACAATTCATGCACATCCCAGATGGTCCTTTTTCGCGTGAGGCTTCACATTTTTTAATTTCCGGATTCTCAGATTTCAATAACAATTTTATGCCCACTAACGGTTGTTTCGGTAGCACAATGGATATGCTACGATCGGACTGCACGGTTGCCAGGCTGTTTCTGGATCTTCATTGCAATAGTTCACGATATTAAGCAGAGGCTTTTTCAAAGTTTCGCATCACAATTGTCATCTTAATTGATTTTTTTGTATAATAAATTATTGTATTCATTTTGATACAAAAATAAGTTTAAACATTCATGACTCTGTTGCTTTTATGCATTATTCTGCAGGCAAAAAAATGGAAAAAAAAATCACCTCACCTGTGCAAGATGAAATAAATCCTTTTGTTCTTTCAATGATTAATTTTTGTTATCTAAAAACTAGACAAGCTGTCACTCATTGAACTTAGTCCGTCATTCTTTGGTCTAAAAGACTCGAACCCTTGATTTGATTGTCAACAAGGTACCAGTCTAAAAACAACATTTTTTCGTAAAGCGCATTACCCTCTCTACGTATTTTCCTATTCTCGCTGCCATTTTAAACCTCTTATCAAGACGAAATCCCCCAATCAGCTACGATATAATCATTGTCTCTTTTTTCCAATAGTATCGATCTTTGCCAATAGCTCATCCTTTTCTTTTTACATTATACTCAACATCGTTGATGTGCTATACGAAATGGCGTTACTGCAGTTAATCAGGGGTATGGAAATAAAAAAACAAACTCTTGTCCTTGGATAAACTCACTCTAAATAGTCAATTGTCGACATGGAGAATTCGTTGTCCAGATTGTGTCGCAATAATGGTTCTGAAATAAGTATCATTTTTCTGATGAGAAAATATAACCTGACGATCGCATAACTTTTCAAGCTAGAGACAAAAAGTATATATTAAAATAAAATGGTAAGTTGCTTTTGAAAAGCAACTTTCCATATTTTCTTCAACTTTCTTTTACATTGTTGAATACTTATCTTTAAGATTGAAAAGCACTTTGACCTGTGGGTTTAAATCCATTTCACTTAGGAAATGGAAAAGCTTTTTCTTGTTTCAAAAAATACTTGTCCTTGGTTAAGGAAAATCCACTTGTCCGCTGGCTAAAAAGCCAAAGTCAGACAGGTCGAACATGTAAATTTCATATCCCTGTGTTAATTTAAAATGCATTTAGTGGTGGTTTTGTATATTTTCTTTCGAAAGTGGGAGAGCATCTTACTGGGCTAGGTTACCAGAGATCGAGTTTATAACACTACACATGGAAGAGGTCACAAGTTCGAATTCCTCGAACAGAGAAATAACATATTTTCTCTTTTAGATATAGCGCGGTTTTATTGACCCGAATCTGACCCCTGCTATTCAGTTGAATAAAAATCTGATAATTCAAACTCGGCTTTGCACGTGCTTTCATAGGAATAAATAAAAAACGGTATTGAATGCAATATATATTTTGTCAAATGAGAAAATATGTCTGTAATTGTTATTTAAGTATTTTTTCTACAGAGGTCTTATTCGGGTCAAAGTAACCAAAGTGTAAATATAAGATAGATATCGGTTCTTTGCTCTGTAGTGTCACTTAACATTCTGGTTTCTTTTATATGTGGCAGAGTAACAGATCTGAGAAATAACTACATGTATATGTCATGCTTCTTTTCTTGTCAAAGGATGGTTAACAAGGTGGCAAACTTTCACAAGATCCGCCCGTTATAGATCCACAAGTTTGAGTGAGTGATCAAAGGTCAAATTTGTCTATACACTGTATAGACAAAATTGACCTTTGATCACTCACTTGAAATTGTGGATGTATACACTACTGAATCTCTAATTATGGGAAACAACAAAGGAAAATAGCTAAAAAGGCCAGGTAGAGTTACGGTTCTTGTGCACTTAGCTCCGCAATTATAAGAAGAACATAATTGTCAAGTTTCGACTCAATCGGACATCAGGTTACATGGTTATGCGCCGGACAAAAAAGAAGACGACGCACGCCCGCTCGGACACCAGACCCCCGAACGAGACTGATGATCACAATGTATGTCATGTCTTTCGCTCGCAAAATAGTCTTCACACTTATGTGCAAGATTGTACGATCAGAAAAGATGCACACCTTTAATCTAGTTTCTAGTCACGGCGGTATCATTTAATTAGCGTTTCTATATGAAATCAATAACCCCATCGACAGAAACGTTTTATCATATAGTCCAATCCATTAGCCAACCATAAACTCTATCAATTGTACAACGCGCTGATTACAATAATTCTCCATGATAAAATGATGCTTTCTCTGTCTATAAAACCATGAGTTCTGGGTGACAAAAAAAAGTGCAAAATGATTGTTAAATCATACCCCGCTTTGCACGTGTACTTGTGTGCAAAGCTGGGTATACGTGAACATGTGTGCAAAGCTAGGTTTAATTTTATTTTCAATCAGTTTTCACCGTGTTATCATTTGAACGTAGGGCTATTCGTAACATATCAGATGACACCGTCTTGATTGTGTCCGAATATTGTATAGATATCCTTGTTATAGCTCTAAATGAGAATTTCACGGTCGTTTTGGTTAGTCCGTAGTTCAGTAAGTTTGCATTTCACTTTGGTTGGGATAGAAATAATAATTATAATAATAATAATAATAATAATAATAATAATAATAATAATAATAATAATAATAATAATAATAATAATAATAATAATAATAATAATAATCAATCCACAACAAAAACAATTGGCCGATGAGGGCCCGATGAGCTTTACTGACTACCTTTTTACCACAGGGCTTTCTTAGCGATTTTTATGTCTTACATGTATATATAATAACATGTTATTATATATACATGTGAGACATTAAAAAATCGCTAAAAATGCCCTGTGCTTTTTACAAGCAATTTTCAGACTATATTTCTAGACGAAAACGAAGAGAATAGAATCCAAACTGTGCTGGATAGTAAAAAAAATTCCAAGTTGAATATGGACAAAACTCATACAAAAATTCAAGCGTGAATTTTTGTGTGAAAATCCACAAAGGCCCCTTTGCGATATTTTCTGAGGCAATAGCCCCATTTTTAAAAGAAAACTTTCTCACAATCCTACAATTATTCTGAAAAAGATTCAATGTAATAGGATGATATTTGTAGATTTATTTGCATAGAGAGTAGACCATTTCGAATTAAAACCATGGATTGATTTCATTACATACCCTCAAACCTTACAACCACCCTGTGCAAGTGAGAACCAAGCACACGTGTAAAGCCGGAATCAGGCATAACGTTTTGCGAACGCTTCCTTCGTGAATGCAGGGCAAGTTTTTTTCACATACAACGGACAATACTCGCAGTCGCCCAGACTTCATTCCAATCGGAAAATCGAATGCAAAAGCGAGTAACTTCACGTGCCGTTAAAGCACACTTTTTTTAACTTTAATGTACTCAGGGTCCTATGCACTTTGTCCAATTTTAATGATAATGACCTTTTTTGCATTATTTTCTTGTCCCAAAATATAAGTTAATGCATTCTGTTCAAAATTCTTAAAGCCCTTTCGACTTTGAAGAGTGCACACATTAATAAGAAAAATTCGTTAAAATATCCATGTCTAACTTTCATATAACGCATAACTAAAGACGTTGATATTATTCCCGTGTTAAATTTTGTGACACCATTAAATTACACAAAAAAAAAGAAAAGCCAACAACAACAACAACAACAACAACAACAACAACAACAACAACAAAAAACGTCGTTATAAACAAAAGTGGCGTCGCAATGCATAACGCAATTTATCCGATATGTTCGTAGGTTTGTAACTAGTTTAAAAGCATTTCTGTGAACTATTTCGAAATCCCTGTTTGAATCAATTCACTAGTCTTTATGTCATTGCAATAAAAATGATAATTTTCGGTAGCTAACATTTGCAGAGACCTTCAAAATGTTAGAACACCCTCATGCTTCGCACTCGGGCGTAAAACCATTTTCGGTTCTCTGCAAAAGTTAACGTTCTCAAAAACATGCATTTACCCTATCATATATAATTTAAAAAAAAATGTCCAACAGACAGTAATGTAGTGAATAAAGAATACGAAATTCGTAAAATCAAGGATGTGTCATGGATAATTTAGAAGAAACCAGTCACTATAAAGAGTGGGAATAAAAGAAGCAAATGAAGTCAATTATTTAAACATGACATCTGTTGATAGTCTGATTATATGACAAATAAACCAAGTAATGAAGAAATGAGCCGCTAATTAAATCAGGAGCCTTATCCATAATTTCTGAGCACCGTCTGGCGGGAAGAAACTATATGTATAGCATGAACCTTGTGCGGCATTCAGGATGCTTAAACGTTTACCAACGTTTTATAATAATACCCTGCTTTGCACAAATTATACACGCACAAAGTGGATAGATGTACAGCTGTATAGATATGACATCACGGTTGTAGTTGTCTACTGACATTATAACAGGAGGGACAGAGCAGACACGTCGATGGGCACAAAGCATATATGACAGTCGTTGCATACTCCGAATTTTATTCATAGGTCATGAATATGTGACCCGTCATACGAAAAGGGACCATCTGGGAACTCTTTGCAATAAATATTTGAAAAAGACATTTGGTCCAGCATAGGTCAACCCGAGGTCGCACTTCAAAAATCATTCCACAAGAAGATAGATTGATCATTCGTTTAGATTAAGAAAATAAGCAAAATGCGAAAAGTTTCGATCCCAGTCGGTCTGTGCATTCCGCGAAGTTTGACCAGGGTCGGCACTTTACGCACTACCCAGATGGTCCCTTTTCGCGTGACGGGTCACATATATGTACAGTAAAATATCAGTGGTTCGCACGCCGGTGGTTCGTAGGTATGTGTTGGTTCGTATACATTCTTTGGTCCCGATTTTCTTCCTTCTTTATCTTTGTAAGAAGGCTCCGAGTAATTCGCACGTCGGTGGTTCGTAGTTCGTAGCCCGTGTCAAGTCCCGAGAGTTTCCAAATAACCGTCAAATTAATATGTTTAATCCGTAGGTGTGAATTGTGCGATCAATAGCTTTCCTAGGTGTAACAAAAGACATATACCTTGATTTTAACACCTGTTGATTGGTATTAATCGAAGTTATTGTTTTGCATCAATATTTACAGGCATTGTTTGATTTGTAATTTTCGGCGGGTTTAATCGAACAAAGGATCAATCAGTGACCTTAATTTTTGTATTTAAT
This sequence comes from Fragum whitleyi, assembly GCA_948146395.1. Classification (NCBI taxonomy): domain Eukaryota; kingdom Metazoa; phylum Mollusca; class Bivalvia; order Cardiida; family Cardiidae; genus Fragum; species Fragum whitleyi. The sequence goes on from OX411544.1 coordinate 30,646,853, forward strand.
CTAGCTTTCTCATACTGATCATGCATAAATGAATGTTCGTAGACTTTATTGCCAATATGACTTCCACACAGATTCATCGTAATGCCGAGATTTCATCGTCCACTGAATGAGTACTCAAAGTGATTTGATCCAAAGGGAAAACACTCTGATGTAGTTAATATTTGGCATGTAAATAATTGCCGAAATTACTTTTTTAGGATCTATATATGGACGAAACGAAAGATGGTCATTGTTCAAGTGATATTTGTTGCGTCCTTACTCTCTACAAAAGGGTCTCGTTAGAACTTGATTTAAAACATATTCAATGGAACCTTGGAATAAAGCCACAAATATAGGGTACCTTAAGACCATGTCCGATCTGGGCCATAAAAAAACTACCGACCGCTTGATATTGGTTGGTTCGTACTACGTTTAGTTCGTACAAATAGTCCCGGTCCCTTGAGATACGAACTACCGAGACTTTACTGTATTATATTTCAACATATATATTTGAAATATTTGATAAAACAATCGCCTTTGGCACAAAGGCCTGATTACACAAAATATTAGGACTGGTCAACTATCAAAATACATGTGGATGTAGACGGCAATTCAAAACACGTGGGATAACGTAAACATATATAATACGTCCTTAAGTAGTGTTTTATATGAAAAAAATAATCTAACGAGGTTGGGAGAATTGATAATTGTCGAGGCTCTGTCGAGACAATTATCAATTCTCACAACCGAGTTAGAATTTTTTTTCATACAATACACTAAGTACGTATTATATTTATCTTATAACCATTTTGTCTTCTTTTCGTCTATGTTTCTAACTGAAATGCAAGTTTCTAAAAATAACCGCATGATATCATTGTTCTAAAAATAACTATGTCGGATATCATAAAAAGATATACGGGATGTTATCACACGGATATTTGTATAGTTATAAGATAAAAGTACAAGTACATATATACCTGTAATTGAAACATGTTAATTGTCCAGATCCCACATGTTTTATGGTACGTCAAAATGACGTTACACTGAAGTTCCAAATAACGGTTCTTTACAACTTTATGAAGGATCTAAGCAGCGCCTGCATGTTTGCAGTTAATACCATCTCCGTTAAACTTTTATTAATTTGAGATTTTAGTTTTTTATTGTTCTGGCAGAGAAAGGGGACTATAAAAATGTCACTTTCCCCCGTAACAACAGTCCTGATCTTAGGAAACAAAATCATTAAATATATAGAGAATAACATGTTAGTGTCTAAAAATTACAATGTTATCCAGTCGAGGTTGAGAGAATTTATCATGATGAGGCTTTGCCATGTCATGATAATTTCTCACAGCCGAGACCTGATAAGATTGATATTATAAGACACTCGCATGTTATTCTATTTATCATGCGATCATCTTATAGTTCTTAAGTAAGATAAATCCTTAAAAATCAAATAAATTCAGATGAAAATGTATGCAAATAGACTGTCTGATATCATGTTATGTTATCAGACAGGTGATATCAGGTCAATAAAGGTTTCAAGGCGCGATAAAAGATTTAGAAGATTGTATCCCGCTTTATACTCAATTCGTCTCCCGAACGTTTTCGTCCCAAACGCGGGGCTAACTTTTCGTCTTCCTTCGGTTTGTTTTTAAGGCCATTTTAATCATTTTTTCAGTTATATCGCGAAGGCTAGTGCAACTAACAACAAAATCGTGGTATTGCTCACACCTGTACTACCATTACGTTCTTTCCTAGCTTCTAGCTGCTCTCCTACATAGGTCTACGATTATCAACCCATTGGTGGGAGCCAATAGTCAGCAAGGATGAGTGCCACTGGGGCGGATCTAGAGGGGGTGGGTCTACCCCCTCGTTAGAACCCCCCTCTGTAGCATATTTCTTTTATTTCAATTGGGAAATACAATAAAAACTAGTAAGAAAGGAGTAAAGGTATACCTGCAATCGGCGGTTCACTTCAAAGGTTATCGGAAATCAGGAGAATTGAACTGTCTTGTTGACTAATTAACTTAGACGGCACAATCTGTTCTAAATGGAGATGGGAGGCTCATTATCCCTTTTTTTCTTCGTTTATAGGCTGTATAAGGGTTAGTGCAAAGCGGTTGTAAGCGCCTATAAACGTATAGGCACTTACACCAGTTTTGCACTAACCACTCGATATAACCTTGTCAAGAATCGCCGGTATGAGGAAAGGAAAACTCTTACGTCGATATATAGCGAACTATAGCTTTGAAAATTTAGGATGTTCGACTTGCTTTTCACCTAAAGCTTGTCTGTAATACATGTCTCGTTCCTCATTGATTTGTCAATTTAAAAATTGAGCAGTGCCGGTGACATTTCCAACAATTTCACTCGTGTGCTAGGTACAAACGTAAAGCAGCGTAGAAAACGACACAATGCAATAATGATATAATTATGCTGGCCGCTGACAGAAGATGGATTAAGACCTTATCTCTTATATAGTGCATATAGTGAAGACTCTGGTCAGACTGTGTTTGCACAGGCTGGCCAGAAGCTTTGCTTTGCACACGGCGTGTGAAATTGTTGGAAATGCCACGCACTGGCCTTGATAATAAAAGGATGTGGGGGGATTCTAGCACCCTAGTCAGTGAGCGCGACAACAATTTTCGCTTCAGAGAGATTTTATGATTTCAGAATGATCATTCTACCTTCCTATGGCCAATATAATTAAAATTGGTACTTGGATAATTAAACCTTTATTAGATTGTATTTCTTTGACATTTAGCCTTATTTCATCACATTAAAGGAACGATCGTCTGGAAACTGAGTGATAAAAACAATTAAAAAAATGAAAAAAAAAAAAAACAACAAAAAAACTAGCAGAGATCAATAAGTGATGAAATTTCAAAAATTGAAAAGTAAAATGAACATTTTAGATGCAGGAAATTCACCCGATTACGCTTATGTCGTGAAAAAAGGAAAGATAATGATGACCGCTCGGTCGAGTAGATATTGGATTACAGGTATGGGGTTATTTCCCTTGGTACCAAATCCAATACCGTTGCACTTCAGAAGGAATTTAATAATTTAAGATAACATATGTCCGCATATTAGGATCAAACATTAATAGTATCTGTTTATTAACCCCTTCTCGCCCCTCCCAACCTAAAAAAATGACTGATCCTAATTAAAAGAGGTAGTGAAAAATGTGTACAAATTGAAATGAAAACACCATATGTTTAATTATTGAAAATATAGAAAAGGGAGAACGCAACTACAGGCAATTTCGTCTCGTGAGGATTGGGTAAGGGAAAACGAATAAGCTATAGATATAGATGTCAGGGGCGGATCCAGTATTTCCTCATGGGGGATTCGAACTAGGTGACCATGATCTTCGTAAACGGACATATATTTATAATATGACCTAGGCTACATCGCGGGAGTGAAATAACCCCGTTGAATATTTTTGATATTACACGGGTGTTATTACACTAGTGGAATAACTATGCAAATGAGCAACTCTATTTTGTAACCGCGAAATGACGTCATAATGTATATATTGTGACGTCAGTTTTAAACGGCATTATAAGTTTCGCGGATTGAAACTTTGAATTTCAAGATTTTTGACGATTTTTTTCAAAAATTCGGGTCATATTATAAATAGAATATAAAATTTGTGCTCATTAAATACCGAATTTATTAAACTCGTCATCTAAAACAGATAAAAAAAACTCGACGTAGCCTCGTTTTTATCTGTTTGTTGATGATTCGTTTAATAAATTCGGTATTCAATGACTACTCATTCAATATCCTCTATATCTACAATGATTCCAAACGCTTGCTATTTAGGAATTTGGAATCGATTTAAGATTTCCAAGTGGCGGTGTATCCGTCGTGCGTCCGGGCGTCCTTCCTTGCATTTTATTTATTCAATTACATTCTCTTCTTAAACATATTTAACGGAATTTATCACAAACATTACTTTGGTGAACGCATTTTTAAGTTATTCAAGAATTCTTTATTGAGCCCCCCCCCCCCCCCGCCCCCCACCACACACACACACATACATAAACTGATTGTCGTGGCAGTATGGGCTTATTTTTACTTTAAAATCTTCAAAAATCCCCCCTCATTTGGTTTATTTCGATTATATTTAGTATGGATAATTTTTGTGTAAACCTATTCCTTCAAATGGTGAAGGATTTTTTTGATTGATTCCAAAATTTCTAATCTTTCTTAAAATTGCCTTCTGCCAAACCATTTTGTTAAATACAATAAATTTTGGTATGAATGTTCGTGAATGTTGACCCTCTTCATCAATTGCTTGGAAAATTTGCTTGATTTGATTGACCTCCCAAGTATGTGCACGGCAGGGCTTTATTCACTTTAAATATCTGCTCTTCCCAAACACTTGAAATTTGAGCCTGTGCCTGACATTTCCAACACTTTGAAATGATAGTGAGGTGAATAAATGGGGGTAGTGTAGATAGCCAGAAACTGTAAATTTAAAGTTACCTGGTGGTCTACAGATACTTTGAGGCCTTATCTATCAACTAAACGCATAGTGAAGACTCTGGTTAGACTGTGTGGATGCACAGGCTGGTCAGGGGCTTTGCTTTGCGCATATTTGAAATTGTTGGAAATCGAGGCTCACGCACAGGCTCATTTGCCAATTTATTATCGTGACAAACTTGACATCAATGTCCCCTGTGTTACCTTTGGGACCCCCTCCCCTCGGATCCGCCAGTGTAGATATACATTTTTAAGTATATATCCCGGGTTACATATGATGGCATATTATCAATCACGGAACACCAAAGAGAAAGAAAGATTAATAAAACGAATCTGCTCGGTGATTTGCCGATTCCGGTTAGCCCAGTCGGTGAAACGATGGCCTCTCAGTCCAGCCCTGCATTCAGGATAACAAAACGGTGCGAACAAAGGGCGTGACTCCTATTACGCAACTGCGTAAAAGAAATAATCCTCTGTTGAAAAATATCGTTGATGAATGATCATAGCATCGAAACTACAGCTTATTCAAGATGTAGTTACGATGTTTTGATTATTTACCAACACTCAAATTATTAAAAGGCAGTGGACGGAGGGCAATTATTTTTGGTCACAGTGTTAATATCGCCTTCATCATATATATTCTTTGGTTGTCGCCTTCTGAGTGCGTATGAATTTCAAAGTCGTGGATACGCTTATGCAAGCTGTTCGCAAATTATACCCCGCTTTGCCCGCAAGTGCACGTGCAAAGCAGGGTATAATTTGCTGACAGAACTGTCTGTCACGTTTTGTTACCTTGAACGTGGAACTTGCGTCGTGAAATCGAACTCCAGCTCGGCCAACTTATTAAAATAAAGAGGCAAAACTCTTACTCGTATAACTCTACTATGTGTAAGAGTTATCTTTATAATCGCCCGAGTACATCGCTATGTCGAGAAAAGCCATACGTTCATGGTGAAAAAACCTTTTGCAAACTTTTAAAAATGATCTTAAGAACTAACCCGCTTTTGCATGACAATGCACGCACCTGCTCGTGCAAAGTGGGGACATATTTTATAAAAAATGTTTTGCGAACCACTAGATCCTGAACCAGCCCTGCCTTAAGATTGATAAAACGATGTAAACTGTGCACCGCGGCTTTGCGTGTGTAGGCCTACTTGTTTGCAGCGCGGGGTATAATTTGCAAAATCTGATTCGCGTGACCGTCTGAGTTTGTCATCCTGAGCTTACAGAGCTGATCAGGGCTGGACTCAAGTAGATCTAGTCGGCATTTATATGACACATTGACAATTGTCTTATAAATTCTAGATAGAAAATAGCTCGTCCAGAGTTGGACTTCTAGATTTGGAATACCATGAGGCTAAATAGATGTATCATGTGATTTTAAGAAAAAATCTGTTTAGATCTAGATCTACATCTAAATCCTAAAATCTTGTAGAATCTTGGAATAGAAAAATTGTTATGGAGGATATGAAATAATCAGTCTAGGCTAGCTATACGGTATGATTAATAAGTTCTCAAGTTTTTGGGCTCGAACTGAAAGGCGCTAGCACGTGGGTGACATGTAACAATGAATCATCAAGCACGTGATCAAGTTCGGGTGTTTCGCCGATCCCCGATTACTCACGGAACTATTCGTATAACTCCGGTTCAAAGCCAAGACACTGCGATTAAACCGGAAGTAAACTAAAGCCGGGTCAACTCATTTTCATAGAAAGTGTTGTCTGAAGAAAAAAAGACATTTAATCGGAATATTTGAATGAAATAAGACTCAAACAGGATGGATCTGTTGAAATATTTTTCGGAATATGATCATGTTGCTAAATTCCAGAGGCTTATGGGTGTAGATACTGTTAAAGTGGATCAGCTTCATGCGAACGGTGACAGCACAAAGTGTGGACAAAGCAAGGATGCTGATACAAAGGTTATCGACCAGAATGGAAAATCAGACAATTGCGTTCGAAAGAGAGATGTCACTGTAACGAATGGAGATGTTCATGTCAATGGAAAAACACATAGTATTGGGTCTTTTAAAAATGGTATTCACAATCCTGAGGCAAATGAGACCAAACTTGCTTACAAAATCAACAATAAACTGATTTATTTTCTCATGCAGTTTGGTGCTGGACTTGGCAGTGAACTCTTTTATATTGTGTTCTATCCGTTTATGGTTTGGAATGTTGACAGTAGACTAACTCGACAGTTGTGTTTGATATGGTATCCATTAATGTACATTGGTCAGTTTTTAAAAGATTGTATAAGATGGCCTAGACCAGGGCCTCCGGCTGTAAGGCTTGAAGGAAACAGATTTGAGCTAGAATATGGAATGCCATCAACCCACACAATTGTGGGGACTTGTATACCATTTTCTCTGTTGTATTTAACATCAAAATACTATGAGGTATGTTGAATGATTGAGGCATGAGTGTTCAAAGACTTATATTTTCGGCCTGTTTTGAAAGCTACAGCTCACAAGGGCTTTTCTACTATAGGGGAAAGGGCCTGTATCCCTTAGTATAGGGGGTAAACATCAGGGGGAGTTTACTGTTTGATATTTTGGTACAAAAGCTTTAAGCTTTTCACATTTAGCAATTAATTCAGGTAAACAGAACTAAAATTCAAGAAAAACTTAATTCTAAAACGCCGCAACTACAGCTTGATTAAAGCTGAAGTTATGAGGTTTTAGGATAAAAACAACAAAATAATCTTTATAAAAGAAAGGAAGACCACCCATAAGCAAGAGGAACTCCAGGTAGTAATTTTTCTGGACATGACCTTGATCATATGGGAAAAATGATTTATTAGTGGAAAAATCAGTTTTAGGGGAAAGAATTTTTATGGGAGGGGCTAATAAATGGCTGACCCAATTTTGTAACAAATAAAACAAATCATGTCTTATTTCAGTAGAAACAAAGTTTGATAATTTTTGTTCTATTTTATATATAAATTTTTGACAAACATGGAAACCAATCCAATTTACATTAGCCCAAGCAAATTTTATCATACCATATCTTGACTTTTGTCATAAATTTAAATGCACAAGATTGCCAAATTATAAAACATGTTGTTTAAGTATATGGACCTCTTTGAGACAAGTCTGTCTAACATGGATATGAAGCTGTGCATGGCATTTCCAACATTTTCATATGTGTGCAATATTAAGTGGCTTAATATTGCACAGATATGAATGTTGGAAATGTCAGGCACAGCTTCATGGCCGCATGTCTGCTATCAATTTTATTGCTCATATTGACCATTTGTTCAGAAAGAATTAAGCTGTATCGGTGATCAAATTTAAGCATGTTAAGATATACTGCCTTTGGCAATTATGTTTGATTTTAAAAGTCAGTAAATGCTTATTTCTTAGTGAATAACACCATTTGACGTAAAAAGTAAAGGGACAGACATGCTCATGTGGAGTATCCATGTGGACCCCCCCAAAATATGAAAATATCTTTTTTTAACCCCTAGAAATTTCTCCCAAGGGGGCCATTTTGACCCCCTTGAGAGGAATTCTTAAGGGTCAAAACATGGATTTACAGCTAAGATTTTCACAAATTACTATATTAAGCTCTAAAAATTAATTATTTGTTCCATATCATTACAAGAAATAGTTAAAGAGAGTCTTAAATATGCAAAATTCTACTTATGATTTGCTTTCTCTATCTTTTTGACCCCTTTAAATTCAGATTTGACCCCCAAAATTTCTTAGGTAAGGAGTCAATGACTCACCAATATCAAACCCTAACACAAGCCCTGCCACTGATGCTTTCCTAAGATTACAAGGAATAAATTTAACTTTCAGATGGAAAAAAACTTGTATGACTTATTTATATGTGTTACTTTCTTTATATTTCAGTATCCCTACTACCTAGGTTTATTTATAGCAATCCTATGGACATTGCTGGTAGCTTGTAGCCGTGTCTATCTAGGGATGCACACTGTGTTGGTAAGAAAATTATTCAGATTTATCAATGAAAAAAGTCAAGCAGAGCTTTAGGTTGAGTTGGTATTTTGGATTTTTAAATTTAATAATTTCAATTATACTTGCACAAATCCTATATTGTGAGTACTCAATAAAATTGTCTTGTAAAGATGATTTCATAGAGTACTTTACCATCAACAAAGCCTTTCAATAAGAAAAAAAGTTTTTAGACAGACATTACCTAATCTTATCTGTACCTCTGAATTCATGATTCAAGTTGTACTGTGTAGCACTATATAGTCCCTTTGACTTCTGTATGGGCCAACTTTTTGCTGAAAAAGCTCAAAATTGAATTAATGAAGCATATTTTTTTCTTGTCATATCATATTTTCCATCTTATACCATGACAAATTTTGTTTTCATGATTTTTGAAGGTGTAATAATGATTTTGTCTGTCTGTCTACATATTAACTTTCAGCTTTTCATACCTCCTTGTGTCTGTATTAAACAAAACAGCGAATTGTCTATCCAAAAATAGCTCTGATTTGCATAGGGGCCGAGTCAAAAATATATGAGCTTTGGCAAGTCGTATTAGTATATAATCGAGTATTTTTGAAAAATTAATTTTATATATTTTTTTTACTTCCTAAGGATTTCAAATCTTTGTGTATTCTGTATTTGTTAAAAAAATGTTTGACCAGATAATTGAAAATAGTTTTTATCCATTCTTGGATGAACCCCATATTCCCTTATTTAGACCAATCAATTTTACAAAGTCGTGGACTTTCACAAGGAAAACTAGATAAGCAGGCGAGTAATAAAGGTACAAATCACAGGATATTTAAGTTTAAGATAACCTGACCGTCGATATGCTAATTAGCTTTTCCAAATATGGAATAATGGACATTTCTTCTGTCAAATGTTTAATATAAAACCATGTGTTTTTACTATTTGTTTACAATTTCTTAATTTAAACAGCCTTCACCACCCATTGTGTTTAAGAATAGAAAATGTGAAAATATATACATTAACTAGATAGACAAAATCATTACATGTATTTTAAAATCATTTTGTTTCCAAAAAATATTTTTATGCCCACGCATCGATAGATCGGGGGCATATTGTTTTACTCATGTCCGTCTGTCTGTCCGTCCGTCTGTCCGAAAACTTAACCTTGCCAATATCTTCAAGCCTATTCAAGATACAAAGCTAATATTTAGCATGATGATAGATCTCAATGATCTGCCTCCGCTGGTACCAAAGTCAAGGTCATGTGACAAGGTCAAGGTCATCTGTCAAGGTCAAACGTCCGAAAACTTAACCCGAAAACTTAACCTTGCCAATATCTTCAAGCCTATTCAAGATACAAAGCTAATATTTAGCATGATGATAGATCTCAATGATTCGCATCCGCTGGTACCAAAGTCAAGGTCATGTGACAAGGTCAAGGTCATCTGTCAAGGTCAAACAATGAAAAAAAATGCTGTTACGGGGGCATTCATGTTTCACAAACACATCTTGTTTGGAATGGTTTTAAGCTTATATTAATGTTTCACCACATAGAAATCCTTCATTCAAACACAATTTTATTTAATTGATGAAAAGGTCGGTCCATATAGAAGTCAAATGAACTGTGCCATTTATCAGGAGGGGAATTCATTAATATATGTATGATGTAGTACTTTTACTATTTTTCAGCTACAGAAATTGGCTTTTTCTTTTAAGATCTCTGAAACAACCATAAACAAAGCCTACTGTTTGAAAATTTATGTACTGTGTACATGCTGACATTTTATACGCTCTCAAATGTATTAAGCTCTGTCTTAATTAGTACAAACCAAGAACCTATTCACAATCAATTACCTTATTGACTCTGGCTCAGAATTTCATGTGCAAAAATATCTCATTTAGCTGAATTTAATGAGAAATTAAGAACTTTTGAAGAGAAATTTAAAAAAAATCAAAAGCTCAGTGTGAAATAGTTGTAACTGCCTATAAAATATATATGCCTATATATTATACTAAGTTGATTTGAGATTTTTCTCTCATTAAGCCAATTTCAATGAGATTTCTGGCAGAAATGTCACTTTCTCACTATTTGGCAACAGTGATCGGGGGACTGCGCTTTTGCACCATTATCCCCCATCATAATTGTCTCCAATTTCTTCAGACTAAGGCACCAATGTCATCTTGGTTCTAAATATAGGGTATTTGGTTTGATCCATTGATTTTGTAAAATACCCCAACTTTGTAAGACCACATTGCACATTGTCATGGCCGCAAATTTCACCCATTCTCACAAAAAATCTCTTCCTTTTATTTAAACCCTTCAAGATTAACATTGCCAAAAAAGAAGAATTGCTTTAAATAAAGAAAATTCTTCATTTCCCACAGTGTTTTAAATTTCTGCCAAAGAATTCAAAGAAATACAGAATTTCTTAATTTGAATTTGTGGTCTGAAACTTCTGTCTGCTTGGAATCGGAACTCATTTTTAAATCCTATCGTCTGGTAATAATCAATTGATGCAGTATCCTGAGATTCTGAAGAACAAACTTGAGTTTACGAGTGAATATCAAAGGGTCAGTGGAACACTATTGTAAGTGCCTTTAAATAAATAGGCACTTACAATAGTGTTGCACTATCCCATGGATAAGTGCTATTGAATGGAGAGCAGCAGTAATCTTTTCATCTTTATGTTCAACAAACTGTATATAAAATCCAAAATTGAATGTTTAAAAATCTATCATTTATTCAAAAAGAAATTTTACTGATGTGGATCTTATAATCTTTTCATCAATGATATCAGATGTCAAAAGTAACGGTTATTGAATATTTGATATTTAGGTCATATCAGACTGAACATCATCCTCAATATAGGTCACCTTATATTAAGGGTGATTCTGAGTTCATAAAGAGGAAAGTTCATTCATTATTTATTCACCTCTTTTTATTATCTTTTATTATTGACTGCTGTTACACTATAGAGATAATTGTATTGAGTCTTTTACGCAATATCTTTATCTGCTAACATTGAAGACAGTACATTTATATATGGTTGATCTTGTTCAAGAAAACACCTCTATCATAAGACCACTTTCATTTAGCAACCACTTTCAAAAATATATTTTAACCCTTATCCTGGCACATGTTTTACCATTGTCTGCCTGTCTCTCTGTCTGTCTGTCTACAAAACTTACCAAAAAAACTTTAAATTGCCAATTATTTGAGGGATACAATGCTCATATTTGGTATGATGATAGATGTCGATGATGCACATCTACAGATACCATCAAGGTCAAGCTCATGTGACAAGGTCAAGGTCTTCCATCAAGGTAAAGGTCTTAAACAATTGCCGCTTCGGGTTATTAGTTTTCATGAACATGTTGGCCAAATTACACTCAAATCAAAGTGCTGAAAATTACATGGCTTTACACAATTCTTACTGAAAAAAAATAAATATCATTGAAGTGACAAACTTTTACCTTTATCATATTTCTGTTGTTAAATCTTAATGAAACTTGGCATGTGTTTTCACCATCACAAGAGCTATCCAGACTATCAAAGGGCAGGGAAAAAGAGTAGTAGCGGCCCAGTTGCCCATGGCTCGCAGATTTTGGGTTTGGCCCCTAGATTTTTTTAAAGCATCCCTATGCCTCTATGTTAAATATTGAATTTTTAAAGCCTGGGACCCTAATTAAAATTTTTAGTCATTTTCCTTAGAGGGGAATAACTCTGAAAGCAATTTTAAGAGTTATGCCGTTTTTAATTGAATTTTTCACATCGTCCAGCACCTGCAGCTGGCCCATAGGCAGTGCACTTGTTTAACTTGGGTATTGGATAATTCTTATGTTTGTTGTTCATGTAGAATGTAGATTAAATTGAAGGATCAGCGCAACACTATTGTAAGTTCCTATCAAATATATAGGCACTTGACTTACAAAGGTGTTGTGCTGACCCCTCGATTAATATAATGATGCATCATACTTGGGTTTGAAGTGTTCATTTCCTCCTGCCCTTAGTGTTGTTTCCTTTTAAGTCTACAAACCATGTTAAACTCTTGAAAGATGAAAAACCTGAGTTTTATGGCAAACATTTATTTAGTATAATGATAAATCCATAATCAATAATAAGATAGTTTTGGATTTTAGAACTCTGCGCGTCTGACTACTAATCTAGAAGTGCAGGGGTTCGATCCTTTGCTTTCCACCAATGCGTTGATAATCGCAGTTCTATGTAGAATAGCAGCTGGAGGCTAGGAAAGGATGTTATGGATCTAGAAACAAATTAGGATGAAATGAAATTGAGAATCTTTAAAAAAAAGTAGTTCTTGTATCACCCATTTCTACAAAAATTAAAAAAAAAAAAAACATGCACAAAGTGAGAAATGATAAAAATAACAAGATTTTTAACCTGTCAAATATTCACTTTTACGGTAGTTCCTTACCAAGATTTGCTCTTGTATTTATTTGTCCACAGAAAAGTTACTTCAAAAATCATTTTTTTCCCAAGTAGAAAAACGCAAGTTGAAAGAGTTGGGCACAGGAAATTGACACCCTTGCTTGAGTATTTAAATTTAGGGGTGTGAGAATGGGTTGATTATTTGAGAATGTCAATGGATATATTCAGTTTGTTTACTGTAACCGATTGGAGACATGTAACATGCAAATAATGTGCACTCAATAAACCATTGATCAAAAACAAGATTGTAGTTCAAAATTAAACTACTTAAAGCTTATGTCATCTAATATCGTATAATCTTTTATATGCATAGACTTTTATTGCACAATATTGCCTCAGTTTAGAAAACCTTTTATAACTTAAACTTAAGATAAATGTATTTTGTTTGACTATCTAGAAGCATTTGCAAGATTAGGCAACCAAAGACCATTTCTTTTCGTTAAATCAATTGATGTCATTTTAAGATAATGTTATGACTATTGTATTTCCTCTATTAATAGCGTTCTCCCTAATGGTAGCACCCCTACATTTTTTACTAAGAAAAAAACACTTCAATTGTCTAAATTTTAGGAACCTTTTTGAGACTTCTTCTCTAATTTGAGATGAATTTCCTCTAAACAATCATAAAAATGATTGTTTAAAGGAAATTCACCTCAATTTAAAGGGAAAGTGGTCTAAAAGACACCAATTTTTATGATTTTTAAAATCAGAAAATGCATACTAAATAAAGGCTCCATGACCATGTTATGTTTAGCTCCCAGGAGCATTTGTCAGGAGAAATACGGTATGTAGTGTACCTAATGAAAGATGGGTTATCATTTACAAGGCATTATTTTTGGTCCAGAGCATATTGTTTTTGTCCTGTCTGTATCTCAGTTTGGCACCTATCGCCTAAAAACTTTTACATTGGCCATAACTTTAGATTTGTAAAAGATAAAGTTTTTATATTCTACATGTGCATTGATTGTAAAAAGACCTTTCAGTTGGTACCATTTTCAAGGTCATTAGTCAGATTCAAGGTCATTTTCAAGGTAAAATTAGGGATGACTTTTGAGTTCAAAATTAGTATCATGATAGTATTGCGATAGAAAAGTTGCTATTGGAATAGTACAGTAAATTAAAATAATTTTAACTGTAGTAGTCAGGAAACTATTGCAATACTATAACAATATAACAATAACAATAGTGGTTTTTACAGAAAAATTAGATAATAATCAATGTTGTAGTATCATACTTTTAAATATATTGTTCTTGTAAGATGCTGTTTACCTTGTGAGTGGCAAATAATGATCAAATAAGTTTAAACAGATAGATATTCCTTTAAAAAGATTTGGATTTCACCTCATTTTCTGATGAAAACATATAGAAAGGCATCATTGTTACTTCAAATAGTTCTACTTTCATTTTCATAAAAACTATTGTTAACAATTGATAGTCAGAGAAACTAATTTCAAAAACATATAAATGATTGTTTAGAGGAAATTCACATCAAATAATTGAAGAAGTCTAAAAAAAATTCTTAAAATTTAGGCACTTGAAGTGTGTGTTTTTTTTATAAAAAATGTAGGGATGCTACTGTTAGGGAAGGCCCTATTATTATTGGAAATACGGTATTATACCTTGTTATGCCATAGTGTACTGTAATATTCATTGAAATTGCATTGATTTACAAGATATCGATTGTAGTATGGATCATAAGTTTATTTTGCTATTTCTACTAAAAAACGATGGTTGATAAATTTGATTATGACTTGAAACCCTAAGACTAGCTGTGAGATAAAAAAAAATAGAGGTAGCATAGTTAAGTAGAGCTTTAACTAATGAAACTGAAAGACTATTCAAAATTGCATTTACACAATGCTTAACAATTAGCCTTTAGCTGAATTGCCCTGTTAAGATTTTGTTTCACGTTATACATGTACCATGTGTTGTATTCAATTCTTTTGAAGTTTCATTGCCTTAGACAGGGCTCGTATTAGAGTTTGATATTGGGGAGTCATTGACTCCTCACCTGAGAAATTCTGGGGGTCAAATCTAAATTTAAAGGGGTCAAAACAATAGAAAAAGTAAATAATAAGTAGAATTTTGCATATTTAAGAGTCACTTTAATTGTTTCTTGTAATGCTATGAAACAAGTAATTGATATGTAGAACGTAAGATAGTACTTTGTGAAAATCTAAGGTATAAAACCATGTTTTGACCCTTAGAAATTTCTCCCAAGGGGGTCATACTTTGACCCCCTTGAGAGAAATTTCTAGGGGTCAAATTATGATATTTTCATATTTTTGGGGGTCAAAACCCTGGTTTAAGGGTCTAACACGAGCCCTGCTTAGAAGAACTGAACAGGGTGTTTCATTTATCTTTTTTCTAGTCCATAAGTGGTGTGATCATTTATGTACATTCGTTTCCTCAATGATAACCCATATTTGGTCATATTATTACATTGTATATTTTAGACCAGGGTATCTGGGTTACTATGTCAAACAGTCTGTGAAATGGGTGTAAAATATTCCTTTTGATTCAAACAGGATGTCTTTGTATGCATCAATGTTCCAAATCCTTCATTAAATTTTGATTTTTCTACCACAAAGACAGATTTCTCATTAAAATGTGCCCAGTTATTATAATCTATAAGAGTTACCTCTGTCCATGTGCGAGCATCTGTGTGTCCCGTCCTTGTCTGGAGCATACATCTACATTTATAGATAAATTCTAAAATTACATGTACTGGGCACAGTTGTTCCCTTGGGTGTGTACTAGTGTCATGCAAATAGTTTGTTCAGGTCAAGGTCAAAACTGAAGGTCAAAACTGTCATCCGTATCTGTGACACATTTTCTTGTCATTATCATAATGGGGAATGTTAAATATTATAAAGCTGTTAAAGCTGTAGGACTTTGGAAGGCTTACAACATATCAATTATATGAATAACTGTAACTTACATGTACCATTATGATGGACCAATTATTGTTCTGCAGTGTTTTCCAAAGTCATGAACTTTTACAGCGTTAACCAAGGTTTCCTAATGGTTTCATTAGGAAACCTTTGTGAACATTGCGAAAGATCATGAGTTCCTAAATGTTGCAGAACTATTACAGGTCCATTACCTTAAATTAAGTAGAGGACAGGCAAACTTGGACTTTCATTTTACTGGGGTGTAGATAATCGGTGATAACTGGGGCTATGTCAATAGTTGGTCAAGAGATCAAGTATTACGTTTTCCTGTAAATAACATCCTTTCTCCGTAATCCTGTCATACTTTTCGAAATTTTAAACCAATCCAAAATGAAAGAAGCTGCCGACAACAAAGCAATTTTGGTGAAATTTGGGAGGAAACCAACTAAATAGGTTGAAAAAATAGTAGGAAGAGGAGAAATTGCTTGTGACAAGCAGTTTCTTCTTTTCCAACAATATTCTATTTTTCTGAATATTCACGAATAAAAATCGTAAAAATCTGGCACCGTACTGTCATAATAAGATAGCTGAAGTAAAAGATGCTTATCATATTGGAAACTTAAAGCTGCACCTTTATGCAGGCTGATCCTTGTCTATTCATCCTGCCAAATTATGAATATTCTTGGTTAGAAATGAGATGAGTTAAATACATGTATACTGGTACATGTACTATTCAATTTATTTAAATTTGAACCAGACCAGATGGTAGAATGGTCTACTCATGAAAGTTACCTGATCATGGATGCGTAATTCATTTTATCTTATAACTATACAAGTATCCGTATGATAACAACCCGTATGATATTTTTTATGATATCACATAGTTATTTTTAGAACAATAATATCATACAGTTATTTTTAGAAACTAGCATTTAAGTTAGAAACATCGACTAAAACAAGACAAAAAGAGGTTATAAGATAAATATAATACGTACTAAGTGTATTGTATGAAAAAATATCTAACTCGGTTGTGAGAATTGGTAATTGTCTCGGCAGAGCCTCGACAATGATCAATTCTCCCAACCTCGTTAGATATTTTTTTCCATACAAAACACTAAGTACGTATTATATATCCGTATTGGTTTCAAAAGGTTTTGGGTTAGATTCCTGACAGCACACTCTGCCTTCCAGCTATATGTCTTCCACCAATGGGTTGATAATCTAAGACCTATGTGGGACAGCAGCTGGAGATTAAGAAATATATAATACGTACTTAGTGTTTTGTATGGAAAAAAATATCTAACGAGGTTGGGAGAATTGATCATTGTCGAGGCTCTGCCGAGACAATTACCAATTCTCACAACCGAGTTAGATATTTTTTCATACAATACACTTAGTACGTATTATATTTATCTTATAACCTCTTTTTGTCTTGTTTTAGTCGATGTTTCTAACTTAAATGCTAGTTTCTAAAAATAACTGTATGATATTATTGTTCTAAAAATAACTATGTGATATCATAAAAAATATCATACGGGATGTTATCACACGGATGTTTGTATAGTTATAAGATAAAGGATGTTATGATAGTACTGTTGTTAAAAATACCAGGAATCCACACTTAGGTGCTCCAGCCACCACCAGTTACTGAAAGATTGTTGAAAGCAGTGTAAAACTCCATTCTGACATACATTTGGTATTGGGAAGGGTTTATACATGGGTAATAAATGCAGATAACAATGAGATCATCCGATGGCTAAAGGTTACTTTACAAAGGTTACTATTTATAACGAGACTTTTACTCATTGTTTCCTTGAGTTTATCCAATCCCAATGAATTGACCATTGGTATCCAAGTCAAAAGCATTTGTGACCTGTCACACGTAATGGGACCATCTGGAAAGTGTATAAAGTGTTGACCAGTGTCAGATTGCGCAAGTTGCACAGACTGACTAGGGTCGAAACTTTTCACACTTAAATAATTTTTAGCTCGCCCGGGACGAAAGTCTCGTAAGAGCTATTGTCATACCCTCAGATATTGGCGTCAGCGTCGGCATCGGCGTCAGCGTCGGTGTCGGCGCCCGCATTAGGTTAAAGTTTTTTGTTTCTATCAATATCTATCCTAGAGGCTTTATTTTTTACAGAAACACTCATTAGGGCATAGGCTTTCATTTGAGACCAACATCCATGTCAAAATGACCTTTAGATTGTGACCTTGACCCTTTCATAAAAACTTTAACCAAAAACCTTAACCAAAAACACCTTAACCAAAAAAACTTTAACCTTGCTTATATTTTCTGTAAGCTTTAAACTAGAGACATCATTACTTCATATGCACACTCATTAGGTGATAGGCTTTCACCATAGACAAAAGTCCTTGACAATTTGACCTTGACATTGACCCTTTGTGGACTTAGAAAAACTTTAACAAAAAAACTTTAACCAAAAACTTTAACTTGCATATATTTTTTTAATGCTCTAACCTAGGGACTTCATAGCCTCATATATATACTCACCAGGTGATAGGCTTTCACCAGAGACCAAGGTCCTTCACAATTTGACCTTGACCTTTACCATTTGTGGACTTAGAAAAACTTTAACTGAAACTTCAACCAAAAACTTTAACCTTGCTTATATTTTCTGTAAGCTCTAAACTAGAGACATCATTACTTCAAAAAAATACTCATTAGGTGATAGGCTTTCACCATAGACAAAGGTCCTTGACAATTTGACCTTGACCTTGACCCTTTGTGGACTTAGAAAAACTTTAAGAAAAACTTTAACCAGAAAACTTTAACCAAAAACTTTAACCTTGCATATATTTTTTTTAATGCTCTAACCTAGGGACATCATAGCTTCATATATATACTCACCAGGTGATAGGCTTTCACTAGAGACCAAGGTCCTTCACAATTTGACCTTGACCTTTACCATTTGTGGACTTAGAAAAACTTTAACTGTAAACTTCAACCAAAAACTTTAACCTTGCTTATATTTTCTGAATGCTTTAACCTAGGGACATCATTACTTCATATACATACTCATTAGGTGATAGGCTTTTGTGAGAGATCAAGGTCCTTGATAATTTGACCTTGACCTTATATGAACTTAGAAATACTTTAAACCGAAATTCTTTTACCAAAAACTTTAACCTTGCTTATATTTTCTGAATGCTTTAACCTAGTGACATCATTACTTCATATACATAGTCACCAGATGAAAGGCTTTCACCAGAAACCAAGGGCCTTGACAATTTGACCTTGACCTTGACCTTTTATGGACTTGGAAAAACTTAAACTGAAAAACTTTAACCCAAAATTTATCCTTGCTTATATTTTCTAAATGCATTACTCAGGGACATTATTACTTCATACACATACTCATTAGGTGATAGACTTCTACAGAGACCAAGGTCTTTCACAATTTGACCTTGATCTTGACCTTTTGTGGACTTAGAATGATTTTAAAGAAAAACTTCATGTTTGATACAAAAAAATTCCATTGGTAACCTCATCTGCTTGTAGGCTTTCACTTTACCCAGACCTTATACATGCAATTAAAACAAAAAAGTTTTTATATTTCTTAATTACTACTCAAACAGATATAATATTAGATATGGACTTTAACATTGAAAGAAACCACTTTGAACTTCGGTCTTTGGTCAAGCGCTGTTTGTGACAAGCAGCTGTTTGGGCGATCTACATTGTCCGCGGACAACTCTTGTCTGAATCTAGAGTAATCAATTTATCTTCCTGTAAAAGAATTTTTGAAATGAGACCTCTGGTTGGCCTACCGGTATTCTATAACCAATCTCTTGTTTCAAATATTTATTTACAATTTTTGAATGATCCCTTTGACTTGACAGGTAACATTTTTTAAGCCTTGGTTTGACATTTTCAACAATTTTGTATGTGGGCTTAGTCCAAACATTCAGCAGCCTCAACACCCATGTTGTATAAATCTTTCAGACAATGGGTTAAAAAATGATAATGGTATTCTATGTGGGGTAGCAGCTGGAGGCTGAGAAAGGATGTTATTGTAATACTGGTGCGAGAAATACCAGGAATCTTTTGTTAGGTGCTCCAGCCACATGATATGACTGAAAGATTGTGAGAAGCCGCGTTAACCTTATTCAAATAAACAAATCATCAAGTCTTTTGCAATAAAAGGTCAAATTCCTGTTTGTAGTTCACTTTAGTGCATTCATACTTGATATGTCTACTGAATCTTTTGTAAGTGAAATATTCAAATTTAATTGATTTTCTATTACAGCCCAATCTTTTACATCATTCAATATAGTACTCTGGGAAAAGGAGACATTCAAAGCCTTACCAAAATAATAATGTTATGGGTACTATGATAGGCCATAAACTTGTAACTCCACAAAATGGCAAAGCTGTTGGTTAAGTTGTATGCATATATATTTTCCCTAGTTTGAGCAGTATTTTCAAGTCCTTTCTTTTGAAACCATTAATGTATAATCATTTTTTAAAGCCTCTATTAAATGCATTTTCAGTGTAAACTGGCTTGTGTTTCCTCGACTTTGTTGTAATGCCATTACTATAAATAATTGTTTGAAAGCTGCTCCCTGTATTTTTTTCAGGATTGTTTATTTTCTGTGTTCTTGTTTGTAATTCCATTGATAAGAAATATTGTTTTGAAGCCTTTTTCTAAAATGTTTAAGAAAATATTCCATCATTGATATGTTTTAAAAACTGTCTGTTTATATCCTTGCAATTTCATTAATGAAAAATTATTGCTTTAAAGCTCCCTGTCTCTATGTATATTTTCAAGATTCTTTGGCTTGCATTTCCATGACCTTGATTGCAATACTCTTGATTAGGGATGGGAACGAATAGCAAAATTTATATTCGAATATTTGTTTTGAGTAACTTGAAACTTTATGGGTGGATAGATCTAACGGAGGAGAAGTGCAGTGCACAAGAACTACAACTCTTGCTTGCATAATTTTGGAGTTATTGCCCTTTGTTATATTTAAGACTTAGATTTTGTCCGGAGCATATCTCCTAAAGTATATTAGCTATCAACTTGAAACTTTATTGGTGGATAGATCTCACAGAGGAGAAGTGCAGTGCACAAGAACTATAACTCTGGCTTGCATAATTTTGGAGTTATTGTCCTTTGTTATTTTAAAAGCTTAATCTATTAGGCTTCAGTTTACTATCAAGCTTTCTTGGCGGGGGATGGCCATGTCCGACATGGCTCTTGTTTGTCTTGATTTTATTATATTGATTTTATTCAATTATATTTTATTGATATATTACCTTATTATGTGACAATGTAATTTAGTACATTGTAAAATGTGCGATCAAAAGTTAGTGATGATTCAAGCTTTGATTGCGATGTTTTGGTGTTGACCGACCGGAGCAAATATTTTAGAGTTTGCCGTCTTCCAAGACTTTACATTTATTTATTTATTTTTTTCACTTTCTGGTGATCTGTTATAAATTGTTGTACGATAAAACAGACACACTGGAAACAAAATATTAGATTAACCCGAATCCGAAAAATACTTGAATACTTGATGGATAATCAAAGTGTCATAACTACGACGTGATTTTTATGAAAATATTATGAGTAGCAAAGACAAATCGTTCGCCCATCGACGCATATGGGCCTATTGCAAATCATTCATGGTTGGGCACTCGACTTATTGCCAGTGGAAAGACAATTGATTACTTTTCTTTTGAATCGAGTCAAGAGATGAAATATTATAACAACGCCGCATTTTCGAATAAATTTCGATCAGGCGTAACGTCAATTGTTTCGACGCGTTTGAAAATTTGCAAATAGGTTTCAACTCTCCAAAGGTGCTATATTAACACATGCATACATTGGTTGATGTTTCACTGAAAGACTGCTGATAAGAAGATTTGCAACCTGTCATAATTATTGATTTTCCTGTACCTTCTTGACACTTATACATACGATTGAAGATTAATGTGAGAAAATCTTTTCAATATTGAAAAATTACTTTCCCCTTCTTTTACTTCTCTTTCCAGAAATTAAAGGCAAATGCTCATATTCAGTTGCATAAGAACGAATATTCGTATTCGAAAATCCTATTCAAATATTCGCGGGAAAACGAATATTCGAATATTCGATTATTCGTTCCCATCCCTACTCTTGATTGATTTTAACCTCTGTCTCTGTATATTTTCAGGATTGTACAGCCGGTATTTCCATGACCTTGATTGCAATGCCATTGATGTTGAGCCATGTTGAAAACTTTGACTATTTCCAAGTTTCTAGTCCATATGCACCATTGGTGTCTTTCCTTATTCCTCTACTAGCATGTATCTATTACCCAAAACCTAAAGTATGGAGTATTACACGTGGTGACACCTCAAACATTGTTTCAATCGGAGTGTGTGTTGGACTTGCTTCGTGGATGAATTACCAATTAGGTTGGATGACAGAGACGTCCCACAGCAAAGAACGTCAGCCATTACCAGAAATAACACAACAGTGGGTGATATATAGTCTTATCAGAACTTGTCTCGGTGTAGCAGCCCTGGCGTCTTCACGTATTGTCAGTAAGAAGATTTTCACGAAATTTGTGTGTTTCTGTGCTGGTGTGGATACTAGTGACATTACACGACAGCGAGAGTTGGGGTTAGAGGTTCCTATACGATGGTTGACTATAGGAGGACTTGCTATTAATACAGCTTTTACAGCTCCTATCATTTACTCTTACCTAGGTATTAACAGGCCTGGCTACTATTATGAAGTAGGTCTGTAATCATAATATTGTATAACAGAAAAAAAATGGAGAAAAAAATACAATTTGGTAATTGAGAGCAAGATTGTTGTTAGTGTCTTTTCATGTCCTTAACCAGTCTTGTGTTCATGATTAAAAACTGTGAAAACTGTTTGCAAATTATTTCCCACTTTGCATGTGCGCTTGTGTGCAAAACGGAGTTATATTTGCAAACAATTTGCACCATTTTGTCATCCTGAACACAGGGCAGGATTATTGAATTCATTGGCATGCAGAGTGTCACCTTCATACTCATAGAATACATAAAGGAGAATAGGACACAACAGAAAAGAAAGCCTGATATCAACAACTACCACTTGTTTTATTGTTCCCTCATTGAAAGATCCAATTCAAGGGGTTCTTTTTTCAGAAAACAATCATTGGTCCGATGATTGTTTAATGAAAAAAAACAAAAAAAAACCAACTCTATATATCCTGTTGGCACCAAGTACAGTCTTGCTCTCTGACCTTAAATTGTACTAAAAGTTTTAATGATGATCAGTGCAATCCAATTTTTTTGGATGATGACTTTTTTATGCCCCCATCATGAAATGGTGACAGGCTTAGAGAGTTACCATTCCGAACACCACTTGGCCAATCTCACGATCAACCTCGGATGTACATAGACGGACTACTTTTAAATATTACGGAAAACATTGGAAAACCTCAATGACGTCAGTTAAAATGGCTCTAGCCCTCGAAACTTTGAGTGAAAACGTTCAACGGCGCCAACGCTACTCTTTTAAGTCACCGATGTGAAACCATGGTATCCTAATACGAATATCTTTAGATTCTTAAATAACGGCTGAAAAATCTTAATTTTTGAGAATGACGAATCATTCTCAAAAATTAAGATTTTTCAGCCGTTATTTACTGTAAAAGATATAAATCTACAGTGCTAGCTTTTCTTACACTGTTTCCGCCTAACAAAATGCACGATTTTGTTACATACCCATCCGCCTTACATACATCCGAGGTCTGTTGCAGTTTACGTAAATGGCCGAGTGATGTTACGAATGAAAGAGTTACCTCTATAAGTGTGTGCGTGTGTCCTGTACTAGTTCAGGGCATAACTTCTACATTTAGGGGGGGAATTCCAAATTTACTTGTCACAGCTGTTCTACTGGATTAGTTCTAGTGTGCAAAATGTATGTCTTGATATGCCTAAGGTCAAGGTTACGGTTGAAGGTCAAATGAGTAAAATCTAAAAGTCGAGTACCATATTTGTTTGGGCATCTGTGTCATGGCACATTTTTAGCTCACCTGAGCATGAAGTGCTCAAGGTGAGCTTTTGTGATCGTAGAATGTCCGTCGTCAGTCGTGCGTTGTCCGTCGTGCGTCGTCCGTCTTCCACAATTTCTTTAAACATCTTCTCCTCCTAAACCAGTGGGCCAATCTTGATGAAACTTGGCAGGGATGTTCCTTGGGTCAAGCTCTACCAAAGTTGTTCAAATAAATGAAATCCACCCTTAACGTTCCCTTTACCCTTAAGAAAAAGGGTGAAAATATGAAAATCTTTAAAAATCTTCTTCTCTGAAACCAGAAGGCAGACAGCTTTCATATTTGGTATGTAGCATCATCTAGTGGACCTCTACCAAGTTTGTTCATATCAAGACCCTTGGGTCATATTTGGGCTTTGCCTGGGCCCAACCCTTTTTACATAGAATCAAAGAGCGAAAATCTTTAAAAATCTTCTTCTCTGAAACCAGATGGCAGACAGCTTTCATATTTGGTATGTAGCATCACCTAGTGGGCCTCTACCAAGTTTGTTCATATCAAGACCCTTGGGTCATATTTGGGCTTTGCACGGGTGCATCCCTTTATCTCTTATGAGCACGAAGGGTAAAAAAATGAAAATCTTCAAAAATCTTCTTCTATGAAACCAGAAGGCAGACAGCTTTCATATTTGGTATGTAGCATCATCTAGTAGACCTCTACCAAGTTTGTTCATATCAAGACCCTAGGATTATATTTGGGCTCCACCCGGGCACATAACCCTTTTTATGTAGAATCAAAGAGTGAAAATCTTTTAAAATCTTCTTTGATCAAAACCAAGGGGGAACACTGCTTTCATTTTTGGTATGTAGCATCATCTAGTGGGCCCCTACCAAGTTTGCTCATATCAAGACCCTTGGGTCATATTTGGGCTCCACTGGGGCGCATCCCTTTCAGCTCATCTGAGCACGAAGGGTGAAATTAGGAAAACCTTCAAAAATCTGATTCTCTGAAACCAGTAGGCAGACAGCTTTCATATTTAATATGTAGCATCATCTTATGGACCTCTTCCAAGTTTGTTCATATCAAGACCCTGGGGTCACATTTGGGGTCAGCCCGGGTGCATCCCTTTTTACATAGAAACAAAGAGCAAAAAGGCATATCTATCTTGCTCTTTGCTGAAAACGTTCCATGGTATTAGTCTTAGGCAATTATCTACTTTTTGACATCTGCCTATCTAATTAATGTGATGTCCCAGGGGTCAAAGAGACTCAGGTGAGCGATGTAGGACCATCTTGGTCCTCTTGTTACTTTTCAAGTAATTCCAGAGTCTAAGGATCTTAGCACAGTAAATATATTCAAGACAGGAGATTTTTCAGAGAATGAATTAACTTACTGCATCTTAAGTCTTTTAATTACCTCAGTCTCAAATTTTGTTGTCTGGTTATTTATAAGACAAACCAGTGTTTAGATCATTTGTTAGCATGGCTATTTTCCATGACACCTGAGGTTTTGCTATAACCACTGTACTGTCCCATTGTGAAGCTTTTGACATTTTGTGATATCTAAAGTATTACTACTGGCATTTATTTTGAAAACTACATTTATACAATGTTTTAAGAATATTGATGCATACACTCTGAATGAGAATAGCTAAAAATAGATTTTGTTAGAATGGTGCCCTTTTATATGCCCCCATATTATTTTACTGGTGTCCATACTTCTGTCCAGGAAAACTTAATCCAGGAAATGAACATTTTCACATAACTTCAACACTGTTCAAGCTACAATGCTCATATTTTGCATACAAGTTCCTATCATTTATCTGCATCATTGAATGTCAAGGTCATCTGACTAGGTCAATGTTCTTGCTGTTTTGGGGACTTATGTTTTGTTGTTCTCAGGGATGTGGAAATACAAATTTTCTCCACTTGTCCATGGACAAGTAAAAGTTAATTTCCTTGTCCTGGATCAATATGAACTTGTCTGCAAAATTGATAGATTGATAAATATTGAGAAAGGATTGTTTTAATGAAGAAAATGCTGTAAGCCAGCATTTGCTTCATCAAAGACAATGTTTGCTACCTTTTGATACAAACATTAGGATAGCTTTTATCCTAGATCTTTTAGTACTGTTCCAAGATTTATTCTGGGATTTTCTTATCCATGGACAAGTTGCATAGAAAAATATACTTGCCCTCAAGTGGAAAAGTCCATGTCGGCCAAGTTGGGCATTGGAATTCCACACCCCTGATATTTGAATATTTCATCCACATAATCCAGCACAAAGAGCTGTGCATTGGCACCTTTATTTGAACATCCAAGCTCTCGTTTTATAAGATTCTATTCACATTGTTCTAATGACAATGCAGACCTTTTGGTACATATTACTCTAATCCCCTCCCCCCTTTTTGGCCTACTTTTGGTCTTATGAATGTTTTTAAAAAAAATTAAGATGAAAAAAATAAGTAATTGTTCATGACAATCAATGTCTCTTTCACTTTTATATTATTTTTGTACTGAATTTGCAATTTAGAATGGCTGTTTCCACATCTTTGAAAGATTCAGCCTATGGAAATGTGAATGTGTCTGATTTTCAGCTTTTGTATTGCTATCATAACTTGAGTTAAAATACTTTCAAAGCTAAGAATATGTAGCAATATTTATTGTTTTATTCTTGCAAAATTGACCAACATTATTTTGAAATTGTACTCTCATTAGTAAAGTTACTGATTAGGCTGGAAGCTTTAATCTTTTTACACTGCTTATTCAAATTCTGTTTGTAACAACTTTATCATTTTAGGGACATTTCGAGTAGAATAGGCTGAGATCAAATTGCACATCTGTGCAGACTGATCTTAGTCTATACCACTTACCTATGCTTTTGTACAGCAAGAATATATGGTGAACAGTGTTTGGAAGGGTTAATTAACCCTTGTCATGCTGAATAAATTTTGGCTAAAAAATTTCATCAAAATCAAAGGGCAAAAAACACTGAAAGTACCAACTGTAGGTCAATTTTTATTTGAAAAAACTAAATTTATTGACAATTCTGGTTTGAAAGTAAGAAACAGGTGGTGTAGACTGATATCAGACTGCACATATGTGCAGGCTGATGTTTGTCTATAGCTCCTGTCAAATCAGGAATATTCCGGGTTCAGCATGACAAGGGTTAATAATACCTCCCTAAACTATGGTAAGGGGCCAGGGGGTATATAGGATTCAGCTTGTCTGTCGGTCAGTCTATAGCATTTTCTTGTCTGCTAAATTACCAGCAACTAATTGGCGGATTTCACTCAAAATTGACCGATGTGATCAGCTTTAGGTAGACATGTGCAAATCATACTTTGGTTGAGATTCTTTGACTCTTGACAGAGTTATTGCCCTTTGATTGAAAATGGCTTTTCATTATTGACAATCACTTGTATGGGGTTATAAGTGAACTTTGTGACAGTATAGTTCACTTTGACATCCAGAGGAAAGCTAGGAAACAATGTAGCCGCGTTCATAGCCCAGTTGGTAGGGCATCGGACTGTCAATCTAGAGGTTCCAGGCAGTCTGGTCCCAGGTTCCATCCAAGATGGCGGCACTCATCCTTTCTGACTATTTGTCTACCACCAATGGGTTGATAATCGTAACCCTACGTGGGATAGTAGCTGGAGGCTAGGAAAAGATGTTGTGGTAGTACTGGTGCAAGAAATACCAGGGATCCATTGTAAGGTGCTCCAGCTGCCCCGATATGACTGAAATTATGTTGAAAGCGGCGTAAAACCCCATTCAAACATTCAAACAAAAGGAAATCAATGTACAAACACAAAAAATTGTGGCCAGTCAAATTTCACTGTATTGTTATTTGCCAGACAAATCTTTCAGTTGATCTTCATTATTTTGTTACTTGCTACAAGACTGCAGAGTTACAGATTAGAGAGGGTTAAGCCATTCTAAAATCTTTTATTTCTCACTGAAACCCTATGTTGTGTGTACTCATTTGAATAGTCTTGCTGAAACAAATCAAATGAGCACCAACAAAATAGGGTTTGTGTTATAACTAGTGATGGGCAGATTAATTGATTATAATTGATAATTAGTTGGTTTGGGCTTCCAAGTGTGATAATCGATTAAGAAATTTCATAATCGATTAATCAGTTCCAAACACATAAATAAAAGCCATTATGTATCGTTTGATGGCTCGGTATGAAACAGTTGTAACTGCCTATATGTTTATAGGCAGTTACAACTGTTTCACAGGGATCCATGGAGTTGGTAAAAAACTATGCAAAATAAGTCTAGGTCATAAGTTAATCTTATCTTGCAAATTCTGTTCTTCAAATGATGATTTTGGAAGTGCTTTATTTATTTCTAAAAAAAAATGATTAATTGTACTAAGGATTATTAGCTGATTTAAGCTTCCAACTAAAAAATGATTATCGATTGTGATTTGAGACCAATTGCCCAACACTAGTTATAACTATTGTATTACTTTTATCCAAAATACCCCCTCTATCTGTAGCTTTGAACCGTCATTGAATGTAATATCTTTGTTACAATATCTTGAGTGTTTTTCATAATTACAAATGAAAGTTTTTAATGCATTTACTTAATTTTGAGAGACATATCTGATTTTATGCTGTGTTTATAATGATGAGAAATTCTTAGAAATTAAGTAGATTCATGAACACTGTAATATTGAATGTATGATTCATTTAGTTTTCAATATTTTCTAGGGCTTATAATGGTTTTACTTAAAATTACACCCAGTTAAGGGTGACATTCGCAACCACTTTCACTTTTTACCAGTTTTAAATTTTGAAAAAAAATTAACATTGGTTTTTAGTTTTAATCAAAAGCTAAAGTCATGGAAATATTTGAGAACCAGGAAAATCGAACCAGGAATCCCCTGGCACTCATTCTTTCCAACTATTTGTCTCTCCCCAATGGGTCAATAATCGTAGACCTATGTGAAATAGTAGCTGGAGGCTAGGAAAGGATGTGAATGTTGTACTGGTGAAAGAAATACCAGGAATCCATTGTTAGGTGCTCCAGCCGCCGAGATATAACTGAAAAATGTTGAAAGTGGCGTTAAACTCCATTCAATCAACCTGACACAAGATTTCAGTGCGTTAACACTGACGTAATTGGCTCCTAAATGAAATTTGGAAAGGGTTGATAGGCAGTTGCTCAACTTTTGAGTGTTCTATTCTGTAAAGTATGTTCCAAATTGTTCTTGTGTTGACCCATTAATGTTGTGATGTAGGTATGAATTATCCCGGTGATTCTTCTGGAGCTTTAATTTTGCTGTAGCTGTTCTGTAATAGGCCATGATTGAGATTTTCTTGCTTTAGTTAAAATATGTAACTCAGAGATTTTAAATCATAGTGATAAGATGATTGTTGCTGTAACTACCTATAAGCATATAAGCAGTTAGAACTGTTTTGACACTGAGCCTTTGTAATGTAAAGTTTTTTATGCTTATAACAAGATTTTAGAAATGAATATTATTTGTTTTTAGATAAAATGTTATGCATAGCCATTTATAAAAAAAAAACATAGATTATTTTTTACAGCAATTTAAATAATGTAGAGTTCACATAGATAGTTCTAGAGAAAAAGCTCCTTAAAATCTTTTGCTGTGAAATTTGCTGATAGAATAAAGAAAAAAAAGGTCTATTAAATGATGTCAAAATTGAATTTATTAGCTCAGTAGATGAACTTCTTCAAATTGAAAATAATTTGATATGACAATATATTTTATTGTTTGAGGGCAACCATGGGCCAGCGCAACACTATTGTAAGTGCCTATAAATACATAGGCACTTACAATAGTATTGCACTGACCCCTCAATATTAATAAGGTAGGAAAATAGACTGCCAAAAATCTATATGGTCTAGAAGTAGACAAATAGACAAATCTATAAATCTATATGGTCTAGAGGTAGAGCATCGGCCTCTTGACCTGAAGGTTCTGAGTTCCATACCCGGGAGCGGCTTTTGATCTTGGTTCTTTCATTTGCCCACACATTTGGCGTGAGTATTGGTGAATTTTACAGGAAGCAGAATCGAGAGGGATTAATCTAAGTTGTAAGAACTTGTTTCCCAATTGATGTGAAATAAATAGGTTTAAACCAGAGGTAAAGGCCATGGGAGACTTAGCCCCTGTTAGTCTTTTTCCCATTACAGTCAACTACTGAAAATATCACAGAGATTTTGCAAATTTGATTGGCTGACTTAAAATATGTAGAAGCAAATAAGTCTTGACTGGAGATGAATTAGGGCCTTAATTGGATAGGTATGAGAATAAAGACAGGTCAAGTTGAGGTTATCACTCTCAATTTATTCATTGTCAATTGTACAAAGCAATCAGTATTTTTGATAAGATTTTAATAGGATAGGGTTTTAAAAGACATTGACATAAGGGGTCATTTCAAAACTATTGTTAGAGCCTATACTTCATGGCAAGATCTATGTAGGCTGCTGTCACTGTCTGAATATACCTATACTTCAGCTTTGTAATGACCTCTCAATGCACTTGATTATTCAGAGCATAAGATCAGACAGAGTCTGTCTGGATGGCCAAGTGGTATAGATGCTTTACTGGTGATAACAATTGAGCCTGTGTGTGACATTTCCAAGAATTGTGATGGGCTACATTTAGCTTCCTGGAAAGCTACACGGTGCATTGAAAATGTTCTGCAATTGTGAGCTAAGAGAATGGTGCCCCTAGCTACTAATTGAGTGCATAGTGAAGACTCTGTTCAGGCTGTGCAACTGCACAGGCTGATCTGAGGCTTCGTAAAGGCACATGTGAAATTGTTGGAAATGTCATGCACAGCTTCAGTACTTTTATTTAAAGGTATTTATTTGGCATTTGAGTAGACTAGACTACCACTACAGCAATCCAAAACAAGAGTACCACCTATGGGTGCCTATGGCTGTTGATTGCTGGATAGTGTATGAGTTTGCTGGATGGTTGATAAAAATATAAGTTGAAACATAATTTGGGACATAATTTGCATGAAATGCATCTATAGTTATCCCCTTTGATAGTATAAGTTGCTCTTTTCATGGTGAACATGTGTTCCAAGTTTCAAGTGAATGCCTTCAGTAGAACCAGAGTTATTAAACACAAAAAAAGTTTTTGCATGACCATAGTAACAACAGTTCCATGTTAATGGCTTGGCATGAAACAGTTGTAATTTCCTATATTTTGAAAGGCAATTACAACTGTTTCCCAGGAGATTATTTGAAACTTTGAAACAGTTGTAATTGCCTATCTTTTGATGGGCAATTACAACTGTTTCCCAGGAATTTATTTGAAACTTTGAATAAATGTTTCCTGCTGATTTTTAGCTCACCTGAGCACGAAGTGCTCATGTGAGCTATTGTGATCACCTTTCGTCCGGCGTCCGTCCGTCGGTCGTCGGTCGTCGGTCGTCGTCCGTCGTCCGGCGTCCGTCAACAATTTCTTTAAACGACATCTCCTCCTAAACTACTGGGCCAATTAACTCCAAATTTTACAGAAATGTTGCTTGGGTGGTCCCCTTCAAAAATAGCTAAAAGAATTGAAATCCATGAAAAACTCTGGTTGCTATGGCAACAAAAGGTGAAATTTTAAGAAAATCTTAAAAATTCTTCTCCTTCTCAACCAGTAGTCCTACAGACTTAAAACTTGGCATGGATGATCAGTTCATAGACCTGAATAAAAATAGCTAAAATTATAACTTTTGGGCCACCAGGTGCGGAGCACCAGGGGGGAGGGGGTAGTACTTTGGGTAAATTTTGTAATCTTTAAGTTTCTTCTTCTTCGGAACCAGGAGCCCTACAGACTTGAAAATTGGCATGGATGATCAGCATATGGACCTTAATATAAATAGCTAAAATCATGACTGTAGGTTCACCAGGTGCGGAGCATCAGGGGGGAGAGGGTAGTACTTTTGTGAAAATCTTGTAATCTTTAACCTTCTTCTTCTTCTGAACCACAAGCCCAACAGACTTGAAACTTGGCATGGAGGATCAGCTCATAGACCTTAATAAAAATAGCTAAAATAATATCTGTTGGGCTGCCAGGTGCGGAGCAACAGGGGGGGAGGGGGTAGTACTTTGGGTAAATTTTGTAATCTTTAAGTTTCTTCTTCTTCGGAACCAGGAGCCCTACAGACTTGAAAATTGGCATGGATGATCAGCATATGGACCTTTATATAAATAGCTAAAATCATGTCTGTAGATTCACCAGGTGCGGAGCATCAGGGGGGAGAGGGTAGTACTTTTGTGAAAATTTTGTAATCTTTAACCTTCTTCTTCTTCTGAACCACAAGCCCTACAGACTTGAAACTTGGCATGGAGGATCAGCTTATAGATCTAAATAAAAATAGCTAAAATAATATCTGTTGGGCTGCCAGGTGCGGAGCACCAGGGGGGAGGGGGGAGTACTTTTGTTAAAATTTTGTTATCTTTTACCTTCATCTTCTTCTGAACCAGAAGCCTGACAGATTTGAATATTGGCATGGATGATCAGCATATGAACGTTTACATAAATAGCTTAAATCATGTCTGTAGATTCACCAGGTGCGGAGCATTAGGGGGGAGAGGGTAGTACTTTTGTGAAAATTTTGCAATCTTTAACCTTCTTCTTCTTCTGAACCACAAGCCCTACAGACTTGAAAATTGGCATGGAGGATCAGCTCATAGACCTTAATGAAAATAACTAAAATAATATCTGTTGGGCTGCCAGGTGCGGAGCAACAGGGGAGAGGGGGTAGTACTTTGGGTAAATTTTGTAATGTTTAAGTTTCTTCTTCTTCGGAACCAGGAGCCCTACAGACTTGAAAATTGGCATGGATGATCAGCATATGGACCTTTATATAAATAGCTAAAATCATGTCTGTAGATTCACCAGGTGCGGAGCATCAGGGGGGGAGAGGGTAGTACTTTTGTGAAAATTTTGTAATCTTTAACCTTCTTCTTCTTCTGAACCACAAGCCCTACAGACTTGAAACTTGGCATGGAGGATCAGCTCATAGACCTTAATAAAAATAGCTAAAATAATATCTGTTGGGCTGTCAGGTGCGGAGCACCAGGGGGGAGGGGGGAGTACTTTTGTTAAAATTTTGTTATCTTTTACCTTCATCTTCTTCTGAACCAGGAGCCTGACAG
This sequence comes from Fragum whitleyi, assembly GCA_948146395.1. Taxonomy (NCBI): domain Eukaryota; kingdom Metazoa; phylum Mollusca; class Bivalvia; order Cardiida; family Cardiidae; genus Fragum; species Fragum whitleyi. The sequence continues at coordinate 30,679,743 of OX411544.1, forward strand.
ATTTGAATATTGGCATGGATGATCAGCATATGAACCTTTATATTAATAGCTAAAATCATGTCTGTAGATTCACCAGGTGCGGAGCATCAGGGGGGAGAGGGTAGTACTTTTGTGAAAATTTTGTAATCTTTAACCTTCTTCTTCTTCTGAACCACAAGCCCTACAGACTTGAAAATTGGCATGGAGGATAAGCTCATAGACCTTGATAAAAATAGCTAAAATCATGACTGTAATGCCACCAGGTGCGGAGCACCAGGGGGGGGGGGTAGTACTTTTGTGAAAATTTTGTAACTTTAACCTTCATCTTCTAATGAACCAGGAGCCCTATAGACTTCAATATTGGCATTGATGATCAGCATATGGACCTTTATATAAATTGCTTAAATCATGACTGTAGATTCACCAGGTGCGGAGCATTAGGGGGGAGGGGGTAGTACTTTGGATCAATTTTGAAATCTTTAACCTTATTCTTCTTCTGGATCAGGAACCCTACAGACTTGAAAATTGTTATGGGTGATCAATATATGGACATTAATAAAAATAGCTAAAATCAGAACTGTTGGGTCACCAGGTGCTGAGTGTCTTGGGGAGGGGGTAGTACTTTGGATCATTTTTGAAATCTTTAAACTTCTTCTAATTCTGATTGAATAAGTGAAAATCTCTTTTTTCTGTGGTTGCATGGACATACCTAGGTAATGAAGCTTTTTTCTCAGGTGAGCGACCCAGGGCCAACGGCCCTCTTGTTTTATCAACTATCTAGCATCAACCAGGCAAGTTTTGATATCTGCATTGCTTGTCTACATGAATCGTTACCCCTTCTCAATTTACACAGCATCTGCAAAAGAGCATTGACTCAGTCTGTGGTTTCCCTTTTGTTTAAAGAATAGAATTGATTTTCTGTTTCACTGAGGTTGTATAGTACTTGGAATTTATTATACCCCCATCAACAAAGTAGAGGGGGTATATTGGTTTCACCGTGTCTGTCTCCCTACATCCGTCCATAGCTCCAACTGTTGACCTTTTTTGTTTCCGGTCTCTAACTCAAAAATGAAGTAACCTAAAATCATGAAACTCTGAACAATTGTTGCCATTGACCCAAGGAGGATTCTTTTGGGGGGGCATTTCTGTCTAGTCACAATTGAATTTTGTCAGAAATTGGCTTACGGAAGTGGGACAAAGTGCCGGTGAGGGTATTAGTCTGCTTTGCAACATATTTAGTTATGACAAATACATGTCCTTATAGCAAAGATAGAAGATAACTTAAAAAGTCTTTACAGACGGATTATTCTAATCCTGGTGAATTTAAATTGTATTTCAAACAAATTGCCCAATTTGGAGACATTTCAACCAGTCGATCTTAAGTTTTTCCCAAAATGATCGAATAGAAAGACATCAGAGTAGGCCAAGATTGGAATGCACATCTGCGCAGGCTGATCTTTGTCTAAACTGTCTGTCAAAACTTTGTGTACATCAGGAATGTGCTCTGAACAGGGTTAAAAAGGTCTAAAATTAAAATGACATGTTGTTACAAAGTTTGGTCACCCACCGAAAATAGGACACTTTGTGTTGAAATTGTATATCAAGAGGTTGTTCATGTATTTCATTTTTGTTTATACACAATCCAAGTGGACAGCACAAAGGAGTTATAAGTGTGTATATATTTAATATGCACTTACAATTGTTTTGTCCTTAAATCTCAACATCAGGGGCCTGTTTTACCAAACATCTTATGATCAATTTTTGTCAAAAATTAAAGTTGCTTCTACAGTAATAACTAAAGGTGGAATTCTTCTTTGCATCATCTCATTGGAATAGTCTCCTAAAGACGATTTCAATGAGATATTGCGAGGCAAAATTTAACAGTGAATGAAAACACCTTTTTTTTCGTAAAAGGTTTTGTAAAACGGGCCCCAGGTCAATGATCTTTATTGTTATCCCACTGAAAACCTATTGAAAGTTTCCATGGGAACAAAATTCAAGACCAAGACCTGCGGTCAGGATAACAAAACTTTGTAAACTGTTTGCCAGTTATACCCTGCTTTGCATGCAAGTGCATATGCAAAGCAGGGTAAAATTGTCAAACCATTTTGTAGTCAATGAGGTGGGAAGGTTTTTATTACGGAAAATTCTTGATTAACATTTTAGTCTATAAATTTTCATGGAAAGCACTCTGATTGGCCCAGCTAATATCCAATGAGAGCACTTGTTACAAAGTAAAATTTCACTTTCAATTCAGAATACATGTAGCTGGTTGATACAAGCTCATGATTGCGCAGTCCAGGCGGTGTGATCTTACTTACGATACCAGCTATAGCTCTTGATATGGATAGGTTAGATTTTGAAATCCTAATTGTAATCAAAAACCTATGATGTGGTTACTTATTGGATTAGTCTTGGCAAGTTAATTCAAATGAGTGCCCACAAAAGGTTTAAAATAGAATAAAAGAAATGTTGTACTTTGAAATTAATACTACATATACTCCCTAAATTTCGAATTTAAAAAATATACCTTTGTTCAAGTTGTGGAGTGTAAAGATAGCCGTTTCTTTTTGCCCATAATATGGTTTGAATTTTTATTATGTATGATTTTATGTTGTTTAAATCTTAAAGTATTAAATTTTCAAAGTTCATTAGACTTTAGTTTCTTTTTCTTATTATTGATAAGCCCTTCTTATGCTTAAAATAATTCTGCTTTTGGCAGGAAGTATAGACAAAGATAGACTGCATTATAGCAGCATATATTGCGATCTAGTCTTAGTGTATACCACCTGAATTTCCCTTTTAAACCATAAAAATTTAAAAAAATAATTTTTATATGCCCCTTAAAAGACTGGATGTATTACGGAATCACCCATTGTGTCACAGAAATGTTTGAAACAAGATGGCAGAAAATGATGTAGGTCAATTGCCATCCTGCGCTGAGTTCAGGATTACAAAACAGTGCAAACTCATTGCAAATTATACCCCACTTTGCATGTGCACTTGTAAGCAAATTGGGGCATGATAACTGAGTTCAGGATGACAATACAGTGCAAACTCATTAATAATTATACCCCACTTTGCATGTGCACTTGTAAGCAAATTGGGGCATTATTAAATATCAGCTTGCACCACTTTGTCATCCTGAACGCAAGACTGGTTTTGATGTGATTTGATTGGTCTATCATCATTTGTTTAAGGTAGTGGACCCGTAATAGTTCCCCAAAGTTTTGGAAGTAATGAACTTTAACAATGTTAACTAAGGTCTCCTTATGATTTTTAGCTGACCTGAGCACATCATGCCCAAGGTGAGCTTTTGTGATCATTGAATGTCCGTAGTCAGTCGTGCGTCGGCTGTCATTTTGTCTTCTGTCATCCGGCGTCAACAATTTAAGTGTTTACACTGTAGAGGCCACAAATATTATCCAATCTTCATGAAATTTGGTCAGAATGTTCTTCAGGTCACAAGGATGGACCCTATCGAAAATGGGAAGGATCCGTGCCATATCACAGGAAAAGGGGCCTAAATGACAATTTTCTTCTTAACACTCTAAAGGCCACAAATATTGTTTAATCTTCATAAGACTTGGTCAGAATGTTCTTCAGGTCACAAGGATGTACCCTATTAGAAATAGGAAGGATCGGTGCCATATCACAGGAAAAGGGGCCTTAATGACAATTTTCTTCTTTACACTCTAGAGGCCAAAAATATTGTCCAATCTTCATGAAACTTGGTCAGAATGTTCTTCCGGTCACAAGGATGTACCCTATTGAAAATGGAAAGGATCCGTGCCATATCACAGGAAAAGGGGCCTAAATGACAATTTTCTTGATTATGCTCTAGAGGCCACAAACATGGTCCAATCTTCATGAAACTTGGTCAGAATGTTCTTCAGGTCACAAGGATGAATCCTATTGGAAATTGGAAGGAACTAATCATTACCAAAGGAAAAAGGGCCTTAATGACAATTTTCTTGTTAGTACTGTAGGGTCCACGAATATTGTCCAATCTTCATGAAACTTGGCCAGAATGTTTGTGAGATCCCATGAATGAACCCTATTGAAAATGGGAATGATCTGTGCCATATCATTGAAAAAAGGGCCTTCATGACAATTTTCTTGTTTACACTCTAGGGGTCTCAAATATGGTCCTATCTTTATGAAACTTGGTCAGAATGTTTGTCAGCTCACAAGAATGAAGGATCCATGCCATAGCAATGAAAATGGGGTCGTAATGACAATTTTCTTGTTTACCGTCTTAGAGGCCTCAAATTGTAAAATTACAACTTGGCTGGAAAATTTGATTCATTAAATGAGACAAAGATACGAAGGTGATCGATGTAGGACCATCATGGTCCTCTTGTAAATGATGTACAACCTGTCTGTTACTCTCAATATTTTCTTTTGTATGTTATACTAAATTTAGTTGAAATTTCAAATAATTTTTATGCCCCTGTATCGAAAAATCGGGGGCATATTGTTTTACTCATGTCCGTCTGTCTGTCTGTCTGTCGGCCCGTCTGTCCGAAAACTTAACCAAACTTAACCTTTGCCTTATCAAGAGATCGCTGTTACGGGGGCATTTGTGTTTCACAAACACATCTTGTTTTTAGTTTTTTTAGCTCACCTGAGCACGAAGTGCTCAAGGTGAGCTATTGTGATCGTAGAATGTTCGTCGTCCGTCGTCAGTCGTGCGTCATGCGTCGTCCACAATTTCTTTAAACATCTTCTCCTAAACCAGTGGGCCAATCTTGATGAAACTTGGCAGGAATGTTCCTTGGGTCAAGCTCTACCAAAGTTGTTCAAATAAATGAAATCCACCCTTAACTTTCCCTTTACCTTTAACAAAAAGTGTGAAAATATGAAAATCTTTAAAAATCTTCTTCTCTGAAACCAGAAGGCAGACAGCTTTCATATTTGGTATGTAGCATCATCTAGTAGGCCCCTACCAAGTTTGTTCATATCAAGACCCTTGGGTCATATTTGGGCTCCACCCGGGCGCATCCCTTTCAGCTCATCTGAGCACGAAGGGTGAAAATAGGAATACCTTGAAAAAATTTTCTTCTCTGAAATCAGTAGGCAGACAGCTTTCATATTTAGTATGTAGCATCATCTTATGGACTTCTTCCAAGTTTGGTCATAACAAGACCCTGGGGTCACATTTCGGGTCCAGCCGGGTGCATCCCTTTTTACATAGAATCAAAGAGCAAAAAGGCATATCTGTCTTGCTCTTCGCTGAAAATGTTCCATGGTATTGATCTTAGGCAATTATCTTCTTTTTGACATCTGCCTATCTAATTAATGTGATGTCCCAGGGGTCAAAGAGACTCAGGTGAGCGATCTAGGACCATCTTGGTCCTCTTGTTTAAATTAAACCAGTATTTTAGAACAAACTGAATGTTGCTGTCAATGAAAAATTATTCCAACAATGAAATCATTCTTTTTTTAAAGATTGCACTGTTGCCTCAGTCATTTTCTACCATTTTGTTAGAGAAAATTTCTTGAAAGTTTCCTAAAATATGAATATAGATTGGCCACTAATAATATGCTTTTCGTATTATGGCTACAACTATATCAAGGAGTTGGCGCAAGACTATTGTAAGTGCCTTTTATTACAAAAGTGTTGTACTGATCTCTCAATATATTTTAGAGACAAGTGGCATGTAGAAGACATAGTCTGTCAGCTATTGTGGAGGTCAAGAGGCTGGAACAACAATCCATCAATTATTGTCTTATACATGTAATAGGTTCAAACTTCAACTTCTCATACAGTGAAGTTCTTCTTATCTAATGTCAAGCACTTCGTTAAGACAAATACCTTTGACAGATGTGTAATTGCTCTTCATCCTCTTAGCATATCATGTACCTTGTTAGTCCCCTACCGGTGTTAACACCGGAGGGGACTATAGGTTTGCCCTCCGTCTGTCCGTCCATCTGTCTGCTCAAATCTTGATCCCGCGATAACTTAATAACTAAGCAAGCGTTTTTGATGAAAGTTGGTATATGACTAGATGGCAATGTGTAGATTATGCACATCATTTTATTTTTGTTTTTCGACTTAAATTGAGGTTGCTATGGTTACAGAAATAGTGAAAATATGGCCAAAAATGGGATCCTGCGATAAGATATTAACTAAGCAAGCTAGTTTGATGAGACTTGGTATATGACTATATGGCAATGTGTAGATTATGCACATCATTTTATTTTTGTTTTTAGACTAAAATTGTTGTTGCTATGATTACGGAAATAGTGAAAATATGGCAAAAAATATTGGATCCTGCGATAAGTTAATAAGTAAGCAAGCTTATTTGATGAGACTTGGTATATGACTAGATGGCAATGTGTAGATTAAGCACATCATTTTATCTTTGTTCTTTGACAAAAAGTGTGGTTGTTATGGTAACGGAAATAGTGAAAATATGGCAAAAAATGGATCCTGCAATAACTTAATAACTAAGCAAGCTTACTTGATGAAACCTGTTTTAAAATGTAAAAAAATTTATAAGCCATGTTAGTCAGGGTGGTGATGCAGCAGTATTAATCACCTCCAGTGAAAGTTCTCATTTCTTACCAACAAGACTGAAGAAAAACATCTTGGATCAGACAAGGTAACTGTTATTGATACTATTTCTTGCATCTGTCTATTGCTTGCATGAATTGTATAGTGGGCACAGCAGAGACAACAACTCATGTAAGTCTTGTTTAACCCTTTCCAAAACAAGACCTGGTTTTGCCGTCCCTGATAGAATTGGCGTGGGAAAACATTGAGACAAACAAAGCCGGTAGGGGACTTATGTCCATGTCCAACATGGCTCTTGTTAGCTTGGCTGTTTTCCGAGAAAACCTGAGGTATTACTTAGCCTTGGTGTCATCATTGTTGTTGTCTTTGTGATGTAAAAAAATTGACATTTTATGCAAACTTTTGTATAGTAAGTGATATTGCCTTCACATCTCACATGGGGATTGCCTTGAACAAGCGCTTTCTGTAGGTACCAAGTTTAAAATCATCAGTCAAAGTAAAGGTTATTTTTCAAGGTCAAATTTTTGTAGTTAAAACTAATATAAGCCATAACTTAAGATTGGTAAACCATAGAGCCTTAAAATTTCACATGTGTATAGCTTGTGACAAGTCCTTCACATGCATAAAAATGTCAAGGTCATTTTGCAAAAGTCACTCATTTATGACAAAAACTTCAAAAATTTGCCTTAACTTTTGATTGGTAAAGATACTTACCTTTGAAAAGTTGTATAAAGCAGCATTTTTAGCTCTGCTGTTTTCGGAGAAAACCCGAGGTATTGCTATAGCCTTGGTGTCATCTTTGTTGTCATTGTCGTTGTCTATGTCCTAAGAAAACTAAGTCATTTTGCGACATCTTGTTCTACTGAAGGCATTTACCTGAAACTTGGCACAAGTGTTCATTATCAAAAGATCAACCTTTACTATCAAGGGAATAAATCTAGAAGTATTTTGGGCATTTTATGCCCCTTTTTCACTATCCAGCACTTACAGCAGAGCGTAGGTACCTGTATTTAATTTGAAACTTCAAGCTAAATTAAACCCAAAAGTAGATCTAATACAACAAAGAAAAGTTGTTTGACCTGACCCTTTGTGATAGTTGATTCTATGAATGAAATACAGGTGTCAGCGCAAAATTATTGTAAGTGCCTATATATTTATAGGCACTTACAAAAGTTTTGCATTGATCCCATGTCAAATTCCCAACTTAGACTGGTAAAATCTGCCATTGTGTATTACAGATATTGTGTAAGATTAGATCTCGACTGCAAAAATCAACTGATTATTTACATAATCCCAGATAACAACAAACGAATGCTATTGAATTATTTAATATCTAAACTCAGTTTGGTGTTTGCTAATGTTATAAATCCTTTTAATGCCCCTGCCGTGATATTGAGTGACCTCTGTTCGTGTGGGTCCCATTCTTGTCCAGCCAATATCACCTAGGGATGATTTCAAAAGTAATTGATGCAACTGTTCCCCTGGGTGAGCAAGGAAAAAGACTAGCAGGGGCCCAGTCGCCCATGACCCCTAGAATTTAGGCTGGGCCCCCCCAATTTTTTTGGACAATCCCTATGCCTCTGTTAAATATCTAATTTTTGAAGCCTGGGCCCCTAAGTTAAAATTGTTAGTCATTTTCCCTGGTGAGTACTCCTGTTATGCTAAGAGGTTATTCCGATATGCTCATAAGGTTAAGGTCAAATGATCAGATTGGTCTTGTCTGGAGCAAATCTCCAACATTTATGAATGGATTTCAAAATAAATTGACACAGTAGTTGTTTGCCTTCATAAAATTTACTTGCATCATTCAAAGGCTTTGTCTGGATAGGTCAAAGGTCATGGGATGGAAATTGTCTTTTCAGAAATATATCCTTTATCACCTATATTTATGAATTTCAAACCAACTTTGCACAGTTGCTGCTCTTGATGAAAATTTCATGTCATGCAGAGTTTGTTTAGATATGCGCAAGGTCAATCAATTCAACAGGTCTTTTTCCAAGCATATCTCTCACTTTTATGCATAGATTTCGAAATAACTTGGCAGTCATTTCTCTTTATGAGTATTTGTGTCATGCAAGGAGTTTGTAAGGATACCATCTGTCTGCCCCACGTGATCAAACATTTGACAGGCTGATAAATATGTTCAAGTTTTTATTTTCACTTTTTCTTATAATGCATCTTTTCCAAAGATGATAAAAGTAAAATTTGGTTCTTATCCCAATTGAAAACAAGAACCATTGGTGACGGGTTATGCTCCCTGAATAGATGCTTGATAATTCAGTATGCTTTAACCCTTTCCTGTTTTACAAAAGTTTGGACCTGTCCAAATTCAAAGGTTTTGCAGACGAAAATTTAAAGTGGATTTAATTTGAAAAAATAACCATTCAGTAGGGTAGAAAATAGTGTGGAAAAAGAAGAAATTGCTTATCAGAAGCAATTTCTTCTTTTTTTTACAATGTTTTCTCAATCATAAAATCAAAGACACGTAAAAAGCAGGGATTAAACAGCAAAGGGTTAAATCAACATTCAAAATTTACTTAAAACAGTTTACCATGACATTTTTTATGTTGGTTAGCTTATGCTGAATTTTCCCAGGGTGTGTTAGTTTAAATGTTTGGTTACTAGATTAAACTTTTGGACCAAGGGATGGATAGGTGGACAGACAGGCCAATATGGGTAGAATTACTCTCTTATCGTTGTTGGGGCATACATGTTCAAAGAAGAACATTGCCTTCAGGTGTAATGCTTGGCTGCTGGTGCTTGATAATGCAGAGCGGTGCATATACGCCTGATGGGCCTTGTCAGTAACCTTGGCTTGTCAGTAAAGTGAGCTTGAATGATAGCTAAAAATATTTCAACAGACAGACAAACAACTGGTGCCATAACAGAGTATGACCTTTTGAGTGTAAAATTGAAAATGATTTTATGCACAATTATATGCCAAACAGTTATTTTGCAAGTTTCAGTTCATTCCAATGATGAGTTGCTCACAAAAGAAATATAGTGAATTTCAATCAATTCAAGGGCAGATAATACAAGAAAGACCCAAGCTTTTTGAATTTCTGAAGTCTTATGCTTAACCAAATATCAGGGTTACATTATGACTAGATTCATTTCAATCCAATTAAATTTGTAGGAGTTGTGCACACCCACGCACAAAAAAATCTGGAAATTTAAACTATTTTGTGAAGTAAAGGGCAGATAAATCAGGAACTACTAAAATATAAAAATATATTTAGTCCTAAGCACAAATAGACAACCTACAGAGTCATTATGGCAAGTTTCCTTTCATTCCCATCCAAAATGTAGGAGAAAATGAGCTGACAAGAAATTTTGTTTTTCATCAACTCAAGGGCAGATAATCCAAGATAACTCAAGAATGACTGGAGCATTACAATTGAAAAGTCTTATGCAAAACTAGACATCATAGAGAGTTATTGTGTCATTTCAATTGATAGTTAAGGAGGAGTTGCACACAAAATACAGTGATTTTCGTTAAATTCTAGGGCAGATAATCCAAGATAACTCAGAAATGACTGGAGCGATTTGAATTTCAAAGGTCTTACGCACAACTAAACATCATAGGGAGTAATTGTGTCTAGTTTCAGCTCATTCCTATTGATAGTTTAGGAGGAGTTGCGCACATAAAAAATAGTGATTTTGGTTGAATTCAAGGGCAGATAATTCAAGATTTCTCAGGAATGACTGGAGCGATTTGAATTTCAAAGGTCTTATGCACAACTAAACATCATAGAGAGTAATTGTGTGTAGTTTCAGCTCATTCCCATTGATAGTTTAGGAGGAGTTGCGCACACAAAAAAAAGTGATTTTGGTTATATTAAAGGGTAGATAATTCAAGATTTCTCAGGAATTACTAAAGTGATTTGAATTTCAAAGGTCTTATGCACAATTAGACATCATAGGGAGTAAGTGTGCCAAGTTTCAGCTCATTCCCATTGATAGTTTAGGAGGAATTGCGCACACAAAAAATTGCTATCGGACGGACAGACAGACGACCGAGGCCATATCATAATATGACCCTTCGGGCGTACAAAAAATAAAAGTAAATAAAGGGGCATAATCCTTGCAAAAAGGCTTCCAGAGTTATCCTTCTTGATAGTCTGGATAGCTTGTGATGGTAAACAAACATACATATGATATATCCACCCATAAAGTTTCAAGTTGATAGCTATTATATACTGGCCAAAAGTCCTAACCGGCCACTTCAAAAATGACGATATCTTTTTTAAAAGTTGTAACATTTCAATGAAATTTGATGTGTGAATTCTTAAGCATAATGTACGTGGATTTCCATTATGATTTACCAATAGTTACCAAATTTGGATGTGTAATAAAGGAAAAGCTCAAAAAGCTCTAAATCTTAATAGAGCTCGGGATAACACACTTTCAACAAATCAAAGTCCGCAAATCATTAGCTGCAACCCAGACCAAGAAAAAAATTGGAAAACATTGTCAATTTTGTGTGACCTTTGAGTACAGGAGAAACAGAAAGAGTAGGAGGCATGGTAAAATGGTGTTTAAATTCAACCGGCAAACCATTTTATCTAGCGAATATGCTGAAATTTGGTCTCGTGTGAAAAAACGATGTATCAAACTGATTTTTTTCACATATCCTACATTTTTTAGCTCACTGGGAATTATCAGTCTATATTTTATGCATTTTTGAAGAAAAACGTGTTTTAGGTGTAGTTTCTAGGAACCGTTTTTCTGCATACATAAACTCTATCACCTTCTTCTAGGACCATATGCCGCGCACAATTGTCGAACATTTTCAGTTTTTTTCCTAGTCTATGTTGCAGCTAACGACCCATGGGACAAAAATCGCTACATTGACAATATTTTGAGCTCTGTGTGAATTTAGAGCTTTTTGAGCTTTTCTCATGTTGCGCTTTAAATTCAATGAAATAATGGTAACTTTTCGCCAAAATCATCTGGAAAGTTGCTTAAAAATTCACATAGCAAATTTCAAGAAAATCCAAACACCACAGAAAAAATTATCTTTGTTTTTAAAGTGGCCGGTTAGACGTTTTGACTAGTATACTTTAGGAGATATGCTCCGGGCAAGTTATGTGACAGAATGACGGACAGAGATCATTTCTACAAACCCTCGCCGAAAACGGCGGGGGATAATAATGGATATCAACCAATTTTCACTGGAATGATCCTTAGATGACCCATTATCAGACTGCTAAAAACTGTTGTGATGGATTAAAAATAGGCGGAGGTCAATTTTCTATATTATATGTTGATTTGATCTTAATTTTTCTTTGCAGAAATATTTCCTCATGTGACCCTTAAAAACACCTTTATACTTGAAATAAACATTCATTCGTTCACTTAAATTCTCATCTAATCATATCAGTAGATTCAGGCCTGTAGAGCAGTCAGCTGTTTAAAGCAGCTCTTGTTATGCATGAATAACATATTTATGGAAATCAGTACTAGGTAGATGACAAGTGCAGGGTTTTGAGGGATGTTTGTTTTGTGAGGCTGTGACTCACAAATAAGTAGTCAGGACCCTCAGAGCTATCTAATGCGAGTCCCATGGATCCTCTGAGGATCAACTTCAGAAAATAATTGAGGTCTGTTTAAACAGTCCTCAATTCTTTTCTGGAATTGAGCCCAAAATATTCATTTATATCCAACACATTCTTTACCTTTTACTAGGGAATAGCTCTTAAATTCACAACAAGAGGACCAAGATGGTCCTAGATCGCTCACCTGAGTCTCTATGACCCCTGGGACATCACATTAATTAGATAGGCAGATGTCAAAAAGAAGATAATTGCCTAAGATCAATACCATGGAACGTTTCAAGCGAAGAGCAAGACAGATATGCCTTTTTGCTCTTTGATTCTATCTAAAAAGGGATGCACCCGGGTGGACCCCAAAAGTGACCCCAGGGTCTTGATATGAACAAACTTAGAAGAGGTCCATAAGATGATATTACATTCTAAATATGAAAGCTGTCTGCCTTCTGGTTTCAGAGAAGAAGATTTTTGAAGATTTTCATTTTTTTACCCTTCATGCTAAGATGAGCTGAAAGGGTTGCGCCCAGGTGGAGCCCAAATATGATCCTAGAGTCTTGATATGAACAAACTTGGTAGAGGTCCACTAGATGATGCTACATACCAAATATGAAAGCTGTCTGCCTTCTGGTTTCATAGAAGATGATTTTTGAAGATTTTCATTTTTTTACCCTTCGTGCTCAAAAGAGATAAAGGGATGCACCCGTGCAAAGCCCAAATATGACCCAAGGGTCTTATTATTAACAATCTTGGAAGAGGCCCACTAGGTGATGCTACACACCAAATATTAAAGCTGTCTGCCATCTGGTTACAGAGAAGAAGATTTTTAAAGATTTTCGCTCTTTGATTTTAAGTAAAAAGGGTTGGGCCAAGGCCCAAACATGACCCCAGGGTCTTGATATGAACAAACTTGGTAGAGGTCCACTGATGATGCTACATACCAAATATGAAACCTGTCTGCCCTCTGGTTTCAGAGGAGAAGATTTTTGAAGATTTTCATTTTTTTACCCTTCATGCTCATAAGAGATAAAGGGATGCACACGTGCAAAGCCCAAATATGACCCCAGGGTCTTGATATGAACAAACTTGGTAGAGGTCCACTAGATGATGCTACATACCAAATATGAAAGCTGTCTGCCTTCTGGTTTCATAGGAGAAGATTTTTAAAGATTTTCATATTTTCACCCTTTTTGTTAAGGGTAAAGGGAAAGTTAAGGGTGGATTTCATTTATTTGAACAACTTTGGTAGAGCTTGACCCAAGGAACATCCCTGCCAAGTTTCATCAAGATTGGCCCACTGGTTTAGGAGGAGAAGATGTTTAAAGAAATTGTGGACGACCGACGACGGACATTCTACTATCCCAATAGCTCACCTTGAGCACTTGGTGCTCAGGTGAGCTAAAAACAAATTCAATTTCATTGCTTATATGGAATAGTCTACATCTAGAGCAGGGACTCCCAAAATTTAGGAAAGGATTCCTGAGATTCCAAGGGAGTCCTTTGGATGCCATTTTTTAAACAAAGACTAAAACCCTGTTTATGAATTTTGTCAAATCAAAAACAGTGAAGGATTTAAAAACTCAATGCCAAAATCGACAGACAATTACACAGAGGTTTAGATAGGCGAGGTTAACTCGAACTCCTCAAGTTGTGGGTACTCATTTGAATTGCCTCAAAACATTTTTTTTTTGTAAAAAGTTAATATGAAATATTTGAATGTATAAATCTGGAATTTCAGTTTCATTGCTGTAGATAGAGCACCTGGCCATGTTTTCCTATTCAACAAAACCCTAGTAGCTGCTCTTTTGCTCTTTTCACTGTGGTTTACATTCATAAGCTCTGCTTAATTCACATCATCTTAAACAGATGTATTACAGTGGCAGGATCACCTAGGAAGGATTCCTTGTACTTCTCACACCAGTTCTACCTAGACATTTTGTTCCATCATTAAGCTGCACAAAAAACTTGTGTTCAAAATTATAAGCTCAATGGCGAGACCAATGCTAGAGACCATATATGCCTTAGCAAGGGCCCCAGGCTATGGTCATGTAAATAAGAACTAGCACAAGAGAAAATATGTGTAGAAAAGTTTACTGTAGCATTAACAAATCACTGCACAAAAACATTCACATAATAGATGAAGACTATCACGTACATAAAACATTCTGTCCTCTTATTTTTTAGGAAGCATGGAAAATTAAGTATCTTAAGGTCCTTTAAATTGGAAGATAAATCTTAATAGATTAATGAAATAAGTTCATAGCACATTTGATATTTTAGAGGTCAAAGCAATGAGAAGAATGAAGCTACATTTTTTAACTTATTTAATATTTCCTAAAAGGGCAATCATAACCTCCCAACTACACATCTTCATTCATGCAGTAGTTACAAGGTTTTGTTTGCCCAGCAATGAGTTTTTCCTTTTATCATTTTCATCCTTTTCATTTATTAAACCTCTTAAGTTTGTCTTACATCTCTATAAGGCGATACAAGGATTCCTGGTTTTGAAATTGGTTTAAGACTAAATGCTTGACAAGGTATCAGCTTGAAGAAACAAAAGAAGACTATATTGAGGGGTCGGCGCATCACTATTGTAAGTGCCTATATATTTAAAGGCACTTACAATAATGATGAGCTGACCCCTCAATATACACACACATTCAGGCAGAGTATTGAACTATAGTAAGTGCTTATATCTATAGGCACTTAAATATTTATGAACTACTGGTAACATTCTCCTAAGTCAGTATTGTTGAAGAATCCAAGCACCATCTCAATTTTGAAATATTTATGAACTACTGGTAATATTTCCTTAGTCAGTATTGTTGAAGAATCCAAGCATCATCTCAATTTTGAAATATTTATGAACTACTGGTAATATTTCCTTAGTCAGTATTGTTGAAGAATCCAAGCATCATCTCAATTTTGAACTTAAGGCTGTTCTTCTTTCTGAGCTGCTCTCTGTCTACATACAGTTCACCTAGAACACAGTAAAGAAAAGATAAGATTAATTCTGCTAATAAGGGCATTTTCATACAATTATGTCGATGGGCCACTAGAAATGTCATAAATACAGCTTGAACACAGCTGTATATTAACAACATTCCTGTTGACAACTAAATATATGTTTATTTATAATGAATGAACTTTCATAGCAAAAGATTATCCTTAATATGATATAGCTAGACTGTCGCAAAGCGTACTAATACCAACCTACAATTGTTTGTCAATAATGAAAAGCCATTTCCATCAAAGGGCCATTACTCTGTCAGAAGTCAATGGATTGTAATCAAAATATCACTAGCAGCATGCTTGATACTGATCACATACTGTAAAGTTTGAATGAAATCTGCCAATTAGTAACTGAGAAACTATGCAGACAGGAATAAACTACTAACAGACGGACCAAGTGACAGATGGATTGACAAGCTGACTCCTATATACCCCAAAAATATTATATTTTCAAGGGTCCCAATGTATATCAGGAGTAAACTGTACTTGCAATACTGAAAACAGGCAAATTAGTCTAAATGTTTGAATACAGGTAGTATTTGAAGCATCAAGTTAAAGGGATACACTTTTCAACAGACAACATTTCCAATTTATATAATCATTGGATTTATGTAGTAAATTCTACAATCCACAATGCCCATTTTTCTGTGATTTTCTGAAGATCATCCTAAAGGACGGGTCTCCATAAGGGCCTTTTCGTGGCTAGAATAGATTTCTTTTAAACTTTTGCCATACATGCTATGATATAATCTGCGTGTACTGACAAAATATTGGCATCTCAAACTTATTGGTTCTAGCTGTGCGCTGTGTTAAAAGTGGGTGGGGTAATTTACTACGAACTTGAGTTTCATTTTTAAAACTTTTATATCGCCCAAATTATTTACTTTTGAGTTTGAGGCTGCAACACAATAAAACAATGAACTATTCCTTAGTTGATATACAGAATTTATTTTGACATATCATATTTTTCATTGCGATTATCTCCCCTTTTTTGTCTTAAGGGAATTTCTTTGTTTTATTTCCTACCAACTTTGCGGGTTTGCACAACACGTTTACAAAAAGCCTTGAATATCAATTTTTTTTTTTATTGATTGCAAAGAAAATACAAAACCATTGCCCCAAGTTTTTTCCCGCAGAAATCGATTCATTAATTTTGGAGTTATCCAGGCCTCCTAGCAGGCCTAAACGAAAATAAAGGTTTTTATAAAGGCTCCAATATATGAAAATAAAGGCCTTTTTGTGTAAAATATGAAAAAAATAAAGAGTAAATAAAGGCTATTTTTGTCGAGGTTCTTATTTCTTTATTGAACCCATAGTCATACCAAAGTCATTTTTTTTATGTTATATTACTGCATTCTGAATAACTCAAGATGGAAGAAACAAAAGCAGCATTTTTTAACTACACATAAAAGAATGGAAAATGCAGAACAAAAGCCATTACTTGCTTTCAGCTAGCACAGCAACCATTCAGAGCAAATATAAAGGTTTTGAGTGAGAATTACAGGCTATTTTGGCGTTTTAAAGGTTTTCTGGGGAAATGTAAAGGTTTTCTGGGGAAATGTAAAGGTTTTAAAGATTTGCTCTGAAATTAAAGGTTTTTAAAGGTTTGAAAGGTTTCACTAGGAGGCCTGAGTTATCTGCCGCTGAATATGAGATATTAGCAAAATTTAGCTTTAAATTGGCATTATCAAGCCAAAGTAAGATAGATTTCAATGATATTTGGCATATTTGTTCCAACATATGAACTCATTTGTGATTTAAACTGATATTTTTAAAAGCTCAACTTTCAAGGTCACACACCAAGGTCAAGGGTCAAAATCAGCTCAAATTCGGCTTGTCAAGTACATAACTTATTTATTTATCATCAGATTTTAAAGATATTTAGCGCAGTTGTTACCCTTGATAATCTAAAACATATTTTGAAATGAACTTTTTGATAAGTTTGAGTTCAAGGTCAACTTTCAAGGTCAAATGTCATAAGAAGAGTAGTATATATGCTAATAGGTATATATCTACCTTATGTTATTGTACAATCACAATATTTGACACAGTTGATACCCACCTCAAGCAAAAAATATTTTGCAATGAATTTAGTGATAATTTTAAGTTGTGGTGGGTATCATCTGTGTGAAATACTGTTGAAATATGTCAATAAATGAATGAATAATGCACTTTTCAAGTCAAATTTGTGCTTATCTTGACATTTGACCTTCATATGTGACCTTGAACTCCAACATATCACTAAATGTATTGCAAAGAGTCTTTGTGCATGTGATTGGTAATATCTGTGCCAAATATTGTTAAAGTCTGTCAATAAATTAAAGAAAAATGCACTTGTAAAGATGAATTTATGCTTTTTTTGACCTTTGACCTTCATGTGTGACCTTGAGCCTAGACATATCACATACTTTTTTTCTTGTATTACATATTTGCTGATGTAAGGAGGCACTTTTGTAAAATCATTTTAGGATCTACAAAAACATAAGGTAGATATATACATATTAGCATGTACTACTATTATTTTGACATTTGACCTTGAAATTTGACCTTGAACTCGAACTTATCAAAAAGTTAATTTCAAAATATCTTTTAGCTATCAAGGGTAACAACTGTGCTAAATATTTTCAAAATCTGATGGTAAATAAATTAGTTATGCACTTGACAAGCTGAATTTGAGCTAATTTTGACCTTTGACCTTTGTGTGTGACCTTGAAAGTTGATCTTTTACAAATATTAGTTTCAATCACAAATGAGTTCATGTGTTGCAACAAGTATACCAAATATCATTGAAATCCATCTTACTTTGGCTTGATAATGTCTGTTTAAAGCTAAATTTTGCTAATTCTCAAATTCAGGGGCAGATAACTCCAAAATTAATGAATTGATTTCCGCGGAAAAAAACTTTGGGCAATGGTTTTGTATTTTCTTTGCAGTCAATAAAAAAAAATGATATTCAAGGCTATTTGTAAACGTGTTGTGCAAACCCGCAAAGTCGGTAGGAAATAAAACAAAGAAATTCCCTTTAGATAAAAAAGGGGAGATAATCGCAATGAAAAATATGATATGTTAAAATAAATTCCGTATATCAACCTAAGGAATAGTTCATTGTTGTATTGTGTTGCAGCCTCAAACTCAAAAGTAAATAGTTTGGGCGATATAAAAGTTTTAAAATGAAACTCAAGTTCGTAGTAAATTACCCCACCCACTTTTAACACAGCGCACAGCTAGAACCAATAAGTTTGAGATGCCAATATTTTGTCAGTACACGCAGATCATATCATAGCATGTATGGCAAAAGTTTAAAAGAAATCTATTCTAGCCACGAAAAGGCCCTTATGGAGACCCGTCCTTTCTTAACTTGTAATCTTAATCAACTTGTAAAAGTATTCAGTGAATAAAAACATATTTTTACACATAACAGAATCAAAACATATTATAGCATAGCTAAGCTTACACAGACAAACATCTCTATCAGGTCCAAACTTAGCAGATATTTCAAAAAGAATTAGTTATGAGAAATACATACCATTTAAAAATGAAAACATTGTGAGAACAAGTAAATTTTTATTCACATTTTGTTTTTTTTTTAATTTTTCCAACAAAGTTTTCTGAAGTCATGCTTAGGACATAAAATTAGTGTAATGACATCTCCCAATCAGAATTCCACTTTTCTCAAGGCATGATATGTCAATTTTTGTTCGAGTTCATTTTTAAGCTTGTAATAAATTCCTGTATTTTACAAAATTCAGTTTCCCTGTGAAAACAATACCCCATACTTACAATATCATCAATTTTCATGATACTTCTGACTGTTTCTGATGCTAGATGGATGGCGCTTTGTGACACTAATAATGGCTGAACAACATTCTCTTCTAAAATATTGGTGATTGCTCCCTGTGAATGAGATGAAATCAGTTTGTTACTTCCATATCCATATTTATCATAGTAATGGCTCAGAGCAAAACAGTTGCAACTGCTTATGAATTTATGGGCAGCTACAGCGGTGTTTGCACTGAGCTATAGATTTGGTGTTGATTTTAACACAATTTTCTTTATCTGTTATTTGTATGAGTGACTTAACCAAAGTACATGTATCCATTTTTCAAAATTGAATCTAGAACAAGATGTTTTTGTAAAATTCAAATGCCCCCCAAACGGTAAATTTTCACATGACCATGACATTGTCACATGACCCTGACCTTGGTACCATCAGATGCGTGTTATTAAGGTCTATGGCCATGCCAAATATGAACATTGTATCTTCAATAGGATTGAAGTAATTGGAAATGTTTGTTTTTTTAAGTTTTGCAGACAGACTGGCAAACAGACAAACAAAGTTAAAACAATATGCCCCCAATCTCAACAATGTGTCGGCATAAAAATGACATTTAATTTGAGACTATATTATGTAATATATCTTATATATACATCCTCCTAATAGTTAACAATTTGAACCAGTCTAAGATTCCGAAAAAAAGAAGAACATGAATCGGTACTTACCTTTCTAACATTAATACCAGCAGTTTTTTCCCCTTGAGCATGTCTATTTCTCAACTCAGTGACCGTAGCTATAGGATTCAAGCCAGCATTTTCTGCCAGTGTGAAGGGGATGACCTCTAGGGCTTCAGCAAATGCTCTAAAACAGTATTGTTCCATACCAGTCAGTTGGTTGGCATACTCCATCAGCTGCAGGGATAATTCTATCTCAGGTGCTCCTCCCCCAGCAATAAGGGCCCTGAAATTTGTTGAAGATTTGTTTAGTATTGCATCAAAGCAAGTTAAATTCTTGTGTTTGAATTGGGTTTAATATCACTTTTAACAATCTTTCTGTCGTATTGTGGTGGGTGGAGCACCTAACAATGGATTTCTGGTATTACTCTCAAAAGGACTACCATTTCATCCATTCAAAAGTCTCCAACTACTTTCCCAAGTAGGTTTAAGATAATCCACTCATTAGTGGGAGACAGAGTTTGTTTGAATGGGGTTTTATGCCGTCTTTAACATTATTTAGTCATACCCCGGTGGCTGGAGCACCTATAAATGGATTCCTGGTATTACTCACACCAGTGCTACCATCACATCCTTTATCTAGCCTCCACCTGCTATCCCACATAGGTCTACAATTATCAACCCAATGGTGGTAGACAAATAGTCAGAACTAATGGGTGCCGCCGTTGAACCCGTGACCTCTAGATTGACAGTCCAAAAGGAGAAAAATTTATGCCCATTTTTTTGGACCATCTTTTAACAAGGTTAGCATAATTTTTTTTCCATAAGAGGTAAAAGTAACAAGATGTGTTTGTGAAACACGAATGCCCCCGTAACGGCATTTTTTTTCAAAGTTTGACCTTGACCTTGTCACATGACCTTGACTTTGGTACCAGCGGATGCGGATCATTGAGATCTATCATCATGCCAAATATTAGCTTTGTATCTTGAATAGGCTTGAAGATATTGGCAAGGTTAAGTTTTCGGACAGACGGACGGACAGACGGACATAATAAAACAATATGCCCCCGATCTCTCGATAAGGGGGCATAAAAAGCAGATAGATGGGATAAGATTTGTTTGTTTTGATGGGTTTTTGTGCCGATGATAACAATCATTTAGTTATATCTCGCAGGGCCTTCTCTGGACCGAAATTTCTTTTCGCCAACACTTTCGCCAAATGGAAAAAATTGGAGCCAAATTAGAATTTTAGGAGACAAATTTGGAGTCATTTTTCTTCTAAAAATTGTGCTTTTATATAACTCTTTATCAAGGGGTCATATTTAAATATCAAAAACATTTAATTGACAGTAATTTTTGTAAACAACCACAGAAGTTTTATGGGTAGCCAAGAGGTTACTATTTTACACACATGTCATTTGCCCTAATTAATTGCCAGTCACACATGAGCCTGTCGATACTATATCCTCTAAGCCTATGTCAAAATCAATTATCTCTGATGGGTCAGTTCGGATTTTTTTGTCGCCAGTCATTTCGCCAATTTCATTTACTTATCGCCAAAACAATTTCATTTTCGCATTTGGCGACAATGGCGACCCCCAGAGAAGGCCCTGTATCTCGGCAGCTGGAGCACCTAGCAATGGATTCCTGGTACTTCTCACACCGATACTACCATTACATTCTTTCCAAGCCTCCAACTGCTAATCTTATGGTAGTGGAACCATAATAGTTCCACAACATTTTAATTAACATTTTCTTTCACAGTGTTAACCGAGGTTTCCTAATTAAAACTGTTAAAGTTTGTGATTTCTGAAATGTTGCGGAACTAATAGGGATCCACTACCTTATCAAGTTTCAAATATTGTTAATTTTGGAAAATAGAATGTCCTAACTCTACTATAGTTGCAGCTCAAGCCAGATATCAAAATGTTCATGGTAAGTGTTCATTGATTAGAATTTCAAAGTTCTTACCTTTTCTTAACAAGACACCTGATGACACAGAGAGCATCATGCAAACTTCTATCTGCCTCTTCTAGCACTAGTTTGTTAGATCCTCGTAATAATACAGTCACAGTTCTACCTGGATTTACAATACCAGTAATCTGAAATACAGGTTCATAATCGTATCACTTGATGTAAACTATCTGGTCCTCTTGTTACAGCGTTTCTGAAATAAGCTGCCCAAGTTGTCCTACTTGTCCATTAAGCTGCACGGACAAGCAGATTTTCTTAAAAAGTTAAGACATTTTCTAACATTCCATGTAATTCCACTGTAAGTCTATTTCTAGGATAATTTTAGTTTTTTTTAGCATGACATCGATTTTGTTCTTAATATTTTGAAGACTCTTCAAAATTCAATGGACAAGTAGGTTTTAACCCTTGTCATGCTGAACCCGGAATATTCCTGCTTTGGCAGGAGCTATAGACAAACATCAGCCTGCACATATGTGCAGTCTGATGTTAGTCTACACCACCTGTTTCTCACTTTCAAACCAGAATTGTCATTAGATTAGTTTTCCAAATTAAAAATTGGCCTACAGTTGGTACCTTCAATGCTTTTTGCCCTTTGATTTTGATGAAAATTCTAAGCCAAAATTCATTCAGCATAACAAGGGTTAAATATGGACAAGACAGTTTGTGTTTGTAACTTGTCCGTGGACAACATGACTATCAAAATATTTCAGAACCACTGACTGTTAGGACTCTCACATCAGCTTAGCAACTTTTTTTTTGTTAGTTTGGGGTTTATTGCCACTTTCAAAAGTATTGTAGTTACATTGCAGGTGGTGCACCTATCTATGGTTTCCTGATGTTTCTCACTTCAGTACTAACACAACATTAATTTCTTCTGAGCCACATGCTCATTCATGATCCCAGAATTAACAACAGCCTAAAGCATTACTGACTGCGCTCTGCTTAACTTTTAATTTGTTGCTTGGGAATTTATATGCAAACTATCTTTCTTAACAATATATATATATATATATATATATATAACATACTGTGGTAAAGCATTGTTATGTTGATAGTCAGGTGAATACAGAAAATACATTAACAAATGTGAGGCCATTCTTGATAAAAGACCATGTTTCGACAAAAAATCATTGTGAATATTAAATTCAATTACTCTGAGTTGTAAGGATTATATTTAGAAGTAAATAGAGATTGACAATTGACCCATTCCCACACAATTCCACTTTTCGACTCTTCTGTAGATAACACGCTGTGGGTTAAGAATGGAATGATTATCAGAAGAAATGATATACAAGGGATGTTTGTTAAACATTTATGCCGCCCATAAAGGCAGGTCAATAGCCTATTCTTTGTCGATCAACGAAGGGCAATAACTCACAAAATGAGTAGAGTTATGGTTCTTGTGCACTGCACATTTCCTCAATAAGATCTGTCCAACGGTGAAGTTTCGTGATTCTGACTTGTATACAGTCTACGGATGGACCGACCAATAGTCAGATGAACCAACGGACAAGTGCAAAACAATATACCCCCTCTTCTTCAAATAATGGGGGGGGGGGGGGGGGCATGATTATTTTACATACCTTGACAACTTTACTTGCTCCAGTTTGAACCTCTTCTACTAACTCTGCTGAACCCAAACTTTCAGGAACAAAATGATCTAAACTGGCAATAGGCTTACAGTTCAATGTCTGAAAATGTAAAACAATAGCCATTGATTCTCAAATGAAATTTGCAGGGAAATGGCTTATTTTGAAGGAGTCCTAGCTGAAAGTGAGAAGTCAAATCCAAGTACCAGCACGAATATTGTGGAAAGCAAGTAATTGCTTTGTACAAACAATTTCTTCTTTTTCATATTATTTCTCACAATAAAACGGTTATTCTTTAAATACCTTCTTGTATTGATGTAAGCCCTTACTTTAGTATATCAATTGAACAGTTTTTAATAATGACAGGTAAGCGTCCTAATTTGTAAATTTGGAACCAGAAGAGTTTCTCATAATTTCAACAATATGTGTTCATGGAAAAGTAAAGCCCCAAATCAAGGTATTGTTTTTTAGATGTTTGATCTTTATAATTTACCTTGTCAAGTGAGCTCGACTTTCAATGATGTAAATTGAGAAGAAGAATTTTCATGCCTATGAGCATTGTAACAAGTTATAAGAAAATTTTAAGTTTACAGGTTAAGTTTTGCAGAGAGACAGGTAAGACGGACACTAGTAATACTATCTAACATTTAATGAAGCTTGTATTGACCTGATATCACCTGTCTGATAACATGATATCAGGTAGTATATTTTTAAAAACAATTTGCATACACTTTCTCCTGAACTTCTTTGATTTTTAAGATTTTTTTTAATAATAAGCACTGAAAATTATAGCATGATAAATAACAAAGCCTCGTAATGATAAATTCTCCCAACCCCGCCCAAATATTATTGATATTTGAAGACACTAACATGTCATTCTCTATTTGCCTACCACACTCTCATATTTCAAAATTAGGATGTCCTACATGGGAAATCAGGCAACTTGGATTCCCTGATTCCTTACATTGTTGAACATAAAAATAGCTCAACCTACCTTGCATACAAATTCAATATCTTCTCTATCTATATCTTTAACTACCATAATCTTCATTTTAGCAAGAAAATGTAATGCTAAATCACTAACAGCATCTCTGAAATGAATAGTAACACAAATTATTAGTTCTATTTATAATACTTTAATTACATACAACCTTAAAGCAATAAAGTAAAAGATTAAATAATGAAACTGACATTTGACAACAAGCAATAAATTCGGTGAGTTTGTATTGGCTTTTACATTGCTTTTAACAAAATTTAAAGTCCTAGCACGGCAGCTGTAGCAAGAAATCATGGGTTCCTTGTATTTCTCCCTCCAGGACTACCACATCTATTTCAAGCCTTCAACTGCTCTACCCACATAAATTTATGGTCAACCCTCGATTGGTGGGAGACAAATTTATGTTGGAAAGGATGCATGCCAAGCAATGAACTTTGAAGTATATATCAAGATATAACTAGACTGTCGCAAATCCCCCCCCCCCCTACAAGTGTTTGTCAATGATGAATAGCTTTTTTCCATCAAAGGGCCATAACTATGTAAAAGGTCAATTCATCACTGCTTCATACTAATCACATACTGTAAAGTTTGAATGAAATCCATCCATTAGTTACTGAGAAATTGAGCAGACACGAAAAAGCTAGATGGACAGACTGACAGACCAACAAACTGACTCCTATATACCCGGGGGTATAATCATGATTGTACACCTAATGTCCTTGTTTGAAAGGAAGCAAGAAAGAAAGGAGTCCAAAAACTACGATAAACTAACCTTAAAATGGATTTCTGTATAAGTAGGACTGTGCAGCCAGCCTTTTTTATCTGTTTCACTATATTGAGTATATACTGTCTCTCCTCTCTCAACACTCTATCCATTTGTGTGTAATCGGACACTATTACACTGTTATCCATCTGAAATAGTCAACCCTCTTCAGTCATTAACCCTTCTCCTGTTGGATTAAAATTTTGTTTCTTACAAAAATATGCAAGCATTTCCCACAATTATTTAGTTGAAAGCAGGCAGTGTAGGCTAAGTTCAGACTGTTTACAAAAGCTTCCTGTACAGCATATGTTGTGAACAGAATGTCAAAAGTAAAAGCTGATGTGTTATTAAAACATTGCCAGGGGGATGCCTACTCTTAGCTGTTGGTTGTTTGATATTGGATACAAAATCTTAAGTTGAACTATGTGTAAAATAGTTGCAAAATACATATGTTGCATTGTTTGATCTGTAAGTATGAAAAACTACAAAAGGAAAAACTGAAAAACTAAGTACGGTATAGTTACATTTCTCACACACTGTACTCTGTAAACATGAGTTGAACATAACTTCCAAGTTTCAAGTCAATATGACATATGGTTACAGAGTTATACTTTGGATTAAAGGTTAAACAACAGATTCAGATTGTCCTCCACCCCTCCTATTTGGAGCTCAGTGCAATGACTTACATCTGTTTTTGGTGGTGAAATACAGAACTGTATAAGCCCTATTTTAGCCTTCTCTATTTTATTAGGACCCCCAGCACCACCTCCTTTCTGGTCAAACACTAAACCATTGATTAACTCACTGTCTTCTACTGTACCACTGAAATTAAATCAAACTGTTGGATACATTATCAACACAAGAGATGTCTATAAAATTTATATGGCCCTCATTAGGGAGGTCAATGGCCTATAATTTGTCAATCTGCAAAGGGCAACAACTGAACAAGTATGATCGACTTAGTAGAGTTATGATTCTTAAGCACTGCACTTCCCCTCAAAGAGATCTATACACCTGTGAAGTTTCATGATTCTAGCTTGCATAATTTTTGAGATATGCTCAAGACAAAACAAGAGGACCATGATGGTCCTATATCGCTCATCTGAGTAAGTCAACTCATAACATGTCAACAATGTTATAAATACCAGAGATTGTCTGATGTACATTTAGGGTGGATTCAATAGAAACAGACTTTAATTTCCTCCTACTGCAATTTGATTTTCTTTTTAATTGCAAACAAAGTTATTGATGGAATTGAATTCTTTTAACAAGTTTAGTAGACCTAAACCTTAAGAATATCCCTGCCAAGTTTAAAATATGTCCAATAGTTAAGGCAAAGATTAACCTTCTCTGATATTTTCGGGAATATTTTGACATTTCCAATACCATGGAAACCAGAGATTTTGATTGAATACAATTATTTTTACAATTTTGGAAGAGCTTCACCCAAAGATCATCCCTACCAAGTTTCAGCTTAATTAGCCCAGTGGTTTAGGAAGAGAAGAAGTTTTTCTAAGATTTTCAGCAATTTTCGTCAATTTTCAGCCTGTCCGTTTCCATGGAAACCAGAGTTTTTGATGAAATTGAATTCTTTTAACTACTTTCGAAGAGCTACATCCGACGAACATCTCTGCCAATTTTCAGCTTAATTGGCCTAGTGGTTAAGGAGGAGAAGAATTTTTTCTAAGATTTTCGGCAATTTTTCAACCTTTCTGTTACCATGGAAACCAGAGTTTTTGATGAAATTGAATTCTATTAACAACTTTTGAAGAGCTTCACTAAACGAACACTTTTGCCAAGTTTCAGCTTGATTGGCCTTGTGGTTTAGGAGGAGAAGATTTTTTCTCAGATTTTCGGCCATTTTTCAACCTTTCTGTTACCATGGAAAACAGAGTTTTAGATGAAATTAAATTCTTTTAACAATTTTGAAGAACTTCACCCAAGGGACATCTCTGCTAAGTTTCAGCTTGATTGGCGTAGTGGTTTAGGAGGAGAAGAATTTTTCTAAGAATTTCAGCCTTTCTGTTACCATGGCAACAAGAGTTATTTATAGAATTAAATTCTTTTAACAACTTTTGAAGAGCTTCACCCAATGAACATCCCTGCCCAGTTTCAGCTTGATTGGCCCAGTGCTTTAGGAGGAGAAGATGTTTAAAGAAATTGTTGACGGACAGACAGATGGACGGACGGACGGACGGTGAGTGATCACAATAGCTCACCTTGAGCACTTTGTGCTCGGATGAGCTAAAAAGTATTACAGAAGGACGGACACACAGACAAGTGCAAAGCAGTTGATGTCAAATGAATTGAATGGATTGAATGTAGTTTTATGCCACTTTCAACATTTTTTCAGTTTACTGGCGGCGGCTGGAGCACCTAATAATGGATTCCTGGTATTTCTTTTACTAGTACAACCATCTTTTCCTAGCCTCCAGCTGCTATCTAAAATAGGTCTACGGTTATAAGCCCATTGGTGAGAGACAAAAAGTTGGAAAGAATGAGTGCCGCCATTGGGGATCCAAATCAAACCTGGGCCCTCTAGATAGACAGTCCAATGCGCTACCAACTGCGCTATGACAGCCGCTGATGTCAAATGATAACAATTTGAGATTAATCATCCCTATGCATTTGAAAAAGATATTTTCCATTTAGTAAATCATCTTGGGTTTCAATTTTTTTCCTGAACGTTTAAATTATTTGATGTTGAGCAATTTTATTCATTTTAGTCATTATGCAGGTCTTTCAAGTTGAAAGTTGAGCAATTTTTCCATCTTATCCCGGATTTTTTACGAAATGTGTTTCTTTTAGGCAAAAGTTATGATGATGCTATCCTAATTCATTTTTTATATGAATGTGTCCTCAGTGTGTAACCAAAATGCAATAACTACATCTATATTCAGGCAATTGCTATGATATTTCAGTCACTGATCAAGAGTATATGCTTAGATTGTTATGTAGCTGATTGAATGGAGTTTAACCCCACTTTCTACATTTTTTCAGTTATATTTGGGCGGCTGGAGCACCCAACAATGGTTTCCTGGTATTTCTCTCACCAGTACAGCCACCACATCCTTTCCTAGCCTCCAGCTTCTATCTCACATAGGTCTACTATTATCAACCCATTAGTTGAAGACAAATAGTAAGAAAGGATGAGTGCCGCCATAGGAGATCAAACCTCTAAATTGACAGTCTGATGCGCTACCAACTGCGCCATGACAGTGGCTTTGTTATATAGTAATTTCATGACAAACTCAGGGGTAGACACTTACTTTTAATGCTACCAGCCTAAAGGACCTGCTAGCCACAAATCCTACAGGTCCTCCCTGAATGTAACAGGTCTTCCATGGAAACAGAACCAATTATGTAGCAATTAAAGGAGAAAATTGTAATACAGTGTGGTGGAGATTTGTTTGTTTGAATGGGGTTTTACGCCGTTTTCAACATTTTTTCAGCTATATGGTGGCAGCTGGAGCACCTAACAATGGAATATTTCTCACACCAGTACTACCATTACATTCTTTCCTAGCCTCCAGCTGCTATCTTACATAGGTCTACGATTATCAACCCATTGGTGAGAAACATGTAGTCTGAAAGAATAAGTGCCACTGTAGGGAATTGACAGTTCGAAGCGACCAACTGCGCTATGACTGCAGCTGTGTCATAAAAGAAGAAATTGCTTGTGACAATCAGTTTCTTCTTTTCCCACAATCTTTTTATTGGGCAAGGAAAAAAGAAATTGTATGGGAATGGCAATTTTTTTTCAAAACTGAATCGTCTAGGAAATGACATGGCCATTAACTACAGTTCTGGAGGACTTGCACCATGCTACCAGTCCTCCCTAAAATCAACAGGCCTCAGGCCCGAGGAGTGGTGTCAGTGTTGATCCCTGAAACTTACCCGAGTTTCTTAACGATTTTGATATCATTCAGATCTACATTATCTGACACAGCAGGGTCAATAACCTTAATGACAGCATCTACAGCCATTGGAGACAGTATGCTAGAGTACTGGGAGACAACCTGCAGAAGAATAAATCTAACAATTAAAACATCTATCAAAATGATTTCGTTGTTATCACTTTGGACTAAAGATGTTTGTGAAACACAAATGTCCCCCAAATGGCAATTCTTAAAACAATGACCTTGACCTTGGTATCTGTAGATTTGCATCATCCAGATCTATCATCACACCAAAAATGAGCATCGTATCTTGACTAGCTTTAAAGTAATTGGCAATGTTAAGGTTTTCGGTAAAGTTCACAGATAAACAACAGAACAACAATAGGTCCTCAATCTACTGATGTGAGGGCATAAAATTTAAGTTGATTCATCTTGAAAGGATAAATATTTTCAGAAATTTGTTATGTATAATCTATAAATAAACCTAATGGTATTTACCATGTCTATTTTTAGAATTAGTCTGGGGATTTTCCAATATCTCTTGACACTTTAAGGTAATAGATGTAGAAGATTTTAGATCTTTCTAGAAAGGCCTTTTGGAAGGTGATTCAGACTCTAGAGTATTCTTATGTTCTATACTATTCCAGATTGTTCTATAGTATTATATAAAGGGGTTCCTACAGCATTCTTGGTTCACTTGATTTAGACTTATGGTTTCATTTAGTAGTACTGCGTTAAACTAAAAGGGGATTTCTTGTTATCTTAAAAGTGTGTTTAAAAGCGTGTTTAATTTTAAATTCGGATATTATTGGACTTATTATTTGTGGACCAGGAACTTAAATAAATTGGATCTAAAATTAAAAACTTTAGGATTAAACATTCAAGGTATTGTAATTTGTTTTTGTATTAATTTCATATTTTCAATAATTCTGTAACTATTGTCAATAAATATTGTTAATTGTAAAGTTTGTTGCTGGCTTCTTTGTTCGTGTTACATTGGCACGTAACAAATTGGGGGCTCGTCTCGAGATACAAACATCAGACAAACAAACAAAACAAAACAAATCAAACAAATTCTCTATTTAAATCTGCTGTTCAAAATTATTTAAGAAATTAATTTCATATCTCAATTTTAATAAATCTAGAGTGTACTTTCACTTTTATTTATCGAAATCTTACATTCTTGTTTGAATACAGCAACAAGCTACCATGTCTTTTGACTTAGAAAAATTTACGCACAAACCTTCCGTGGAGCTATTGAATTTGGGTAAAAAGCCTGATTTGCTCAATCTTGCCAAGCATTATGAATTAAAAGAAGTCAAGTCCTCATTGCAAAGCATGAAATTAAGAATATTTTGGTTCAATAATTTGTTGATGAGGACATTTTTGATGAAAAGGCTCTGTCTCTCATTGTTGATGTTCCATCAGTTTCAAGCTCTAGAGATCTTGAACTGTTAAAACTCCAACAAAGAGAGAAGGAATTGGAAATAGAAAGAGAGAGAGAAGAAAGAAAATTTCAAGAAAAGCAATTAGAAATTGAAATTGAAAGAGAAAGAGCACAGAGAGAAATTGAAGAAAAAGAAAGAGAAAGGCAATTTCAAAGGGAAAAGGAAGAAATAGAGAGAGAGAGGGAAAGAGAAGAAAGAGCATTTCAATTACGATTAAAAGAATTAGAAATTCAAGACAGAGCGAATCAGCCTAGATATATGTATAATGACCATTTTGATGTAACAAAACATTTTAGGCTTGTTCCACCATTTCAAGAAAATGAAGTTGATACATATTTCGAACATTTTGAAAAAGTTGCAAATAACTTGAAATGGCCAAAGGAGCAATGGACCTTACTTCTCCAAAGTGTCTTAGTAGGAAAAGCTTGCAATATTTATTCGCAACTTAGAACAGGACAAAGCAATGATTATGATACTGTAAAAGAACTCATTCTCAAAGGTTATGAGCTGGTTCCAGAAGCATACAGACAACAATTTAGAAGTTGTAGAAAAGAATCTGGCCAGACTCACGTTGAATTTGCAAGAAACGAAGAAAAATTATTTGACAGGTGGTGCTATTCTAAGAAAATAGACCAAAATTATGATAATCTTAGACAACTTATATTAATTGAACAATTCAAAAATTGCATTCAATCTGACATTAAGTCACATTTAGATGAAAAAAATGTTGAAACTATACATGAAGCAGCTCGTTTAGCTGATGATTACTACCTTACACACAAAAATTATTTTGTTAATAAAGCAAAACCTGCTTCCTCACATCCCCAAAATAAATCTATGTCTGGTGATTCATCTAGCATGTCTAGTCAATCGAATTCACCTTAACCAAAGTCTACTGGTGAAACCAATATTCAAAATCCCTTATCTCGAGTACATTGTACTTTTTGTAAAAAAACAGGTCACCTTATTTCAGAATGTTTTAGATTAAAAAGGAAGAAGGAACTGAGTGCAGCCAAACCTACAGGGCTCACTAGCCTTCAGCCTAAATCACAGCCTTCTTTTGAGTTAAATTCAATTGTTAAGGCAGAACCAAATTCTGATTCCTGTATGGAGATTTTTGAACCGTTCATGTTGGATGGTTTTGTATCACTTTCAGGTGATATGTGCCCACCTACCCCTATTAAAATTTTAAGAGACACAGGAGCTTCTCAATCTCTTATTTTAGCAGATGTTCTGCCTTTTTCTGAGAAGACTTCGTCTGGTACTAGTGTCCTTATTCAGGGTGTAGAGTGTGGTATTATTAATGTTCCTCTTCATAAGGTTAATTTGTCCTCGGATTTGGTTACTGGTTCTGTGGTTGTTAAACATTCTTTACCATTTAAAGGTGTACATTTATTGCTAGGCAATGACTTAGCTGGAGATAAGGTTGTTGTTAATCCTCTTGTAACTGACACACCTAATGTAGATCAAACAGATGATCCTATTTTGCAGGAAATACCTGATTTGTACCCGTCATGTGCAGTAACTCGGGGTATGGCTAAAAAAGCTTCCTTGAAAAAATCAAATGATATTGACTTAACTGATACTTTTGTTGGTCAATATTTCAATGACGAGATTAAAAAGTCTTTTAATCTTAGTCTGCCTGATACTCAGACAGACTCGTCAAAACTTTGTCAGTCATCTCCAAGGTCAAATGACCAAGGTCATGAAATGCATTCAAAGTCAAAGTTAATCCAGAAACAGCAAAATGATCCTGAGATTTCAAAGTTAATTGATAGGGCATTACCCGAAAAAGAAATGTCTCAGAATCCTGTTTGTTACTATAAAAAGAATGGTATTCTGATGAGAAAATGGCGACCATTTGATGTCTCAGCTGATGATGATTGGGCTGTTCATCACCAAATTGTTGTTCCAAAGTCATATCGCCATGAAATACTTAGTATAGCACATGAAAGTCCAATGTCTGGTCATTTAGGTGTAAACAAGACTTATCACAAGATTATGACTCATTTCTTTTGGCCTGGACTTAAATCGGACGTTTCCAAATATTGTAAAAGTTGCCACACTTGTCAAATGGTAGGGAAACCTAACCAAGTTATTCCAAAAGCAAGATTACAACCCATTCCAGCTTTTGATGAACCTTTCAGTCGAATAATAATAGACTGCGTTGGTCCTTTACCAAAAACCAAGTCAGGTTCTGAATATTTGTTGACAATTATGTGTGCTTCTACCCGCTTCCCAGAAGCAATTCCCTTAAGAAACATAAAGGCAAAGTCAATCGTTAAGGCTCTTGTCAAGTTCTTTACTTTTGTTGGCCTTCCAAAATCAGTTCAGTCTGATCAAGGATCAAACTTCATGTCAGGCATATTCCAACAGGTTATGCATGAATTAGGTATCAAGCAATATCGGTCATCTGCTTATCATCCTGAAAGTCAAGGTGCTTTAGAAAGATTTCATCAGACCCTAAAGAATATGATAAGGTCCTATTGTTTCGATACTGAGAAAAATTGGGATGAAGGTATTCATTTGCTATTATTTGCAGTCAGAGAATCTGTTCAAGAATCTCTTGGCTTTAGCCCCTTTGAGTTAGTTTTTGGTCGTTCTGTTCGTGGGCCATTAACACTCTTAAAAGAGAAATTTCTTGCTGATGATGAAACACCCTTGAACTTGTTACAGTATGTTTCTGACTTCAGAAATAAACTGTCTAGGGCATGTGAGGTTGCTAGGTCAAATCTTAAATCATCTCAGAGCAAAATGAAGGCAAGATATGACAAGCATAGTGTTGATAGGAAATTTGAACCAGGTGATAAAGTCCTTGCTCTTTTGCCAATACCTGGCCGACCCTTACAGGCAAGATATTATGGCCGTATACTATTGATAAGAAAACAAGTGATTTGAATTATATTATCAATACTCCCGGAAGGCGTAAAAATAAACAATTGTGTCATGTGAACATGCTAAAAAAGTATTTTGACAGAGATAGCTCTATTTCAAAACCAATTACAGTTGTAAACACTGTCCCACAAGAATCAAATGTGATTGAATCAGAAGTTAGTTCAGTTTTTAGTGAAAAATCTGTTCCTGGTCCACCTAAACTTGAGAACTCTGAAATACTAAAGAATCTTGACGACAAACTTTCACATTTGGAGCCATCTCAACGAGAAGAGCTGAAACAGTTGATTAATGAATATGAACATTTGTTTCCTGACATCCCAACAAGAACTGATAAAATATATCATGATGTCATTGTGGAAGATTCTCAACCAATAAAACAACATCCTTATAGAATGAATCCAATGAAACAAAAAGCCCTCCAAGATGAAGTGAATTACTTATTGGAGAATGACTTTATTGAACCCAGCCAAAGTAATTACAGTTCACCATGTATATTAGTTCCAAAGCCAAATGGAACATACAGAATGTGTACTGACTATCGAAAAGTGAACTCTGTGACAAAAACTGACTCTTTTCCAATACCAAGAATTGATGACTGTATTGACAAAGTCGGTTATTCTAAATATGTCACCAAATTTGACCTTCTCAAAGGATTCTGGCAAGTTCCGCTCACTGATAGGGCTAAAGAAGTATCAGCATTTGCTACTCCAACTGGTCTGTACCAGTACAAAGTTATGCCGTTTGGGATGAAAAATTCTCCTGCGACGTTTCAGCGGCTTGTAAATATGGTTATAGCTGGCTTAGATGGCTGTGACGCATACATTGATGATGTCATCATCTATACAGATACATGGAGTGACCACCTTCAAAGAATCAAACAATTCTTCGACCGTCTCAGTGATGCAAAATTGACTGTTAATCTGGGAAAAACAGAATTTTGTCATGCTACTGTTACTTTCTTAGGACATCTTGTGGGACAGGGTCAAGTTAAACCTTTAGAATCTAAGGTCAATGCTATCTCTGAGTTTCCTGTGCCTGCTACTAAAAAGCAACTGATGCGATTTCTTGGTATGGCTGGCTACTATAGAAAGTTTTGTAAGAATTTTTCTATAATAGCTGAACCTTTAACAAATTTATTAAAGAAAAATGTTAAGTTCAAATGGAATGATAACTGTCAAGTTGCCTTTGATCGCTTAAAAGCCATACTTAAGAGCACACCAGTTCTTTTAGCACCTGATTTTGACAAATGTTTTAAATTAGCTGTTGATGCAAGTGATGTTGGTGTTGGTGCTGTTCTTTTGCAAGAAGACGATGATGGTATAGATCATCCAGTTTGTTATTATTCTAAAAAATTAAACAAACATCAGAAAAACTACTCCACCATTGAAAAGGAATGTCTTGCTCTGATTTTGGCAATCCAACATTTTGAAGTTTATTTAACATCTGCAACTTCTCCTATAGTTGTTTTCAGTGACCACAATCCCTTAAGTTTTCTTCACAAACTTAAGAGTAAGAACCAAAGATTATTGAGGTGGAGTTTGTCACTTCAAGAATTTGATCTTGATGTAAGACACATTAAAGGAAAAGACAACATTATACCAGATGCTCTGTCAAGAGTCTAAAATTTTGAATTGTCATATCTTTAATAGAACATTTTTTGTATATATGTATGTATGTTTGCTTATATAACTCTTTTTCAATTCTTTTGATGAAAATTGTTTGTATTTTCATGCTAGATGTGCTGAAATATTGCAACGAATCATGATATTAACAATTATGTGATGTATATTATCATTGTAAATGCTAATGATAATTCAAAAAGAAAGATTTATTTCATAAACCTTTCTTTTTTTCTTTCAAGGGGGAAAGTGTTATGTATAATCTATAAATAAACCTAATGGTATTTACCATGTCTATTTTTAGAATTAGTCTGGGGATTTTCCAATATCTCTTGACACTTTAAGGTAATAGATGTAGAAGATTTTAGATCTTTCTAGAAAGGCCTTTTGGAAGGTGATTCAGACTCTAGAGTATTCTTATGTTCTATACTATTCCAGATTGTTCTATAGTATTATATAAAGGGGTTCCTACAGCATTCTTGGTTCACTTGATTTAGATTTGATTTGATTTGATTTGAATTGGGGTTTTACGTCGCTTTCAACAATCTCTCAGTTATATCGCGACGACTGGAGCACCTAACGATGGATTCCT
This sequence comes from Fragum whitleyi, assembly GCA_948146395.1. Taxonomy (NCBI): domain Eukaryota; kingdom Metazoa; phylum Mollusca; class Bivalvia; order Cardiida; family Cardiidae; genus Fragum; species Fragum whitleyi. The sequence goes on from OX411544.1 coordinate 30,715,028, forward strand.
GGTATTTCTCACACCAGTACTACCACCACATCCCTTTCCTAGCCTCCAGTTGCTATTCCACATAGGTTTACGATTATCTACCCATTGGTGGAAGACAAATGTCGGAAAGGATAAGTGCCGCGGCCGGGGATCGAACCCGTGCGAATATAGACCCCTGGATTAGAAGTCCGGCGCGCTACCAACTGCGCTATTGCCGCGGCTTTCACTTGATTTAGACTTATGGTTTCATTTAGTAGTACTGCGTTAAACTAAAAGGGGATTTCTTGTTATCTTAAAAGTGTGTTTAAAAGCGTGTTTAATTTTAAATTCGGATATTATTGGACTTATTATTTGTGGACCAGGAACTTAAATAAATTGGATCTAAAATTAAAAACTTTAGGATTAAACATTCAAGGTATTGTAATTTGTTTTTGTATTAATTTCATATTTTCAATAATTCTGTAACTATTGTCAATAAATATTGTTAATTGTAAAGTTTGTTGCTGGCTTCTTTGTTCGTGTTACATTGGCACGTAACAAATTATCAATATAATGTCCCGATGACCCTTAAAAGCAGTAACCAGGTCCTTTTTTTTCTATTTTTATACTGGCTAATTCAAAGGTATTGCAGATCACAATAATAAGTAACTGAAACTAAAATTGAGCCATGCTATTTTATGTGGAAGAAATATTGTGGAACAAGAGCACCGCCTACGGGTGCCTACGCTCGGCTGTCGAGTGCTGGATGGTGGGAAAAAATCTAAGTTGAAAAAGGGGCATAATTTGCACAAAATGCTTCTAGAGTTATCCCCCTTGATAGTATAGGTAGCTCTTTTGATGGTGAACATGTGTGCCAAGTTTCAAGTAAATGCCTTCAGTAGAACCTGAGATATAACAAAATGTCAAAGTTTTCGCACGACGACGACAACGACGACACAGAGGCTATAGCAATACCTTGGGTTTTCTCCGAAAACAGCAGAGCTAAAAATGAAGAAATTCCTAGCTATTTCTTCTTTTCCATAATAATTTCTCAAATGTAGCATCACAAGGAGGTAAAAAGTTACATGAGTCAAAACATACTTTATATTTTCAATTAACAAAAGGTATCCCAGTATGGTTAAAATATCTGCCCTGCATTTAGGACGACAAAGTAGTGCAAACAGTTTGCAAATTATACCCTGCTTTGCACAAAACTGCATGAGCAAGGCACGGTATAATTTGCAAACAATTTGCACAATTTTGTCATCCTGAATTCAAAGCTGGTTTATTATGAAAGTTCCTGCAAAACTAAAGTGACAACACATCTATAGACACTTGCAATAGTTTTGTGCTGACCTCTCTATTAGTTTAATACCTTTGAATTAAGGGAGGTTGAAGCACTTTTAAGGAGAGACTCTCTATCATTGAGATCAAGTGGTGTGGTCATCCCTTCTAAAATCTCCATTGATTTGGAGGCTGCTTTCTGAAACGCATCTGATATGCTGGAAGGATGGATACCTGGAAACATTTTAAGAAGAATGTATACAATCTCCAAACAAATTGTATAGTAGGGATACATGATCAATGCCCATAAGCCTTACTACATAGACATTTACAAATTTTAAACACCGGGATGTCAATATACATGACTGTATTAATTTCAAAATAGAAACTGTAGGTCCTTTGTAAAGCCTTTTTTGCTACTCATTAAAACACCTTGAATTATTTGTTTGACTTCCAAAAAAACTCATTCTGTTTAAACATTGCCACTATTCTAAGATGCTAGTCTAACCAATTAGAAGTGTGAGAGTGATAAATTTGTGATAAGGTTGCGTAAAGAAATAAGTCAGTTAGCTGTTCTCATGGTACTTATGAGTCATGACACTAATTTTAACAACAAATAATAATTCTGATTCTTCATCCAATATGACAGATATCTGTATTAACCTTTAGCTTATAATTTAAGACAGCATGTAGAAGACTCCAAGCGATCACACATACTTAAGTATTTTTGTCCCTAGCTTCAACATTCTTGGCTTTTTTTAATTGTACTAGAGAGAATAGCCTATCTTGTTTTGTTTATCCTCATAGTAACCCTATGTTGTGGGTTATCATTGGAATCATCTTGAATTTGGCAAGAGGATTCCAATATATACACACAACATAGTATTTCCTTGACAAATAAAGTTTTGCAAGTGGAAATCCTATTCACTCCTTCTATCTGGGTCTACCATCTGTAAAATATAACATGATCCCTATACAAACCTTTAGCCAGTAATTTCGCACAAGCATCTAGAAGACTTCCAGCAATCACACATACTGAGGTAGTTCCGTCCCCAGCTTCTACATCCTGGGCTTTAGATAGCTCTACCAACTAGAAAAGATATGTTATTATTAGCTCTACTCAATATTTATATAAAATATATGTTTTCATTCAAGTAGAAAAAGCATAATGCTAAAGCTTGAAATTTGAGAGATGACTTCATGACAATTGGGATCTCTTTTTAGATATATAGCTTTGATGAATTGATAACATAATTGTTTTTATTGGAAATTTTAATATCAATTTGGGTGTTGGACTTTTCAACATTGTGCATTAGATTACAGGTCTGTAACTAAAGACTTTTTAAGTAAATGACTAAGTACATCCACACTCCAAAACTACATTTACCGGTACTCTAATTAGGAAAAGTAACACTAATATTGGATATTTGATGATTGTCATCACATTGTCATGATAATGTATAAATAACAAGCAAATTCGTTGAATTGATATCCCCCGCCGAACAAATTTTCATTGTCAATGAAGTTAATATCAAACTTAGGTACAGGTTATCTTTTATCTACATCAACCTATAGTTTTCAAGAAATAGCGCGGAAACGAATATCACAATGTGTGTATATGGCTTAAACAGTCAAGGGGCAGTTACTCTAAATTTGGCGGTCGAACAGGGTAACCCCGACGATATGCGCATGTCCTCATTGTAGTGAAGCTGTGTGCCAAGTTTCATTGAAATCGGGTCCATAGTTTTCAAGAAATAGCGCGGAAACGAATATCACTTTGTATGTTTATGGCTTAAACAGTCAGGGGCAGTAACTCTAAATTCAATCGTCGAACCAGGTAACCCCTACGATATGCGCATGTCCTCATTGTAGTGAAGCTGTGTGCCAAGTTTCATTGAAATCGGGTCTAAAGTTTTCAAGAAATAGCGCGGAAACGAATATCACTATGTATGTATATGGCTTAAACAGTCAGGGGCAGTAACTCTTAATTCAAAAGTCGAACCGGGTAACCCCGACGATATGCGCATGTCCTCATTGTAGTGAAGCTGTGTGCCAAGTTTCATTGAAATCGGGTCTATAGTTTTCAAGAAATAGCGCGGAAACGAATATCACTATGTATGTATATGGCTTAAACAGTCAGGGGCAGTAACTCTTAATTCAACCGTCGAACCGGGTAACCCCGAGGATATGCGCATGTCCTCATTGTAGTGAAGCTGTGTGCCAAGTTTCATTGAAATCGGGTCTATAGTTTTCAAGAAATAGCGCATAAACGAATATCACTATGTATGTATATGGCTTAAACAGTCAGGGGCAGTAACTCTAAATTCGATCGTCGAACCGGGTAACCCCGACGATATGCGCATGTCCTCATTATAGTGAAGCTGTGTGCCAAGTTTCATTGAAATCGGGTCTATAGTTTTCAAGAAATAGCGCGGAAACGAATATCACTATGTATGTGTATGGCTTAAACAGTCAGGGGCAGTAACTCTTAATTCAACCGTCGAACCGGGTAACCCCGACGATATGCGCATGTCCTCATTGTAGTGAAGCTGTGTGCCAAGTTTCATTGAAATCGGGTCTATAGTTTTCAAGAAATAGCGCGGAAACGAATATCATTATGTATGTATATGGCTTAAACAGTCAGGGGCAGTAACTCTTAATTCAACCGTCGAACCGGGTAACCCCTACGATATGCGCATGTCCTCATTGTAGTGAAGCTGTGTGCCAAGTTTCATTGAAATCGGGTCCATAGTTTTCAAGAAATAGCGCGGAAATGAATATCACTATGTATGTATATGGCTTAAACAGTCAGGGGCAGTAACTCTAAATTCGATCGTCGAACCAGGTAACCCTTGTCAATGAAGTTAATATCAAACTTAGGTACAGGTTATCTTTTATCTACATCAACCTATAATTTTCAAGAAATAGCGCGGAAACGAATATAAAAATGTATGTATATGGCTTAAACAGTCAAGGGGCAGTAACTCTAAATTTGGCGGTCGAACAGGGTAACCCCGACGATATGCGCATGTCCTCATTGTAGTGAAGCTGTGTGCCAAGTTTCATTGAAATCGGGTCCATAGTTTTCAAGAAATAGCGCGGAAACGAATTTCACTTTGTATGTTTATGGCTTAAACAGTCAGGGGCAGTAACTCTAAATTCGATCGTCGAACCAGGTAACCCCTACGATATGCGCATGTCCTCATTGTAGTGAAGCTGTGTGCCAAGTTTCATTGAAATCGGGTCTAAAGTTTTCAAGAAATAGCGCGGAAACGAATATCACTATGTATGTATATGGCTTAAACAGTCAGGGGCAGTAACTCTTAATTCAAAAGTCGAACCGGGTAACCCCGACGATATGCGCATGTCCTCATTGTAGTGAAGCTGTGTGCCAAGTTTCATTGAAATCGGGTCTATAGTTTTCAAGAAATAGCGCGGAAACGAATATCACTATGTATGTATATGGCTTAAACAGTCAGGGGCAGTAACTCTTAACTCAACCGTCGAACCGGGTAACCCCGAGGATATGCGCATGTCCTCATTGTAGTGAAGCTGTGTGCCAAGTTTCATTGAAATCGGGTCTATAGTTTTCAAGAAATAGCGCATAAACGAATATCACTATGTATGTATATGGCTTAAACAGTCAGGGGCAGTAACTCTAAATTCCATCGTCGAACCGGGTAACCCCGACGATATGCGCATATCCTCATTATAGTGAAGCTGTGTGCCAAGTTTCATTGAAATCGGGTCTATAGTTTTCAAGAAATAGCGCGGAAACGAATATCACTATGTATGTGTATGGCTTAAACAGTCAGGGGCAGTAACTCTTAATTCAACCGTCGAACCGGGTAACCCCTACGATATGCGCATGTCCTCATTGTATTGAAGCTGTGTGCCAAGTTTCATTGAAATCGGGTCCATAGTTTTCAAGAAATAGCGCGGAAACGAATATCACTATGTATGTATATGGCTTAAACAGTCAGGGGCAGTAACTCTTAATTCAACCGTCGAACCGGGTAACCCCTACGATATGCGCATGTTCTCATTGTAGTGAAGCTGTGTGCCAAGTTTCATTGAAATCGGGTCCATAGTTTTCAAGAAATAGCGCGGAAACGAATATCACTATGTATGTATATGGCTTAAACAGTCAGGGACAGTAACTCTAAATTCGATCAACGAACCAGGTAACCCCGACGATATGCGCATGTCCTCATTGTAGTGAAGCTGTATGCCAAGTTTCATTGAAATCGGGTCTATAGTTTTCAAGAAATAGCGCGGAAACGAATATCACTATGTATGTATATGGCTTAAACAGTCAGGGGCAGTAACTCTTAACTCAACCGTCGAACCGGGTAACCCCGACGATATGCGCATGTCCTCATTGTAGTGAAGCTGTGTGCCAAGTTTCATTGAAATCGGGTCTATAGTTTTCAAGAAATAGCGCGGAAACGAATATCACTATGTATGTATATGGCTTAAACAGTCAGGGGCAGTAACTCTTAATTCAACCGTCGAACCGGGTAACCCCGACGATATGCGCATGTCCTCATTGTAGTGAAGCTGTGTGCCAAGTTTCATTGAAATCGGGTCTATAGTTTTCAAGAAATAGCGCGGAAACGAATGTCGGACGGACGGACGGACGGACATGGCAAAAACAATATCCCCCCGAAAAATTTTTTCGGCGGGGGATAATAAATATCAAAGTTTGTATAGGTATATTTTCAAAACTGAGCTCTGACGTAGGCGTTGAGTCCATTACCATAGGTATATCGGGTATATTTAAAAAAAAGCATAAGATAGGAATTGAACGTGATATAGTCCGTTTGACTTCTATATGGACCGACCTTTTCATCAATAGCATAAAATCGAATTTGAATGAAGAATTTATATGTGGTAAAATCTTAATTTCAGTTTAATACCATTCCAAAAAATATTTTTTGAAAATAAAATGACTTCAAAATAATGATTTTGTCTATCTAGTTAATGTTAATATTTTCGCATTTTCCACTCTTAAACACGAGGGGTGAAGAAGGCTGTTTAGTCGCAACAAGATTTAAATATATAGTAAAAACACGTGGTTTTATACTATACATTTGACAGAAGAAATGTCCATTATTCCTTATTTGGACATGCTAATTAGCATATCGACAGTTATGTCATCCTATACTTAAATATCATGTGTATTGTACCGTTATTACTCGCCTGCTAATTTAGTTTTCCTCGTGAAATTCAAAAAGACTTCGTTAAATAATGCTTTTTGATTGGTCTAAATATGTGAATATGGGGTTCGTCTCAGAATAGATAAGAACAATTATCATTTATCTGACCAAACGGTTTTTTAAACAAATAGAGAATACACTCAGATTTGATATCCCAAGAAATTAAAAATCTTCGACAAAATTTATTTTTAAAAAAAAAAACTCGATTATATACCAAAACGACCCACATAAAATCATACACTTTTGACTCGGCCCCTATGCAAATCAGAACTATTTTTGGTTGGGCAAGTCGCTGTTCCGTTTAATACAGACAGAAGTAGGTATGAAAGGCTGGAAGTTAACATGTAGACGGTTGGACAAAATCATTATTTTACATTAAAAAATTCTGAAAGACATGATTCGTCATGGTATAAGATGGAATATATGAAATGACAAGAAAAAAATACATTTCATTAATTCATTTCTGAGATTTTCGGCAAAATGTTGGTCCATATAGAAGTCAAACGGACTATACCTCCTTTTCAACTTTGAAAGTACATGAATGAGTAAACCTTGCAATCCTAGATAAGCAATTTGTTTCATTTGAAAGGTTATTTGTATCAGGTTTAGGTATTGTTAAACCTGTTCTTTCTATTTTGATAGAATAGCACAGAAATTTAACTGTTAAAAGTAGTTTTCACGGCTCACGGCTCAAAATCTACCTATACAGAGATGCTTCACTTAATAACCAGTAGACACTGACTTTATTGTTTATGTTATTTCATTATTACAGATTTCTTAAACAACATTCCATCAATTGTTTTACATCATATAGATTGCATCAATAATCCTGCCAGAAAATTTTAGGCTAAAATAATATTTTTCGTTTTTTTCAAAACCCTGACTTAGGGCAATGGCAAGTGATAGAGCTTAGGTATTTCACATGTGTATTAATTGTGAAAAGACCATTCAGTAGAGACCAAAGTGAAGGTCACCAGTCAAAGTCAAGACACTTAATTTCAACATAAAAGCTTAAACTTTGGAATGGTGAGAAAATTAGAGCCAACATATTTCAGATATGGCTCGTGGTATGGCCTTTTTGCAGGTACCAACTTCAAAGATCTTCTAAGGGCTAAAAAACAAATTTTACAGAAACCCCGTGTTCTGGATACTCATTTGAAACAACTTGATGAAATGATGCCAATGAGTACCCACACCATAGGCTTTGTGCAAGTATAGTAGAAATAGTCGAAATTTAAATTCAAAATACAAGTGGTTGATACTAACTCCTCAGACTGATATTAAGGAGTCAATTGGATTCCTATCACATTAAATCATGGAGTCCAAGCTCAAAGTAAGGAGTCCGAATACTAGTATTCATAATGGGAGAACATTTTGGAAAGAAGAAATTACTTCTAATAAGCAATTTCTTCTTTACCACAATGTTCTTCAAATGACGGGTTTTTTTCTCAATATACTACAGGATGCAAGCAAATGTTTGTGTCAACAACTCAATTTTTTCAATGAAAAGATCTACAAGTTTGGAAAGTGTCAGAAAGGGCAATGCTCTGTGCATTTGTTTTATAAATTATTCTCATATGACCCTTGGAGTCCATTGGACTCCTAATTTGAAAATGGAATGAGTCCCATCTGGTAAACAAGGAGTCTCGGACTCCCAGACTCCCCTTAGTGCCGAAACCCTGACTACATACTCTATCTGTAGCTCTGGCCATAAAGACTCACCATTTTGGCAGCTGGATGGAGCACTTGCATCTGCTTCAGGATTGTGGCACCGTCGTTAGTAATTGTTACATCACCATTTGATGCTTGGATCTAAAAGTTTGTACAAGATACAATATATTTACTTGGCTTAAAAACTTGCTTTTGTCTGAAAACCATGTCATTCAGGGATTATTTTGGGATGGGCCGAACTGATTTCAAGGACAAACTATTTGTTTTAGGCTAAATCTGATTACAGTTTTGGATGGGCCCCATATATAATCTATTCAAATCTGATGCTTATTTTATTCTAGGATAGGTATTAGGGATTCTTGGGCCCAACACTTTTTCCTAATGGCCCATCAATTTTGCATATGGCCCATCAAAATCTTAGATTTTATATATAATTGAATAGGCCATGGGCCATTGGCCCATTTCAATGGCCCATCCTGAGTTTGATCCAGAAATATCCCTGTCATTACTTGTGATTATATTTTTGATTATGAGACTTCATAAAAAGAGGTCCAAGAAGGCTAATAAAAATGAACCTGATGGTATTTGCTAAAACGTAAAGACTAAAAGGAACTACACAAAGGGTATTTTACTTTTACAACCTTCTTATATTACAAGTTTTTTTAATGTTTGTATTTTATATTTACTATTGAAGTCTATGGTTATATCAACGCAATGTTTATCATGTTCATCATATTTCATTACATTTCGGACAAAAAAGCTTGTAAAAAAGTGAAGCAAAGGCTCTTAACTAACTGAATTTACGTACAATAAGACTCTTAGCAAAACAGAAAATCTTTATCCTTACCATTTTGTCCATGCCTCTAGGCCCAAGACTAGTTCTTATTGCAGAAGCAACAGCTGAAAAAGATTTCAGGAATATAGTTATTACAATCAATAATGTTCACAGAAAGAGTTAAACAATAGCTAACATGAAATGCCTGTTAAAGGTGATGTCTTGTCAACAAACCTGGAATAGATTGCATTCCAATGCAATCAATTAAGATTACAATAACATGCATGTTATTTGATTAATGATTACATTATGGTTACAGTTTCTCAATGTAATTAGTTACAATTACTTAATACACTGTGATCATGATTACATCTGTTTACATTGATATTTCAACCTAACATGAAAACATTGTAGCTCTGGCCATTAAATTCATAATGAAAGAATCAACAAGTAATTAAAATGGTTATCAATTACATTTGTATGCAATCAACCCCAGGTCTGGTCTGATGTGTCATCAACATATCAGAAAGATAGTCCAAATATTTAGACGTCTACACATGCACCATTCTTTATTTGATATTCGCTATTCTGACATTTCATGTTTTACCTTTGTTATTGCAGTGTAACGTCTAAAAGTATCCTTAACTTTTCCCGTTAGCAAAAATCATTTCGCGATTTAAACAACTGTGACAGTGAACAACACGACAGATCAATAACATATAACTTCTGAATCAATTCTTACTTGTCGTTCGCCTTAACTTCCACCGAATGTGTCAATTTTTAAGGAAAACAGTTTTCGCTTTCACTTTCACAATGCACTTCCAATTGTTTTGCTCCAAAGCAGATTCGGGAAAATAAAAAATGGACGGCAACATAATTTTTAAACGAAAAATAATGCGCGCAGAAACAGTTGATAAACATTCGTGAATTAAACTAAATTTTTTATTTGAGACAATTTCATAGTAAAAGACATTTATATTTTTGATTCTGTAAGGGAAAAAACAAGTTTGAACGGAAAAAATATATCGACGGCCACGGGTCATATCAGCCCATTTTAAATTATGCCTATGATAAAAATTTGTATCTAAACATTCTGCAACAATATACGGTATAATGTAATAAATATTTAAGTTGGTGCGGAGTATGTGCAGTAAACGATATCTTCATTAAAATATTTTTTCATGTTAAATTCGCTTTGTTTTTGTGATTTTTTAAAGTCCCCTTTACGAGAAAAAATATTCGTAGATCTAATGATTAGAACAGATTCAGACCTCAGATTTCATTGCTATTTTTAGACTGGTCGCATCCGAGTACAGAAACGATTGCAATTTTCTCGTGAGAAATAAGCGCAGGGATTCTCTGCGCACTTCAAATAATAGTTTCCTCACTGCTGTGGCAGAAGATAGAAATAGGCCTACAATCTTTGAAACTTAAACTAGCGTTGTTATATCCTGATCGCCGACAATGTTGATTCACAGACACATTTTTCGTGACACTTGACACATACACACACAATATATGTAAAACTAGATTTTGGATTAGTTTGTTCGAAATGACAGCTTCAATACCCGATTTAGCGCGGCTACTTAGTCAGTTAAGTCGGGATTTACTCCGATAATATTGCAAACTTAATTGAACATAAATCGTCAAGTAGCAGAAAGAGTAACATAGAATGTTCGAATTTGTGAACCGTTTTAATTATAAGCCAAAGTTCGTTAACTTTGAAAAAATGTAACCGTGTGAGTCTGAAGCCCTGTTATTTTCGCGATATATTCAGTCTACTATTGTTTCACTGAAATAAATTGCGGGAAAAAAGCTCGCCGTTATTCAGTTTAGTTCAGAAATTAGTTCTGATGACATGGACGCGACCGAAGAAACCTATATTTATCTGTTTTATAATATATTATAGGCGTCCGCGCAGGACGAGGTCTTAAACCTATAAGTACCTGTTTTATTTCGAAGGTTTGACCTTTAGAATCTTTTTTATAAGATTTTAAAGATAACTTAAGATATTTTGGTTGAGTTTTCTTGGCGGTGTCAAGGCCGTTCGTTTATGCGAATGCTAAGCCAGCTTCGCATCCACATACACATAATCTAAAATCTAAGTGACATTGAAGACTTATAAATTGGACACTTTATTTTTAAAAAAATGCTTCTTGGATACGATAAGAAAATGTAAAGAATCGCATTCTAAATAATAATCCCATGCTTTCTTTAACGTTTCACTTTCATTCTGAGGTAATTTATCAAGAACGCTGGACAATGACGATTCTATTAGCAGTCGTATTGACCCCTTTGAACTCCTTATTGCATGCCAAGGTACATGTAACCCTGTCAAACTACTGTTTTAGGGAATTTTACAAAGGAGATACTTTACACACACCTTATTCCCTTTTTCATTTCCGCTCTTCTTGTCATTTTTAACGTCTAACTTACATCTGTTGGTAGAATAACGAGAGCAGTGTAACTTTGTTTAAAATTTGATGACCATTAAGCAATTTAAAGCTTATAATTCATTTATTCGTCAAACTTGATTTGTAAAACTTGAAAATTAAAAAAAAATGACAATATACATAAAAGAGAAATTATCAGAACAAGATCTTTAATCTCCAAGAAATAGTTTACGCATTACATTTGTATGTCTCTATTTCAACCGTTTTCGAAATATCTCGTTAAGCCAAGTTAACATAACTCACGGACGCCGTATGATATCGCAGCTTATGTTGTTTTTTTTTTTAATTTTGACACCTAACAATTTCATTATTTACAGCATATATGTTCACAAAATTGTGTGGTGCCCAAACGGATTTTATAACCCCTTCATCCATGAATCATTGTGTGCACGTGCAGCGATTAGAAGTCAATCGCAAACATCACAAAGTAATCGCGGTGACTGTATGATTTGTCATCTTATGTTAGATCTACTTTAGACCATACGGCTCCTGTACTTTTTCCCGACTGTGCCTATGCGGGAATCGTAGAATAATTATGTGGTAAATATTTCTAAGCATAAAGTCGACAGTTACCGTGCGATGTCCGTGTGGCGATTTTGCGATGCCTTAAAGACGTGGTTGCGGGCCTCCGTGCGATCTTGGAATTTACAAAAAAAAAAAAAAAAATGTTTAGCTTTTTTTCCTGACAAAACGTAATGTCTTCAGCATCTTTAAAAACGTGTTATAACCACACGGAACTCCTTCGTTGCCGCAAGGGCTCTCCATGATTTCCGGGTTTCGGCGAGTTCCAGCCATAGAATATGTGACGTCCAAAATTGAGACTGATCTAATGTTTACAAACGTTTGGAAAATTGTCACGTGGCATAATTATACTGTTCCTTTATATCCATGTGCCATCTTTATGGTGTATTCTGAGATAATGGTCAAAATTATCAAAGTTGGCAAATACGGGAAATAAACCCCATTTGTTTACAGATGCAATTTGAAAACATAACCATACGCACCGAATACGCAGAAATTTTATTTAGTTGATAGATGATGATAAACTAAAAGGTAATCTGGATAAGATAAGTTATATAAGAAAACACACAGTACTAAATTTAAATGTACTGAGAAATTACATTTGAAGCGATTTCTGATAATTTAACTAACAATACGGGACCAAATTTGTTCGCAAAAAGATACAAACGTTTTCTATTGGGAAAAGAAATACTCCAGGACTAAAATATGTGCATCTACCATTTTAAAATGCGATTTCGTAAATGATAAAAAACACCCCGGAACTTAATCAAGCAGGGACTCTGTATAGTCAGGCTCTGTGATTCAAGTGCACAGAAGACGATTCCTCGCGTAAAAATAAGCCGGGACTGATTCTTAATGCATGAACGAGTATTAAATACTTTTTTATAGGATAAGAACCTACAGGGCCATAATTTAAGAGCACAGAACACTAGCACAACGAAGCTATAGACTAGTTTCATTTTATGAAAATTGTAATTAATCGTAGCACAAGAAGAGCATTCTACAAGTCTTTTTGGTCAGAAATTGTAACAGTCGGATAAATTCACAATCCAAGTATTCATTTTCTTACTGTATTAAGGTATTTTCTATCAATATACATGTACATGTATCACATTCAATATCAGGGGAAAATTCTGAAGAAAGAAAAACGACGAAAACTAGCATAGACGTAACAATGAGAAAATATTAGAATAAAACCTTAACTCAAATCGCTTTTGGTAATTTTCCTAGAGATAATTGTTTAAAAAACTACACTTGGGCCGTTTTGACCGAATGCAAAATCAGAAATAGGCCCTTCTTACAGTTTTCAGAAACAGCTAATGGCCCTTTTAAACCAAACTACGGACCGTTTTTTTACGGAATGACGGCCCGTTTAACTAGATACTAAAAAGAATTGTAGATCGGTAAGTAAAATAGAATTAAAACAACAGAGAATCTTATAGAAACAGACAGGTATTAAAGTTGCATTTTTTGTGCCCGCGGCATATATAATGGAATAGAACAGACGACGGATTTAAAAAAAAAAAAAGTTAATATTTTATTTTCCGCGCATTCAGCCCAAATTTAAACATTCTGTCGTGTTACTTTTACCTAATTTTGTGTTATACACAATGACTGTGTAGACTTTATTTTTAATACACATTTTGGTTGAAATAATTCCAATCAGTGGTTCCACCATTTCCACGTGCTGTTTTTGTTTACTTAATTGGAACGTTCGGCATTGTTCCACAGCGGAAAACATTATTTAGAGGGTTACTGAGTTTCAATAGGGATTAATTAATGATCTGGTAAGTTCACTTCTCATAAATTGTTGCATGCGACGCATATTTCATTGTTCCTTGTATAAATATATAGGTTGCTTGGCATTTCATTCTTAAAGCATGTGTATTTTGTGTTCAAACAGCGAACCAGTTCGTCATCGGGATTTGCACATGGACACAAACAGGAAACTGATAAGACCCGACATACACGATAAAAGTCAAAATGTAAAATAACGTATGTCGGGTCTTATAAATAGGACTAATCAGAAAGAGGGATAGCTAGGTCAATCCAATGTAATTCTAAGCTGGGTCGATGTAAAATTCGGATATTGTATTGAAGTTATCTCAATTTAGCACTAATTGAAGAATTAAGCATCGATTGAAAAAGAAAATATAAGCGAAGAACCGTAACTATAGTAAACAAAGGGTGCATAGAAATACTGAAACGCAATAAACGCTGAAACGCAATGTAATTACTGAAACGCACACAAAAAGTAATTTGTTGTTATTACAGGACATAGATGTCTTTTAATTTTGTTTTCAAACACTTATTTTTAATCTTTTTGATCGCTGTTGTTGTTGGTCGTGGTCTAACCATCATCAGACGAATATTTAACCCATTACCAGACCACAAAAATTAGACTATTACAATTGGAATTAATTGTATACAACAGTTGCACCATTTCTTTATTTTCTTTTCATATATATATAAATAACAGACGAAACATACTGAATCAAATTTTAGTGAACATAATTGATTATTTGAAACTGTTACATTCGTAAGCAGATCTCACGATAAAGAGATGTAGGAAAAAAGTTAAACACACCGGAACGGGAACAAATGGACCATAATGAAACTTAATTAGTTAGCGTTTTTAAAGGAGGGTAATCATAATAACCCAATTATTCTCCCGTTTCAAAATCTTTGATGTAATAATATGTTTCTTCTGTATTAAATAAAACCATCTTTCCCGTCATCAAGTTTTCAAAATTAAGAACATAATTGCGAACGTAATGTTTACCAAAATACAATACATCCAGCGATTTTTAAAAACTTGTCTATTTCCAATGATTCTTTTTTAACAACAACAAAAAAAAAAATAATAATAGTAACGATATAATAAATCCAGCGATCTTTCAAAGCGTTTCTATTTCCAATACTTTTTAACAAAAATAAAAATAATAAGAACGATTTCAGAGTTGTCCTTTAAGTTTCGTCGTCTGATAATGGGTTTATATAAATCTAGCATTTACACATCCGCGTTAAATCCACTACGATAGCCCTGCGTTTCGGTGATTTCACCACAGGTAAAAGTAATCAGAAAAAACCAATATCATAAGTGCGTTTCAGTATTTACATTGCGTTTCAGCGTTTATGCGTTTCAGTATTTCTATGCACCGGTAAACAAATACCTTTTGCAGCTTCAATATTGCTGATCCGAATCTGAGTCGGTTTTTCTTTATCTTTGTATTCCGACTGACTTTTAGCCCCACCTTGCTGCTTTGCTGGAGGCATTTTCGATAAATAAGTGTATACAGATAAGCCCGATGCTAATTTTATGAAGATGACAATGGATATTTTCGATGCTTCTAGAACATCAGATTATTTATGTACGACCGGATACAGGTACGGTCATGTTCAACTTCCGGTTTATAGACTAAACTTTTAGACTGGAAGATTCCATTTTATGTTGCAAAAGACCAGCCGGGGGAGGTACGTTCAAGACACCGGACCCTTAATATACATATGTATATTTAAAGTCCCTGTTTCAAGATGACAAAACTATGCAAATAGTTTGCGAATAATAGACTGTTTTGCAAGTGCATTTGCTTGCAAATCGGAGTATAATTTCGATCAATTTACGCACTGAGGGCAGCTCTAGGTGGATATATCCTCGGGTGACCAAGATCCCGGTGACCACCTAAGATCATTTGGCGTTTCAAATCTTTGTTATAATGAATAATTTTTAAGTGTGTGCTTTATATTTTAGTTTTATGATTTTATAGTAAATCATGTTTTTGATCAACCAGGGGTCTCTTTCAAGAAAAACATCGTACGATTTATCTTATAATCTTCGTACGATTATATTTGAGGCGGTCGTAAACGGCTTTCACAAAAAAAAAATATCGCAAAGTTGATCTTTCACATTTGCACGTGCTGATCATATAAACTTCCACGTAAGTGGGTAAAATGCTCGCTTTTTACACTACCAAAAAGGGTGAATCAGCAAACTGACCGAAGAATCGCCATCTACTTGAATACTGATGCTTTATGATTTTTTAAAACTAAATTTGTCGATTTACACATTTCTCATCGATATCTAAATATCTATGTCACGATATACAAGTTCTCACAGTTGCATAACGAATTTAGCTTACTCTGTCGATTCCCTTTCCAATGAGAGTATAGCAGCTGTCGCGCCGAATGTGGAGCAATCGAACATCTGGCCGCCTGCTCAAATCTACATGCTCTAATTAATTATCATCTGAACCAAGTTTTCAGTGTACGACTTTATTATCAGTATAACATATTATCATTGCTGTTTGTTTGGTTGGTTATTTTCTGGTAGAGTATTTGCATGTATAAGAATCGACATATCAAAAAGGCAAGATGAAAAAAAAAAAAAAAAAAAAAAAGAAATAAGATGAAATAAAATAAAAAAAGGCTCATCAATTTTTCTTATTTGTATTTTTGTATGTAATTCATCAAATCTGCATAGTTTCGTATCTTCATAGAAGATGTTGAAACGAACTATAGATGGAAACTATATTCCACCGCTTACATACAAAATTAGTTAAATAACCGATAACCCTAACCAACGGTTCTAGAGCAAAGCTCGTTGTCGTAACCGTGTAACCACAACAGTTATATGTAGCCTAGACATGCTTCATCTGGCTAAGCATCGCCGTTCAATTGTTTGGTTTGCTTGATTATTTGCTCAGTCTATCTTTGAAGGAAAGAGAAGAAAAGAATTTTATCGAGTGCAGCGGTATTGTTGTTGTTGATGATGATGATGTTGTTGTTAATAAGAAATCCTCCTGTTTATTAAGAATTGTATGGCTTTGACCGAAGGCTGTGGAATTTTCCTTTTGATTAATGTAGTACTTGAAGCATGAAACACAGGGTTCTTTATTGCATAATGTGAGAGTAGTTTTTTAAGTAAGTAACTCATATATGTGTTAATTAAAATCTATTGATTTGGTATCTCCCACTTTCTGTATCACTAGGAAGGGTAAGCAAACGTTTTCAGTCATGATCATAAAAGGGTCGATTCCTACGGCGAATGGACAACTTAATGCCGCTATGTAAACATTCTACGACAATCGTATTATAAGAGTAAAATCAAACATCGAAATGGTGGTGGACCAATTGTTTTCAATATATCTCGTTTATTACAATATATTTTACTAGGAAATTTGGTATGTGCATAGATAAATAATAGTTCTAACCTCCACGAGAGCAAGAAAGGAATACGAGAACATTTCGGCTCATAGGGCAAAATCGTAAAATTCACGACTGGTCTAAAGATGTCGCATCTTTTATCGTATATTTCACGATTCGACGCCTTTCTTGAAAGCCAAAAAAGTTTCTTGAAAGTCAATTTTTATCGTACAATTGCGATACGACCACATTTCAATCGCAGGACCTTTCTTGAAAGAGGCCCCTGGTGACTTGAAGTTCGTTTTTATTAAGATTCATGAACCTTATGAAAGTAACCTCGACCGGAGCAAGTAGGCCATTTTGAACTGTCCTACCTCCGAAGTAGATGGGACAGGTTAACCAGTCTACCACCATAATGGTAAACTTTATCTTGCACTGCAGCATATTTTAAATGCTATCCGTGAAAAATGCTATCCGTGAAAACATGTTGGCTGAACAGTCAAAGAAAAACACCTTATTTATTTTCTTGATTGTGTAAAATAAATGATTTGTTGACCAGGAAGGGTTGGGAATAAAGAAAATGGATAAAAAGGTACCATTGGAATAAAGTTCTTTGATAAACAGCCTTAAAGATCAAATGAAAAGCTATTTTTCGAACAAGAACTAAATATAAATTTCAATCAGTTTAATTGAAATAAAAAGGTATAAAAAATCCGCGTCGAAAAACACACACCCAAAGGGACAATAATTACAAAAGAACGACCGTGATTTATTGGAAATTTTCACCTGGCCGAAAACGGATTTTCGCACTTGCGCACAGGATGTGACGTCATTGTAGTCATTCCTCTCGAAGGTAAACAATGCGAACGCTTGTTATTATCACAGCTATCGAACAACAACACGAAAGTTCGATATTGTTATACCGCTATCAAATTGTGCAGTCAGCACAGTTTAAACCTAAGCAAGCGGAAACTACAGATATGTTTACTTTAAACCCTAAATCTGAGATATCTAGTCACGAGTCTAACAACAAGGTCCGGATAAACGTAAGTCGGAAACTATGGCATGGTTAGAGTGTTTTCACGCCGTTGTAACGATGTAATCTTATTAAAAATAAACATTTTTCTCTCACAAATTGAAATCGGCATTTTTCAGACTGTTCACTTCGTAAATTTGGTAAAAACTTCAGAAAGGAAATCCAATTTGATCTAATTAAGAGTAATATTTCACAGTGACCAATCATTTAGCTTCAACTTTTGTTTATTATACAGATATATAAAAGAAAACATAAAAAAGGCTTGACATAACACATTTTGATGGTTAGAAACCATATTACTACAAAGTCAATCAAATATATTATGCAAAATTAAATCAAGACATTGAATAAAACCTTACCTCAACAGGGCTTTGGCAATTAAATGGTATGAAATTCCTCCAAACTATAATTATTTGTCGGTACAAATTTCCTTTTCCACGATTTTCCATTTTCTTTAATCCACAAATGTTCACCCATGTTTTCACTTTTTTTTGAAATTGTCAAAAATATAACGAGTGAATATCATGAACAAATAATTAGAAAAATAAATTCAATTAAACACAAATTTGATGGTATTCCGTTGTCGATTGAAGGTTGTGTCTAGGTCTACCGCCGGTTGAAAATTAGTCTTTTGCGGCATGTCAGTTGAATCATTGAAGGATAAAATGTGTGTTTAATTAAGTCATAAAGTTTTATAAATTACATGTAGCTGGCTTGTTTTGTTTATTGAAAGCATTGTGACATCTTGCCGTTTGCACAACAGCGCACATGACAAATGATTTACCGAAGGTAACCCTTTCTGCGTGTGCTAATCTGTGTACCGATAATTCTTCTAATATGCCAATTATTTTCAAAATCATTTCTGAAACATTTTTCAAATTTATACATTTTTTTTTTATTTCGGCACACAAAACATTTTTATATATTAAATCAAAGGCCTGAAAGGCCTGAATGCAGTCAGGACGGAACAATATTTGAGTATTGAAATATTTTAATTATAACAAATTTTCTAAAATCTAAGGCTAAAATCTACACTTCAGATCTTTGGCCTTCTATTCTGACCTTTCATTCCAAAATATTGCCTGAATCATGCTTAAAGCCCTTGCTTTTGATGAAAAGATCACTTCTTGGAGGGCCAATGCTTTACTACAAGGTCAGTATAATAATATAAAAATAATAAGGGCTTAATTCTTATATCTTCCATCGTCAACCACCTTGATAATAGGGATAGCTCCTGGTATGGCTAATACTCATGCCGAGTTAACAGAAAATAGCTACAGACATAAAACTACCCCAAAAATTGCACTCGAGTCAACAAATCAACATAATATAGTTTACTATCTAACTCTGCTTTTCTCTTTTTTTTTATTCACAATGAACATGTCATAACGTTGGGTTGCTCACCATACTTAAGCCAGTAATATCTGTCAAGCAAGTAGGTGAGAAAAAACAGCTTTTCTTTGGTTTTAGATCGGAAAAAGTCACTTGTTCGTCTGCTGAAATTTCAGAGGGACAGACTGATTTCCGGTGATTGTGTAATATTGACGTGGACCCTGTGAAATCGGCCCGGGTTCATTAGATTCTATTTCTATATTTACTTTTGCCTTCTTTTCGGGAGACCCGGCGAAAAAGTTATAAATTGTCTTTGATCGCCTTTAATCTTGATTTATTTCGTAAAGGAACATGTTAACATAGAATGGTTCCCGATTTATTGGATTTACGATAATACAGCACCGATTATCATAACGCTGTGCGGGGTACCATAAAGATTTTTATTTTGGAATAGGCCAAAACGGCAGGTCGTCGCGGAAGTCCGATTTTCGTCTATATCTTATTTTAAGATTCTGCGCGACGTAGGGGCCACCCTTTTGATTTTTATTCGCAGTCTACAACTTTTTAGTTCTAATCGCGCGGCCTTGACAGAACCCTAACACCGGATTTTAAAATAAACGATAAACCTATCTGAGTAAGGGAAGTAACTCGAAAAGACGAGTCCCTTTAAAAAACGGTCGCTGACTACTTTCGATTTCGTGTTTCCTTTTCGGCGCCGTTCAAAATCTTTTCTTTCCCCTGAATTTTTATGTCCAAATTCGAAAATATGGCTTTGAAATCGGAATTGTTCACAAAAAATCTAGGTAGCTAGCATTCAGTCTGATATTATTTTCGCGGGCTAAAAATCATGAATGGGTTTACTTTTTCACGCTCATGGATTTATTCGAATTCGGTGTTGTGAGGATCCGATTGCCGGCGACCACTATATGCAAGTCAGACTTTCAGTCTGACTGCATAAAAATGGTCACCATTTCAAGCTGTAATAAGTGTCAAGCGGGTTCAATATCGTTTACACCAAGAAAATTTCTTCTCTTTTTTTCAACAAAAAAGTTTTCACAATATTGTAAATATCGAAAAACTGTTTAAATGTTGTATTAAATGTCTTATATCAAGAAAAAAGATATAAAGAGAGGAAAAAAGACTAAAAGAGGGAGAGGAAAGAGAGGAGGAGAGACAGAATGCGCCAAACCAGAGAGAATGTTCTAAATAAAAATGTTGACGGGTGATCAAAATGTCGCAAATGTAGCTTTAAAAAGCTGTACTTGCGTTGATTCGATAATTTATCAATCATCGACGATATTATTCAACGAATAATATATTACTTATTACGCGTGTGCGTACTGCGTGTCATGTTTTTACGCCCTTGGACAAAATTATAACAGGAAGAAATCTTCCCGGCTTTCGAACTGTTCAAGTTTATACGTTAACTTCGAACTCAAGAAATAATTTCTCAGAGCATAAGTTCGAAGAGACCATTCATTAAACTTCAGCTTCATTATATGTGACCCGTCACGCGAAAGTGGACCGACTGGGAACTCCATAAAATTAAAATAATTATGTTATGAAAGGATTTGTTCAAGTACGGGTCAGTCAGAGGTCGCATAAAAACTCTTTCAAGGGAAGAAACAAATAGCTAAATTACTCTTGTAAAAGAAAATCATCAAAGTTGGACAATTAACGAACCTTCTCGGTCCGCAATCTGAGTAGGGTCGACTCTTTACGCACTAGCCTTACGTTCTTTGATGAAAGATTTAGAATTTGGTACTGAAACATCTGTTTATAGCTGATCAGAAGCTGCTCAACAAGCCATTTTTGTAAACGAAAATATTGGGTACATTTTCAAAATTCAATAATATCGTTTTAAACTGTAAGTGCGATATTTTGGTTTTACAACAACAAAATGTTTTTATCATTGAACACCAAAATAAGTTATTTTACTAATTACAGCAATTATGACACTTGTTGACACTTTGGTTTATTGACGTGGCGTGGCTTTCCAATGATATACATGATTATAATTGACACTTGACAAAATGTTACCCAATCAGTTCACCGTAAATTTCAAAAGGCGTTTAATTGGTTCATTACCTTTTGACGGGGCGTGGTTATCGGACAATTCATGCGCAAGAATAACCAATCAGTACACCGAAAGATATTTCTATGTCTTTGTGTATAATAAATGTTTCGGGTCCCGATTGAATTCAATTAGGATAATTAATACTATTAATAATGCTACATCAAGACATTTTAAATGAATTAGAACCTTTCATCTTGCCGCAACATCTTATAGACAATCGTTTTTACGACAAATTTGTGAAAAATCTGTGATAGGTTGAACGAAATTCTGTAATTTTATATGATCCGCTTATTCCGTCAATACATTCATAACTGCAATGACGTCACAGGTCAGTTTCAATAGCGGGCTACAGGTGTGAACAGAGAAAATCGTCGATTTTACCATTATCGTATATATTATTTTCATTTTGAATATCGCATCATATTATTTTAATACATCTCTTTGTATTTACGTAAGGTCAAAAGAGCTTTTCATTTGACCTTTAAACCTTATTTAGTGCAGTTTTCTTGTTCTGGGTATAGTAAAAAAATTCTCATGGTAACTAGTATGTTCCGATTTAAATTTCGCTAAATCTAAGCAAAAAACAAAAACTATGACGAAAAAAGGACATGGCCGGAACTAGGACACCCGACGCTATATACATGTGTTTATAAATAATAAGAGGACTTTGTTTTCGGAAAATGCAACTAATATGTAACTGTAAACATTGGAATCTCACTTCTTCTTCATTCGGGCAAAGTCGGCCTCCCAATCACAAAGTCACAGGATCGATCCCCGACGGCGGGGATCATTCTTTCTAATAATGTGTTGATAATCGTAGGTTATGTGGGACAGCAGCTGGAGGCTAGGAGAGTGTGTAACGGTAGTACTGGTGTGAGAAATACTAGGAATCTATTGTAAGTTGTTCCAGCTCCTGCGATTTAACTAAAATATTGTTGAAAGTGGTGTACATTTAGTAATGATAACAATAAAAAAAAAAAAAAAAAAAAAAAAAAACCAAAAAAACATAAACGTACTAACGATTTTCACACACTCGATGACGATGCGATGAGCAATAATTTTGTAATAGCGTATAAAAAGTAACCAGTAAATTCTGAATTCATATGCACTTTTTTGTCGACTCCCCGCCACCATAGCGCAGTTGGTTAGGCATAAGTCTTCGAATCTGGAAGTCGTGGGTTCGATCCCCGGTGGCGGCAAATATCCTTTCCGACGTTTGTCTCTCACCAATGGGTTGATATAATCGTAAATCTATGTGATATAGCAGTCGGAGGCTAGGAAAGGGTGTAATGGTAGTACAGGTGAGAGAAATACCAGGAATCCATTGTTAGGTGCTCCGGCCGCCGCGAGATTACTGCGAAATTGTTGAAAGCGGCGTAAAACCCATTCAAACAATCAAACTAACCTCCATGAATTCATTTTCATGGTCTGGAACTTCGTCGTATGGTAATGGTCAAATAGAGCCCTAATTTCAAATGAAATTTGTCATTTTTCCTACTGAGCACTTGCACGCGCGAAATGGGCGGGAAACAATTTCTTAACGTAAATAAACTTTTGAATTTCTATATCCAGGGCATATCCCTGACATCAGCAGGGTTCGACACTAACTTCTGTTTGATATGAGCCTGAAAGACCTATAAGCCCTAAAACTTACGGGTCCTCCTGATAATAACAGGTCCTCCATGAAAACTATAATTATTTCTTAGCTATTTAAAGAGTAAATTTTAAGAAAAACAGTGTGGTAAAAGAAGAAATTGCTTTGATGATATGACAAAAAACAACAAAAACAAGCAAATTCGTCGAATTGATATCCCCCGCCGAACATATTTTCATTGTCAATGGAGTTAATATCAGGCAAACTTGGGTACAGGTTATCTTTTATCTACATCAACCCATAGTTTTCAAGAAATAGCGCGGACACGAATATCACTCTGTATGTATATGGCTTAAACAGTTAGGGGCAGTAACTCTAAATTCGACGGTCGAACCGGGTAACCCCGACGATATGCGCATGTCCTCTTTGTAGTGAAGCTGCGTGCCAAGTTTCATTTAAATACGGTCTATAGTTTTCAAGAAATAGCGCGGAAACGAATGTCACTCTGTATGTATATGGCTTAAACAGTCAGGGCAGTAACTCTAAATTCGACGGTCGAACCGGGTAACCCCGACGATATGCGTATGTCCTCATTGTAGTGAAGCTGTGTGCCAAGTTTCATTGAAATCTGGTCTATAGTTTTCAAGAAATAGCGCGGAAACGAATGTCGGACGGACGGACGGAAGGACGGACGGACGGACATGGCAAAAACAATATCTCCTCCCCCCCCCCCCCCCGATGATTTCATCGGCGGGGGATAATAAAAAAAAACTTGGAAGATTGGAGAGTATATGACTTTTAACAACAGGCCTGAAGGACCTGCCACATTGCATCCATCTTTTACCAGTCCTCCCTAAAACCGACAGGTCTCTGGCACGAGGTCTGGTGTTAGTGTCGACCCCTACATAAGTTCGAACATAAGTTTATAAATCGTGAACTAGGTATAAAGGGTAATATATTTAAATACGGTGCTTTAATTTACATTTAGTTAATTCTATGAATGGAAGGTGTAACTTATCCGTAAATTGATCTGCCTTGTATAGGCTATCGCGATTATATACAGATTGTTACAATAGATAGTGTTTAAAAATGACAAAGTTACTTAAATATTTGGAAGTAAATGAGCACCATGATGTCTTAGATCGTGTAAGTGAGCTGACTTTGTTTATATGTGACGCGTCACGCGAAAAGGGTCAAACTGGGTACTTCGTAAAATAAATATTTGAAAAAGAGATTGGCTCTAAAACAGGCCAATTAGAGATTGCATTTCAATAATTCTTTCACAGAAGCTAAATTAATTATTCTATATTCGTAGAATTAGTAAAGAGCGAAAAGCTTTAACCGTAGTCAGTCTGCGCAGTTTGACTAGGATCGATACTTTACGCACTACCCAGATAACCTATTTTCACGTGACGGATCACACTTTCTCTTATACTCATTAACCCTTTGCTGTTTAATCCTTGCTTTTTACGTGCCAGTGATTTTATGATTGAGAAAATATTGTGAAAAAAAGGAGAAATTGCTTCTGACAAGCAATTTCTTCTTTTTCCACACTATTTTCTACCCTACTAAATGGTTATTTTTCAAATTAAACCCCATTTTAAATTTTCGTCTGCAAAACCTTTTAATCTGGACAGGTCGGTAATTTTGTGAAACAGGAAAGGGTTAAACTTAGTCAGTCTGCGCAGTCTGGCTAGGATCGATACTTTACGCACTACCCAGATAACCCATTTTCACGTGACGGATCACATTTTCTTTTATACTCATTAAAATCAGTGAGACCCGTCATTACCCGTCAGGCCATCTGATTGTTGCATAAAGTGTCGATCCTGGGGCCAACTTATTTCTCGCCCGATTTCGGGTCGGGTGTAGACTGGTCTCACTGTCGAATATCAGAATAGCCTGTTCTAGGCTATTCTGATTGTCCATATGTGGACCAGTCTAGAGCTGGTAGCCTGCTTTTTGAGAGATTCTCTGATATTGCGGGCAACAGTACCCGCCCGGGGTTAGAAATAAGTTGGCCCCTGGTCAGTATATACGGACTAGTGTGTTCTATTCAAAACTCGCTATTGGTAAGTTAATTTATCATTTATTGTTTCTAAACGGACCATTATAGGCATCTTCAGCTTTATGTGTGACAGAGTTCGGCAAAATACTCGATCGTATGGATACACTGAAGAAAAAGGGTAGACGCATTAATTGATAGAAGAGGGCATGGATGAAAAGAAATTCGATTAGCTCGGTAGGTAGAGCACCGGATTCCAAAACCGTTAAAGTTCGACGGTGTGGGTTCAAACCCGGGCTGGCACACTAACAAACTAAATGTCTTTCGGATGAGACGTTAAACCGAGGCCCCGTGAGATGGTGCTTTACACCGAGCACGTTAAAGAACCATGGCGTATCTCAGCAGTAGTTTTGTCATGTATCCTTGCACTATCCCCCGTAACAAATAATCGTCTTCTGGGGGCGTCGCACATATGGGTATGTGCTACGGTAGCGGTGATAAATAAACGGAAATACACAAAAGAAAATAATCATTTGCTTGAAATATACAACACTTTTAGGTTATGTGTGCGTGAAAGAAAGACATTTAGCTATCTGAACAATTACCACACACTGTATTACAGGTTTTCTCCAATTGTAGGCTATCTGTCAAACGCAAAGTTAAGACTGACCAGACTGTGCAAATGCACAGACTGGTCCTAGTCTTAACGTGGCGCTCAATGTGAAATTGTTTGAAATGTTGCACACAGGCTCAATTAAGCCGAAATATTGCAGCAAGTGTTACTCATTTGATAAATTGGCGATTGTTAGATAAATTACATGTGTATCATATTTCAAATCCATTACGAATTTCAAAAGCTATTTAGTTATTCATATAAACCTGGGAGGCACATGTGTGTCTTTGTCAAGTTAAAGGCGAAGAGTAAATGCTTAAACTCCATTTGAAATCGGGGAAAATAAATCAAAACGGTTATAGAATTTATAGAATCGCCCTTTAAGTTTTCGAGGGCCTTTCTTAGAGCCAAATGGATATAGTGGGCTTTTTTTTCATTTGAAAACTTACATATTCAATTTCAAAAAAAAAAAAAAAAAAAAAAAAAAAAAAAAAAATCTTAAGCCCCCGTCTGTGTTCGTGAACATTTCCGAATTGCAAGACAATGATCTTAGACGACTATGTACACAGAGACTAGACTTTTATTCTTAAAGATAAGCTTGAATTTGTCATTTGTCATTCAAATATTCGGTAATGCAAATGATTATGACGCGATGATCTAAATATAGGCCTAACTTGATGAATATTTATGGCCCGCAACATTTCGGACTCCAATTTGAATAAAGCTCTTTTACCGGTCCTGCATGTTGGCGTATTTCACGTGACCAAAATATAATTTACATATTTTTATATATACGGCAGATTATGCGTTTCACGGAAAATCCGCAGTTTGTCGATTGATTTGTATTTGTATGTAATTCATCTTTCATAAAACTAAATCAAGAAAAAAAAATAATCGAAGAATATTCACGAAAGAGCTATTTTTTTTGGCACTAAACGCAGACTGGGGCTTTAAATCTACCCCGGGCCTAAAATAAATGTGATACGTCACGCAGAAAGGGGGGCATCTGGGAACTTCACAAAATATTTTTTTGAAAAGGAGATTGGTTCCAGTGAAGGTCAACTCTCATTCGGAACATCGCTCGGGCTCTTCCGTTAAATGGAAAGTACCTCGGACGTAAGTGTAGTAATTTTGAGTCATTTTTTAGGTTATTCGGCTTCCGGGGATACTTTGGTTATTAAATACGCTTGAAGAAGAGCACTTTTTGTTCATCCTTTCTGGTAGTCCGTGGAGATCTTTTTACAAAACACTACGTAATGTTATCAAATCATAATGCCCATTTTTATTCTTTCGTTGGTTTTGTTTTTCGCAAACGTTTTTTCGCAACGTCATCTTTAGTATTTTTTATGTGGGGTCATAAAAACCCACGTGCAAAATGTCGCGCTTTCATGGTTGCGCCCTTATTATTCCCGAGGTCTATTCCGTAGAATCGCCGAGGGTTTCCGATTGTGTCAACTACATGACGCATTTCAAAAATATTTCATGAGAAGGTATAGACCTGCAATTCAAGTGAGTGATCAAAGATCAATTTTACATTGAAAATGATAGGAGATAACGGTTTCTCGAACCTCACTCTTTCTTGCGGAACTATAGATTGATCCTTCCGGAGTCAGAAAACAGCCAAGTGCGAAAAGTTTCGATCCTATTCAGTCTGCGCAGTCCACGCAGTCTGATAAGGGTCGACACTTTACGTAATACCCAGATGGTTTATTTTCGCGTGACGGGTCATAAATGCAATTGTCTGAATTACTAGACTTGCAATAACTTCATGCCATCGGATCTTGCCGGAACTGTGAGTCTTTCAGCATCTTGTCATAGACTGATTATGTCTGCATATCACCCCCGAAATCAACTCTACTGCTTATATCATTTCTTTAATGCTTTCAGTGGTTTATAATTAAAGGTATATTATCACTTGATATTCTCGCCACAAATCAGTGAAATTATCTAAACTATAACACACTGCCTTCGTCCATTTTACTCTATTTGACGCTATCTGAGCAGAGCCCAATAAATCTTATTGAAGTCATGATGACGCTGCCCGGTAATCACGTGCAAAATGACCCACTTTAAATCAATTTGTCCCGAAAATTTCATATTTCGTCTCATTTTACATTAAAGAAATGTACAAATCTTTTTTTGTGTGTGTAAGATCGGTAATGTACTCTCCAAAAAAGTTCTTTGACAGCGATAAAAAAAACCCCGATTCTTTTTCTCGAATATGACATAAAATTCCACGACCGCTGTTTTTTGATACTATTAATTGTAATACAAGAAATTTACGCGTATTGCAATTGTGATTGATTGATAGCGTTTCGGAAAAACAACGTCAACGTCAAATTAAGTAAAATCTACTACTAGTCGAACAGCACGTGTACTTCTAGATTCATTGCATGGTCCCGAAAGTTCTTCATCATGTTATGAATTAAATGACAGACTTTGGTTGTTTTCGGAGCTAAACGTCTATGAAGAGATTTAAAATGAAAAATGGTTAAATATACGGAGAAACAACGTCAAAATGTTTTTGGGTACCATAAGGCAGGCTTCATACGACAAGCCGTTGAAAATGTCTTTTTTAGCATGGCTGTTTTCGAAGAAAACCCGAGGTATTATGATCACATTTGCATCGTTCGCGTTGGCGTTGTTGTTGGCTTTGGCGTTGGCGTTGGCGTGACAAACTTTAACCTTGGTCATAACTTTTGAATGGTAAGTCATATTTCACATGATTATTGCTTGGGACAAGACCTTTCTGTAGGTACCAAGTTCAACTTCATCAGTCAAGGTCAAGGTCATTTTTCAAGGTCAAATTTCTTTAAAAAAATTAACCTTGGTCATAACTTTTGAATGGTTAGTCAATGAACCTTCATATTTCACATGATTAATTCTTGGGACAAGACCTTTCTTTAGGTACCAAGTTCAACTTCATCAGTCAAGGTCAAGGTCATTTTTCAAGGTCAAATTTCTTTAAAAAAAATTTAACCTTGGTCATAACTTTTGAATGCTTAGTCATAGAGCCTTCATAATTCACATGATCATTGCTTGGTACAAGATCTTTCTGTAGGTACCAAGTTCAAAGTCATCAGTCAAGGTCAAGGTCATTTTTCAGGGTCAAATTTCTTCAAAAAAATTAACATTGGTCATAACTTTTGAATGGATAGTCATAGAGCCTTCATGATTCACATGATTAATTCTTGGTTCAAGACCTTTCTTTAGGTACCAAGTTCAAAGTCATCAGTCATCGTCAAGGTCATTTTTCAAGGTCAATTTTTTTAAAAAAAATTAACCTTGGTCATAACTTTTGACTGGTAAGTCATAGAGCCTTCATATTTCAAATGATCATTGCTTGGTACAAGACTTTTCTGTAGGTACCAAGGTCAAGGTCATCAGTCAAGGTCAAGGTCATTTTTCAAGGACAAATTTTTCGAAAAAAAATTAACCTTGGTCATAATTTTTGAATGTTAAGTCAAAGAGCCTTCATATTTCAAATGATCATTGCTTGGTACAAGAACTTTCTGTAGGTACCAAGTTCATATATTTGCTTTTGCCTAAGAAGTAATAAACAGCCGAGCGTCGGCATCCGCTTGCGGTGCTCTTGTTGTCAAAATATCTCCAACCTCTGGCTACACTTTAACCGACGCACTACTTTATGTATAGAGCCAGATAAGTGTAAAACGTAAAAACAACGTTCTTCCAGCACGGCCAATACTGTAACTATATTTGAGTTGTTTCACTCTTGTCGCAACTTTAAAGACAATTTTAGCCTTTAAGCGTCGAAAAATCTTTGGCCAGAAAGTGTGGAACCAGATTCGAGAGGTTAGGCTTACTACTACAAGTCACATTCGATGTAATGGTCTTAATCGGCGTCACCAAGAGTCGGTAATTCTGTTTCAAATGAATAAAAAGATGTTGGACTTTAACCTTCCTCGAGTTACTTAAAGGCTTGGTCACATTTACGTTAATTAACGTGGTTGGCCGTAGTTATGCATTAACGTAATCAGCCGTAAAATTACGT
This sequence comes from Fragum whitleyi, assembly GCA_948146395.1. Classification (NCBI taxonomy): domain Eukaryota; kingdom Metazoa; phylum Mollusca; class Bivalvia; order Cardiida; family Cardiidae; genus Fragum; species Fragum whitleyi. The sequence continues at coordinate 30,744,721 of OX411544.1, forward strand.
AGCTGAGCATACGTGGAGTAAGTCGAAGTAAGCCGTGCTTACGCTTAGTGAGTAACGTAGTGCAGACTCGTAGGTTTGACCGTATTGTCTTGGATATTGTAAAAAAATGATCAAAAGTCTATTCACGTTATAGTACGTTATTTTGTCCCTAATTTGGCCGTACTGTCACAGTAGTTGATCCCTGCTTATCTGTAAATTAAGCGTAGTAGCACGCTATGATATCGTAAATATTTGTTCCAGATATTACGGTTAACCAAGGTTGAACTAGCGATTCACTACTCTTGTAGTACGTTTATCTGATTTTTGTCCACGGTAAGGTACGGAAAAAGTAGTTCTACGTTGTAAAAAATCGCGGACACATTTCACGTTGTAAACTTAATCTCGACGTAGTGAAAGAATGCCGCACTACAACGTATCCTACCGTAGACTTCGTAGTTTAACCTAGTCTCCCGTGGACTGAACGTTCTTCTACCGTATAATTCTACCGTGGCCGTACAAATCTTGGGCATGTTCAAAACCCCTACGGTGAAAAAGGATTTTCTGTCGTTGTTTAAATGTATTTCAACGTAGTAAGATCTTGTTGAATCGTACTCTTGCCGAATTAGAACGTATCGTTTACCCTAGTTTACCGTACAAACTGCTTAATAAACATATGTCCAAGTTAATGCTACGACCAAGCAGGGAAATACTGGGGTTGGACTACATTCACAGTACGAAAAGAATCGATGAAATTGATAAAATCTAATCATGTAGTGCAAGTGAATTCAATGGTTTGAAACTCGCGTGTTTTTACAACAAATTAATTATGATACCCGATGGTGACTGATAGAAGTGCTAGGTTTTAAACCTTATGATATAGTTAAAGATCGTGATTCTTATCTTTAGAATGACAAACAAGAGATATCACGGATTGGAAAATAAATAAATGGCGTTTTTCCTTTAATCAAAATTAACAACTTATCTAATTAGGCTTCATATTTTTACGCAGTTCTTCGTAGTTGTTCCTACTCGCACGTACTTCTTTCTACGGAAACTGTTCGATAGTACCTTTGTTAAATGTACCTTATCTTACTTCAACATACTTAATTGTATTAGTGACACGGCTTGCCCACGGTAAAATGGAGTACGACTTACTACGGTAATTGCCGTAAATGTGACCATAGCTTTACATATGTATGAATATTTATGTCGAAGTTAAACTATGCTTTTGTTGTTTGCTCATTGAGAGATTAATCGACTTACACTGAAAAAAAGAAAGAAAAAAAGTATCCTCTAAGTAATGTTACAACGACCGCGCGCGAATGCACGATGCCTGTTGAAAATTAGATTGCGCCTGCCATATAACTCAAAGTAGTGACAGCTTTTCCACGAATACTTTACCAAGAAAAAATGCCTGTTGTGTCGTTTGGAAACACTTCTTATTGAAAAATTATTCTTGTAAGTGTTTTTGGCACCAACGAACCCTTATGGGCTATTTTTTTCCAACTGTTTATTTTGACGAGCCCTAACAATAGACAATTTAGATTGTCGCGTAATCTTATTTGTCCATCTATGACAATATTCAATACAGCGGGGAAGCTCGGTCAATACACAAGTGTTTACTGATAAACAGAGCTATTGTCTTAATATGTTAACCCTTTCCTGATTCACAAAATTTTGGACTTGTCCAAATTCAAAGGTTTTGCAGACGAAAATTAAAAGTGGGTTTAATTTGAGAAATAACCATTCAGTAGGGTAGAAAATAATGTGGAAAAAGAAGAAATTGCTTGTCAGAAGCAATTTCATCTTTTTTCACAATGTTTTCTCAATCATAAAATCACAGGCACGTAAAAAGCAGGGATTAAACAGCAAAAGGTTAAACAAACAAGGATGAACTGGGTCAGGGAACTATCTGTCAAACACGGCTTCCCCAAGGGTCTGATTTACAATAAGGCTGCATCCATTTTTTTCTCCACAATGAACCTATCAAACAATAGACACGCTTTTTCTGTATAGATAGTTAAAACACATGCCTTATATCATGTGGGAAATTATAAAAAAGGCATTTTCTCTGTGATGCTGCACTAGACACCCCCCCCCCCCCCAAAAAAAAAAAAATGAAATAAAAATAAAACACTTCCTCCATCACCCGCAACAAAGAACTATCTGTGAAACATGATTTCCCCACGAGCCTAATTAACAACATCCATATTTTCTTAACTTGAAAACACAAAAAACAACACAATTAATAGCAAGAAAAACATTACTTTTTCGGCAGATAGTAATACATTTGTTACATTATCCAAATTTTGTCATTTAGGTTATTATAAGTTATAATAAGCTATACGACAAAATTGAGACAATGAAATACATGCATGTTGCACAGACTGATCTTTTCAGAAAAATTTCGTTCTGCAAAATAAGCTCACCTTTCTCTCATCCTCTGAGAGACTCACCCATTGTCTTTTCACCAATAAGTTGTGCTAAATTTCAGCGAAAATTATGAACTAACTATTATTTAAAACTTTGCAAGACTGGGGTATAAAAATATGAGAAGGCTATTTTGTGAGCGCTTTGCATTCTCAGCAATGGAAACTTATAAGCTGTACTCTTTATTGATAAATCGCGATGGAAAAATGATAACTCGTATCTAAATTTATTTGTATTTTTTGAAATGATAATTGAGCCTTTGCGTGACATTTCAACAACTTCTGGTGTGCGTAACTGACAGAGATTGAGGGGTTTTGACAAGCACGCGCTGCATTTACAACATTCTCCGATTGTGGTCAAAGACACGAGGTCCTTAGCCTTCTTTTCAGCGCGTAGTGAAGACTCTGATCAGTCTGTGCAATTGCACAGGCTGGTCTGAGTCTTCACATCACGCACATTTGAAATTGTTGGAATTATCACTCACAGGCTCAATTTATGGAGATATACAAGGCCTTAACCCATTTTGAGGCAGTCAAATAATATTCTATGTGGCTGTCCAGGTTGCCGAATGTATGTCTATTACACGCATGTAAAATTGTTGGAAATGTCACGCACTGGCTCATATTTAATAACTAGTGCATAAGAAACGATTTATATACTCTTATTTAAGCTGCCGTTGGAATGTTTTGAATTTTAAACGACGAAATTCTCATTCCATTGCAGGAAATGGTTTTCGACATTGAATATAGAGTAAACCTTATCGGGAGACATTGTAAAGCCAATATTTATCTAATGTTTCTGATTTTGTATCGTGAATACTGCAGTTGACAAATAAATATTATCGCAGGATCGCAAAAATTAATGGGTACCTTTTTTACCCTATCCTTTGTAAGGCGTTAGATATAGACTCTTTATATTCGGGGCTTATCCATTTTAAATGACACGGAAAATATCTTTCAAAATAGCATAAATTGCTTATTTACTTTTATTCATTCGTTCGATTCGTAAAAACAGAGTATCGTACTAGAATTTCGGAAAACGCTATTGCATGAATATATCGCATTTCATAATTTTTCGATTCTTCGGTAGGGGATCAAAAAGGCATAAAATATTGGTTAATGCCGGATCACGGGCACTGCCCCCCTAGGCGTAACTAGGTAACTATGCAGTTTACGCAAGTGCGTAATAGAAATAAATCCTCTTTCCTCAACGTCGTTGATGAATGATCATATCATCGAAACTACAGCTTATTCAAGCTGTAGTTACGATTTTATGATTATTAACTAACGCTCTAATCTAGAAAAGGGGACGGACGGAGGACATCAATCTTTTGTCAGAGTCCACATATCGCATTTATCCTATGTATTCGAGTATGTTTGTGGCCTTCTGTGTGCGTATACTGAGTTCAAAATCTCTCTAGTTACACCCATGGTCCCGTCCATGGACTTTCCCCTGAAAAAAAAGCGACAGATCTTGCTCATCTCTACCCAAATTAAAAAACTTTTCTCATTCCCAAATGAAAATTTTCTCAAATTTCAACTTGAAATTTTAGGTGGCACTATGATAAATGAGTGGATATAAAAGATAATATATATTAATTAATCTGTTATGGTTATACATTTATTTAAATTTTAAAAAAAATTGAGAAAATTCTCAGTTGAGAATGAGAAAGTTTTACGATACCGGGTCCTGATTGTTCAACGTGCATTTCCCCAACCTCAAAGTAGCATTTGGTATACATGTGCAATAATGTATCGATAAAGTATAAAGGGTGAGCGACTAAGCTAGTGGATTTAAATCAGTAAATTTGAATATAGTTATGAGTTTATCATTAAAGGAATAATATCCAAGGTACGCATAGTTATTGCTTTAAACATTTTTTAAATAAGAATTCTTTGTGACATATATATACTATATGTACTTAGTGTTTTGTATGAAAAAAAATGTAGCAAGGTTGGGGAATCGATAATTGTCGAGGCTCTTCCGAGACAATTATCAACTTTCACAACCGAGTTAGATATTTTTTCATACAATTCACTATATGTACGTATTATATTTACCTTAAAACCTCTATTTGACTTGTTTTCGTTGATGTCTCTAACAGAAATGCAAGATTCTGCAAAAAATTAAACAAACAAACAAACAAACAAAAAAAAACAAAAAAAAAAAACGCATTGTGTCATTGTTCTTAAAATATCCATATGATATCATAAAAAACATCAAATGGGATATTATCACACGGATATTTGTACAGTTATAAGATAAATGTTATTATCTCTGTTCATACGCATGTATGAATAACTGCTATTTAATTCAAATCTTTGAAAACGAAAATTCGAATAAATGTAAAATTGTAATATTAGATGTTAATGCGACATTTATCCGCCTAACGACAGATGATATATAAAAAAAAGTATGGCTGTTCTAGACTCAGAAAAGCAACACAGAAAAGAAACAACGGGTTTTCCAGTTCAGCGTGCAATTCAAACAGATCAATGTTGTTTACAACATCCTTCCAGAAATGACATCTTTTCGACAGGATATCATTTTCCCAATCAGATAGGCCATCATATTCGATTCAAAAGTCTACCAATTACAATACCACATAAGACAAATTGAATGAATATGCAGACAGCAATTTTAAGATGAACGTTAGAGATTTCGGATAGAAAACATTTTGGAAAGCTGTGAAAAATATTGTTTGGAGCAAGTTCTTATTTTTTCATAAATTCTATGAAATGGGGGCATTAAAAATTGACTTGATTTTTAAGAGAATAGATTATTTGCACACATGAGCTTATGAAAAATCATTGGTGAAACAAAATAGATTTTATGTATTATGATTTATTATGAATTATTGAGGTCATTTTATGCCATCTACTTATGAATTTACTCCGAAACTTTTACAATTTTCAATACACTTGATTCGAAATGATCCTAAAATCACGGATTAACGTTTTAATACCTTCACAAATGAATGTACTATGTTCTATACCATATTTAAATGAAGTTCATATTAAGTATTTTGTCTACCCTTTTTAAATTGTTCTTCACGGGTGCATTTTTGCTAATATATCCGTGCGATAACACCCTATATGACACTTTTTATGATATCACATAAATGTTTTTAGAACAATGACATAATGCGGTTATTTTAGAAACTTGCATTTCTGTTAGAAATATCGACGAAAACAAGGCAAATAGAGGTTATAAATAAGATAAGATAAATATAATATAATACGCACTTAGTGTATTGTATGAAAACATATCTAACTCGGGTATTGGAATTGATAACTGTCTCGACAGAGCATCGACAATTATCAGTTACCCCAACCTCAATAGATATTTTTTTCATTCAAAATACTAAATACGAATTGTACATGTATATTTATTTGTATCCATCAAGTTTCGTGCATTTTGATTGGCTTGAAAATTAGTTTCATTACTCAATTAAAACAATAAAACAAATTTAAAAATGAGCCATGTAGAGAGTATTTATTAATTCCATGGAGGTTTGAAACTAAAAACCTAATCCCACTAATGTATGAATCCGTTACGCGTATTTAGTTAGGCGTCAAGAGAGCACCCGCGCGTACCGTGCAGACTGACTCGAATCTTAGCTTTTTGCTATTGGCTCATTTTCTAAATCTAGAATGACCGCAGTTCCTTTATACGGATAATTTTTTTTGGAAAAAGCGACCACTGGATGATTGGAACCTATTTTTTCTACATATTTATTTAACGGATTTCCCAGATGACCCTTTTCTTACGCGAAAGGCCACATATGCGTATGAAAAATAAGGGGTTGTCCCTTCCTCTTTTAAAGAATTTACCAGAGTTAAAGTTTCTTTTATAAAAAAATATAAATACAAACAAGAGTGTGTTGACACAAGATACGCCGCCAAAAGGATTATCATTAAAATGAAAGGCCCCTGTACTGTGACGGTGCATCATTATGTTGAAATGTTGAATTATGCTCCTTGTCACAAGATGAAGAATAACCTCTGAATGTCTCAAGCAAATTAATCCTTAAATAGAGAGTTGTTAACTTTCATCTCAAAAGTACAATTTGAATAGTAAGAAAATTTACAATGAGGCCACTTTTTCCATGAAGGAAGAGTTGCGTTCACAAAACAAGAGGACCATGATGGATGGTCCTTTCTCGCTCACCTTCGAATCTTTATTTAATAAATCAAATTTTCCAGCAAAAGTCATAAATGTTCTTTTATGGTTTGAGGCCTCTAAGACTGAAAACAAGAAACATGTCATTTAGGCCCCTTTTTCCACGATATGGCACGGATCCTTCCCATTTTCAATAGGGTTCATCCTTTTACCTGACAAACATTCTGACCAAGTTTCATGAAGATTGCACATTACTTGTGGCCTCTAAAGTGTAAACAAGAAAATTTTCATAAAAGCCCATTTTCCGGTGATATAGCACCGATCCTTCCCATTTTCAATAGGGCTAAACCTTCTGACCTGAAAAAGATTCTGACCAACTTTCATGAAGATAGGACCATGTTAATAAAATCTAGAGACGTTACGCAAGATACTGGTGACCCTTTGCATTACAAAAAGTTTTGACGTCGGCGTATATATAACGTTCCGTTTTTACTAAACTATCTACACACCAACATTTGCAAGCGATTTACACTGCCCTCCAAAAGTTTCTTCACACACACACTTCTTTTAAAGATCTTTAGCTTAAGTAATTTAAAACAAAGTTTTATATTATTTTTATTAATAAAATGTATACTTTACATCTTTATTGCAATGTATCAATTAAGAAGCAATACCAGAAATGGCAAAATCATGTAAAATCGACAAAATCAGAATAGTTCACCATTTTCCCAATTTTCTATCAAGGGGATCAACTTCTGTCAATATTTAGTGTAGCCTCCATTAGCAGGTAAGACAGCCTGAACATGCATCTAGGCATGCTATTTACAGGTCTCTCACAACGTTCCACTGATAATCAGCATTTTCTCCTTTTGTCTCAATATTTTCTGTTATACATTGTTCTAAAATAGTATCTTTATCAACGGTCATTTTGTCATCTAAAGTAGCGTTCAAATGGGAATAATCAGATTTTAAGTAAGATTAAAGCTGAAAATCTTATAAATGAAATGTGTGTGAATGATCTTTTGGAGGGCAGTGTATTTCTTTTATGAAACGCTGTCTTCCTGCGAAGATTCAAATACAAAGTGTTTGTATTTTATGACACAAAATGGACGCGGATTTCTGGAGATTCCAGCACAGATCGTATGATAAAATGCAGAGTAGGATTAATTCGGTGTAATTTTGAAATACTCATTCAAGGTAAAGATATACAGGCAATATCAAATATTTCTAGCGGTTAGAAATAAGATTTTGATTTACTAGTAATATGTATTTTTAGATTATTGACTAGAACTTATTATTTAATTCAAGGACTTTCAATTAAGATTTATAAGATGATTCCGAAGAAATCGCGTCTATCTGAACCAATCGTTCTTACCGCTGAAGAAATCTTACTTTGAATAGAATTTGGTATATTGGTTCATTTTTATTCAGCTTGATAAGATGTTTTCTCTTTTTGATATTATCAAACGGATCAGTTTATGACATCATCATGTGTTATTTATTTATTTTTTTATTGATTTATTCTATTTTTTTTTTCATTTTCATTTTATTTTATTTTATATTGATTGAAGTTTGAATCTCCATCTTCTTTTCTATACATGTATATCATGCGTAAATTTGGAGCATTTTAATTCATTCACTTATTATTATTAAAATTGCTATTATCGGATCACATAAAATTTAAGATACAAAAACAAATTAAATCAAGCATGTGAAATGCGAATACATTTGATCATATTTATTCTGCTTTTGCTTGGTGACGGGGAAAATTCAACGTCGCGTTCTGAAAAACAACGTAGGTGAGACATTTTTGGGTGACTTTTGTATTTATCAATAAAATCTTTACTATTGGACCAAGAATTGAAAGAATCATATCGTTGTAAACAGAAATGAAAATGTATTTTTCTATAGAAACTTTAATCCAATGCAACAAGTTAAAGATATAAATTATTTAGGTGGAAAATAGCAATTCTTAATTATCGACGTCAAAAAATGACAGTGGGACATTTTTGGTGACTTTTGTATTTTCTCTGTGCTTCTTAACGGCACTTCAAAAAATAATTTTATTAACCTTTTTCTAATCTATATAAAAATTGTATTTTTTAATATAAAAATCAATTTGATCGGTGAACTTTACACAGAACGGTATAGACAAGAACGCGACTTCACTTATATCATCGTTAAAGTGGGATAGCTCTGATCTTTTTAATCTATCATTCGTGCGATCTTCATTTTTTCCAAAATGGAACATTTTGTGAAAGTTTCATCCAAATCGGTCCATAAATAAAGAAGAAGTTGCGTTCAAAAGATTGTAACATGCGGACGTGCGTACGCACTGACATCGGGACGGACGAACGAACGGACAGACGGAGAAGAAGATATCAATAAACGTCCACTTTCGGCGACGTAAAATAAAAAATGAAAAATAAAAGCATCATTTAACTTGAACCCCCCCCCCCCCCAAAAAAAAAGAAAAAAGAAAAAAAAAAAAAAAAAAATCAAAAAAAAAAAAAAAAAAATCAAAAAACAAAAAAAAAAAAAACCAAAACAACAAATCCCAACGTTCATGATAACAAAGCATAAGCGAGCGTTCATTAATTGTACCCTGCTTATCCCAATGAAACATATCTAAGGTAGTGGATCCGTAATAGTTCCGCAACTTTTCGAAACTCATAATCCTTCACAATGTTGACCAAGGTTTCCAAATGAAATCATTAGGAAACCTCCATTAAAACTTTTGAAGTTCATTTTTTTCGAAATATTGCGGAAGAACTTCAAAATCGGATGCTCGCTTGTTTTTAGTTATCCTGAACGCAGGGTAAAGCATAGCGATTCGTAAACAAATATGACCCGTCACGCGAAAAGGGACCATCTGGGAACTCCGCAAAATAATCATGTGATAGAGATCGGTTCAGCCAGGGGTCGCATTTCCAAAATAATTTTTACTGGAAGGGAGATAGATCATTCTACATTCAGAAAAACGAGTGGAGTGCGAAATGTTTCGACTCTAGTCAGTCTGCGCAATCCACGTAGTCTGACTGGGGTCGACATTTTACGCGCTACCAATGGCCCCTTTTCGCTTGACGGGTCACAAATTATTATACAGCCATAGATAAAACGCCCATGATCTATCAATGCGGGTACATTGAAATTATTAATATCATTTCTAATATCACCTAATCCACCCTTTCTTTAAAATTTCGCACAATAAGCACGGATTACGGTCAAAAATGATAAGAAAAGATATGAAATCTAATGATAAACTTTTAGGTATTTGATTTATTTTCAGATCGAATCATAGAAAATTGTTTTAGACGATTTTTTGTATCTTAGTTAAAAGGGGCGTTTAAGATAGAAAAATAGCTATTCAAATTGAAATTATTGGTGGTACCCTTTGAACCATGTGAATGAGAAGAATCATTAAGTAAAACATAAAATGGTTTCACCGAAAAGCAAAGAGTTTTAAAATTATGCTTCTATGAAGTTGGCCTACTCTTCTTTAGTTATAGGTTAACCTTAACTAAACAGTTCATATCCGTGGAATTCCAGTGCTAGTGTATGAAATTGAGGGGTCCTTGACTCCTAAACCATGAAATTCTGTAGGTCGAAACTAATTCTGAAGAGGTCAAAGCAACAGAAAAATCAGCTTGTAGTGTAAATTGACCTTTTCTTGTATACTTAGTTCCAAAAGAAAGTGTGCATTTTTGAATTTTGAATATCTCTGAAATTACACAATCTATCTTCTATATTTTGCATATGCATTACGCGTTAGACGAATAATTGGTCTGAAAATGCATTCAGTTGAATCTTTGCGGCTTTCCTAAGCATAAAATCACATCTCCAATACAATTATGCATGATGCTACTGCGTGGCTTGACTACCTATAAACGTCGTTGAGCAGAATCGAACCTTGTCAGATTTAGAACGTCATTAAAGTTGATTGAGCATTCAGGTTCCAATAGAAATCGAGGTCGTCATTTTGTAAGGCCTTTATTAAGCAAATCGAGATGTCATAGAACGCCATAGCACCATTCAACGACAAGTTACCGGCCTTGCAACGTAGCAATTTCTAACGTTGATGTACGTGTAACGTCTGCATGAAAATTAAAACTTTTGTTTGGAAATGGCTTGGAATGGCTTCTAAGACTATATAATGCAACATCAACACATAGCTTTTATCAAAGAAAAAGTTGTAAGAAGGTCAAATCACAACAATTTAAGTTCTGTCTGCGCGTATGCAGCATGCGATACTTTATCTAAAACTTATTTGACTTTAAATTTCAAAAGGTCTTGATTTAAGTATGGTATCAAATTTACTCCAAAATTTTTCCCCAACTTTGTATAAATCAAGAAAAATGCATAAAGGGAAACTGCAAACTTTCTAATGGAACTCAGTACATCAATTTGAATGAAAAATAAATAAGTAGAGTTTTAAATAGTATACATGATACACCATTGAAAATTGAGTAATAAAACCCAGTTTTGACCCTTAGAATTTTTCTCTCAGGGGGGTCATAATGTCCCCATTTGAAAAAAATTCAAAGGGTCAGAATAGGATATTTTCAGATTTTTTTTAGGGTCATAACCCTGGTTTAAGAGTCAAAAAGAGCCCTGAATTCGGACTGCGCAGGCTGACCATTGGTTAAAACCTTTCTCTTGTAAAAGGATATTTTTAAATCTAGATTTAACAATTTTAAGTTTTTAGTTTGTTTTCTATACTCGAACTTTGATTGATCTCTACTAGTTCCAGACTCCATTTCAATTAATACCCGTCATGCCAAAAGGGCATCTGCGCAAAGTGTCGACCCTAATTACTCTTAAACTAGAATGGCCATTTTACCTCCACGTACATTGGTTTTTGCAATTCGACCTCGGATTGACCTCCACCGAAAATAATATTTTTTTTGTGATAATCATTTAAAAGAATTCCAAGATAGTCGCATGATGGGTCTAATTAGTATTTTGCGATGTTCCCAGAATGTCAGTTTTGCCTTACGGGTCACAAATATTTGATCCGTTCTTCCGGAAAACCTGCATAAATGACGTCATTTTGATATTTGAGCCTGTGCGTGACATTGCCAACAATTTCACACATGTGCGAGGTTCAAATGTTGAGTAGTGTAATCAAAGACACAGTGCAATAATAATAAACGCTGACTACCAGAAGAAGGGTTTAAGACCTTATTTATCTATATAGCGCATACCAAAGCATCTGGTCAGTCTGTGCATCCACACAGGCTGACCAGATGCTTTGCACTGCGCACATGTAAAATTGTTGAAATGTCACGCACAGGCTCATTTCATATGTTTAACCAAGATACTACATAACAGAACCTTTAAGATTAATCCAATTAAAAAAATACAGACACTAATTCAAATGCCATAACATTGAAATAAAACTACAAAATAATGAAGAAAGCATCGAGAAAAGGGGAAAATTTTCTTGAACACGCAATTTCTCCTTTTATAAATGTTTTCCCTCTTAAACTTTCAGTGCAAAGAGAATTGGTTCGTTGGAAAATGGTAACTCAATAAGGTCAAAGTGTTTTTTTTCTTCTTTCTTTGAAACAGCCTATTTTTTCTTGTTTTAAGAGGAACAAATATTGCGTTCTTTAGAATTAGATTTTAAGTCTGTTGTCAATTTTATTGTCATTTAAGCAGGTTTTCCTGGAGAACTGGCCATTTATAAGTGACCCATCACACTGCAAGGGACCAGTTACGAGTAACGTATTGATAAACTTGACTACTTTTTTCATTTCGTTTTTTTTTTTCGTTTAAAAAAGTACATGTATTGCGTCTGGAGTGTTTTAACATATATTACGCCATAAAGCAAAACATTCATTAATTAACCACTCAAGGGATTGTTGTCTTCGAGGTCGTCACCTTTCCTCCTTTGTATCTATTTTGAAAATGCGCATTCTTCTTGATCTCTGCTGGATATCACATAAATGTTTTTAGAACAATGACATAATGCGGTTATTTTAGAAACTTGCATTTCTGTTAGAAATATCGACGAAAACAAGGCAAATAGAGGTTATAAATAAGATAAGATAAATATAATATAATACGCACTTAGTGTATTGTATGAAAACATATCTAACTCGGGTATTGGAATTGATAACTGTCTCGACAGAGCATCGACAATTATCAGTTACCCCAACCTCAATAGATATTTTTTTCATTCAAAATACTAAATACGAATTGTACATGTATATTTATTTGTATCCATCAAGTTTCGTGCATTTTGATTGGCTTGAAAATTAGTTTCATTACTCAATTAAAACAATAAAACAATTTTAAAAATGAGCCATGTAGAGAGTATTTATTAATTCCATGGAGGTTTGAAACTAAAAACCTAATCCCACTAATGTATGAATCCGTTACGCGTATTTAGTTAGGCGTCAAGAGAGCACCCGCGCGTACCGTGCAGACTGACTCGAATCTTAGCTTTTTGCTATTGGCTCATTTTCTAAATCTAGAATGACCGCAGTTCCTTTATACGGATAATTTTTTTTGGAAAAAGCGACCACTGGATGATTGGAACCTATTTTTTCTACATATTTATTTAACGGATTTCCCAGATGACCCTTTTCTTACGCGAAAGGCCACATATGCGTATGAAAAATAAGGGGTTGTCCCTTCCTCTTTTAAAGAATTTACCAGAGTTAAAGTTTCTTTTATAAAAAAATATAAATACAAACAAGAGTGTGTTGACACAAGATACGCCGCCAAAAGGATTATCATTAAAATGAAAGGCCCCTGTACTGTGACGGTGCATCATTATGTTGAAATGTTGAATTATGCTCCTTGTCACAAGATGAAGAATAACCTCTGAATGTCTCAAGCAAATTAATCCTTAAATAGAGAGTTGTTAACTTTCATCTCAAAAGTACAATTTGAATAGTAAGAAAATTTACAATGAGGCCACTTTTTCCATGAAGGAAGAGTTGCGTTCACAAAACAAGAGGACCATGATGGATGGTCCTTTCTCGCTCACCTTCGAATCTTTATTTAATAAATCAAATTTTCCAGCAAAAGTCATAAATGTTCTTTTATGGTTTGAGGCCTCTAAGACTGAAAACAAGAAACATGTCATTTAGGCCCCTTTTTCCACGATATGGCACGGATCCTTCCCATTTTCAATAGGGTTCATCCTTTTACCTGACAAACATTCTGACCAAGTTTCATGAAGATTGCACATTACTTGTGGCCTCTAAAGTGTAAACAAGAAAATTTTCATAAAGGCCCATTTTCCGGTGATATAGCACCGATCCTTCCCATTTTCAATAGGGCTAAACCTTCTGACCTGAAAAAATTTCTGACCAACTTTCATGAAGATAGGACCATGTTAATCATGAAAATCTAGAGACGTTACGCAAGATACTGGTGACCCTTTGCATTACAAAAAGTTTTGACGTCGGCGTATATATAACGTTCCGTTTTTACTTAACTATCTACACACCAACATTTGCAAGCGATATATTTCTTTTATGAAACGCTGTCTTCCTGCGAAGATTCAAATACAAAGTGTTTGTATTTTATGACACAAGATGGACGCGGATTTCTGGAGATTCCGGCGCAGATCTTATGATATAATGCAGAGTAGGATTAATTCGGTGTAATTTTGAAATACTCATTCAAGGTAAAGATATACAGGCAATATCAAATATTTCTAGCGGTTAGAAATAAGATTTTGATTTACTAGTAATATGTATTTTTAGATTATTGACTAGAACTTATTATTTAATTCAAGGACTTTCAATTAAGATTTATAAGATGATTCCGAAGAAATCGCGTCTATCTGAACCAATCGTTCTTACCGCTGAAGAAATCTTACTTTGAATAGAATTTGGTATTTTGGTTCATTTTTATTCAGCTTGATAAGATGTTTTCTCCTTTTAATATTATCAAACGGATCAGTTTATGACATCATCATGTGTTATTTATTTATTTTTTTATTGATTTATTCTATTTTTTTTTTTTTTCATTTTCATTTTATTTTATTTTATATTGATTGAAGTTTGAATCTCCATCTTCTTTTCTATACATGTATATCATGCGTAAATTTGGAGCATTTTAATTCATTCACTTATTATTATTAAAATTGCTATTATCGGATCACATAAAATTTAAGATACAAAAACAAATTAAATCAAGCATGTGAAATGCGAATACATTTGATCATATTTATTCTGCTTTTGCTTGGTGACGGGGAAAATTCAACGTTGCGTTCTGAAAAACAACGTAGGTGAGACATTTTTGGGTGACTTTTGTATTTATCAATAAAATCTTTACTATTGGACCAAGAATTGAAAGAATCATATCGTTGTAAACAGAAATGAAAATGTATTTTTCTATAGAAACTTTAATCAAATGCAACAAGTTAAAGATATAAATTATTTAGGTAGAAAATAGCAATTCTTAATTATCGACGTCAAAAAATGACAGTGGGACATTTTTGGTGACTTTTGTATTTTCTCTGTGCCTCTTAACGGCACTTCAAAAAATAATTTTATTAACCTTTTTCTAATCTATATAAAAATGTATTTTTCTAATGTAAAAATCAGTTTGATCAGTGAACTTTACATAGAACGGTATAGACAAGAACGCGACTTCACTTACATCGTCGTTAAAGTGAGACAGCCCTTATCTTTTTAATCTATCATTCGTGCGATCTTCATTTTTCCAAAATGGAACATTTTGTGAAAGTTTCATCCAAATCGGTCCATAAATAAAGAAGAAGTTGCGTTCAAAAGATTGTAACATGCGGACGTGCGTACGCACTGACATCGGGACGGACGAACGAACGGACAGACGGAGATGAAGATATCAATAAACGTCCACTTTCGGCGACGTAAAATAAAAATGAAAAATAAAAGCATCATTTAACTTGAACCCCCCCCCCCCCAAAAAAAAAACAAAAAAAAAAAAAAACACAAATCCCAAAGTTCATGATAACAAAGCATAAGCGAGCGTTCATTAATTGTACCCTGCTTATCCCAATGAAACATATCTAAGGTAGTGGATCCGTAATAGTTCCGCAACTTTTCGAAACTCATAATCCTTCACAATGTTGACCAAGGTTTCCAAATGAAATCATTAGGAAACCTCCATTAAAACTTTTGAAGTTCATTTTTTTCGAAATATTGCGGAAGAACTTCAAAATCGGATGCTCGCTTGTTTTTAGTTATCCTGAACGCAGGGTAAAGCATAGCGATTCGTAAACAAATATGACCCGTCACGCGAAAAGGGACCATCTGGGAACTCCGCAAAATAATCATGTGATAGAGATCGGTTCAGCCAGGGGTCGCATTTCCAAAATAATTTTTACTGGAAGGGAGATAGATCATTCTACATTCAGAAAAACGAGTGGAGTGCGAAATGTTTCGACTCTAGTCAGTCTGCGCAATCCACGTAGTCTGACTGGGGTCGACATTTTACGCGCTACCAATGGCCCCTTTTCGCTTGACGGGTCACAAATTATTATACAGCCATAGATAAAACGCCCATGATCTATCAATGCGGGTACATTGAAATTATTAATATCATTTCTAATATCACCTAATCCACCCTTTCTTTAAAATTTCGCACAATAAGCACGGATTACGGTCAAAAATGATAAGAAAAGATATGAAATCTAATGATAAACTTTTAGGTATTTGATTTATTTTCAGATCGAATCATAGAAAATTGTTTTAGACGATTTTTTGTATCTTAGTTAAAAGGGGCGTTTAAGATAGAAAAATAGCTATTCAAATTGAAATTATTGGTGGTACCCTTTGAACCATGTGAATGAGAAGAATCATTAAGTAAAACATA
Organism: Fragum whitleyi; assembly: GCA_948146395.1. Classification (NCBI taxonomy): domain Eukaryota; kingdom Metazoa; phylum Mollusca; class Bivalvia; order Cardiida; family Cardiidae; genus Fragum; species Fragum whitleyi. Next base: position 30,761,071 of record OX411544.1, read on the forward strand.
AAATGGTTTCACCGAAAAGCAAAGAGTTTTAAAATTATGCTTCTATGAAGTTGGCCTACTCTTCTTTAGTTATAGGTTAACCTTAACTAAACAGTTCATATCCGTGGAATTCCAGTGCTAGTGTATGAAATTGAGGGGTCCTTGACTCCTAAACCATGAAATTCTGTAGGTCGAAACTAATTCTGAAGAGGTCAAAGCAACAGAAAAATCAGCTTGTAGTGTAAATTGACCTTTTCTTGTATACTTAGTTCCAAAAGAAAGTGTGCATTTTTGAATTTTGAATATCTCTGAAATTACACAATCTATCTTCTATATTTTGCATATGCATTACGCGTTAGACGAATAATTGGTCTGAAAATGCATTCAGTTGAATCTTTGCGGCTTTCCTAAGCATAAAATCACATCTCCAATACAATTATGCATGATGCTACTGCGTGGCTTGACTACCTATAAACGTCGTTGAGCAGAATCGAACCTTGTCAGATTTAGAACGTCATTAAAGTTGATTGAGCATTCAGGTTCCAATAGAAATCGAGGTCGTCATTTTGTAAGGCCTTTATTAAGCAAATCGAGATGTCATAGAACGCCATAGCACCATTCAACGACAAGTTACCGGCCTTGCAACGTAGCAATTTCTAACGTTGATGTACGTGTAACGTCTGCATGAAAATTAAAACTTTTGTTTGGAAATGGCTTGGAATGGCTTCTAAGACTATATAATGCAACATCAACACATAGCTTTTACCAAAGAAAAAGTTGTAAGAAGGTCAAATCACAACAATTTAAGTTCTGTCTGCGCGTATGCAGCATGCGATACTTTATCTAAAACTTATTTGACTTTAAATTTCAAAAGGTCTTGATTTAAGTATGGTATCAAATTTACTCCAAAATTTTTCCCCAACTTTGTATAAATCAAGAAAAATGCATAAAGGGAAACTGCAAACTTTCTAATGGAACTCAGTACATCAATTTGAATGAAAAAATAAATAAGTAGAGTTTTAAATAGTATACATGATACACCATTGAAAATTGAGTAATAAAACCCAGTTTTGACCCTTAGAATTTTTCTCTCAGGGGGGTCATAATGTCCCCATTTGAAAAAAATTCAAAGGGTCAGAATAGGATATTTTCAGATTTTTTTTAGGGTCATAACCCTGGTTTAAGAGTCAAAAAGAGCCCTGAATTCGGACTGCGCAGGCTGACCATTGGTTAAAACCTTTCTCTTGTAAAAGGATATTTTTAAATCTAGATTTAACAATTTTAAGTTTTTAGTTTGTTTTCTATACTCGAACTTTGATTGATCTCTACTAGTTCCAGACTCCATTTCAATTAATACCCGTCATGCCAAAAGGGCATCTGCGCAAAGTGTCGACCCTAATTACTCTTAAACTAGAATGGCCATTTTACCTCCACGTACATTGGTTTTTGCAATTCGACCTCGGATTGACCTCCACCGAAAATAATATTTTTTTTGTGATAATCATTTAAAAGAATTCCAAGATAGTCGCATGATGGGTCTAATTAGTATTTTGCGATGTTCCCAGAATGTCAGTTTTGCCTTACGGGTCACAAATATTTGATCCGTTCTTCCGGAAAACCTGCATAAATGACGTCATTTTGATATTTGAGCCTGTGCGTGACATTGCCAACAATTTCACACATGTGCGAGGTTCAAATGTTGAGTAGTGTAATCAAAGACACAGTGCAATAATAATAAACGCTGACTACCAGAAGAAGGGTTTAAGACCTTATTTATCTATATAGCGCATACCAAAGCATCTGGTCAGTCTGTGCATCCACACAGGCTGACCAGATGCTTTGCACTGCGCACATGTAAAATTGTTGAAATGTCACGCACAGGCTCATTTCATATGTTTAACCAAGATACTACATAACAGAACCTTTAAGATTAATCCAATTAAAAAAATACAGACACTAATTCAAATGCCATAACATTGAAATAAAACTACAAAATAATGAAGAAAGCATCGAGAAAAGGGGAAAATTTTCTTGAACACGCAATTTCTCCTTTTATAAATGTTTTCCCTCTTAAACTTTCAGTGCAAAGAGAATTGGTTCGTTGGAAAATGGTAACTCAATAAGGTCAAAGTGTTTTTTTTTTCTTCTTTCTTTGAAACAGCCTATTTTTTCTTGTTTTAAGAGGAACAAATATTGCGTTCTTTAGAATTAGATTTTAAGTCTGTTGTCAATTTTATTGTCATTAAAGCAGGTTTTCCTGGAGAACTGGCCATTTATAAGTGACCCATCACACTGCAAGGGACCAGTTACGAGTAACGTATTGATAAACTTGACTACTTTTTTCATTTCGGTTTTTTTTTTCGTTTAAAAAAGTACATGTATTGCGTCTGGAGTGTTTTAACATATATTACGCCATAAAGCAAAACATTCATTAATTAACCACTCAAGGGATTGTTGTCTTCGAGGTCGTCACCTTTCCTCCTTTGTATCTATTTTGAAAATGCGCATTCTTCTTGATCTCTGCTGGATACAACCCTTTTATAATACTCATTTTGCGGAGTTACTTTGGGCCCGTTGTACTTTACTTCTTACGAAAAAATCAATCGTAAGTTAATCTCACAAATCGTACCTGGTGTTTTCATTCATTGTAAGATTCTGCCAAGCCATAACTCACTTGAATCGTCTTTAGAAGACTATTCCAAGGGGATGATGCATTGCAGAATTTCATTTTTAGTTACTACCGTAGAAGCAACTTCAATGTTTGACTTAGGCAAATACTGATCGTAAGATCTTAAGTAAAACAGGCCCCTGGTGGTCCCTCTTTGCTTGATGGGCCAAGTTTGAAAAAAAGTGTCACTTTTCACATGACTGGTCTAAATTCGTATTGTGTCGTTTCAGATGCCTATGTATTATGTTCATACTAACTAAATGATAGCCACCAGTATTAGAAATGGAAGTGAGAATAAGACCAACTCATAAAAACCTGCTATCCAACAGTCTAACTGCGAGGGTTCGTAAAACAGAGGAAGTTAAAACCAAGAGCTCCATAAGAAATCACTGTGGTCGACAAACCGGCTTTAGTACTATCCGAATAAGTGGTCTAAATTACGACGTGATTTCACGTGGAAACAGTCGACAACAAGATGGCGCTATTAGTCAAATCAGTCCGAGAGGAATGCAAAATCCGACAGGAAGTCAAGATAAAAGGTCTGTTTTATTTGAGCCCGGAATACGAACTAGATCTGAACTAAGCTCAGCGTCTTTGCTACCTCGATTAGCTGGAAACGAGTCGAGTATGTCACAGGCAACGATCAAAGAAGAGTTCCCTCAATTTGCATTTATTGACAAGGACGATTTGTCTCATGTAAAAGTATTTAAATTGAAGGGTGTTTTTCAACCACAGAATAAATACTTTAACAAGATAGAACCAATCGAAATTTCAGAAAAAGTTAAATTTGTATCACAAGATATAAAAGAAAAAGATAGACAGTCGCCAAGATATTCCGAAGACCGTAACGGAAGTGCGAGTCCGTATGACCCACCAAAATCCCGGATGTCGCGCATGAGCAGAAAAGGTTTACGAGTAACATGGAGTCGCCGAAGTCAGTATTACAGTGCAGATGAAGAAGACAATCTATCTGTTATTTCCCCGCCACGAGCTGAGGCTCAAACACCGAAACTAGAAAGTCGTGCCGAGAGTAGAGAAGAAAACGTCAGAACTCCGTCAACAACCAAAAGTTTTAGCATGAAAAGTGAAAGTTTCTTCGTTAAAACGCGTCCCGGTAAAAAAAAGGTGGAAACTGTAGGATTAAAATGGGCAATTCCCCCAAGTGATATATCTAAACCCGATCAAAGTATAAGAAAGCCAGTACGGACAAAATTCGGAAACCTTTCCCATAACTTAATGCCAGTCACAACCGCATTGGACAAAAACGGAAGATCGACCACTAAAATGCGGTGGAAAGTTCAAAGTTCCGATTCACTTCGGAAAAGCCAGACGTATCAAAATTGGGTAGAACAACTTGCCGATTTAAAAGCAGGCAAACTTGAAACTATTGCTGATAGAATACCAAATAGGGCTAACCTTTCTGTCATGACACAGCCAGTAAAATAATAGTGCTAGGACATAGAAAATTTAAAAAAATAAAAAAATAAAAAAAAATACTTGAATTATTGTATACACGTACTTTGAGCATGTGCGTGACAATTTCAATAATTTTCCATGAGCGACAAGTAAAGCCTCACATAAGCCTGTGCAGCCGCACAGTCTGACCAGAGTCTTTACCCTGAGATTTGAAGATAGATATTGACTCAACGTATCTCCAAACAACAACAAAAAAAAAAAAAAAAAAAAAAAAAAAAAAAAAAAACCCGAGTATTTTCTATGCATCGTCAGACTGTTCAAGTCGCTCGATGTCATTCACGCACACGTGAAAGTGTTGGAAATGTCACACAAATGTACATTTGAGCCAGTGCGTGAGATTTCGAACAATTTCAAATATTCGCAAAGCAAAGACCCTGACCAGTCTGTACCGCTCTGCAAATTCTTACCAGAGTCTTCACTTTGCGTTATGTAGATAGATAAGGTCTCAAAGTATATGTGGGCCATCAGGTAGCTTCATATTTACAGTATGTGGCTATCAACGCTACTCAATGTTTTCACCTCACGAACGTTTCAAAATGTTGGACATGTCACACACAGGCTCTTTTGATATTAACATTCGTCTGTCACAGATGAGCTTTATAATCGAAAAAAAACCACCAATCACTTAGTTATTTGCTTGTGTACAAATAAGTTCTGTAAGAAGTGTCCAGATCTTAATTTTATTGCTTGGCGACATTTTAAGGAAATATAGCTATTTCTTTTTTTTTTACTAAATCATGGAAAAAGGAAAATGTGAAAATCAAAACCTAGTCTCACTTATGTATGAAACAGATTCATACTTGAGTTTGATAAGGTTTATTTTTCATAAATCCATGAAATTAGACAATATTTCCGTCATTCCTCTTTCACTTTTTTAATATATACACGATGAATGTGTTTAATTGGCTTTTGGTAAAAAACGAAAAAAAAAAAAAAAAACCCTAGAAGTTTGTAGGTAATGGATCTTGCAAAACGATCTTCTAACGCTAAATACAAGGTTTAAATTATATACATCTCGATCGGATTACAGCAGAGGAATCACACTTGGTCCGTCTCGAACCATAATTAAGGTAGTGGACCGTAAAAGTTCTGCAACGTTCCGGAAGTTATGAATTTTAACCGTGTTAACCGAGGTTTCATAATGATTTTCATTAGGAAACCTCGGTCAACATTGTGTGAGTTCATGATTTAGGAACTATTACGGATCCCCTACCTTAAAGCGATTTAAGTCTTTATCCTGGTAGCCCTGACTGGGGTCGATACTTTTCACTAGTGACCGATTTTCATTATTCTATATTTCCAAAATGAGTTTTTGAAATCGAGAACTCTTGTTCAATTTTGATTGATCCGTTCTCTCCTTCAAGGCAGTGGACATATGATAGTTCCGCAACATTTTGGAACCCATGGTCCGGGTCCACTACCTCAAATATGTGACCGCCAAGCCCGGCTAGTTCAAATGAAACGCAGCAGGTGTCAATCATTAGGTCGTGAGTTCAAATCCCAGCTAAGCCAACTATTATCCGACATTTGACAAAATCCAAAATGACACGAGTAATTTGTCTCCATAAAATGGGCGTATGAGAGGTACTTTGGCTAAGTTGGATGATGGATCGGATCATAGGGGTCCAAACTTACACCCCGCCACTATATTGACCAATAATATAAAATTAAGCCTGTGTCTGACATTTCCAACAATTTGAGATCTGTGTGGAGTGCAAACTTTAAACAGCCTTGGCAGTTACATATAACTAAAAGATTGTCAAACTGCATACAGGTAATTTAAGACCTTATTTATCTATATATATTGTTATATATATTATATATTATTATTTTATAGGTTTATTCCCACTTCGTCTAATCCCATTTCGTCTACACTATAAAAATGTTGGTTTAGACCAAAAATTCCCATTTGGTCTAAAACTTTTTGACACCTGAATCAGTTTCCCATTTCGTCTACAGATTGTTTTTTGAGTGTCATAGAGGTGTTGATGTCATATAGGTGTTATATACAGCCTCCCCCCTCCCAACACACACACAAAAAGTTATTTTTTAATATTGAAAAAAAAAATCAATTTATATTTCTGACAATTTTTTTTTAAAGATTAAAAGGTTGTTATTTTCAATAAATCTTGAAAATATTTTAATTTGTTCTTATGATTTTATATAAATAAATTAGTTTGATATTTTTCAAATCATTTCTGATATAAATTTAAACGTTTTGTTGAACTCTTATTTGCTTGATAAAATAAGAAAATGTAAAAATCAACATTACATAAAGCATAATTATTCAGAAAAATGAGTTAATCATCTTTTAGACCAAATGGGAATTTATCAAAATATGGCTTTTAGACCAAATGGGAATTTGACTTTTAGACCAAATGGGATTAGACGAAGTGGGAACAACCCATATTGTAAAGTGAAGACTCTGGGCAGACTGTGTGGATGCACGGACTGGCCAGAGTCTTTGCACATTTGAATTTGTTGGAAATGTCACGCACAGGTTCAATTTATATAATTGGTCTATATGGTGGTAGGAGTAAATTCGGATCCCATATGGATCGGATGGAATGTTGTGATTGTACTTGTTTGAGAAATGCCAGGAAAAAATGGGTAGGTGCACCAGCTATAGTAATTAATGCTTAAATGTTGAAAGTTGAATTAAACTCAATACAAACAAATTAAGTTATTTAGCCCATATCTCGGAAATGAACCACCTGGAAACATCGTAATTATACAGTATTCAGCTGGTCTGTATTTCCAGCAATCCTGCGGTATTGCTTCAACCGGTGAGAGCCGCCGTCATAGCGTAGTTGGTAGCGCGTCGGACTGTCATTCTAGAGGTTCCGGGTTCGATCCCCGACGGCGGCACCCATTCTTTCCGACTATTTGTCTCTCACCAATGGGTTGACAATCGTAGACCTATGTGAGATAGCAGCTGGAGGCTAGGAAAAAAAGTGATGGTTGTAGTGGTGAGAGAAATACCAGGGATCCATTGTTAGGCGCTCCAGCTGCCGCGATATAACTGAAATAATGTTGAAAGCGGCGTTAAACTCCATTCAATTCAACCGGTGATGTCGTCTTAGTCGTGGTCGGTGTCTATGAGTATGACAATTCTTGTATTTCTAAATTCACCCACATTAAACTTGACACACAATTTCACTATCATAGGAGCATCTCGACCAATAGGGGGTAAAAATCTAGATGCACTTGATGTGATTAATGCACATTTTTCGATCAAGACTCTTTGTCCAATATCAATCACCCAGCAGCCGAGCGTAAGCACCCACAGGCAGTGCTCTTGTTTTATAAATGGATTCGGTTCTACAGGTTAAACACGGACCGCATATAGGACTATAGCTTCGGGCTATACATGGAGGAAGAATGGCCATTCTTGTTTCGGAAAAAAATTATTTTAGTGAAAAAGTTTCTACCTTACTGTCTTCGCACATGAAACATTGTGCAAGCAGACTTGGGTCAATACTTTTCCCCATTTTGAACACCACTCGGCCAATCTCACGATCAACCTCGGATGTACATAGACGGACTATTTTTAAAAATTACGATAAAACCTTGGAAGAACTCGATGACGTCAGTTAAAATGGCGTTAGCCCTCTAAACAGTGAGTGAGAACATTCGAGGTCGCCAACGCTACTCGTTTAAGTCACTGACATGAAACCGGTTTATTCCAACTTCGTCTAATCCCATTTCGTCTACACTAAAAAAATATTGGTTTAGACCAATATTTCCCATTTGGTCTAAAACTTTTTGACATCCTATTGTATCAATTTCCCATTTTGTCTACAAAATGGTTTTTGACATGTTATAAGTGTCATAGAGGTGTTAATGTCATATAGGTGTTATATGCACACACACAGACATACACCAAAAGTCAAAGTTATCTTTTTTTTAAATAAAAAAAATCAATTTATAATTCTAACTTATCCTCTTTTCAAGGAATAAAAGTTAGAGTTATTTTTAATAAATCATAAAAATATTTTATCTTGTTCTTATAATTTTATATCAGAAAATTATTTAAAAGCATTTTTCAAATCATTTCTGATATGAATAACCCCTATTTTCAAAGTCATATTTTCATGACATAATCAGAAAAAAAATAAATTAACATTATAAAAAACATTATTATACAGACTAATAAGTAAATCAACTTTTAGACCAAATGGGAATTTATCAAAATATGGGTCTTAGACCAAATGGGAATATGACTTTTAGACCAAATGGGATTAGACGAAGTGGGAACAACCCATGAAACCATCGTTTTCTTATATAATATCTTTCGATTCTTATATAACGGCTGAAAAAATCTTAATTTTTAAGAATGACGAATCATTCTCAAAAATTAAGATTTTTCAGCTGTTATGTACTGAAAAAGATAGGCGACACTGTCTTACACTGTTCCCGCTTAACAAAATGCACAATTTTGTTACATACCCATCCGCCTTACATACATCCGAGGTCTTTTGCAGTTAACGGAAATGGCCGAGTGGTGTTCCGAATGTACTTTACCCACCTCTCATGCCAGTTTTGAATGACGGATTCCATATTAATCCAACAGAATTTACAGATTATCCGTCTCTACTTGAAGTGTGGCGTATCTAAAAGAACAGCAAAGTCGGACCCCTGTGTAACCCTTTGCTGTTTAATCCCTGATTTTTACGTGCCAGTGATTCTATAATTGAGAAAACAATGTGAAAAAAGAAGAAATTGCTTCTGACAAGCAATTTCTTCTATTTCCACTTTATTTCTACCCTACTAAATGGTTATTTTTCAAATTAAATCCACTTTTAATTTTCGTCTGCAAAACCTTTGAATTTGGACAGGTCCAAAATTCTGTAAAACAGGAAAGGGTTAAGAAATATTTTTTCCTGTTTTTGTGTTATAAGCCTCAATAAACAGTCAACGAGAGCTGTAGTAAGTGCATAATATTCATTTAGCCTTATTATAAACTTATGTTTGGCAAAAACCCTGGAAAGAGGGTTCGGATCCGCGGACCCGTTGGCTCTGGATCTGGATTTATGCGCTGCAGGACCTGACAGCATATTCGCAGAGGGGGAGATGAGAAAGATAGTCCCGGTGCCAAATGCTCCCTACGGTCTTCGCACTCGCAACTTTTAAGGCCAAATCGTTCCAGTCTATAGTTGTTTTTGTTTTTTGATTGTATCGGAGACACAGTCATTGATTTTTGGTCCATTAAGCCGCTTGTCACGAATGGCGGCCAGAAAGGTAGTTGGTTTCATAGCTTGTTTTATTCCGGTACTTATCCTGTAGACATACATTAATCTGGCCCTCCTTCTTCTTTCTCCAAGGTGTATTGAATCAAGTTTTTCTAGTGAGTTGGTGATGAATCCGTGTGTTCTGTTCTTTTAGTAGACACACATTAATCTGGCCTTCCTTCTTCTTTCTCCAAGGTGTATTGAATCAAGTTTTTCTAGTGAGTTGCTGATGAATCCGTGTGTTCTGTTCTGATAGGCCCATGAAATTAAATGTACTGCTCTCTTTTGAATTTCTAGTTTGTCAATGTCCTTTCGGAGGAATGGGTTCTGCACTATGGATCTATATTTAAGGATGATCTTACTTCAAACGAACATGCTGTTTTGAAAGGACAGTGTTTGATGTTTTGTCAAAGAAATCCAAGTGCTGCACTTGTTTTATTCGTTATTTTGTTGATTTGGGTGCTACATTAGAGAGTATCGGTAAAGGTTACGCCAAGCTAGGAAAGGATTTTTATGCCCCGCATCGATTAGTTCGGGGGAATATTGATTTACCAGTGTCCGTCTGTCTGGCTGTCTGCAAAATCTTGACCTGCAACATTTTCCTATGACTTCAACACTTTTCAAATGACAATGTTTATATTTGGCATGAGGGTTCTTCTCAACATAACACATCATCAAAGGTCAAGGTGAAGGTCATTGGTAAAGGTCATTTGTAAAGCTAAAACGTATAAAAATAATGCCGCTTTGAGAGCATTAGTGTTCTACGAACACATCTGGTTTTTCACTTGCTGTGGTATGTGGCAGTCAAGTTGGTAGAAACGGCTACATCTGTTGTTAATGCTCATCACGTAACGGTTATTTTTCGTTGAATAGTATGCCATAAGTGCCTGCCAATGTTTTGAGTTGTTCAAGGTCTTGGTGTAGTTGAAGGCGGTCTTTGTTTATCTCTATGCTTTGATATAAAAGACATTCGTCGGCAAATAGTCGAACTATTGATTTGATGCAGTCAGGAATAGAACTAGGGCGAATACTCGAGTACCCAGGTATCGGGAAGGGTAACGTTCCTATCCGGTTCCTGAATGAATTATTGTTACGCTAATATTGTATAAGCACAATGTACCTTTGGGAGTAATCTTCAGAAAAGAATTGAAGACTGTTTAAAACAGCCGCCAATTCTTTTCTCAAGTTGATTTCCGGATTATGCTACGGACTGACAGCAGATAGAGTCATGGCTATTTATTTGCAAGTCCCAGTCTCGCGACACCTGCATCATTTAAAATCCTTTCAGAACAAGCATGTTCGAACCCACCAGAAATTCTGGACGCGTCTTTATATCAAGTTGATAAAATGAGTATATGGTCATTTATCATCGTCGAGTATCCGCTGGTATTGAGAATTTGGGAACAAGTGTACAAAATTTCTACTCGTTCCATCTTAAGTCAGAGGGATCGTTGATATGACAAAGAAAGGACCGAGGACCATGGTTGGTTCCTTTCTTAGACTCCATAGTCTACGTCGTCTGATCAGTGCCACAGATAGAGGGGGTATTTTGGAATTTAGATAAAAGTTTTTCAATTAAATATGATGAAACTTATATTGTTGGTACAAATTGGAATCGTCTCATTGAGATGATTCACATGAGTACCAACATGATGAGGTTTCACTGAGAAATAAAGATTTTAGACTGGTTCAACGTCAATAACTTCTAAGAAAATCCCTGGGCCAGGTGTTATGCTTCCATCTTTGTAGTATTTTCCCAATTCGAAGACTATGATTTCATTTTGGTCCGTATTAAGTGCTTTAAAAAAAATCAATTACCATATCAATCTCGGTTCCAGAGTCATATTGTTGGAGCAAATCATGAACAGCTGTAATTAGTTGGATTCACACGAGTAGACAAAACTTTATCCGCGGTTCAGGCTAGTAAGCAAACAATTCTTTTCCAAGTGTTTTTGAATGTATCTACATAATGTATGATTCAGTAATTTACTTGATACGCTTGTCTGTAATACAGGACGGTAGATAGGGGAGCCCATTGCGTTTCTCAAATCTGAGGGTAGTTTGCCACTGTTGGTTGATGTCTCGAAAATGAAGGTACGTCCCGGAACTATTTCTTTACTGCATGTTTTAAGTATGGTGTTTAGAATGTTGTCTAGTCCGGTACAGGAATAGACAACATGGCCTTGTTGGTGATAATGGTCAGCGTTGGGAGTCTACGTTTGGCCCTCTTTTAGAAATGGGACGAGCACTCGAGTACCCGTGTATGACAACGTTACTACCCGGGTCCTGGATTATAACCCATTACCCGACTAGTGTATAAGTACTATATATCTTGCGGATCAACTTCAGAAAGGAATTGAAGACTGAAAAAACAGTCTTCAATTCTTTTCTGAAGTTAATTTCCAGATGGTCCTATGGGCTAATATCAGAAAGTTTGAGAGTCCTGGCTCAGACTCGTTAAACCTTCGTCCCTTAAAATTCTGTCGGAATTTGTTTGTTCGAACCACTTTTACACAAATTCTTCTGGATCCGCCTTAGTTATGAGTTGATAAAATAAATATATGGACAGTATTTATCGGGTACTCGAGAACCTGAGGATAACGAGATCTCGGGTCCAAAATTTCTACTCACCACACTTCTACTCTGTTTGTGGCGGTAGGTTTGGTGTCGTGTGTGCTTGGTAAATACACATTAAAATTGGTCTAAGAGAGTTTTTGCTTTATCTTTGCTGCTGTTGTCTAGTTGACCCATTCTTTTAAAGGCTTTGACTCATAGCTTGTCTTATTTCTTGTTGAGTGTCTATCTGCTTGGGTAAGTTCATTTTCTATAGAAAAATCAATTAGGGCCTGATGTACTACCAGTTCCGGGGCATTCTTATCTACTTCCTTGGTAAGTTGATGTTTGGACAGTTGAAGTTCACTGCTATTTCTATTACTGCGACTGATTCTCCTGTGTAATGTTAGATCGAATAGGCACTCGTAAATGCCAACTTTGTGATCATTTAGTGTCCGTCGTATTCTAGTCCGACGTCAACAATTTCTATTTCATTGCTAAAACCAAGAGGCCACGTTTTAAGCTTTATATTACTGATTTTTGTCAAATTGTTTGTTTAGTAGTACAAATGAAAAAAGCCCGTTATTTGCAGTCTAGTGTGCCAATATTTGGCAAATCTTGTCTAACGAGAAAAAAACGGCATCCACGGCGTAAAAATAAACCTTTCGGAAGAACGATCCTATGAAATACAGGACACTGGGCGTTAATAAAAAATTCTTTGTTATAATTTTAAGGGCCACACAATGGCTGTTGAAAGCTAGATAGAAATTGGAAATTGGTCGCCATTCCTTTTAATTTACAACTTTAGATGGATTCTGATGGGAAAGGGAACATTTGCAAAGAAAGGACGAGGAAAGGACGTTTGTTTATAGTCGCAGGACAATATATATGATATCATTTTTATGAGATATTTTCAAAATATTTGTTTATCAATGAGGTGAAAACTTTTTGTGTGTTTTCAATGAATCTAGGCTAGTTTTGCATATAGTTTTTGAACAAACACAATTGTTTTTAGAGGAGCGGTTTTCGGATTTCTATCTTGATAGTATAGGGTGCTTTGTGATGGAGAAAGATGCTATATAACTTCTTGCCCGATATTTAGACTGCCCCTACTCGTTACTGAAATATTTTGTGAATGTCAATGTTGAAGCGTTTTCTACTTCGTTTGTATGGTTATTTTATTTCACTAGGGGATTTGGACATACACTCGCACGTGTATATCTCTACTCTGACTGATCTTAGCTTTACCCTTTCTGTATTGGGTAGTATTACTTAAGGAAGAATTTTTTCGTCGATATTTTCCTGAAAAGATGTTCCAGGAGTACCCTAAAGGGTGTTCTTCTTCAGTCATACCTATCCTTTTATCTCAAGCCAGAAATGTGAATATATACGGTTGAATAGAAGATGGCAGACAAATTCAGTCGATACTAGATTCTATTATTCAAAATGTTAATTGAAGTATAAGTTGCTTTTATAATCTGTTTTTTGACAAGCATATTCAACCGAATTCACACACTAACCCAAAATAGTCGAATTGCAAGTTGGCTGTTTACACAAGATGCGCCTTAGCAGTTTCAGCACTTATACATCTTTGTGAAGAAGGGCAACAAGGAGTTATAGTCCGTTTGACTTCTATATGGACCAACATTTCGCAAAAAAATCTCAGAATTGAATTAATAAAACGTATTTTTTTTCTTGTCATATCATATTTTCCATCTAATACCATGACGAATCTTGTTTTTCAGAATTTTTGAATGTAAAATAATGATTTTTGTCCGTCCGTCTACATGTTAACTTCCAGCCTTTCATACCTCCTCGTGTCTGTAATAAACGGAACAGCGACTTGCCCAACCAAAAATAGTTCTGATTTGCATAGGGGCCGAGTCAAAAGTGTATGATTTTTAAGTGAGTCGTTTTGGTATAAAATCGAGTTTTTTTTTATAACATTAATTTGGTCGAAGATTTTTAATTCCTTGGCATATCAAATCTGAGTGTATTTTCTCTTAGTTTAAAAACCGTTTGGCCGGATAAATTATAATTGTTGTTATCTATTTTGAGACGAGCCCCATATTCACATATTTAGACCAATCAAAAAAGATTATTTAACGAAGTCGTTGTGAATTCCACGAGGAAAACTAGATAAGCAGGCGAGTAATAACGGTACAAATCACGAGATATTTAAATTTAAGATGACATGCCCGTCGATATGCTAATTAGCACGTCCAAATAAGGAAGAATGGACATTTCTTCTGTCAAATGTTTAGTATAAAACCACGTGTTTTTACTATTGTTTACATCTTGTTACAGCCTAAACAGCCTTCTTCACCCCTCGTGTTTAAGAGCGTAAAATGTGAAACTATTAACATTAACTAGATAGACAAAATCATTATTTTGAAATCATTTTATTTTCTAAAAATATTTTTTGGAATAGTATTAAGCTGAAATTAAGATCTTACCACATACATATTGCTAATTCAAACTCGATTTTATGCAATTGATGAAAATGTAGGTCCATATAGAAGTCAAACGGACTATAATAATTTGCTCATTAAATTTCCACAGACCGGACAGGATGCGACCCGGCGATTTTTCGATCCAAAAGCAGCCACCCTAAACATTAGATACGAACGCCACTAATTTGTAATTTTAAAGACATTGTGTCGTTTCGCGGATACGATACTGTGACCGAATTTAGTAAGAAATAAATAAGCTCAGAATTTTCATTCGACGTTTTAACTTCATTTCGTATAAAAGCATGCTTTACTGACTTAGTCGGTCTCCTATGCCTTCCCCTACACAAAGCATACCATTTCCATACTGAAATCTTGGCTATAGAATAAGAAGACATCAAGTTTTACTGAAATAATTTCTCTGTTTGGGGTTCCAGTTAAAAGTCAAAGATTAAGCCGCCTCAATCAGTTTAATATCTGAAGGGCAGAAGGATGAATTTGCCATAAGGAATGAACACTTGTCGACCATAGATAGAAGACGAGCTGACAAAATGTTGTAAAATTGTTTGTTTACAATAAAATTCAAAAAGTTGACTTCATAAAACAATATTGCAATGTTACAGCAGATACCAACATAGAATTCACAGGTTAGCGAAAAACTTTCTGTCGGTAAATCGAGTTGCTTTTGAAGCCCAATAATTTCTAACACAACATATTTTCTTTTTATACGGTAAGGTACAAACATCAGTTTATCATTTGTAACGATAACATGATCTTCTTTATACTTCACTGTTACGCGAATCACCATACAATAACCTTATACTTTGTCTATAGAATTTTTCAAATACCTTTTTACGTTTTTTTTAAATGGTATCTAGTTGACGCATTTTTCCAATTCCCTATTTGCCATGTTTTCTAGTGTTTGAAACACAAATTTTATACTCAACGTTTACAACCGATTTTCTCTCTTATCATGCCTGAAAAAATATAGGTCTTCCGAAGATGAGGTATATATAATTGATATTGGTCTTAAGGTTCATGTAAAGTGTTTGAGACCCAATTTTAAGGGCACTTCATTTGCCAAGAAAAAGCTGTATGTCCAGGTATATTATATACCAAAATGAAGCTAATTAAAAGCACAAGCAGTTGAGTAACATAAGACTGTCATAGCTATAGCGGTATGGTCAAAACATTGTGGAAAAGGGTCATTTTGTACAGAACAAGCAACTGCATGACGGTTGTATAAAATTGTCCCATATTTTAACAAAGTACAGTCTAAAGTTCTATCCAGGTAGTACTACAAACGTTGGTATAAAATTCGGGCCCAAAACGTAGTTATGCAAGCAATTAATTTTGACTTATTTTTAAACACATTATGTCATATATGTCATTCTAATTTTGTAAACGTGCAGTCCTGTCTAAGGTATGGTGTGTTATCACAACATAAATGGACATAAATAGTTTATATACCTGTAAGGTTGTTTAGCAATGTATCAGTTTCTATTTCACAGAATGATGAATATATAGTAATTTGACACAGACCATTGAATTAAAAAACTATAATTTGAAATAAATCGCAGAAAACAATTCACAATATCATGGTGTGATGTTGCACCATACCTAACATCTATTTTGAAAACAGACCAAACCGGTTTGACATGTATGTTGACAAAATGAATGGAAATTGATTGTTTCAAAAGCGCCTTTTGGGACTTAGTTTTATATCAACGTTTGTAGCACTACCTGGATAGTACTTTAGTCTGTACTTTGTTAAAATATGGGGCAATTTTATCCAACCGTCATGCAGTTGCTTGTTCTGTACAAAATGACCCTTTTCCACAATGTTTTGGCCATATCGCTATAGCTACGGCGGTCTTATGTTGCTTAACTTCTTGTGCTCATGAATACCTTTATTTTGATATATAATATACCTGGACATACTGCTTTTTCTCGGCTACTGAAGTGCCTTTAAAATTGGGTCTCAAACACTTTACATGAACCTTAAGAATCACCTGCTACAGTCTTGCTTACATGGCCTGGTACATATGCATATGGGTATTCTTGGAATATGAACTATGGTCACGACACCCTTTCAACAATATCTCTACTTATTAGTGATTTCAATCTACTAACCTTATTTTTGAAATGCATATTCTTTGACTTTCAGATCACTAGTCAGCATTACAACTTGGAATGGCTTATCACGCACCCACATGTTCTTTTCATACTTTACTTATACTCAGAAATTTATTTCGGTGCATACAATCTCACTTCTAGCGATGCTCTTCTGTATGAAATTTTGGAAGCTTCCGCGATTGTAGGCCATGATGCATGATTTCACGGTCTAATTAAACGATCGTCATCAGTTGAACGGCATTATACAACATCGTTTTAAAGCTGGTTAGCAATTCATCTCCTCCATTATGTTTCAAATTAAATCTTTTCAAAACAAAAATATCCTTAAGACAAATTATTTGATTAAACAACAATAGAAGCATTAGCTAACAATTGGCAAAATGACATCGCTAGAGGCCGCGGTGACTTTATGATCATCAAAGAACAAGTGCATAATCTAAATTTTTGCAATTGGATCTGCTTTAAAAAAATGTCGAATAAAGGTAGACAAGACATAAAAAAATGATTATTATAAAGACAACAAATTAAAGAAGATTATTATCATTCATCAAAGGGCAATAACTCAAATAATGTGCCTGGCAGTGTAACGGTTCTTGGTCATAGCACTTCGCCACAGTGTGATCTATGAGTGTATACAATTTCAATTTTCTAGCACTCACGGTTAAGAAGATATCGAGGGTTCACAATGTTCAAACAATTAGTACAGTCTTGTACTGAACACTCGATATTCTCAGGACAAAAATATAAAAAAAGGAAAATAATTAAAATAACAGACACGCTCGAGTTACGGCTCTTGTACATAACACTGTTCCATATTGTGGTCCATAGGTGTATAAAGTTACAGAGCCTACTGTACATGCGATTAAGCATTCTCTTGATTAAGATATTCTCTTGGCGAAAAATTAAAGGTTACAACAACAAAAAGCAAAAACTACCTCATGCAACCATTTCGTGACTGTATCTCATACAAGATGTAGTATTAAGGCTGTCTAAGCAATTATTTTCAATTAAGGAATATGCGCTTTTCAAATCTGTTTTCATACATATATTTATTCAAATATTGTGAAATCTGGAAGATTTTTCTAAAAAATTGAAAATGACTTCTTTATTATGCCATTGATGTTATATTTTCTATTTGAACAATCTAATAAGTTAAATTCATTGACTACATGTATTTTGTAATATTATCACAAGTTTCCATTTCTTGTCATGTAATAAAATGTTTTGATAATTACAATTTTCAATCATTTTGATAAGTGATGGTGATAGTATACAACATCTGGAATCATAGAATCGCAGTATATCAATATATTGAAATGCAGGAAAAGACACACTGCTCGATTTCGGAGCATTCACATATACTATATCAATTTCTCCTTTCTTACATTGTATCACTTTTTACCCTTTTCGTTTGTTCGTCCCTACAGGGACTTGTTCCTCCTTGCCTTTTTAGGTGGTTGGTTCTAATTTCATCTTCTATGTCCGCAAAATTGGGATTCCTAACACCAAGTAATTTCAATATTTCCTCATAATTCTGTTTGTTTTCATTTGCTTTGCTGATAATTTCTCGTAAAAGATAAAGTCCATTAGGCGGATCTTCTATTTCTAGCTCTTTGCGCCATTCCAAGAATCTGTTCTTTGGAATATCTGTTGATGTCTTGTCTTGTCTTTTCGTAGAAATTGTATGACTGGCCTTCTCTTCTTCGTGTGCCTCATCTTGTTCTAAAAACTTTTTATCGGTGTCACATTTTCTTTTGTCTTTAATTCTTACAAAGGTTTCAAAGAAATATTTCCACTTTTCTTCGCCATACAGACGGTCTATCTTGATCCCGTTTTCAACAATTTTTACTAATCCATTTAAAATGCTCTCAAGCTTTGGTTCATTGTTGAAATCTTGAAACTGTATAAATATTGTTCCCAAACATTTTAACTCTGCTTTGAATGAAATCAAAGTTTCACAGCAAATATGGCATGGAAATTTTCCTGCTCGAATTTGAAATTCTTCATTCTTGATAGTTTCTGTCATCCTTTTCTCAGCATGAATACCTTCTTCATTCGTAATGCAATTACTCCAAGTACCTGACCCGACTTTGAAAAAGTAGTGACTTAAGTCGGCATAGCTTGAACTATTGAAAAAATCTTTACAATCCTGTATGCTGTCCAAATACCATTTACCGCCATCATCTTGTAAAGGAGAGAATAAAAAAAGAAAACAGCTAGAATCAGTTGAACAAAGATCTTTAAAAGAAACTTTTGCTCACATATTTATCATAGGTATTTTTTTTACTCGAGGTAACCTGATTACAAAGTTCACGAAAGACCAATTAATAAAAAAAATAACAATATAAAGGCATAATTATCATTTTATTAACAGTATGAATTACATTTTCTTTTCTAAAAAGTTGCAAGTCAGTCTTAAGTAAATCTGTACATTAACAGCGATCATTTTTTTAACAAAGAAACAACCGAAATTAGATGCTCACATAAGATGAAGACCCAAAGTTATGCGTTAAATGAAATTGCTTTTTGACCCGCAATGAATATTCTAGAGCTTGTAGTTTGAAAATATATACCACACGTAAAGGCGGATCACCAGGTCATCACTCAAACTGAATGCCTTATGCCACATTGTCTGGTGGGGAAATATTGTAACCTTTTCCTCAAATTGTGCATTTTTAAAAAGTAAAAAATTTCTCAGAAGTGTGTCGTTTGTTTGAACACATAAGATAACATTATCTTCTTATATTGTGCACCAAATACGAATGGAAATAAAACAGAACTTTAAAACTCAAAAATAGATTATTTCTACGGCTTCCTGTCTGTTTATTCAAAGGGACTTGTTCGCAATTTTTTGTCTGTCCCCCGAATATGGGCGTGGCATGGTCCGGCTTTTTTTTTTATACTTTGAATTCTTTCAACACCTCATCAGTAACCACTTGGCCAATTTCAACCGAATAAATGTTCCTTTGGTGACCTGTGTCAAAAATTTGTCCATGAAATCTTGATTGCAACCTTTATATAGGCGTGGCAGGACGGGGCAGTTATTGACTCTGAGGTCTTCAAACATCTTCTTCCTCAAAACCAGTGGGCCTACTTCAATCAAACTTGGCATTTATTATTCTTGGGTGGCTCTTTGTGAAATTTTGTTCATGATATTTTTATTTACCCAAAAATAATTGTGACCCCTCACGTGAAAATGGACCGGAACTTATTACGATACATATTTGAAAAAAGAGATTGGGTCTTGTACATGTCAACATGAGGTCGGTTTTCAAAAGTTCTTATACTTGAAGGTAGACTGATCTTTCTAGATTCAGAAAATCACCCAAGTGCAGAAATTTTCGAGCCTAGTCATCCTGCACGGTCGGCGCATTCTGACAAGGGTCGACACTCACGCACTCCCCAAATAGTTTCTGTGTCGCATAACGGGTCATGTATATGAAGTTTGTTAGTTAGATGACCGACTCCAACCTTATACGTTTAATTTTTTATCGTATTCATTGTCGCTTCAAGTTGTTTTTGCTTAAAAATTATTACTAGATTTATCAGAATTAAGTGTGAAGTGTACTACCGTTTTTGAACATGAATTTCCCATGTCTTCTCATCAGCTCTTCTTCAACTTCTCCCTCACTTTTAGCTGATGCCATCCGCATGATATCCTCCATAGTTAAGGTACGATTTCTAATATCCTGTAATATAGCCACGTCGACTGATTCTCTCTGTTTCTTTTCATCTTTTCGAATACACACAAGCCATTCTTCTTGCTCAGATTCTGGGACGTTCAAAACAAACCCTAAAAACCGTTTCCAATCAGCCTCTCCATTAAACACGTACAACTTTATTCCAGTCTTAATCAATTTTAACAGTCCTTTTATGTTTTTAACATGTTTTTCACACTTCTCTTTATCTGCACTTGTCTCATAGAGATTATAGAATGAACTAAATTTGATCGAAATCTGTAGATATTTATTTTCATTTTTCAGATTAATAAGGTGTTCGGAGCATTCACTACATGGGGATTTGTCCATGACGATGTAAAGATGGAGACAACTTCCCAAGGTTTTTGTTTTAAAATGAGCTTTTTCTCTGTAGCAATTGTCCCAGCAATGATGGCCGCTCTTTCGCCAGTCTGTAAACTTGTAAAATAGGTATGTGCGTCCAGGCCAACCACCGGAAACACCATAACTCAATGCATGCCCAAAGGAATCCTCAAACTCCTTTTTGCTGAGTTTTGAATTTGCCATCATTCTCTAGCCTATGGAAAAGAGAAAAGAAGTAAATTGCGCTTTTACTCTGATAATCCGAGTTATGTGGAAATCATAGTCTTTCAGGTTAAAATATCAATTGGTGTGAAAAAGTGAAGATACATCGATGGAGCGTTTTTGAGTGAATGGAGTCAGGTTTTTTTTGCAAGGAGCGCTGATCGAGCGATTTAGAATGATTTTGATCGACGTGAATGTCAATTTCACGGTGTTACTTACTCTATGAATATGATGTTTAGCAAAGCCATGTCGAATAGAGTGATTCCTATTTTCTTCTACTAATCAATTCTTTCAAGAGATCACGTCTTTCATTAATTGTTTGAGATAAAAATGATAGCTAGAGAGAACGTTTTTTATCGTCCGTTTAAAGCCTCTGTTTGTGTTCGTGAACTTTCGAAACGCATTCGAAACGCAAGACAATGATCATAGACGACTATGTACACAAAAACTAGACTTTTGTTCTCAAATGTAAGCTTGAATTTGTCATCCTAATATTCGGTAATGCAAAAGATTATGACGCGATGATCTAACTTGATGAATATTTATGACCTGCAACATTTCGGACTCTAATTTGAATACCGCTCCTTTACCGTTCCTGCATGTGGGCGTTTTCCGCGTGACCAAAATCTCATTTACATTATTTACTTTATACGGCGGATTATGCGTTTCACGAAAATGCCTCCGTTTGTCGATTGATATGTATTTCTATGTAATTCATCTTTCATAAGACTAAATTAAGAAAATATATTCACAGAGTATTCACGAAAAGGCGATGTTTTACTCTAAACGCAGACTGGGGCTTTAATGTTATATACCACGAAGGTGATTGTTTGACAATCTAACTTAAGGTAGTGCACCCGTAATAGATCCGCAACATTTCGTAACTCATGAACTTGACCGAGGTTTCCTTTTGAAAATCTTTAATAAACTTCGGTTAACACTGATAAAGTTCATTAATTTGCAAACATTGTGGAACTATTACGGGTCTACTACCTTAAGTCTTGTATGTTATAAGTCTTGTATGTCATCATATAAGACAATGTATCAAACTCCTTCTCATGAAAATCATTTACAGTGGTCAATTTGTTCATTTTGTTATGTTTTCTGTTCAAAAGAAAATGAATTTTATTCATTTGGTTTTTTTTATGATTTTTTCCCATAAGTACTCATGATGAAAATCGGAGAAGTAATAAAAAGATACAGAGGTTCAAATTTTGTAGACTTGCACATTTATATGAATAGAATTATTTGGTTCGTTCCATAGGCGTGCATCTCCTGATAATGATCATCAGAGATTAATAATTCTTTTTGTGAAACGAGAGTAGCAACTTAAATGCACGATACTTGTCTGCGTTATTTGAAATCCATCTCAGAACTTTCATGAGAAATGAATTGCTATCAAAGTTACAAGTAACAATTAGAGCATGTTAGTGATTCGAAAAAATTTCATTATGTTTAGACACTTACAATGTAGGGTAGGGTGGGGCAAAACGCCCCGTGGGGTAAAACGCCCCCAGGCTATTTCTCGGTAGTTCCGGCACATGTAACGTTTTAAGGACCATAACTTCAAAGCATAACACGACTTAGTTAATCATATAAAAAGATAAACCTCATTAGATATCAAGATATAGAGCGAAAAGGTTTGTTTTGGACCCTAATATTATATATTGTGCCTAATCTGCACAATCTTTTGTTTCGTGTTATATTGCTCAGGGTTAATTTTGGCTAATAACACCAAAATATATCTATAACGCACTATATTTTGTTTTTAATGATAAACACAAAATTCGTGAGCGCATTTGATATATTAAGAGTATCTTGATATCGACGGCATGTTCCTTCTGGGGTTAAACGCTCCACTAGTTTTGGGGCAAAACGCCCCGGGGCGTTTTGTCCCATTCACTGGGGGCGTTTTGCCTAATTTGAATGTAAGTATAAGTCTTTTTTTTCTTTAATGTAAAATTGCAATATATATTCATGAAAGATTTTATTAATTTGCTACATGGGCATATACATGTAACTAGAATTCATTAGAAAAGAAATTCGGAAGTACCAGGAGCGAAAAGAAGGGAGATATAGTCTTTGGGCAAGTTAGTCTATAATTTTGTGTGTCCGCTTAAAAATAACAACAATAATTTTTTAGTAGAAGATATTAATGATTCATAGAAATATCTTGCTGAATATTGTAATCTGTAACTGAATATTGGACAATGCATCTCTCAATATCTTATTTATATTTTATTTTGCAATTATTAAAGTTATAATATATTCCGACGTCAACATCACGTCGGTCTGACGTAATATTTTATCAGATGTTGCTCGCTCGGATTTGCAATTATGAAGGTCATTTTTTCTCAAATTTGAAAGAGTATCTACATTTGTTATATTAATTTCTATTCGGAAAATTAGCAAAGTATCCATCGTTCAGGAGAAGAACACTAAAAGACCGAAAATTACGGAACGTTTATTAACTGTTCAATATTGTTTTACTTTACAGTATGTAAACGTCCAGTAACTAAACGATGTTCACGAATCTTAAGGTGGGCCGTTGCAGTTTCGGGGGGTATACAGATATCCGCGAAATATATGTATGTTTTAGAGCATTCATATGCACAGATAAAGTGAAAATATCAACACAGCTTTCCACGCATATTTTGAAAATATTAACATTTTTCTTAAGGTGGTCATGTTTTCGAAAAATCAAAGAGAACTATTTACTACACCGACCGATCACAATACTGTTGTGCTAAATCAACATATATTTATAGCCATAGATATGGAAAACATAAATATATAATTTACTTTCTAGTAAGGGCATAAATACGAGACAAGTGGACATTTTACTTTATATGCTCCTCAAAGATAAAAAGTGAATATTTTTTAGAAGGCAAAAAAAGCAAGCACTTACATTAAATACAATCGAAATATATCAATAGAAAATTAGCCCAACTACCGTACAGCTGAAATTAATAAAGAAAAGTATATGTATCCAGGCACTTTTAGTCAATTTCATAAGTTTGAAATACAGTAACCCGATAATTTACTTTTCTAATTTGATTTTGACAGAAACATTGTAACGTCCCCTGAATTCCCAATCAACAATAAAAACCATTTGTAATTTTGACACACTTGGTAACGCCTATGGCAGTAGGATTTTTATAACGGGGTTTAAACTAAAATTTAGAGGGTAGGGGTATTCATTTCACATCCTTACCAAAGTTTTTCCGAACTATCCAGAGACTGAACACTCCGTTCCCTCTGGATCCGCTTCATGCACAGTCATTATCCTGATCAAAACATTAGGTTTTACTCGATAAACCCATTTTCTATATAAGGAAATTACATATAAATATAATATGTCATTTCAGTTGCCACGGAAGATAAGATGGTTTATTACTCGATTGAAAAAAAGAAGAAAAATGTCTTTCGATTGATTTTGAAGATTTTAGAAGTCTGTGATTATGTTGATAATTTGAACCTAATATATTTTACAAAGGCTTGGAAACAATTTCCTAAATTTTACATTGATCCCTCTCGATTCTGTTGATTAAAGCAGAGTTCAACAGTCTCAGGGCCAAATAAAGGAAAAAAAGTACAATCGCCGGTATCTATACCTGATCTCGGGACTTTTTGGTCAAGGGGCAGACGAAGTAACTCTCTGTTACTCTCTCGAATACATACACTCTTCGAATAATACGAAAGCTTTTTGAAATCATTGGTTGTTGAAATATTCAATGTTGGCAAAGCTATTGATGGAATAATAATAATTCTTATCAACTTATCCTTTTCACTCTGTCACAAACACACATAAAGGGAATGTAATAAAGATGGAAATTTAGAGAGAAGAAATGAATTTATGATTAGTTGAAATTTTCCTTTTTCTACGCTGTCTTCTTTTCAGTTTTCACGTGTAACATAGTACGTAATGAATGGGATCTTTACAGGCAAAAGAAACATATCATTTTGATTATTTTTAAAAACGAACAGACAACTTACAGTGCAGAAAAGTAAACTGAAAAGGAGAGAAAACGTATCCAAGTGGCACAATCTTATTATTTTGGGATGTGAATCGTCAACCCATTTCAGTTTTTACCGAAGTCGTAAATAAACAAGCATATTTTTTTCCTTTTCAAGCAAAGTTCAAATAATTGAATGATGACTACCTTTTATATGTATCCATTATATGATAGTTTTATACTTACCCGAACTAACCCGAACTCAAACATTCCCTTTTGGGGATGAAGAGTATTTGACAGCCCTGGGTTCAGGACAACAAAGCGGAGCAAACGTTTAGCTCATGCACATACGAGCAATGCAGAATATAAGTAAAAAAATGTTTGCTCCGTTTTGTCATCCTGAATTCAGAGCTTGTGATAGGTATATCAACGTCGCCTGTACTTCGTTGGAATAACGAAGCACAAGTGTGAAACACTCATTAGATATACTTTACACGGTAATGCAGGCTACCATTTCTCAGACAATCGTTTGTGATTCGTTATTCTGAACGCATGTCAGGATTTCATTTTGTTCTTCGTGATAATTGCCAAATCCTGCAGTTCAGGATTCAAAAAACATTTACAAACGTTAAGAAAGTGATCCTTTCTCAGCAGTGTTATGTTTCTGAAATGTTTCGCGAACGTTTTTATTTTAAATTCAGGATAATCCTGCGTGCAGGTTGACAAAATTACGATTGTTTGAAAAAAGCCTTCCGCTGTGCACGTGCAACTTCATATAAAGTTGATTTTAACAAGACCCACCCCTCATATTTTTTTCTAGACGAGTTGTCTCCCCAAAACTGTATCGTCCCGCCTTAAGGGATGTAATTTTTGTAGAGTCGTATAAACAGAGACCCTAACATGTATAGGGAATATCTTCCTCCATTCAACAGTAGAGTATAGTAGTAGCAATGTTGTAAACAACGTCATTTCACGTTCGTTCACACTATTTCACACTACACACTACAATCATTTCACAACGCTTCCTTTTATAAATTTATAACATAAACGTGTAAAAACATACAAGGGGCAAAACGCCCCCGGGTGCGTTTTGCCCAATACACGGGGGCGTTTTGCCCCGAGGGTGGGGCAAAACGCCCCTTTTAAAAAAATAATGTTTTCATGAATATCGTCTAGATGTGACTACATAAGGAATAAAAGAGAGTTCCATAACGTCCAGTAAACCAAAATGTTTATTTCTATCGAAAAAAAACTACCCAATAACTTCATTCGTTGCCAAAATATCACCGAAAATTCATTTGGTGGGGCGTTTTGCCCCAACCTACCCTACAGACACTTAGTACAGTCTTGTGCTGAACACTCGACATGGAAATAAGCTTGACATATTTTTTTGTAGTATGATAAAAGAGCACATAAAAGTAATTCTTGTACAAATTGGTTGAAATCTAATCCTTAAGAAGAAAATGATTTACAAAATTTTCAGCTTTATACTATGCATGAAAAAGATCTCATCCATGTCAAAGTCATATTTTGCTTCTGATCACCATTATTCTTGGGAGATTGAATACAGGTCACATCATAATCATTCAAGCAAAATATAAGACATGACCTCAGCCCATAAGAGAAATATTTTTCATGCAATCCCAGTACTATTTTGTTGTCTGATAAAGGATAAGCTATGGATCATTCCACAGTATATCAGTGAAAATACGGTTGATGTCCACCTGTAAGTCTGAGAAAATTCTCTTCAAAGTTCCAACAAGAGAGCCATCGTCACAAATTACGCTGCCACTTTGCTGCTGTTTCACGAAAATAATTGTAGACACTACTTATTTTGACAGAACCAAATTCAAAATGACCAAGTTTCATTTAAATCAAGACAAAAAGTTAGGAGGAGTTGCCTTCACAAGGCTGCAATTTCAATAAGCCCCAGACACTAAGTTTTATGGGGGCATAATTCAGGGAAATAAATGAGCCATAAAATCCTTGATCCATGTACATCTACAAATTATGGTGATGACATTGACCAAGTTTCATTTAAATAAAGACAAAAAGTAAGGAGGATTTGCGTTCAAAAGGCTGCAATTTCAATAAGCCCTAGACACTAAGTTTTAAGGGGGCATAATTTAGGGTAAAATTAATGAGCCATAAAATCCTTACTTCATGCTCATCTACTAATTTCGGTTATAACATCCATCAAGTTTTATTTAGATCCAGCCAGAAACTTAGGAAGAGTTGCATTCACAAGGCTGCAATTTCAAAGAGCCCCAGAGACTAAATTTTAAGGGGGCATAACTGAGGCAATAAGCCCCAGAGACTAAGTTTTTAAGGGGCATAACTCAGGCTAAAATCAACGAACCATAAAATCCTTCCTTTGTGCACATCTACCAATTGAGGTGATAACACTGACCAAGTTTCAAGAAGATCTAGCCAGAAACTTTGGAGGAGTTGCATTGACAAGAAAAGTGGACCCATAGAATAAGTTTTTAAGGGGCATAACTCAGGCAAAAATCAACGAACCATAAAATCCTTCCTTCATGCACATCTACCAATTGAGGTGATAACATTGACCAAGTTTCAGGAAGATCCAGCCAGAAACTTAGGAGGAGTTGCGTTGACAAGAAAGGTGGCCCCAGAGACTAAATTTTTAAGGGGCATAACTCAGGCAAAAATCAACGAACCGTTAAATCCTTCCTTCTTGCACATCTACCAATTGAGGTGATAACATTGTCAAAGTTTTAAGAACATCCAGCCAGAAACTTAGGAGGAGTTGTGTTGACAAGAAAAGTGGACCCAGAGACTAGATGTTTAAGGGGCATAACTCAGGCTAAAATCAACGAACTGTTAAATCCAATTGAGGTGATAACATTGACCAAGTTTCAAGAAGATCCAGCCAGAAACTTAGGAGGAGTTGCGTTGACAAGAAAAGTGGACGGACGTACGGACGGACGGACGGACGGATGGACGGACGGACAGACGGAGAAGATGACGCCAATATACGTCCGCCTCCGGCGGCGTATAAAAACATATAAAGAAATGACCTTCGCCCATAAAAGACATTTTTTCATCCCGGATCACAATGATTTTTTTAGGCTGATAAAGGGTCACTCATTGGAATTCGATTGGTATCCATTCGTTAGGTTTTGGGAAAAGTCACTTCTTACCATCCCGGTATATGGAAGTCAGCAAACCCTAATAAAGCCATGCTTTTCATTTGATCAAAATTTCTCGAACAATTGTTAAAGAGTGACAAAAATGATCACGGACACAAGGCGGACACATCGCTATGACAATAGCCTTAGTAGCATTCGGCCGGTGGAGCTGTAATACAACCAACATAATATATATGTGAGTTTGAACCGGGACAAATAACATCTCGTTCTTGATTAGCTATTCCGATAAGAGAAATATCAGTTATCTTCCTCTCCCCGCCCCCCCCCCCCCCCCCCCCAAAAAAAAAGGAAAAAAAAAAAAGAGAAAGGTCTTTTAGTACATTTTAGTAACTGCTATATCAAATAACACGGTTAGTGGTCACTGATTATTTTTGAAAAAGTCACAAATTTTAAAAGATCAAACCACCATTTAGAAATCTATCTCAAATAATATACCAAACCCACTTTACTCATCCTGGTATTAATGGTTCAAAATGGAAATTATCATGAAAAACGATAAAACAAATTACTTGCTTATTTGAGTTGAAGCAATGAAATATGAATTTAATGACTTCATGTCTAGAGCGTTTAATATGAGCAGGAGTTTGATACTTCGTCTTATATATATTAATTTCCTTTATCATTAAAAAAAAAACCATCTCGAATTATGCAAACAATCGCCAGTGGTAGGCCTATACCACTCTTGAAAGATAGAAACTCAAATATGCTCCTGAGAATGACATTTTCAACAATTTCACGTGAGCACAAAGCAAAACGTCAGGATGTGCAGACGCATAGTCCATAGGCTTAAAGTTAGGAGTAATAATTTGAGCGTTGGTGAGTAATCAAAACATCGTAACTACAGCTTGAATAAGCTATAATTTCGAAGTTATGATCATTCATTACCAATACTTTTCGACAGAGGGTTTATTTCTATTACGCTCTGGTGTAATGTGCATATTTACGTAGTAGTAGTAGTTACGCCTTTGCAGTATGACCAGAATACGCGGTGTGTAGAAAGTTAAGGTGTGAGCCCCTCTTCAGACAGTCAGCGAATATTCTGATTACATTCACGGATTGGTTGTTCAAGCTGCACAATAATGTATGTCTATCATGAAACTGTTGGAAATGTCACGCACAAGCTTATTGATTATATACATTGTATAACTCACATAATCCACGAAACCACCAATCACATTCATTGCTTTTCTTCTATACAGCCAAATTTGTAGAAGTTAAGAATTTTGATATTGTCTGCGTATCCTTATGTAATGTGTAATGTTATGATTACGTTTCGCTGAGTAACATTGTTCTATTTATAGGATGCTGCGTGTGTCTATGCACAGCTGCCTGCACTTGAAATGCATACGGGGAAGTCCAATAATGTTCAGTAACCCTTCATGTAAGTCGCAAATATTATTCTCTCAAATGTTCCTTCTAATTTGAAAAAAATCGTGCCTCTGTATTTTGATAGTCAACTTATAGTCAAGTTGACTATCAAAATACAGAGGCACGATTTTTTGTATTTTGATGATTAGTTGGCCTACATAGGCGTATCTAGGATTTTAAAATTTATACGCACTCAGAAGGCGACCAACATTGAAAATATAATAGGATAAAGGCGTAATGTGGACTGTGAGAAAGATGAATATCCTTCATCCGCTCCCCTTTTCTGTGATTTGAGCGTTGGGGAATAAACAAAAAATCGTAACTACAGCTTGAATATGCTTTAGTTTCGATGTTATGATCATTCATCAACGACATTTTCCGAAATAAGATTCATTTTTATTACGCACTTGCGTAATAAACGTAATGGTTGTTACGCCCTTGGTCTAGATGCGCGAATCGAGCCATGCGTTAAGGATATTATTACAAATTCTTATAAATGTTACCCCGGCGCTTTACACTTGGAATGCGGGACTCCTTTTTTCAACGTTTCGCGAACATTATCAATCCGAAGCACAGGTCTTGAAGTTTTGTCCTAGATTTTTTTATTGCTTTTTGGTTCAATGTTCACAAAGTTTTATATGTACAATAGGTCATGAAATATAAACAAAATATCTCAGTTTTCCCCGATGATAATAATATGTCACCTTGTGTATTTGGTGCCTTATTTTCCCCCAGGAATACGACCGAGGAGGATTTAAGGTCTGTTGAGAAATATGAATGAATTAAAAGAAACGGAAGTTAAGTTTTCATTTGAAAAGTTGGGAAAATAAATCAATCTTTTGGGCTTATAAGACTTATTTGAAAGATTAATGTGTAAAATTCTTCTTAATTTTATTTATTTATTTATTCATTTATTTTGTTTATCTATGAAGTTTTGTCCTAGACTAAGAGAGTCCAACTTAAACCGTCCCTATGTTAAAGACAACATCATGTGACTTTTTTTTAGGAATTATGTTAAATTTATCCATTTACCACTGGGATTTCTACTGATAAAATAACGGTATATTATCCCTTGATAATTTCATCGAAAAACCAGTGAAGTTACAAAAGAAGATAAATAATTGATTTCGTTCATTCAATCACATTTTGCGTTATCTTAGCGGAGCAAAATGAAATACTGACGCGATGATGTTGCACAATCACGTACAATATGATGCACTTTAAAAAGATTTGTCCCAAAATTTGCACATTTCATCAGT
This sequence comes from Fragum whitleyi, assembly GCA_948146395.1. Taxonomy (NCBI): domain Eukaryota; kingdom Metazoa; phylum Mollusca; class Bivalvia; order Cardiida; family Cardiidae; genus Fragum; species Fragum whitleyi. The sequence goes on from OX411544.1 coordinate 30,791,582, forward strand.
TTTGCAGCAGAGAAATATAACAATCGTTTGTTTTTCGTGTAGGACCGAAAAATCTTTCAATTTCGAACAACAAAAGCTATATTTTCACTAGTGGCTTCGCCACCCGTGAAAATATAGCTTTTGTTGTCCATTAAATAAAAGATAAATCGACCTTTCTCTGAAACAAACAATCATCCTCTATATGATTTGTAGGTATTTGAGACAAGTTGAATCCTGAATTTTTGGATTTTAATACACTTATTTTTCCCCAAATCCAAGAGGGATCCCCAGTCTCCAACTCGTGACTCGCGCATGATATATTCCGACACCCCTTTGTATTACGGCTACGTTTTTATGTTGCGGGCCTATAATCTAACCTAAATGAAAAAAAAAAAAACAAAAAAAAAAAAACGTCAACAACACGGGGTCTATTTGGATCGTAACGTTATAAACAAATAATTTTGAAAGCCGGAAAACCATTGATAATTGGGGCGGAAAATGCATTTAGAACCTATCACGTCTTTGTATTTAGAACGAAATATTTTTGAGATTTTATTATATTTTATTTCATTATTTCGATTTATTAATTTAATTTGACTGACATCAAGAGGCTGGTCATTACTTGACCATTAATTCAACACATAGAAATGGAAATAAAGCGACGTTCAAAATAATGGGCATTAATATGAAATAGTAACTTCGCGTTGATTATACCCTCTTAACCCAAACACCCTCATCTTCCCCCCCAAAAGAAGCTTTAGGTGTAGTTAAGAGTCAGCTTTTCGGTTTGACAGTCGGTCGTTCCGTCTGCAGTAATTTCTTTGTGTCTGCTCAATTTCTCAGTAACTAATGGACAAATTCCATTCAAACTTCAGAAATATGATCAGTACAAAGCAGAGATGTACATGTCATATTTTGATGAAGGTCCTTTGACTTTTGACAGAATTATGGCCCGTTGATGAGCATTAGTTCGATGCCTTGGGGTGAACGAGCTTTAACTTTCTATGAACATGAACGCGCTGAGCCATATAGTTGTTCTAGTTTATCCACGAATTAAGCTTGATAGATCGGGATTATATCCAAAGCAAACTTTGCGTGATCTACCCTCGTATTTTCACATTTTCCATATCACTCAATCCCTTCAAACTTTATTCACAGACATTACAAAGCAAACATGCATTTATTTATGAGATGAAGAGAATCTTTGTTGATTTCATGAACGTTTGAAACTAAAGAATTTATCATGTTGTACACAGTGGATTTATACATTAGTGTTATGGGGGTTTAAGTTTCATTCCTTCAACAAATAAACAGTTACTTTTTCCATACCTTTCTATATTAATTTAATAAAACGAAGTACGAAATTTTACATATAACTTTCCATAATGCGACAGGGGGTAGACTATCGTATGCGCTAGCTTACAAAAAGCTATGTACTCAAATCACTTATCAGTGAGCTTTAAAACTATTTTTCAGTCATTCAGAACGCACAAATTTCGATGTACACGACTAGAATTAAATCATATCAACAAGTAAAAATGTGTTTGTGCGAATGAATTAAAAATATATCCAACACGCTCTTAGAAATATTTGTAAGGATTCTTTCGCTATTAATCCATGTATAAAAATTATACCGTTAATGAAATATATGTTTCGTAACCGATTAGAAGTTTATTTGTCTGTTTGATTGAGGTTCATATAACCATCGTTTCTGTAAAAATTCCAAAATGTATCCAGTGATTTCTAAGAAAACTACTGTTCATATTATATTTGCCAAATATTGTACCTGTAATTAGAGTTATAATTCTTGTACCCTTGTGATAGTGAATATACATGTCAAGTCCACGAAAATATCTTGATAGTAGAAGTCGTACTTCTACTATCAAGATAATTTCTAGAACTTTATATGTTTGTACACTATCACAAGGCCCGAAGTTAAATTTATGTTGGTATCTTCAGACTATGGTAAAAATGTATTAGAGTAATAATTGTTGTACGTCTTCTACTATCAAGATAATTTCTAGAACTTGGCATGTTTGTTCACTATTACAAAGGCGCGAGGTTGAATTTATGTTGATATCTTCAGACTAAGGTAAAATTGTATTTAGAGTAATAATTTTTGCACGACTTCTACTATCAAGTTAATTTCTAGAACTTGATATATATGTTCACTATCACAAAGGCGCGAGAATAAAGTTAAGTTGACATCTACAGTATTAACCATTGACGACGACAGGCCCTTTACGACAATTCAACTTTTTTCATTACAAAACAGTCAAGCTTATGCCGGTTAACAGATGTGTTTGAGAAACACAACTATCCCAGAAGCAGTAATGAAGCTTTTAGTACAATTAAGTTCTCAAGTTACCTGTACATTGTCACATCACCTAGACTCTTGTATCCGCAGGGGCATATTGACGAAAGCTTTCTTCATTCTAAATATGAGCAAAGCATCTTGATAAGCTTGAATAAAGTGTAACGTTTTTAGTATTTAAGGTGCGTTTTGCAGAAATTTGACATTAAGACATAACCAGGGTCCCGTTTTACCAAGCATCTTACGATCGTTATTAGCGTAAGTCAAAAATTAAAGTTGCTTTTACAGTAGTAACTAAATATGGAATTCTGCCATGCAAAATCTCATTGGAATCGTCTTAAAAAGACGATTCCGGTGAGATATGGCAAGGCAGAATCGAACGATGAATGAAGGCACAATGTACGATTTGTGATTTTGACTTACGATTAATAATTTCGTAAGAAGTTTAGTAGAACGGGCCCCTGGTGACATAGCCTTACCCGTGGTATCTGCAGATGGAAACGGTGAGAAATGCCTTCATGCTTATTTTCAGAATTATATCTTGAAAAGGGTTGGAGTAATTTGAAAGCTTAATTTTCCCGGTTACCCTTGCATTATTTTAGCCAACAATGACCCTGATAAATGACACTGACCTCGTCGCATGACCCCATCTTCGCAAGCCAAGGGTTCTTACTCCATTTTGTTCGTAAGGAACAAAGTGGAGTTAGAACCCTTGGGTTGCGAAGATGCGCATGACCCAAACTTTGGTTACTACAAATGGTAAAATATCAAATCCATTTACATGTTTGAATGCGATTTGACATCTCGATGAATCGTTAGGACAGGAAGTAAATCAAAGGTAAAACTATAAGCCTAGATCACAGTGCAATACAGATTACCATGAAAAAGCAATATAATCTTAAAATTTTCTCATATCTCTTAGCTGTTGACCTATCTATCACGATATTAAAGCGACTTAAGGTAAGATTTTGTATCATATAAAAAAGTAAAGAAATAGTATAAAAATCAATGTTAATGAAAAAATGGGGAAAAAAGAACAAAAGAACATCAGGTATCCTGATGAGCTATCGTAAATTGTAAAAAAAAAATCAAAAAAAATCATACTGTTAAATGAATAAATTAATAAACTTTTAACTTACGAGCTGATACAATGATGCTTTATTTGTCATTTTACAAGTACGCACAGGAAAGCCCCTGCTTAACATGTGTATTTGAGCACTCTGATAAGACAATTTTCTTTACTCGCTGTAGATAGCATCCTATCCGAAGACGCTATATATATATATATATATATATATATATAAAAGTTAATGGTTAATGCTGACCTGAAAAAAACTTTATATCTACGGCCGCTCCGGTATAACCACTAATGTTCCCTTAAGGCGCCTCGCCGTGAACATAAGACAAAAAATTGAAACGGTAATGGCAGCCATGATTCTCTCGCTTCGCTAATAACACGAATATACAGACAAGGATACAACTGAAAAGCATGTCAGTTAATAATGTGCAAATAAAAAATGATATAGGTGTCAATAGATATCTTAAATTTTTACAAATCTGCCCATTTAAAGCGCCAAGTTTCATCCATGTTCAGCAAACAAGCGCTTTCATATCACAACAGTGTGAAGTCACAACTATATATGCCGTCACTTTGTACATGTTTACTTTTCATAGGGGCGCATTAAGGGATATTGGTGTTGAAAAGAAATATGTTTATACGAACGCCTTAAATAGGCAAAAGACAGATATTTATCCCTAAAACTTTGGAATAAAATAAATTCGTAATAGGGTCTCTTGCCTGAGTATGACGATTTATTCACGGCAGTAAAAATGTTGTCAAACCTCGCCTACGGCTTGGGTGACATCATTTTTTCAAGCCGGGAATAAATCGTCATATACCCCGGCAAGAAACCGTTAAACGTATAACGTTCGTCAAGCACGGCAAATGACGTACCGATATTTGGGTTGTTTCTCTCTTACCGCAACTTCAAAGACAATTTTAATCTCTAGACGGCGTAAAATCTCCGGACAGAAACTGTGAAACTAATTCTGAGAGGCCAGGCTTGCAATTGCAAGTCACTTTCGACGTAGCGATCCTATTCGAGTCACCATCGCAAATTTTGACCGAAAATAAGTTATTCTGTTTAAATTCAGTAAAAAGATTCCTGAACTTCACTTTCCTCGATTTATATTATATGAACCTGTGCGTGACATTTCCAACAATTTGAAATGTTTGTAAGGGGCGAATATTGAGCATCCTAGAAAGTTACGTAGTCCAATAGAAGAGTGCCTGACTGCCTCAAGATATTTTGAGACCATAATTATTTACAAAGTACACAGTAAAGGCTCTGGACAGATTGTGCAGATGCACAGTCTGGTCAGAGTCTTTGCTTTGTGCACTTTTGAAATTGTTGGAAATGTCACGCACAGGCTCATATATGTATAGATATTTTTGTTGTTGTTACATATGTTTCAATGTTAAAGACTTTTTTGAGGACTATATTTTTGTTCTTATATGAATAAGAACTTTTGCATTTTTTTTCAGATTTGACGTTTTAAAGTCTATTGCCAATCAAATTGTCATTTAGGTAGGTTTTCCTGGAAAACGAGCTGGACTTTTGGTGTCAAAAAGAGTCACACAAAACCATGTACCGTATTCCCTCTAATAATTGCACCATCCCTGTTAGTAACACCGATACATCTTTTACAAAGAAAACCCACTTCAAATGCCTAAATTTTATTAACTTCTTGAGACACTTACTCTACTGTGAGATGAATATACTCTTATCAATCATTTATATCAAAATAAAGGGAAATGAGCCTAAAAATCACCAATTCGAATGTTTTTTTTTAAACAGAAAATGCATACTAAATAAAATCTCCCTAACCATGAAATGTAAAGCTCCCGGGAACGTTTATTAGGAGAAATACGGCATATACCATTGAAAATACGTATCAATTACGTTAAAAAGGAGATTAAAACTAGAAAGCCATGAATGGCTTGAGTCGCTCCACAGGCTTGAAATTCTTGTAAAAGCAAATAAATGTTTTGACTAGATTTTTAGATATTTGGGGTTCTACTGATGTTGAAAATAATTTTCAAAGTTTCAACTATATAACAGATAGAGAAATGACCTCTGCTATTAAAAGACATATTTTTCATCAAATCAAAATAATTTTTGGCGGCATGATAATTGGTCACCCAAAGATCATACCAAAAATGTTTGATTGATATCCATCAGTTACATTCTGGGAATATGTTTTTCATAGTTTCCACTATTTAACATATTGAGAATTGACCTCCAACCATAAAATTTATATTTTTCATCCAATCAAAATAATTTTTGGTACACTGATAAAGGGTCACTCAAGGATCATTCCAGTGAAATTGAATTGATATCCAAAAATCAGATTCGATTCTGAGAAAATGATTTTCAAATTTTCCACTATATAACATAGAGAGAAATGACCTCTGCCCTTTAAATGCATATTTTTCATCCAATTAAAATAATTTCTGGTACACCGATAAAGGGTCTCTCAAGGATCATTCGAGTGAAATTTGGTAAATATCCATCTGTTACATTCTGAGAAAATGATTTTCAAAGTTTCCACTATATAACATAAAGAGAAATGACCTCCGCCCATAAAATGCTTATTTTTCATCCAATCACAATGATTTTTTGTAGACTGACAAAGGGTCACTCAAGGATCATTCCAGTGAAATTTGTTTGATATCCATCAGTTTCATTCTGAGAAAATGATTTTCAAAGTTTTCACTATATAACATAAAGAGAAATGACCTCCGCCCATAAAATGCATATTTTCCATCCGATCACAATGTTTTTTGTAGACTGATAAAGGGTCACTCAAGGATCATTCATGTAATATTTAATTGGTATCCATTGATTGGATTCTGAGTAAACTCACTTTTTACCGTATTTGGAAATTAGCCACGCCCATTAAATCCATGTTTTTCATTGGATCAAAATTTCTTGAACAACTTTGAAAGAGGGTCACCCAAGAATAATTCCTGTGAAGTTTGGTTGAAATCCATCCAGTAGTTTCTGAGGAGAAGATTTTTAAAGAAAAGTTTACGACCGGACGCACGGACGGACGGACGCACGACGGACACAACGCCATAACAATAGCCCCAGTTGCTTTCAGCCAGTGGAGCTAAAAATCGATTACAAATTAGGTTCTTGCCTTCGATTAAGGTTATCCACCCCTAATGAGCGAATTCTTAAATCGGCTTGTTGTCGGAAAACTTCGGAAGACATCTATATTTTTCGGTCCGATCGGGAACCCTCGGCGATTCTACGGAATAGACCTCGGGAATAATAAGGGCGCAGCCATGAATGCGCGTCATATCGCACTTGGGTTTATTTGACGTCACAAACATCAACGATCCCGCTTAAGATGACATTGCATAAAACAAAATCAACGTAGGAATAAAACGGGGCATATTATAATTCAATACCAAAACGCAGTGTATTACTGCGTTTTGTCATCAAATTATAATATACCCAAAATATCTCCATAGACATTCGGAAAGAATTATTAAAATGTCATTTTTTTCAAGCGTATTAAATGACCGAAGTACTACCAGAAGCCGAATTACCTAAATTACGACCCAAAATTACTACACTTACGTCCGAGGTACTTTTCAGTTTACGAAAAAGTCCGAGCGATGTTCCGAATGTACTTCGGTTAAATCATTTCCGCTTTTTACGTCACATCGTAGTGCTCGGAACTGATATGTCGTGACAAGAAAACACGAGGTATGTTCATTTCACGATCTTTCATCGGGGGCGGTCTACCTTAATCCTTTCCTGTTTTACAAAATTTTGGACCTGTCCAAATTCAAAGGTTTTGCAGACGAAAATTTAAAGTGGATTTAATTGGAAAAATCACCTTTTATTTGGGTAGAAAATAGTGTGGAAAAAGAAGAAATTGCTTGTTAGAGGCAATTTCATCTTTTTTCACAATGTTTTCTCAATCATAAAATCACAGGCACGTAAAAAACAGGGATTAAACAGCAAAGGGTTAAAAGATGTTTTCTCACACAGCTAGGTCACAATTATGGATGGTGGAGCAATAGCTGGTGTGATTATTCCTATCATTGTTTGCATCATTATCATTTACTGCCTCAAGAAGTGTTGTTGTACCGGAAGTAGTGCCAGTGGTGGAACATCCGCTGTGGTCGTCACGCGAGAAATAGAGGTTCCGGTACAGCCAAATATCATGGTTATTCAAGAAAGTAAGTGTATTTTTTGTAAAAAATTACTATCTTAAAATTGCCAATTGCTCGCTTATTAGACAAATTCCATAGCAAAGAGAGACCTGTATATATAATGTAAATTTTATTTTTCTCTCTACAATGTATGTTTGTCTTGTTTGTCAAATTGTAACTTTTCATGTTCTTTCAATGTTTCTACTTTGTAAATGTTATGCTCGCCATCATAGCCGTAAAACAATAAAATAATAATAATACCTTTTTTTGGTAAATGTAAAATAGCCATTTTCAAACAGCTTTTATGATTTTATACCAATTCCTTTTTGCTTATACGTGTACATCTTGTATTTGTTTTAATCACATTTTAAATTGCTGCATACTTTTTTCGTTGATATCCGGATGGTCCGTGATATGTAACGGCATTCGGGACATCGCTCGGACATTTCGGTAAACTGGAAAGTACCTCGGACGTAAGTGTAGTAATTTTTGGTCAACTTTTAGGTAATTCGGCTCCTGGTGGTACTTTCCTTTAATGCTTTCAGATCGTCTATAGATATCATTTTGGCATATAATGATTTGAAAAAAAAAAAAAAAAAAAAAAAAAAAAAACGCAGTAAAACACTGCGTTTTGTTTTCAAATCATAATATGCCCATTTTTTACCTTACGTTAATTTTGCTTTTCGCAGCGTCATCCTCAGTTGTATTTGTGACGTCATATAAACCCATGTGCGAAATGACGCTCTTTCATGGCAGCGCCCGTATTATTCCCGAGGTCTTTTCCGTAGAATCGCCCAAGGTTCCCGATTGATTTGACGGCAATCAGGAACCTTCGGCGATTCTACGGAATAGACTCATGGAATAATAAGGGCGCAGCCATGAAAGCGCATCATTTCACACGTGAATTTATTTGGCGTCACAAAAATCAAGATGATTTTGAGATAACAAATATCAACGAAAGATTGAAACTTGAGCAAAATATAATTTGATAACAAAAACGCAGTGTTTTGCTGCGTTTTGTTATCAAATTATGATATGCACAAAACATCTGCATAGACGGTCGAAAGCATTAAAGAGATTTTCTTTTCTTCAAGCGATGTAACCGAAGTACCGCCACTAACTGAATTACTCCCTCCCCCCCCCCCCCCCGCAAAAAAAAACAAAAAAACACACACACACACACACAAAAAAAAAAAAAAAAACACACACACCCAACACTGTTACACTTGCGTCCGAGGTACTTTCAGGTGTACGGAAACGCCCGGGCGATGTTCCGAATGATGTGGTACATCGTGAATGTTATTTCCTGCTGAGTTTCCATTGATGCAACATATACGATTAAACAGATGTTATAAACAGTTATTTTCTTCATCATCAGTTTTGGACTGTTAATTTTACAAGGTTTACTCTTATTTGGCTACTTCAAAACAAGTTTCGTGGTCATTAGGCTAAAACTCGGTCTCCTAAATTAGAAAAGTTTACTTATAATATGACCTACGTCGCCAGAGTGAATATTTGAATATTTTTGATATTACACGGGTGTTATTACACTAGTGGAATAACTATGCAAATGAGCTCAGAGCGAATAGCAGCGCTATTTTGCAACCGCGAAATGACGTCACAATCAATGCTTTGTGTCGACATTTTTAAACGGCGTCATAAGTTTCGCGGAAAATTAAAACGTTGAATTTCAAGAATGTTGTCGATTGGGTCATATTATAAACAGAATATAAAATTTGTGCAGCCTCGTTTATATCTGTTTATAGATGACTCGTTTAATAAATTCAGTATTCAATGGCCACTCATTCAATATCCTCTATATACAAGCCCTGATATTGTATGAAACTAAACAACTTCCTTAACCACCCGTCCTATGAAATTTATTTAATTTTTTTTCGAGATATAATGCAGGCAGGCTTTCTCTAGGTAACAATAAGATTATACCCCTACAATTTTCTTCCTGGTAAAAGAAAGGGTCATTTTCAAACAAGACCACACGGAGAGAAGTATAAAGACAGACATCTGACGGAACCATAAAAATATAATTTATAATTATTATATTTATTTATAATTTTAAACACGGCTTTTTAATTATTTCTAATTCTTGTTGCTGAAAAATGTTCTTCCATATACTCCTACGAACAATATTTTGACTCAGTAGCTTTGAAAATCGTGAATTTAAAGGAAACTAATGGCGTTCAACTTTCACAGAATAAAGATTCATTCATTATATTTAAAACAGAAAGACTATCAAATATATTGATCCAAAACTTTGCTATTTGTTAAATATTATTGAAAAACGTCTCACCCGAACTTTAGGTATTTTGTTTGCTAGTGTATCAGCCCAGGAATCGATTTCACTATATCAACCTTTAACTTTTGAAGTCAGGTGCTCTCCCGATTGAGCTTATCGAGCTGACAGCATCTGGTATTAGCTCGCTTCACTTAAACATGAACAAGATATCCTCTCTTTTTTTCGCGTCTTATTTTGTACCAAGGGCGCAGCTCCCGTTACGCAATTTACGCAACTGCGTAAAAGAAATAATCCTCTATTGAAAAATAGTGTTGATGAATGATCATTACAACGAAACTAGAGCTTATTCAAGCTGCAGTTTCGATGGTTTGATTATTCACCAACGCTCAAATCATAAAAAGGGAGCGATTGGAGGACATTCACCTTTATATTATATATTCTTTGGTTGTCGCCTTCTGATTGCGAAAAAAATTCTAAGTCCTAGATACGCCTATGTGTACCAAGGAAGGAAAACCAGCCTACAGTCAACTCGTGTACTTTCATCACTATTTGTAGCCCATTCTACGGAAAGGCATCATTATCTTTATTCAAAAGTTATCAATAATGTCGTTATTTTTGACATACGACTGGATACTTTGAAAATAAATAGTTTGATCACTAATTTACAAAGAAGATAATCGTTTGTTTCAGGGCAAAATCGATTTATATTTCATTCGGTGAACAACAAAAGCTAAGTATACAGTTTTTTTTATTCACGAAACGAAATATCAATCGATCTTACTCGAAAAACAAACGATTATTATCTTTTGTGCAAAAATGAGACAAAATATGAAAATTTTAGAACAAATATTCTTAAAGCGAATCATTTTGCACGTGATCAATATGCAGCTTTTAATGGTGACGTCATTAATTGGGCTCCGATTAGATGATGCCTGTAATGGTGAAATAAATGAAAGCGGGGTATATTTTTGTTGGTAATTTCACTGGTTAGCCGGTGAAAATAATAATTTACTGTTATTTCTCGATAATCCACCGAAAATCTTTCAAAGAAATAGAGGATAATCGTTTGTTTCGGAGTAAGATCGATTTATATTCATTGGGTGAATAACAAAAGCTATATTTGCATGAGTGGTGGAGCCACGAGAGAAAAAATAGCTCTTGTTGTTCACGAAATGAAATATTAATCGATCTTACTCGAAAAAACAAGCGATTATTCTATTTCTTTAATGCAAAAATGAGACAAAAAGTGAAATTTCTTGGACCAATTTTCGTAAAACGCGTCATTTTGCACGTGATTGCTATGCAACGCTCAATGTGACGTCACTTAATTTGCCCCTCATAGATGACGTCAGATAGGATGAAATGCACAAAAGCAGGGTATAAGTTTTTGATGATTCCACTGCTTTTGCTGTGAGATTATCAAGTATTAATCTAACGTTATTTCTCGATAAACCAACTAAAAACATTAAAGAATACCTCGTATACTATTACAGGGAATGAGTTTATTCAGGATGCCGATGGGATACGTAGAGTACATACAACAGCAATGGCGGATTCTGACGGTAACTTGGCAGCACGACAGAGCATCTATGCCATTTCCTAATTCACAAAAAAAAAACTGTCTTTCTTCGACAGAAGAATGTTTTTTTCAAAATTCCTAAATAGTCGACTAAACTAATAAATTTCAAATAATAATAATAAAAATTATGATAAAAACATAATACTTAGCACGTACCTTGCAAACAATTTGCTTTTGCGTGATTTTAACAAGTAAATATTAGGGCTTAGAATATCTGAACGTGTGCAATTAAAATTTATTGTATGTATGTATATATGTATGTCGAAAAGGGGCTAAACTCTTACAAAATGTTTTGAGATGTATTTCTCTTGATAGCTCTTGTGATGATAATCATGATACCAACTTTCATCAAGACAATTTTGAAATAAGATTCGGCCAAAGTTAAGGCTTATTAGGCCAACGCCTGCGCTAATACAACGCCAGCAAGGTGATCACTAAACCTCGGATTTTATTCGAGAACAGCCGAGCTATATATTATCAACTGCCCTACAAGTCTGTAAATAGAGGATATTGAATGAGTGGTCCTGAAATACTGAATTTATTAAACGAGTCATCTATAAACAGATAAAAACGAGGCTGTACCGAGTTTTTATCTGTTTTAGATACGAGTTTAATGAATTCTGTGTTTCATGAGCACGAATTCTATATTCTATTAATAATTTGACCCGAATTATGGAAAAAAATCGTAAAAAATATTGAAATTCAACATTTCAATTTTCCACGAAACTTATAACGCCGTTTAAAACTGACGTCACAATATACACATTATGACGTCATTTTTGCGGTAACAAAATAGCGTTGCGATTCGTTTAAAGCGCATTTGCATAGTTATTCCAATAGTGTAATAACACCCGTGTAATATTAAAATTATTCAATGGGGTTAGTTCACCCCCGCAACGTATGTCATATTATAAATACATATTCAGAACTATGTGGTAGTTATTCATTTCTTACAAATTTAAAGTTTGTCCATATACACTAAGTAAGACTTTTAAACGGACATTTGACTCTTTTAAGGCTTCCAAATACAACCTGCCCTGCGTTCAGGATCACCAAACGGTGCAAAGCGGAGTGCAATTGGAAAACTGTGTGTGTCGTTTGGTTATCTTTGGCTACACGACAGTCGAACCAATTCCAGGTAAAAAAGCAAAGGTTTCCGTCTGTTTCAACGAAAACGATGTTAGTAAGAAAGAGAACTGTAATCCCCTTTTCAAAAAGTCCCCAAATCGCTACAAACGAGCCTTTAAAAAAATCGGTACGATTAAACATCAATGCATACTGTTTTTACTTTGCTTAATTTAAAGGTAATGTGGACACACTTTCTAATTCTAAGACTAAAAGCTATGTGGAATAGCTGCTGGAGGCTAGGAAAGGGTGTAATGGTAGTACTGGTGTGAGAAATACGAGGAATCCATTGTAAGGCGCTCCAGCCGGCGCGATATAACTGAAGATTGTTGAAAGCGACGTAAAATCCCATTCAAATAAATAAAATCCAAGGCAAAAAGACGATATCTGTACCATGATGAACGTCAAAACAGTGAAAATTATCCAACACAAAAATGTTAATTAATTTCAAATTTAGGGTGGTGCAGTTTAGATTTTTGTAAATTTTACTCAAACAAATTTTTTTACACAATTTTATTCAAGCTACGTCTTTGATAGTTGTTTTTTCATATTTTTAATGAAGGAAAGATTGAATAGCAGTACGACTAGTTAAAATATAACAAGCAAGAGTTGAAGTTCTTGTGCACTGCACTTTTCCTGAATGAGATCTATCCACCTATAAAGTTTCAAGTTGATAGCTTTTATACTTTAGGAGAGATGCTCTGGATAAGTTTAGTGACGAAGTGACGGAATGACGGAAGGAGATAAAGATAAAGTATCCGTTTATAAGTTTAATTGAGTGTATTCTTAATCAATTCGTAAATGAGCATGTGCGTGACATTTCCAACAATTTCACATTGTACGCAAGGCGCACCCTTGAGTAGATTAGATAACGACACAATGGAATAGGAATATATGCTGACCGTCTGAGGAGCAATTAAGACCTTGTCTATCTATATAAAGCGCATAGTGAAGACTATGGTCAGACTGTGCAGCTGCACAGGCTGGCCAGAAGCTTTGCATTGCACACATGTAAAATGATTGGAAATGTCACACACAGGCTCAAATGTGATCTGTCGCGCTTTAAAGGCCCATCACGCAACACAGTGTAATACGTAAGTATTTGTAAAAATATGAGCCTGTATGTGATATTTCCAACCGTTTCATGCGTGCGTGTTAGATAGTCATTGTGCAGCCTGGAAGACCACACTGTGCATTTAAAATATTCTGTGACTGTGAACAGAGAGTTTAGGTCTGTTGTGAAAAATCTGATCAGATAGTGCGGATGTAGAGACTGATCCGAGTCTTTACGTTGCCATCTTGTCGAACCAAGGGTTACGAACGTTTTACTCATCTAATTCGAGAAGAAGCTATCGATTCGATACCCCTTGACTCGTGAAGATGTTACGTTGCGCACATATTGATTTGTTCGAAATTCACAGGCTAAAATTGCATATATCATTTTTAAACCAATAAGAGGGCTAATTTCAAAAGAAATTATTGGAATCAGTGGCGGATCAAGAGGAGGTTCAGGGGTTGGGGTGTCAAACGAACCCCTCTGAGGCTTATTTATTTCATTTTCTTTAATGCTTTTCGGTGGTTTATCGAGAAATAACGGAAGATTATCACTTTATAATCTCACCGCAAAAGCAGTGAGATTATCAAAAACTTATACCCTGCTTTTGTGCATTTCATCCTATCTGACGTCATCTATGCGGGGCAAAATAAGTGACGTCACAATGAACGTTGCGTAGCAATCACGTGCAAAATGACGCGCTTTACGAAAATACGTCCTAGCAATTTCACATTTTGTCTCATTTTTGCATTAAAGAAATAGAATAATCGTTTGTTTTTCGAGTAAGATCGATAAATATTTCATTTCATGAACAACAAAATCTATATTATCACTCGTGGCTCTGCCACTCGTGAAAATATAGCTTTTGATGTTCACTCAATGAAATATAAATCGATCTTACTCTGAAACAAACGATTATCCTCTATATCTTGGGTATATTCAATCATTATTCGGTGAAAGTCGGTAAACGAAACCCCGAGATTTGTACGGCTTTGAAAAAGGGGTTTCAAGGATTAAATAGTAAGGTTCATATGGGTCCCCTCTTAAGGGAAGAGGGTCTACTTCAGGCTGATTGAAACAGCCTTCAAATCTTTCCTGATTTTGAATTCTAGAGGACACCATAGACTTACATTATATCAGGTAGTTTTGATAGTCCTGGTTATTTATTATGAATCTCGGACTCGCAAAAACTGTTTCCCTTAAAACTCTGGTGAACCTCTTGTACAGAAATCCCGGATTCGTGATTTGGTTTGTAGATTGAGCATTCTAGATTAAGAAAAGTCAGAAAATTACGAGGAGTTTTGATCCAACAGGCTGTCCAGGTTCGATATTTTAAGAAACGCGGACAGTCCCTTTCCCCCTGGCGGATCACAGAAATAACCCGTCAAGCAAAAGGAGAATATTTCGGAACCCTATGAATTTATCCTGTTGTCCCGTATTTCTGTAAGTGACAATATTTCCATGACCCGTTGCTTGGATTTATTTATTGTTATTTCAGTAATCATCTCGCTATATTTCGATAAAAGGTGTAGAATAATGAATACCCAGGAGAGAAACTGGATATTTTTTAGTAAGCATATGCCACACGAAACCGAAAAAAAAAAAAAACAAAAAAACTCTAAAACAATTAAAAATTCCCCATTCCTTTCTATGTTGTGTTTGGAATCCGCTAATCTAAAAATAAAGATCAGTGTAGTATATATTATAAGTGACTGCTTAATTTCGGATGCACGTAAATGTAAACACAGTTAAAGGGTTTTATGTGAAAGTTTAAATAACTTTGTTAAAAGGAATTAATTTCACCTCGAGTTTTCAAGCTACTTTAACAAGTAGATGTTGAAAATTGACAAGATCTCTTCTTGGTTCTAAAACTACGACACTTCTAATTAACGTTCAAGGAAGCATGGTATACCAGGATAATATTCATTTTGTAAAAGAGATTAATTGTAGCAGAGGCATACAAGAGGTCGCTTTTCGAATTTAATTATAATGGATGGAAGGAAGAATGACTATTGTAAATAATGAAAATAGCGAACGCTTTTACTTCGCTCAGGCTTCCCACCCTGACAAGGGCCTATCCTTTTCGCCTTTTCCAAATGGACCTCATATGAATACTTCAAGTTATAATATGACCGACGTCGCCGGAGTGAAATAATTATTGTAACCACGAAAATGACGTCATATATGACGTCAAATAAAATATTTTTATCTGTTTATAGATTACTCGTTTAATAAATTCAGTATTCAATGACCACTCATTCAATATCCTCTACTTACATCTCTGATGGCCGCCACCATAGCGCAGTTGGTTAGGCATTAGACTTCCAATCTGGAAGTCGTGGGTTCGATCCCCGGTAGCGGCAAATATCCTTTCCGACGTTTGTCTCTCACCAATGGGTAGATAATCGTAAACCTATGTGAGATAGCAGTCGGAGGCTAGGAAAGGGTATAATGGTAGTACAGGGGAAAGAAATACCAGGAATCCATTGTTAGGTGCTCCGGCCGCCGCGATATAACTGCAAGATTGTTGAAAGCGGCGTTAAACCCATTCAAACAAACAAATACTTACATCTTATTTTACCAAGTTGTTATGAAGAAAAAAGTACTGGACGATCAGATGGATAAACAGACAAAAACGGCGGATATAAACTCGCTTTTAGGGGAATTATCACCAAAAGCTCGTTGGCACTGGGCCGCTCACCTGAAATAAAAGATATATTAAATTTCATCTTAGAAGATTTACACATAGTCAATTCCTTTATCTGTTTAAAAGAGCACGTATGAAAAATCCCTTTCAAATTTAGTTTGAATTGGCCATTGGGTTGGTAGATAATTAATGACATTCAAAAATACCTCTATTCTATGTGGTCACGACATCCACAGCTTTTCAGGCAATCGGGAACCTTTGGCGATTCTACGGAATAGACCTTGGGAATAATAAGTGCGTAGCCATGAAAGCGCGTCAATTCGCACGTTGATTTTTATGACGTCATAAACATTACAGATGACGTTCCGAAAAACAAAATCAACGGATGGCTAAAACTGGACATTTTACAAAGTGATAACAAAACGCATTTCGTCATCAAATTATAATTTGCCCAAGAAATGTCAACGTACGACCAGAATGCATTAACAAGATGTTTTTTTCTTCAGGTGTATTAACCAAAGTACCATCAGAAACCGCATTTCCTTAAAATTGACCAAAAAATGACTACACTTAGGTCCGAGGTACTTTCAAGTTTACGGAAAAGTCCGAGCGATGTTCCGAATTCTTTCCGGACACACTTGGCGGTTCGTTGGTGCCATTCCTTGACATTCGTCGCGATACCCCCTCGGATATAAAACGTCATTCATCTGCAAACCAGTCATGAAACACGCAACAAATCGTTAATTTGGGACCTAAACGTCACAACAACAGCTTATTCTAGCTGTTGTTACGACGTTAAAGTAGACGAATCCCGAAAATGATTCATAGAAACAGCGGAAAAATGGCGGTCATTTCATAAAAACTTGTTTTATAAGGACAATCAATTTTTAGAGTCACAGCAGAGATCTGTTAATTGTCTTTTCCTGTTAACCCATGAGTCCTGATTGCAGCAATTTATATATGTGACCCGTCACGCGGAAAAGGACCATCTGGGTAGTGCGTGAAGTGTCGACCCTAGTCAGTTTGCGCGGATTGCGCAGACTGACTAGGATCGAAACTTTTCGCACTTTGCTTATTTTCTGAATCTAGAATAATCAATCTACCTTCCAGTGAAAGAATTTTTGAAATGCGACCTCTGGTTGACCTATACTGGTCCCAATCTCTTTTTTAAAATATTCATTTTACAGATTTCCCAGATGGTCCCTTTTCGCGTGACGGGTCAGCCACGAATATACATTTCACATCCAAGAACTGGTGCGCTTTGCCCAACATCAAATCTGCAGGACTTCTGGTTTAGGAGCACGAGAACTTTCTTAGAATTTCTGTGAAAATTTGATTTTCGTTAGCATGGCAACCATGGTTGGAAGTTTCGGCAATTTTGCAAAGGGAAAAGCATATAAGCCTATTCTTGACGAATTTGTCGGTATAGGAGGAATTATTCTATATAAGAAATGTTAAAGCTGGTTGAGAGACGAGTGTCGGAGATCACAATTATCACAATACATCATAGTCCGGCAGAAATATAGCATATTTTACTTGAACCTGGAAGTAGGGTTCAAAGTTTTTTTCTTGACTGATTGTTGTAGCCAAGGCATTCCCTAGCCAGAATCTGGTTGATGACATCTTGTCATCATTGAGCATTTTGAAAAAATCGAGATGGCAGCCATGACTATCGAAAATCAAGCCAACGGCTCCTTAGATAATTCTCTTTCAAATATAAACTCGATTTGAGTGGTCATTTTATTATTGAGATATTGACCTGAAGCTATGTTACAAAATAAAAGCATAACATGACATTAGATATCGGATTTTTAATCAAGATGGCAGCCAAATCGAATTATAAAATGGTTTTTAAAGTAATTCTAGATCCATGTGATATATAAGAATCTTATAACTAAGTTTCAGGGTTTTCGAAATTAAGTTTTGTAAGCTCATTTATGACCTCAAAATATCTGAAAAGTAACACATTCCATGTAGTGTTATGCAAATTCTCAATTTGAAGATGGCAGCCAGGAGATATGATTTTTTTTTCATGCTAAACGTCTGCTAGGCATTTTGCAACAATTTCTTTTTCTAATAGTAGAGTCTTAGCCTATCAAAAAATCTGGATGATGGTGCATATTGATCGTGGAATAATTTGAAAAAAAGTCGAGATGGCAGCCAGGTCAACTAAAAACATGCATGTACTTGCTACTATGATTTTAGAAATTCATCTAAATTTTGTACTTAATTTTACTGATAAGATGCTAACTTGAAGTTTCCTTGTGTATTGAACACCTATATGAAGATTAGAATAAGTATAGATGTAAAGATGGCTGCCAAATGGAAAAACATCATCATGACTAGTGTAAACAAGAGCCATGTCGGACATGGCAAAAGTCCCCTACCGGCTTTGTTTGTCTCAATGTTTTCCCAAGCCAATTCTATCAGGGACGTCAAAACCAGGTCTTGTTTTGGAAAGGGTTAAACAAGACTTACATGAGTTGTTGTCTCTGCTGTGCCCGCTATACAATTCATGCAAGCAATAGACAGATGCAAGAAATAGTATCAATAACAGTTACCTTGTCTGATCCAAGATGTTTTTCTTCAGTCTTGTTGGTAAGAAATGAGAACTTTCACTGGAGGTGATTAATACTGCTGCATCACCACCCTGACTAACATGGCTTATAATTTTTTTTACATTTTAAAACAGGTTTCATCAAGTTAGCTTGCTTAGTTATTAAGTTATTGCAGGATCCATTTTTTGCCATATTTTCACTATTTCCGTTACCATAGCAACCGCACTTTTTGTCAAAGAACAAAGATAAAATGATGTGCATAATCTACACATTGCCATCTAGTCATATACCAAGTCTCATCAAATTAGCTTGCTTACTTATTAACTTATCGCAGGATCCAATATTTTTTGCAATATTTTCACTATTTCAGTAACCATAGCAACAACAATTTTAGTCTAAAAACAAAAATAAAAAGATGTGCATAATCTACACATTGCCATATAGTCATATACCAAGTCTAATCAAACTAGCTTGCTTAGTTATTAACTTATCGCGGGATCCAGATTTGAGCGGACAGACGGACGGACAGACGGACAGACGGACGGACAGACGGAGGGCAAACCTATAGTCCCCTCCGGTGTGAACACCGGTAGGGGACTAATAAAGGTGTATATGGATTTTTGTAGACATTTGAAGATGCAACTAAAACCTTTTTCAGATAAGCTTATCGATTTAAATCTTACATGCCTATAGACACCTCTTATATTGTGAAAGTGTGGTGGTAATGAACTGCTGTCTGGGCAAGTTAGAGAATTAATGATCTTACAATTCAAGATGGCAGCCTCGCTGTTTTTCCTTCCAGATATCATCAAATTTATTTGAACTATTGTGACAACGCTAGGAACTTGTTGACATGTTTGTATTTATAATTATAGTTAATATGTGATTTCTAATTGACCACTAAGTTTTTAAAGGACCCTTTAGCTTTGTTATTTAAATGCACATTTGAAAAAAAATATTAAGTTGCATAAAAATGTACAGTTTCTATGAAAATGAAAATATAACATTGCAGATGGCATTCGTTTGAAGCTTAAGAATTTAAGTGTTCTCAAAGTAAGTTCGGTGGGGGGTTACTGAGATTCATATTCAATTTTATTTTTCATAACATTCAAAGTAATGTAATTTACCATTTCTTGCTAGTTTTCTATGTGATTTGAACCTAAAGCAATATGTTAAGGTCTATCAGAGGCATTTACAGTGCAAGGCATTTAGTATGTTGAGCGATGGCATGTGCTCGAATCAACTGTCCAGACGCCGGTATTTTTTCCAAGAAGTGGTTGCCAATGTAGTTTACTGAGTAAGTGGTATTGTTATCATAAACTGAATGGTGGCAAAGTTTTCCGAACCTTAATTGCAAATTTAAGACTTTTTCCTTAAAAGTCTTAGGTTTAGAAACTTACAGCCCTGTCTGAAGTTACAGCCATATATGTATTATTGTGTAGTAAATGGTCTATTATAGATACTTACAAATTGATATTAAAGTCTGAAGTTCCGGCACATTTAATAAATATACAACAATATCATGTGGTGCGAAATTAGTGATGTCACAATGAACGTTGCGTAGCAATCACGTGCAAAATGACGCGCTTTACGAAAACATGTCCTAAGAATTTCACATTTTGTCACATTTTTGCATTAGAGAAATAGAATAATCGTTTGTTTTTCGAGTAAGATCGGTTAAAATTTCATTTCGTGAACAACAAAAGCTATATTTTCACTTGTGGCTCTGCAACTTGTGAAAATACAGCTTTTGATGTTCACTCAATGAAATATAAACCGATCTTACACTGAAACAAGCGATTATCCTCTATGTCTTGAATAATAATTATCATTATTGTTTCTTTTTCCATTGCTCAATTTGTTCACGATTATGTGAGTCAGCTTCTTTGTTAATTAATCCCCATTGATAATTTTAACATAAACAAAAATATGAAAACAATTATAGCCGTACAGTAACCCACAATACTGTTGCCAAATCGTCATATATCAAATGCCAATTAATGGAAGATATGAACAAGCAATAGGGTGTTTTTGACAAACTTTTGCAGCTATATCCGCACTGAATCACCGCCAACATTTGGTGATGATTTGAATAAATCAAATGCGTTTTTTGAGAATATGAGATTCGTTTATAAATCGCTCTACGCGCTTAAATGAAAATGATTATAGCTGTACAGTAAAGCCACAATACTGTTGCCAAATTGCCACATATCAAATGCCTATCAAATGTTGAAGATGAGAATAGGGAAGATGGTGTTTTTGAACAGACACTTTCATTTCACAACTTTTAGCTGCTATATCCGCACTAAATCACCAACTTTTGGTGGTGATTTGAATAATTCAGCTGCGATTTCGATGTTCGTTACAGGTAGTTTAAACAAACTTTTCAATTGTTGTAAATACAAATCCAGGGTGTTCATTGCTATTTTCAAAGTATCACCCAAAACACCAGTTTAACACAAAGTATTTAATCTTCATGCTTACATGTGAACAACCAATTTGAATTAACCACTAAAAGATTTTGTAGCACTAAATAAGCCTTAGCTCATTTTCCACTAATAAACATAATTATGACTATACATACTGATTTTGGTGTGGTTAAATAGGAATGCTACAATTGATCTATTAGATTATTTTATAAACAAACTATAGGTGTTGCATATTATTATTATCCTGAAAAAAAAAAAGGGTTAATAATCTTAAGGACAACGCAACATATCCACACTAGCGAAAAAAAGAAAAAACAAAACAATTAAGATTATAACAAATATTTTCATCTAAAATAATTACGAGTTTTCAAAATATTCATAAAAGAATTTTCTTTTTGTATTTGACCATAAAGATGATTCTGCATGAAACAGTAGTAACTGCTTTCATATTATAGCGAAAAACGACTGTTTTGTGCCAATCCATCGATATGAGATAAATATATTTTGTTGTGCAATAATTTCTTCCAAAGCAAATAGAATTTTATTTCAATTACCATTTAACGTGAGTGCTATGTATTTTTAACTGGAATGCATATATGTGATACTGCTATAGGTGCAGAAAGACTTCTTTTGAGTATTTCGCGTGTATAGGTTGTATTGCTGGCTTCCTTTTTGTCTTTCTGGATGATGTAATTCAAGTTAAAATGATTGTCTACACATTTATCCTATTTGTTTTTATATGTGAAAACAACTGAAATACTATATTCATGCAAGAACACAATAATTCTTTATATATGTTTATAACTTTTATATTCAAAATGATGACTTGTATTTTTATCAGTAAAAATGAATCATTTTCCAATATAATTTTGTCACCCATAAATTTCCCTCGAGTATATTCATTGGCTGCCACCTTGAATGCTGCAGATTATCTATCATTTAAGGCAATTTGTAAAATAACTTTTAAATTGGCCTTGAAACTATTATTGCAGGGGCAAAATTATTCGAAAATCCTGAGTAAAACACATTTGACCTAGAATCTTCTTATTCCTGGCTGCCATCTTCAAATCAAGAATAAATGTAACATTAGATAAGAGTTGCCAAAGCCTGATATTTAGAAGGCCACATACAAATGTTTATCATGTACTGAATAAGCCCTAAAATCCTTTCCTTAAAGTCAAGAAATAATTTAAATTCCATTAAATAATTCGATTTGGCTGCCACCTAGACTACCATTCTCATTTCCTATGTCATTATATGCATTTAATATGTCATTTTCTTTTTATCTCGAACAATACAGCAAATAAACCACAAAAAAGACATTTCAAATGATGTCATAGTGATCTACCGAGCTGTTAGCGTAATCTTCGATAGTCCTGGATGCCATCTCGATTTTCTCAGAATGCTCAATGATGACAAGATGTCATCAGCCAGATTCTGGTAAGGGAAGACCTTAGCTACAAGAATCAGTCAAGAAAAAAACTTTGAACCCCACTTCCGGGTCAAGCTAGATATCTGCCGGACTAGTCCGGCAGAAATATAGCATATTTTACTTGAACCTGGAAGTAGGGTTCAAAGTTTTTTTTCTTGACTGATTGTTGTAGCCAAGGCATTCCCTAGCCAGAATCTGGTTGATGACATCTTGTCATCATTGAGCATTTTGAAAAAATCGAGATGGCAGCCATGACTATCGAAAATCAAGCCAACGGCTCCTTAGATAATTCTCTTTCAAATATAAACTCGATTTGAGTGGTCATTTTATTATTGAGATATTGACCTGAAGCTATGTTACAAAATAAAAGCATAACATGACATTAGATATCGGATTTTTAATCAAGATGGCAGCCAAATCGAATTATAAAATGGTTTTTAAAGTAATTCTAGATCCATGTGATATATAAGAATCTTATAACTAAGTTTCAGGGTTTTCGAAATTAAGTTTTGTAAGCTCATTTATGACCTCAAAATATCTGAAAAGTAACACATTCCATGTAGTGTTATGCAAATTCTCAATTTGAAGATGGCAGCCAGGAGATATGATTTTTTTTTCATGCTAAACGTCTGCTAGGCATTTTGCAACAATTTCTTTTTCTAATAGTAGAGTCTTAGCCTATCAAAAAATCTGGATGATGGTGCATATTGATCGTGGAATAATTTGAAAAAAAGTCGAGATGGCAGCCAGGTCAACTAAAAACATGCATGTACTTGCTACTATGATTTTAGAAATTCATCTAAATTTTGTACTTAATTTTACTGATAAGATGCTAACTTGAAGTTTCCTTGTGTATTGAACACCTATATGAAGATTAGAATAAGTATAGATGTAAAGATGGCTGCCAAATGGAAAAACATCATCATGACTAGTGTAAACAAGAGCCATGTCGGACATGGCAAAAGTCCCCTACCGGCTTTGTTTGTCTCAATGTTTTCCCAAGCCAATTCTATCAGGGACGTCAAAACCAGGTCTTGTTTTGGAAAGGGTTAAACAAGACTTACATGAGTTGTTGTCTCTGCTGTGCCCGCTATACAATTCATGCAAGCAATAGACAGATGCAAGAAATAGTATCAATAACAGTTACCTTGTCTGATCCAAGATGTTTTTCTTCAGTCTTGTTGGTAAGAAATGAGAACTTTCACTGGAGGTGATTAATACTGCTGCATCACCACCCTGACTAACATGGCTTATATTTTTTTTTACATTTTAAAACAGGTTTCATCAAGTTAGCTTGCTTAGTTATTAAGTTATTGCAGGATCCATTTTTTGCCATATTTTCACTATTTCCGTTACCATAGCAACCGCACTTTTTGTCAAAGAACAAAAGATAAAATGATGTGCATAATCTACACATTGCCATCTAGTCATATACCAAGTCTCATCAAATTAGCTTGCTTACTTATTAACTTATCGCAGGATCCAATATTTTTTGCAATATTTTCACTATTTCAGTAACCATAGCAACAACAATTTAAGTCGAAAAACAAAAATAAAATGATGTGCATAATCTACACATTGCCATCTAGTCATATACCAACTTTCATCAAAAACGCTTGCTTAGTTATTAAGTTATCGCGGGATCCAGATTTGAGCGGACAGACGGACGGACAGACGGACAGACGGACGGACAGACGGAGGGCAAACCTATAGTCCCCTCCGGTGTGAACACCGGTAGGGGACTAATAAAGGTGTATATGGATTTTTGTAGACATTTGAAGATGCAACTAAAACCTTTTTCAGATAAGCTTATCGATTTAAATCTTACATGCCTATAGACACCTCTTATATTGTGAAAGTGTGGTGGTAATGAACTGCTGTCTGGGCAAGTTAGAGAATTAATGATCTTACAATTCAAGATGGCAGCCTCGCTGTTTTTCCTTCCAGATATCATCAAATTTATTTGAACTATTGTGACAACGCTAGGAACTTGTTGACATGTTTGTATTTATAATTATAGTTAATATGTGATTTCTAATTGACCACTAAGTTTTTAAAGGACCCTTTAGCTTTGTTATTTAAATGCACATTTGAAAAAAAATATTAAGTTGCATAAAAATGTACAGTTTCTATGAAAATGAAAATATAACATTGCAGATGGCATTCGTTTGAAGCTTAAGAATTTAAGTGTTCTCAAAGTAAGTTCGGTGGGGGTTACTGAGATTCATATTCAATTTTATTTTTCATAACATTCAAAGTAATGTAATTTACCATTTCTTGCTAGTTTTCTATGTGATTTGAACCTAAAGCAATATGTTAAGGTCTATCAGAGGCATTTACAGTGCAAGGCATTTAGTATGTTGAGCGATGGCATGTGCTCGAATCAACTGTCCAGACGCCGGTATTTTTTCCAAGAAGTGGTTGCCAATGTAGTTTACTGAGTAAGTGGTATTGTTATCATAAACTGAATGGTGGCAAAGTTTTCCGAACCTTAATTGCAAATTTAAGACTTTTTCCTTAAAAGTCTTAGGTTTAGAAACTTACAGCCCTGTCTGAAGTTACAGCCATATATGTATTATTGTGTAGTAAATGGTCTATTATAGATACTTACAAATTGATATTAAAGTCTGAAGTTCCGGCACATTTAATAAATATACAACAATATCATGTGGTGCGAAATTAGTGATGTCACAATGAACGTTGCGTAGCAATCACGTGCAAAATGACGCGCTTTACGAAAACATGTCCTAAGAATTTCACATTTTGTCACATTTTTGCATTAGAGAAATAGAATAATCGTTTGTTTTTCGAGTAAGATCGGTTAAAATTTCATTTCGTGAACAACAAAAGCTATATTTTCACTTGTGGCTCTGCAACTTGTGAAAATACAGCTTTTGATGTTCACTCAATGAAATATAAACCGATCTTACACTGAAACAAGCGATTATCCTCTATGTCTTGAATAATAATTATCATTATTGTTTCTTTTTCCATTGCTCAATTTGTTCACGATTATGTGAGTCAGCTTCTTTGTTAATTAATCCCCATTGATAATTTTAACATAAACAAAAATATGAAAACAATTATAGCCGTACAGTAACCCACAATACTGTTGCCAAATCGTCATATATCAAATGCCAATTAATGGAAGATATGAACAAGCAATAGGGTGTTTTTGACAAACTTTTGCAGCTATATCCGCACTGAATCACCGCCAACATTTGGTGATGATTTGAATAAATCAAATGCGTTTTTTGAGAATATGAGATTCGTTTATAAATCGCTCTACGCGCTTAAATGAAAATGATTATAGCTGTACAGTAAAGCCACAATACTGTTGCCAAATTGCCACATATCAAATGCCTACTAGTTGAAGATGAGAATAGGGAAGATGGTGTTTTTGAACAGACACTTTCATTTCACAACTTTTAGCTGCTATATCCGCACTAAATCACCAACTTTTGGTGGTGATTTGAATAATTCAGCTGCGATTTCGATGTTCGTTACAGGTAGTTTAAACAAACTTTTCAATTGTTGTAAATACAAATCCAGGGTGTTCATTGCTATTTTCAAAGTATCACCCAAAACACCAGTTTAACACAAAGTATTTAATCTTCATGCTTACATGTGAACAACCAATTTGAATTAACCACTAAAAGATTTTGTAGCACTAAATAAGCCTTAGCTCATTTTCCACTAATAAACATAATTATGACTATACATACTGATTTTGGTGTGGTTAAATAGGAATGCTACAATTGATCTATTAGATTATTTTATAAACAAACTATAGGTGTTGCATATTATTATTATCCTGAAAAAAAAAGGGTTAATAATCTTAAGGACAACGCAACATATCCACACTAGCGAAAAAAAGAAAAAACAAAACAATTAAGATTATAACAAATATTTTCATCTAAAATAATTACGAGTTTTCAAAATATTCATAAAAGAATTTTCTTTTTGTATTTGACCATAAAGATGATTCTGCATGAAACAGTAGTAACTGCTTTCATATTATAGCGAAAAACGACTGTTTTGTGCCAATCCATCGATATGAGATAAATATATTTTGTTGTGCAATAATTTCTTCCAAAGCAAATAGAATTTTATTTCAATTACCATTTAACGTGAGTTCTATGTATTTTTAACTGGAATGCATATATGTGATACTGCTATAGGTGCAGAAAGACTTCTTTTGAGTATTTCGCGTGTATAGGTTGTATTGCTGGCTTCCTTTTTGTCTTTCTGGATGATGTAATTCAAGTTAAAATGATTGTCTACACATTTATCCTATTTTTTTTTATATGTGAAAACAACTGAAATACTATATTTATGCAAGAACACAATAATTCTTTATATATGTTTATAACTTTTATATTCAAAATGATGACTTGTATTTTTATCAGTAAAAATGAATCATTTTCCAATATAATTTTGTCACCCATAAATTTCCCTCGAGTATATTTATTGGCTGCCACCTTGAATGCTGCAGATTATCTATCATTTAAGGCAATTTGTAAAATAACTTTTAAATTGGCCTTGAAACTATTATTGCAGGGGCAAAATTATTCGAAAATCCTGAGTAAAACACATTTGACCTAGAATCTTCTTATTCCTGGCTGCCATCTTCAAATCAAGAATAAATGTAACATTAGATAAGAGTTGCCAAAGCCTGATATTTAGAAGGCCACATACAAATGTTTATCATGTACTGAATAAGCCCTAAAATCCTTTCCTTAAAGTCAAGAAATAATTTAAATTCCATTAAATAATTCGATTTGGCTGCCACCTAGACTACCATTCTCATTTCCTATGTCATTATATGCATTTAATATGTCATTTTCTTTTTATCTCGAACACTAACAGCAAATAAACCACAAAAAAGACATTTCAAATGATGTCATAGTGATCTACCGAGCTGTTAGCGTAATCTTCGATAGTCCTGGCTGCCATCTCGATTTTCTCAAAATGCTCAATGATGACAAAATGTCATCAGCCAGATTCTGGTAAGGGAAGACCTTAGCTACAAGAATCAGTCAAGAAAAAAACTTTGAACCCCACTTCCGGGTCAAGCTAGATATCTGCCGGACTAGTCCGGCAGAAATATAGCATATTTTACTTGAACCTGGAAGTAGGGTTCAAAGTTTTTTTCTTGACTGATTGTTGTAGCCAAGGCATTCCCTAGCCAGAATCTGGTTGATGACATCTTGTCATCATTGAGCATTTTGAAAAAATCGAGATGGCAGCCATGACTATCGAAAATCAAGCCAACGGCTCCTTAGATAATTCTCTTTCAAATATAAACTCGATTTGAGTGGTCATTTTATTATTGAGATATTGACCTGAAGCTATGTTACAAAATAAAAGCATAACATGACATTAGATATCGGATTTTTAATCAAGATGGCAGCCAAATCGAATTATAAAATGGTTTTTAAAGTAATTCTAGATCCATGTGATATATAAGAATCTTATAACTAAGTTTCAGGGTTTTCGAAATTAAGTTTTGTAAGCTCATTTATGACCTCAAAATATCTGAAAAGTAACACATTCCATGTAGTGTTATGCAAATTCTCAATTTGAAGATGGCAGCCAGGAGATATGATTTTTTTTCATGCTAAACGTCTGCTAGGCATTTTGCAACAATTTCTTTTTCTAATAGTAGAGTCTTAGCCTATCAAAAAATCTGGATGATGGTGCATATTGATCGTGGAATAATTTGAAAAAAAGTCGAGATGGCAGCCAGGTCAACTAAAAACATGCATGTACTTGCTACTATGATTTTAGAAATTCATCTAAATTTTGTACTTAATTTTACTGATAAGATGCTAACTTGAAGTTTCCTTGTGTATTGAACACCTATATGAAGATTAGAATAAGTATAGATGTAAAGATGGCTGCCAAATGGAAAAAACATCATCATGACTAGTGTAAACAAGAGCCATGTCGGACATGGCAAAAGTCCCCTACCGGCTTTGTTTGTCTCAATGTTTTCCCAAGCCAATTCTATCAGGGACGTCAAAACCAGGTCTTGTTTTGGAAAGGGTTAAACAAGACTTACATGAGTTGTTGTCTCTGCTGTGCCCGCTATACAATTCATGCAAGCAATAGACAGATGCAAGAAATAGTATCAATAACAGTTACCTTGTCTGATCCAAGATGTTTTTCTTCAGTCTTGTTGGTAAGAAATGAGAACTTTCACTGGAGGTGATTAATACTGCTGCATCACCACCCTGACTAACATGGCTTATAATTTTTTTTACATTTTAAAACAGGTTTCATCAAGTTAGCTTGCTTAGTTATTAAGTTATTGCAGGATCCATTTTTTGCCATATTTTCACTATTTCCGTTACCATAGCAACCGCACTTTTTGTCAAAGAACAAAGATAAAATGATGTGCATAATCTACACATTGCCATCTAGTCATATACCAAGTCTCATCAAATTAGCTTGCTTACTTATTAACTTATCGCAGGATCCAATATTTTTTGCAATATTTTCACTATTTCAGTAACCATAGCAACAACAATTTAAGTCTAAAAACAAAAATAAAAAGATGTGCATAATCTACACATTGCCATATAGTCATATACCAAGTCTAATCAAACTAGCTTGCTTAGTTATTAACTTATCGCAGGATCCCATTTTTGGCCATATTTTCACTATTTCTGTAACCATAGCAACCTCAATTTAAGTCGAAAAACAAAAATTAAATGATGTGCATAATCTACACATTGCCATCTAGTCATATACCAACTTTCATCAAAAACGCTTGCTTAGTTATTAAGTTATCGCGGGATCCAGATTTGAGCGGACAGACGGACGGACAGACGGACAGACGGACGGACAGACGGAGGGCAAACCTATAGTCCCCTCCGGTGTGAACACCGGTAGGGGACTAATAAAGGTGTATATGGATTTTTGTAGACATTTGAAGATGCAACTAAAACCTTTTTCAGATAAGCTTATCGATTTAAATCTTACATGCCTATAGACACCTCTTATATTGTGAAAGTGTGGTGGTAATGAACTGCTGTCTGGGCAAGTTAGAGAATTAATGATCTTACAATTCAAGATGGCAGCCTCGCTGTTTTTCCTTCCAGATATCATCAAATTTATTTGAACTATTGTGACAACGCTAGGAACTTGTTGACATGTTTGTATTTATAATTATAGTTAATATGTGATTTCTAATTGACCACTAAGTTTTTAAAGGACCCTTTAGCTTTGTTATTTAAATGCACATTTGAAAAAAAATATTAAGTTGCATAAAAATGTACAGTTTCTATGAAAATGAAAATATAACATTGCAGATGGCATTCGTTTGAAGCTTAAGAATTTAAGTGTTCTCAAAGTAAGTTCGGTGGGGGGTTACTGAGATTCATATTCAATTTTATTTTTCATAACATTCAAAGTAATGTCATTTACCATTTCTTGCTAGTTTTCTATGTGATTTGAACCTAAAGCAATATGTTAAGGTCTATCAGAGGCATTTACAGTGCAAGGCATTTAGTATGTTGAGCGATGGCATGTGCTCGAATCAACTGTCCAGACGCCGGTATTTTTTCCAAGAAGTGGTTGCCAATGTAGTTTACTGAGTAAGTGGTATTGTTATCATAAACTGAATGGTGGCAAAGTTTTCCGAACCTTAATTGCAAATTTAAGACTTTTTCCTTAAAAGTCTTAGGTTTAGAAACTTACAGCCCTGTCTGAAGTTACAGCCATATATGTATTATTGTGTAGTAAATCGTCTATTATAGATACTTACAAATTGATATTAAAGTCTGAAGTTCCGGCACATTTAATAAATATACAACAATATCATGTGGTTCGAAATTAGTGATGTCACAATGAACGTTGCGTAGCAATCACGTGCAAAATGACGCGCTTTACGAAAACATGTCCTAAGAATTTCACATTTTGTCACATTTTTGCATTAGAGAAATAGAATAATCGTTTGTTTTTCGAGTAAGATCGGTTAAAATTTCATTTCGTGAACAACAAAAGCTATATTTTCACTTGTGGCTCTGCAACTTGTGAAAATACAGCTTTTGATGTTCACTCAATGAAATATAAACCGATCTTACACTGAAACAAGCGATTATCCTCTATGTCTTGAATAATAATTATCATTATTGTTTCTTTTTCCATTGCTCAATTTGTTCACGATTATGTGAGTCAGCTTCTTTGTTAATTAATCCCCATTGATAATTTTAACATAAACAAAAATATGAAAACAATTATAGCCGTACAGTAACCCACAATACTGTTGCCAAATCGTCATATATCAAATGCCAATTAATGGAAGATATGAACAAGCAATAGGGTGTTTTTGACAAACTTTTGCAGCTATATCCGCACTGAATCACCGCCAACATTTAGTGATGATTTGAATAAATCAAATGCGTTTTTTGAGAATATGAGATTCGTTTATAAATCGCTCTACGCGCTTAAATGAAAATGATTATAGCTGTACAGTAAAGCCACAATACTGTTGCCAAATTGCCACATATCAAATGCCTACTAGTTGAAGATAAGAATAGGGAAGATGGTGTTTTTGAACAGACACTTTCATTTCACAACTTTTAGCTGCTATATCCGCACTAAATCACCAACTTTTGGTGGTGATTTGAATAATTCAGCTGCGATTTCGATGTTCGTTACAGGTAGTTTAAACAAACTTTTCAATTGTTGTAAATACAAATCCAGGGTGTTCATTGCTATTTTCAAAGTATCACCCAAAACACCAGTTTAACACAAAGTATTTAATCTTCATGCTTACATGTGAACAACCAATTTGAATTAACCACTAAAAGATTTTGTAGCACTAAATAAGCCTTAGCTCATTTTCCACTAATAAACATAATTATGACTATACATACTGATTTTGGTGTGGTTAAATAGGAATGCTACAATTGATCTATTAGATTATTTTATAAACAAACTATAGGTGTTGCATATTATTATTATCCTGAAAAAAAAAGGGTTAATAATCTTAAGGACAACGCAACATATCCACACTAGCGAAAAAAAGAAAAAACAAAACAATTAAGATTATAACAAATATTTTCATCTAAAATAATTACGAGTTTTCAAAATATTCATAAAAGAATTTTCTTTTTGTATTTGACCATAAAGATGATTCTGCATGAAACAGTAGTAACTGCTTTCATATTATAGCGAAAAACGACTGTTTTGTGCCAATCCATCGATATGAGATAAATATATTTTGTTGTGCAATAATTTCTTCCAAAGCAAATAGAATTTTATTTCAATTACCATTTAACGTGAGTGCTATGTATTTTTAACTGGAATGCATATATGTGATACTGCTATAGGTGCAGAAAGACTTCTTTTGAGTATTTCGCGTGTATAGGTTGTATTGCTGGCTTCCTTTTTGTCTTTCTGGATGATGTAATTCAAGTTAAAATGATTGTCTACACATTTATCCTATTTTTTTTATATGTGAAAACAACTGAAATACTATATTTATGCAAGAACACAATAATTCTTTATATATGTTTATAACTTTTATATTCAAAATGATGACTTGTATTTTTATCAGTAAAAATGAATCATTTTCCAATATAATTTTGTCACCCATAAATTTCCCTCGAGTATATTTATTGGCTGCCACCTTGAATGCTGCAGATTATCTATCATTTAAGGCAATTTGTAAAATAACTTTTAAATTGGCCTTGAAACTATTATTGCAGGGGCAAAATTATTCGAAAATCCTGAGTAAAACACATTTGACCTAGAATCTTCTTATTCCTGGCTGCCATCTTCAAATCAAGAATAAATGTAACATTAGATAAGAGTTGCCAAAGCCTGATATTTAGAAGGCCACATACAAATGTTTATCATGTACTGAATAAGCCCTAAAATCCTTTCCTTAAAGTCAAGAAATAATTTAAATTCCATTAAATAATTCGATTTGGCTGCCACCTAGACTACCATTCTCATTTCCTATGTCATTATATGCATTTAATATGTCATTTTCTTTTTATCTCGAACACTAACAGCAAATAAACCACAAAAAAGACATTTCAAATGATGTCATAGTGATCTACCGAGCTGTTAGCGTAATCTTCGATAGTCCTGGCTGCCATCTCGATTTTCTCAAAATGCTCAATGATGACAAAATGTCATCAGCCAGATTCTGGTAAGGGAAGACCTTAGCTACAAGAATCAGTCAAGAAAAAAACTTTGAACCCCACTTCCGGGTCAAGCTAGATATCTGCCGGACTAGTCCGGCAGAAATATAGCATATTTTACTTGAACCTGGAAGTAGGGTTCAAAGTTTTTTTCTTGACTGATTGTTGTAGCCAAGGCATTCCCTAGCCAGAATCTGGTTGATGACATCTTGTCATCATTGAGCATTTTGAAAAAATCGAGATGGCAGCCATGACTATCGAAAATCAAGCCAACGGCTCCTTAGATAATTCTCTTTCAAATATAAACTCGATTTGAGTGGTCATTTTATTATTGAGATATTGACCTGAAGCTATGTTACAAAATAAAAGCATAACATGACATTAGATATCGGATTTTTAATCAAGATGGCAGCCAAATCGAATTATAAAATGGTTTTTAAAGTAATTCTAGATCCATGTGATATATAAGAATCTTATAACTAAGTTTCAGGGTTTTCGAAATTAAGTTTTGTAATCTCATTTATGACCTCAAAATATCTGAAAAGTAACACATTCCATGTAGTGTTATGCAAATTCTCAATTTGAAGATGGCAGCCAGGAGATATGATTTTTTTCATGCTAAACGTCTGCTAGGCATTTTGCAACAATTTCTTTTTCTAATAGTAGAGTCTTAGCCTATCAAAAAATCTGGATGATGGTGCATATTGATCGTGGAATAATTTGAAAAAAAGTCGAGATGGCAGCCAGGTCAACTAAAAACATGCATGTACTTGCTACTATGATTTTAGAAATTCATCTAAATTTTGTACTTAATTTTACTGATAAGATGCTAACTTGAAGTTTCCTTGTGTATTGAACACCTATATGAAGATTAGAATAAGTATAGATGTAAAGATGGCTGCCAAATGGAAAAACATCATCATGACTAGTGTAAACAAGAGCCATGTCGGACATGGCAAAAGTCCCCTACCGGCTTTGTTTGTCTCAATGTTTTCCCAAGCCAATTCTATCAGGGACGTCAAAACCAGGTCTTGTTTTGGAAAGGGTTAAACAAGACTTACATGAGTTGTTGTCTCTGCTGTGCCCGCTATACAATTCATGCAAGCAATAGACAGATGCAAGAAATAGTATCAATAACAGTTACCTTGTCTGATCCAAGATGTTTTTCTTCAGTCTTGTTGGTAAGAAATGAGAACTTTCACTGGAGGTGATTAATACTGCTGCATCACCACCCTGACTAACATGGCTTATAATTTTTTTTACATTTTAAAACAGGTTTCATCAAGTTAGCTTGCTTAGTTATTAAGTTATTGCAGGATCCATTTTTTGCCATATTTTCACTATTTCCGTTACCATAGCAACCGCACTTTTTGTCAAAGAACAAAGATAAAATGATGTGCATAATCTACACATTGCCATCTAGTCATATACCAAGTCTCATCAAATTAGCTTGCTTACTTATTAACTTATCGCAGGATCCAATATTTTTTGCAATATTTTCACTATTTCAGTAACCATTGCAACAACAATTTTAGTCTAAAAACAAAAATAAAAAGATGTGCATAATCTACACATTGCCATATAGTCATATACCAAGTCTAATCAAACTAGCTTGCTTAGTTATTAACTTATCGCAGGATCCCATTTTTGGCCATATTTTCACTATTTCTGTAACCATAGCAACCTCAATTTAAGTCGAAAAACAAAAATTAAATGATGTGCATAATCTACACATTGCCATCTAGTCATATACCAACTTTCATCAAAAACGCTTGCTTAGTTATTAAGTTATCGCGGGATCCAGATTTGAGCGGACAGACGGACGGACAGACGGACAGACGGACGGACAGACGGAGGGCAAACCTATAGTCCCCTCCGGTGTGAACACCGGTAGGGGACTAATAAAGGTGTATATGGATTTTTGTAGACATTTGAAGATGCAACTAAAACCTTTTTCAGATAAGCTTATCGATTTAAATCTTACATGCCTATAGACACCTCTTATATTGTGAAAGTGTGGTGGTAATGAACTGCTGTCTGGGCAAGTTAGAGAATTAATGATCTTACAATTCAAGATGGCAGCCTCGCTGTTTTTCCTTCCAGATATCATCAAATTTATTTGAACTATTGTGACAACGCTAGGAACTTGTTGACATGTTTGTATTTATAATTATAGTTAATATGTGATTTCTAATTGACCACTAAGTTTTTAAAGGACCCTTTAGCTTTGTTATTTAAATGCACATTTGAAAAAAAATATTAAGTTGCATAAAAATGTACAGTTTCTATGAAAATGAAAATATAACATTGCAGATGGAATTCGTTTGAAGCTTAAGAATTTAAGTGTTCTCAAAGTAAGTTCGGTGGGGGGTTACTGAGATTCATATTCAATTTTATTTTTCATAACATTCAAAGTAATGTCATTTACCATTTCTTGCTAGTTTTCTATGTGATTTGAACCTAAAGCAATATGTTAAGGTCTATCAGAGGCATTTACAGTGCAAGGCATTTAGTATGTTGAGCGATGGCATGTGCTCGAATCAACTGTCCAGACGCCGGTATTTTTTCCAAGAAGTGGTTGCCAATGTAGTTTACTGAGTAAGTGGTATTGTTATCATAAACTGAATGGTGGCAAAGTTTTCCGAACCTTAATTGCAAATTTAAGACTTTTTCCTTAAAAGTCTTAGGTTTAGAAACTTACAGCCCTGTCTGAAGTTACAGCCATATATGTATTATTGTGTAGTAAATCGTCTATTATAGATACTTACAAATTGATATTAAAGTCTGAAGTTCCGGCACATTTAATAAATATACAACAATATCATGTGGTGCGAAATTAGTGATGTCACAATGAACGTTGCGTAGCAATCACGTGCAAAATGACGCGCTTTACGAAAACATGTCCTAAGAATTTCACATTTTGTCACATTTTTGCATTAGAGAAATAGAATAATCGTTTGTTTTTCGAGTAAGATCGGTTAAAATTTCATTTCGTGAACAACAAAAGCTATATTTTCACTTGTGGCTCTGCAACTTGTGAAAATACAGCTTTTGATGTTCACTCAATGAAATATAAACCGATCTTACACTGAAACAAGCGATTATCCTCTATGTCTTGAATAATAATTATCATTATTGTTTCTTTTTCCATTGCTCAATTTGTTCACGATTATGTGAGTCAGCTTCTTTGTTAATTAATCCCCATTGATAATTTTAACATAAACAAAAATATGAAAACAATTATAGCCGTACAGTAACCCACAATACTGTTGCCAAATCGTCATATATCAAATGCCAATTAATGGAAGATATGAACAAGCAATAGGGTGTTTTTGACAAACTTTTGCAGCTATATCCGCACTGAATCACCGCCAACATTTAGTGATGATTTGAATAAATCAAATGCGTTTTTTGAGAATATGAGATTCGTTTATAAATCGCTCTACGCGCTTAAATGAAAATGATTATAGCTGTACAGTAAAGCCACAATACTGTTGCCAAATTGCCACATATCAAATGCCTACTAGTTGAAGATGAGAATAGGGAAGATGGTGTTTTTGAACAGACACTTTCATTTCACAACTTTTAGCTGCTATATCCGCACTAAATCACCAACTTTTGGTGGTGATTTGAATAATTCAGCTGCGATTTCGATGTTCGTTACAGGTAGTTTAAACAAACTTTTCAATTGTTGTAAATACAAATCCAGGGTGTTCATTGCTATTTTCAAAGTATCACCCAAAACACCAGTTTAACACAAAGTATTTAATCTTCATGCTTACATGTGAACAACCAATTTGAATTAACCACTAAAAGATTTTGTAGCACTAAATAAGCCTTAGCTCATTTTCCACTAATAAACATAATTATGACTATACATACTGATTTTGGTGTGGTTAAATAGGAATGCTACAATTGATCTATTAGATTATTTTATAAACAAACTATAGGTGTTGCATATTATTATTATCCTGAAAAAAAAAAGGGTTAATAATCTTAAGGACAACGCAACATATCCACACTAGCGAAAAAAAGAAAAAACAAAACAATTAAGATTATAACAAATATTTTCATCTAAAATAATTACGAGTTTTCAAAATATTCATAAAAGAATTTTCTTTTTGTATTTGACCATAAAGATGATTCTGCATGAAACAGTAGTAACTGCTTTCATATTATAGCGAAAAACGACTGTTTTGTGCCAATCCATCGATATGAGATAAATATATTTTGTTGTGCAATAATTTCTTCCAAAGCAAATAGAATTTTATTTCAATTACCATTTAACGTGAGTGCTATGTATTTTTAACTGGAATGCAT
This sequence comes from Fragum whitleyi, assembly GCA_948146395.1. Taxonomy (NCBI): domain Eukaryota; kingdom Metazoa; phylum Mollusca; class Bivalvia; order Cardiida; family Cardiidae; genus Fragum; species Fragum whitleyi. Next base: position 30,828,663 of record OX411544.1, read on the forward strand.
ATATGTGATACTGCTATAGGTGCAGAAAGACTTCTTTTGAGTATTTCGCGTGTATAGGTTGTATTGCTGGCTTCCTTTTTGTCTTTCTGGATGATGTAATTCAAGTTAAAATGATTGTCTACACATTTATCCTATTTTTTTTATATGTGAAAACAACTGAAATACTATATTTATGCAAGAACACAATAATTCTTTATATATGTTTATAACTTTTATATTCAAAATGATGACTTGTATTTTTATCAGTAAAAATGAATCATTTTCCAATATAATTTTGTCACCCATAAATTTCCCTCGAGTATATTTATTGGCTGCCACCTTGAATGCTGCAGATTATCTATCATTTAAGGCAATTTGTAAAATAACTTTTAAATTGGCCTTGAAACTATTATTGCAGGGGCAAAATTATTCGAAAATCCTGAGTAAAACACATTTGACCTAGAATCTTCTTATTCCTGGCTGCCATCTTCAAATCAAGAATAAATGTAACATTAGATAAGAGTTGCCAAAGCCTGATATTTAGAAGGCCACATACAAATGTTTATCATGTACTGAATAAGCCCTAAAATCCTTTCCTTAAAGTCAAGAAATAATTTAAATTCCATTAAATAATTCGATTTGGCTGCCACCTAGACTACCATTCTCATTTCCTATGTCATTATATGCATTTAATATGTCATTTTCTTTTTATCTCGAACACTAACAGCAAATAAACCACAAAAAAGACATTTCAAATGATGTCATAGTGATCTACCGAGCTGTTAGCGTAATCTTCGATAGTCCTGGCTGCCATCTCGATTTTCTCAAAATGCTCAATGATGACAAGATGTCATCAGCCAGATTCTGGTAAGGGAAGACCTTAGCTACAAGAATCAGTCAAGAAAAAAACTTTGAACCCCACTTCCGGGTCAAGCTAGATATCTGCCGGACTATCAGTTTCAAGAGCTCTTTGTGATTAAGGTATTGGGCCCGCAATAGTCCCGCAACGTTTCGGAAGTAATCTTTTTAACGGTGTTAATCGAGGTTTCCATATGATTTTCATCAGGATGCCTCGGTCAACAACGTGAAAGATCACTAGTTCCGAAATATTGCTGAGCTATTACGGGTCCACTACCTTAAGAGAAATACAAAGTTGAATTTGTTCAAAGACAATTTTATGTCTCTGACTTGCTGAGGACAAACCAGCCCTGCGTTCAGTATACCAAACAGTTTGCCAATTTTACCCCGCTTTGCACGCAAGTGCTCGTGCAAAGTGGGGTAAAATTGGCAAACAGTTTGCACCGTTTGGTCATCCTGGACGCAGTGCTTGTTACACACAAAGAACGTTAGACTTTCAATAATCTCATAACTTTTAAATAAAATAAGAAAATCGGGCAACGATGGAATAACTTTAATACAACAATAGATATCAATATCATCTTAAATAAATGCATATGAATATAGGTTATACGATAATGAAGTATATCGTTTGTGTAAATTGTTCTAAGCAGATTACGGACCCTAGGAAACATAGATTAGCTGAACGAACTAGAAGCGAATCAACACCTGTATAGCTCCTCAGACCTGCCCTGCTTTCCAGATAAAAACGTTTCCCAAACGTTTTAGAAATTGAACCACGCTTTGCACGTGCGCTCACCTGCAAAGCAGGGTACAATTTCTTAACGTTTGCAAACACACCTGCATCCTGTATGCAGGGCTGATTTACCCCCCCCCCCAAAAAAAAAAAAAACAAAAAAAAAAACTACAAATTAAGGATTACTGGTGTAAAAGGGTCATTGTAATATAGATCTAATGTTGGAAAAGGAAAAATACATGTAATTAAATAATATATTTTCTTCCAATTCTTGTCCCTAAAAAAAACCTAGATGAAAACAATCTCATAAAAGCTACTATTCAAAATGGATATAAAATCAATGATAATGTTTTTAATGCAAGAAAAGAATATTTCATGAGATTGTATTATCTATTCGAGATAATTATCAATTGATACAAGAATTGCCCTAAACTGCTCATATAAAATGTATTGGTACAATGGATGTCACCAAAGTAACATTCTGGCAAAGTTCCGTTTAAATCAGTACAGTGAAAATAGTCCAAGCCCTACCTTACCAACATAATTGGCCAATCACAACCAATTTTTTGCAAAGATCTCCCAAAGAACATTTTGATAAAGTTTCATTGAAAGCGGTCCAATGGTTTAGTAGGGGACGTTGTCAAAAGACTTCATAGTGAAAAAGTCATGCCCATTTATATGGGCCCATCGGAAATTTGTGAACACGGTCAACCAAACAACATTCTGGCAAAGTTTCATTGAAATTGGTACGTTGGATTAAGAAGACTTGCCGTTCAAAGATTTAATGGTAAAAAATGTCCTGCCCTGCCACTCCCTTTGCTGTTTAATACCTGCTTTTTACGTGCCTGTGATTTTATAATTGAGAAAACATTGTGAAAAAAGAAGAAATTGCTTACGACAAGCAATTTCTTCTTTTTCCTCACTATTTTCTATCCTACTGAATGGTTATTTTTCAATTTAAATCCACTTTAAATTTTCGTCTGCAAAACCTTTGAATTTGGACAGGTCCAAAATTTTGTAAAACAGGAAAGTGTTAAAGGCCAATCAGAGTATCGGATTTTTTTTTTTTTTTTTTTTTTTTTTTTGAAAAGGTCACCAAACAAACATTGTTGAAAAAATCATTAAAATTGTCCCAGTAGATTAGGAGATATCATTCAAAGATTTCAAAGTGGAAAAATGCCCCGTCCTCCTATGCCTATATTCATTTTTATCTTATAACTATACGAATATCCGTGCGATAACATCCCGTATGATATTTTTTATGAAATCACATAGTTATTTTTCGAAGAAAGATATAATGCGGCTATTTTTAGAAACTTGTATTTCAGTTAGAAACATCACCAAAAACAAGACAAATAGAGGTTATAAGATAAATACAATACGTACTTAGTGTATTGTATGAAAAAATATTTAACTCGGTTGTGAGAATTGATAATTGCCTCGGCAGAGCCTCGACAATGATCAATTCTCCCAACCTCATTGGATATTTTTTCTCATACAAAACACTAAGTACGTATTATATATAAATATATATACTTTAGGACAAAAGTTCTGTCCGGTTTTATTTTGTTCAATAATACTTTTAACTTGTAAGATAATATTTTGAAAATATTGCTGGGTAATATCGGACGTATCTTCAAAACATAGGGGTTGTTTTCAACGACGCTTGATCACAAATGACGTTAATCTAGTCTCAAATACATTAATAACGTTTTAATTCTTTTTCGCGCAGCAAACGACATAGCAAAGTAAAGTTCTGCACCAGAGCTTTTCTTAATTGATGATCCAATAGGAAAACAAAAGTTGGCAGAAAAATGGTTGCCTTTAAAAATGTTTCATTGTACCACACGTTTTAATTTTTGTGGGTTTGTTGTTGGATCATGAAATATAGACGTTTTCCGCCATTTTGGATTAACGAAACACGCTTTTAATTAATTAGGCGATGTTAATGAAGCATGTCATCTTTTTTCTGAATTTTATGGTTCATCATGACGCGTTTTTAACGACGTTAGTCAGTACAGTTGTAACAACGTTATATTGACCCTTTTCATTTTTAAAGAAGAATCTATGCGTGATGTCATTAAAATGGATACTGTGTACAAGTGTGCATGATTTTTCCTCATTTACTTTCGCCCTCGTATTGATACGACCGAGTCGTAATTAGACAATCTAACGTGTTTGTTATTACGTAGTTAAATTCCTAGACCTTAACTCACAGTTTTACAAAAACACCGTAGATTGCAAGGCTCAACCATCTACTTTACAATTATGTTACATTCATTCATGTTCTATTTTTCATAAAATGGAATTTGCCTTATTTGCAAATTCATGACTCAGACAAGACTTTTGTCCATAAGTATATTTATCTAAATTTCGATAACATATCTTGAAAAGGGTAACCAACGGATATTCTGCAAAATTTCATCGAAATCGGCAAAACGATTCAGAAGGGTCATCCAAAGAACATTTCTGCGAAGTTTGGTAAAATTTGCAAAGTGGTTACAGAGTAAGATATTTTAAGATAAATGGGTAAAAATTAGTCCCGCCCTGCCACGACCATATTTTGGGGTCAATCAAAATTTCATGAACAATTTTTTGAAAATGGTCAACCAAACATATCTGCCAGGTTTGATTAGTATCTGATGAATGGTATCTCAGGAGAAGGTGTTTAAAGATTAAAGGGTCAGAATAAGCTCCCTCCCTGCCACGCCCATATTAGGGGGGGGGGGGTCAAGTTTTAAGAAAGTTGACAACGCACGACATACATGAGACTCAGGGTGACACTAAAAGTTCCACTTAAGCACTTTGTACTCAGGGTAGCTTAAACCCCAAAACATCTGTACTGCGTTCAGGATTAGCAAATGGTCAAACTGTTTGTCAGTTTTCCCCGCTTTGCATGTAATAACACTTGTACAGCAGTGAATAATTTGCAAACAGTTTTCACCGTTTCGTCATCCTGAACGCATGGCAGGTTACGATCAGAATGAAACACCGCCTTTGCTCAGCTGTTGAGTACTAGGTGAGTAGAAAAAAATCGAAGTCAAAAAAGAGGAATAATTCAGCATCATCTAGCATTGCCCCCCTCTTCTTGACAGTTAAATAATTTGTGCTTTTGATGGGTGCAAAGCGTCAAATAAAAAGGGCTTCAATAAACCCGATATATCACAAAAAGTCAAAGTTTTGCACGACGACGACCCATTCGGAACACCACTCGGCCAATCTCACGATCAACCTCGGATGTACATAGACGGACTATTTTTAAAATTACGGGAAAAGCTTGGAAAAACTCGATGACGTCAGTTAAATGGCGTTAGCCCTCGAAACTGTGAGTGAAAACATTCAACGTCGCCAACGCTACTCGTTAAAGTCACTGACGTGAAACCATCGAATCCTAATATAAATATCTTTAGATTCTTAAATAACGGCTGAAAAATGTCGAAAAACGACAATCCTTACAGTTGGACATCTGAGTTTCTTTTAGATGAGTCATATGCGATTAAAAAAAGTCGAAAACTCAATAGTATAAGCCTAACAGCAAATTTCAGTATAACTTTCAGTTTGCCATTTTACCCCGCTTTGCACGCAAGTGCTCGTGCAAAGTGGGGTTAATTGGCAAACAGTTTGCACCGTTTGGTCATCATGAACGCAGCGCTGGTTACACACAAAGAACGATATACTTTCAATAATCTCATAACTTTTAAGTAAAATAAGAAAATCGGGCAACGATAGAATAACTTTAATACAAAAACAGATATCAATATCATCTTAAATAAATGCATATGAATATAGGTTATACGATAATGCAGTGTATCATTTGTGTAAATTGTTCTAAGCAGATTACGGACCCTGGGAAGCATAGATTAGCTGAACGAACTAGAAGCGAAACAACACCTGTATAGCTCCTCAGACCTACCCTGCTTTCCTGATAAAAACGTTTCCCAAACGTTTTAGAAATTGAACCACACTTTGCTCGTGCTCTCACGTGCAAAGCAGGGTACAATTTCTTAACGTTTACAAACGCACGTGAATCCTGAATATATGGCTAATTTACCCATAAACCACATTACACGTTAAGGATAACTGGTGTAAAAGGATCATTGTAATATAGATCTAATGTTGGAAATGAAAAATACATGTAATTAAATAATATAATTTCTGCCAATTCTTGTCCCTAAAAAGCCCTTGATGAAAATAATCTTATAAAAGCTATTAGAATTTTGACATTCAAAATGGGTATAAAATCAATAATAATGTTTTAATGCAAGAAAAGAATATTTCATGAGATTGTATTATCTATTCGAGATAATTATCAATTGATACACGAATGGCCCTTAACTGCTCATATGAAATGTATTGGTACAATGGATGTCACCAAAGTAACATTCTGTCAAAGTTTCGTTTAAATCAGCGCAGTGAAATAGTCCAAGCCCTACCATCTTAACATCATTGGTTGATCACAACCAATTTTTTGCAAGGATCTCTCAAAGAACATTCTGATAACGTTTCATTGAAAGCGGTCCAATGTTTACGTAGGGGATGTTGTCAAAAGACTTCATAGTGAAAAAGTCATGCCAAGTATTATGGGCTCATCGGAAATTTGTGAACACGGTCAACCAAACAACATTCTGGCAAAGTTTCATTGAATTTGATACGTTGGATTAAGAAGACTTGCCGTTTAAAGATTTCATAGTAATAAATGTCCTGCCCTACCACTCCCATATTTAAAGGCCCATCAGAGTATCGGAATTTTTTTTGAAAAGGCCACCAAACATACATTGTTGAAAAAATTCATTAAAGTTGTCCCAGTACATTAGGAAATATCATTCAAAAAATTCAAAGTGGAAAAATACCCCTTCCTCCCATGCCTATATTCTTTTATATACTTTAGGACAAAAGTTCTGTCCGGTTTTATTTTGTTCAATAATTCTTTTTAAATGTAAGATAATATTCTGAAAATATTCCTGAGTAATATCGGCCGTATCTTCAAAACATAGGGATTGTTTTCAACGACGCTTGGTCACAAATGACGTTAATTTAGTCCCAAATACGTTAATTCTTTTTCGCGTGACAAACGACATAGCAAAGTAAAGTTTTGCACCAGAGCCTTTCTGCATTGATGATCCAATAGGAAAACAAAAATTGGTAGAAAATTGGTAGCTTTTCAAAAATGTTTCATTTTACCACACGTTTTAATATTTGGCGGGTTTGTTGTTGGATCATGAAATAAAGACGTTTTCCACCATTTTGGATTAACGAAACACGCATTTAATTAACTAGGCGATGTTAATGAAGCATGGCATCTTTTTTCTTAATTTTAATGTTCATCATAGAAAATTTCTGCGAAGTTTGGTAAAATTGGCTAAGTGGTTACAGAGTAGTTGTTTTAAGATAAATTGGTAAAAATCAGTTCCGCCCTGCCACGACCATATTTTGGGGTCAATCAAAAATTCGTGAATTAGTTACTGAGGAGAAGATATTTAAGGACATAGAGTCAAAAACAGCCACACCCTGTTACCTTCTTAATTGGGGGTCAATCAAAATTTCATGAGCATTTCTGCCATGATTGGATTTAGGGATCAAAAACAGCCCGGCCTGCTACGCCAATAGGAGAAGGAGCTTTAAGAAAGTTGACAACGCACGACATACATGAGACTCAGGGTGGCACTAAAAGTTCCACTTAAGCACATTGTACTCAGGGTAGCTATAATCCCAAAACATCTGTACTGCGTTCAGGATTAACAAATGGTCAAGCTGTTTGTCAGTTGTCCCCGCTTTGCATGTAATAACACTTGCACAGCGGTGAATAATTTGCAAACAGTTTCATCGTTTCGTCATCCTGAACGCATGACAGGTTACGATCAGAATGAAAAACCGCCTTTGCTCAGCTGTTGAGTACTAGGTGAGTAGAAAAAAATCGAAGTCAAAAAAGAGGAATAATTCAGCATCATCTAGCATTGTCCCCTTCTTCTTGACATTCAAATAATTTGTGCTTTTGATGGATGCAAAGTGTCAAATAAATAGGTCTTCAATAAACCAGATTTATAATATGACCTACGTCGCGGGAATGAAATAATCCCGTTGAATATTATTGATATTACACGGGTGTTATTACACTAGTGGAATAACTTTGCAAATGAGCTCAGAGCTATTTTGTAATCGCAAAAATGACGTCATAATGTATATATTGTGACGTCAGTTTTAAACGGCGTTTTAAGATTCGCGGAAAATTTAAATGTAGAATTTCTAGAATTTTGACGATTTTTCGCCTAAATTCGGGTCATATTATAATCAGAATATAAAATTTGTGCTCATAAAATACTGAATTTATTAAACTCGTCATCTATAAACGGATAAAATTTCGGCGCAGCCTCGTTTTTATCTGTTTATAGATGACACGTTTAATAAATTCAGTATTCAATGACCACTCATTCAATATCCTCTATATATATAAAAAAAGTCAAAGTTTTGCACGACGACGACCATGAAATCAAGGCTGTAGCAATACCTCGGGCAGCTGAGTTAAGTCATGTGTTGTTGCATTCGGAACATCGCTCGGCCATTTACGTAAACTACAACATACCTCGGATGTATGTAACAAAATCGTGCATTTTGTTAGGCGGAAACAGTGTAAGAAAAACTAGCACTGTAGATTTATATCTTTTACAGTAAATTACGATTGAAAAATCTAAATTTTTGAGAATGCGAATCATTCTCAAAAATTAAGATTTTTTCAGCCGTTATTAAAGAATCTAAAGATATTTATATTAGGATACGATGGTTTCACGTCAGTGACTTAAACGAGTAGCGTTGGCGACGTCGAACGTTTTCACTCACAGTTTCGATGGCTAATGCCATTTTAACTGACGTCATCGAGTTTTTCCAAGGGTTTCCCGTAATTTTTAAAAATAGCCCGTTTATGTACATCCGAGGTTGATCGTTAGATTGGCCGAGTGGTGTTCCGAATGGTGTTGTTGACCAACATCTCATAACTACAGCTTAGTTTATCAAAAGTTTAGATATTTTAGTTACATATTTAGTGAAATAATAGGAAAGCCGTATCTATCTTATCAATCGATGATTTTTAACATTTAACCAATCAGAAATTTCTAAGCCATTGCAATAGGCGAATGCCTTTCCGGACCTGAGGTATGATTGAGGTCAAACTTGACAGACGAGAGGGTAAACTTGACCCCATAGTGGCCGGCCCAGAACTGAGTGTCTTTTCCACCATGTTCGAACATAATGAATCTGACTCCCGGTTTGTACCCACTAAAAGTGTGTTGAACCTGAAAAATACCAAAAAAAGTGAGATTTATTATCATTAACCCTTTACTGCTAAAAACTGTTTAAGACTGGTTAACATTGGGAGTTTGCAGTGGACAATTAAAGGTGGGCGCAATTTTAAATGAATTTGATCGTTTGTATGGAGTTTATCGCCACTTTTAACATCATTGCAGTTATATCTCGCGGCTGGTGCACCTACCCATGGTTTTCTGTCATTTCACAAACCAGCAAAATCACAATCTTATGTTGTATTAAGGGTGCCAGAGTCCACTATGCAAATCCATCGATAATTGGAGGAGGAGGAGGTGTGTTACCAAGAAATGGACATAAGGTAGTACAGACAGACGGAAGGATTGGTGGACGGACTGGAGAAAAGGTTATCAATATTCGTTCATCTCCGTTTGCCTTTAAAAATGTGAGAAAAGAAACAAAGAGTGCTACAGTCACAATATATAGCGCTGCGGGGAAATTTAAACAAAAGCCCCCCCTGTCAGTGTATTTTCACAAAATCCCGACGATATACACACAATCACACGATGAGCAACATTCTATGAAAGATTCGTGCAAATCCGTCCATAATTGAAGCGTCGTGTTTAACAACAAGAGGGCCATAGAGGCCCTTAATCGCTCACATGAGTTTACTGTCCTAGATATCATCAAAACTATTTTTTGGCTAAGATCTTATCAAAACAATTAATTTGACCAATTTGCTGGTTGATTATTCCAAAATAGGCATCAAATGTGCCTGAGAGGTTTTTTTTTTATTTTTTGACTTCAAAACCTCATTTTTATTCCCACTTGGCCCATTTTAAAACATCCCCACAAGCATTCAGACCAATGTTCAGGTTGATTTAGCAACACATATTGCTAATAGAGTGTCTACAAAGATTTTTATATGATTTGACCTTGTGGCCTGGTTTTTGACCCCACTTGACCCAATTTCGTTCTTGACCTAGATTTCACCAAGACTATCAATATGACCAATTTTCAAGTTGATTGAGCAAAAAATATGGCATCTAGAGTGTCAACAAGGTTTTTCTAAGATTTGACCTTGTGACCTATTTTTTGACTCCACTTGACCCAATTTCGAACTTGGCGGAGATTTCCTTTAAAACATCAATCTCTACAATTTTCAGGATAATTCAGCAAAAGATATGGCTTCCAGAGTGTCGACAAGGTAAATGTTGACGACGGACGACATACATCACATAACCACAAAAGCTCACCTTGAGCATTTGGTGTTCAGGTGAGCTAAAATAGGAATCTAAAATACGGAATTGCATACAAACAGGTGGAGAATATGATACCAGAATACGACCACCTGCAGCGGCATATTAGTATTGCTTATCACATGCAATTTCTTTTTCCCCATGAAATTGTGAATGAATAATCACGAGGATAAACAAGAGGACCATGATGGTCCTAGATTGCTCACCTGCGTCTCTTTGACCCCTGGGATATCACACTTTAAATAGGCAGATGTCAACAAGAATGCTTTCAACAAAGATTATGGTGAAATTGTTTCCTGTTTTGGTTTTTTTATTAGTCCCCCACCGGTTACCGGTTGAGGGACTATAAGTTTGCTCGATTCCGTCTGTCCGTCCGTCCATCTGTCTGTCCGTCACACTTTTGTCCGGGCTATATCTTCTAAACCATATGTGCTAGCAACTTCAAACTTAGTACACTTATAGATCTCATTGAGGAGAAGTGTCATATTCAAGAACCGTTACTCTGCCACGCCCACTTTTTGAGTTATTGCCCTTTGTTGTTTTTACCCTTACATTCTTGTCTGGAACGTATCTCCTAAACTATGTGTGCTAGCAACTTCAAACATTGTACACTTATAGATCTTATTGAGGACAAGTGTCGTGATCAAAAACTGTTATTCTGCCACGCCGACTTTTTTGAGTTATTGCCCTTTGTTGTTTTTACCCTTACATTTTTTTCCAGATCATATCTCCTAAACCATCAGTGCTAGCAACTTCAAACTTTGTACACTGATAGATCTTATCGAAGACAAGTGTCATGTACAAGAACTGTTACTCTGCCATGTCCAATTTTTGAGTTATTGCCCTTTGTTGTTTTTAGTCTTACATTCTTGTCTGGATCATATCTCCTAAACTATAAGTGCTAGCAACTTTAAACTTTGTATATGTATAGATCTCATTGAGGAGAAGTGTAATGTACAAGAACTGTTACTCTTCCACTCTTGAGTTATTGCCCTTTGTTGTTTCTATCCTTACATTTTTGTCCCGTACTTATCTCCTAAACCATAGGCCCTAGCAACTTAAAACTTTGTACACTGGTAGATCTCATTGAGAAGAAGTGTAATGCACAAGAACTGTTACTCTACCACATCCACTTTTTTAGTTATTGTCCGTTGTTGTTTTTTATCCTGACATTTTTGTCTGGACCATATCTCCTGAGCCATCAGTGCTAGCAACTTCAAACTTGGTACACTTATAGATCTCATTGAGGACAAGTGGCATATACAAGAATCATTCTTCTCCGCCCACTTTTGGAGTTTTTGCCATTGGTTGTTTTTACTCTTATATTTTTGTTTGGGACATTTTGTTCAAAACCTAATGTGCTAGCAACTTCAAATTTTGTACAGTTATAGATCTAGTAAGTAGAAGATATATTATAAGAAAGGAATTTTTGTTATCCGGTGGGGGACTCCTGTATTGCATCGCAAAACGACATGCACTTGTTTTGTAAAAAGGATATGCCTTGGCACAGACCTTATTTGAACATAGGCGTATGTAATGAAACCAAAGTGAAAAAAACGAAAATTTCATCAAGGCCCCTTGTCCTGTGAAATGGCAGGGATCTTTCCAATTTTCTATAGGCTTAATCTTTGTGAATTTATACATATTCTGACCAAATTTCAAATACTTTTCGCCACACTTAATACCTCTCTAAAGAAAAGAAGAAAATTATCATTAAGGCCCTTTTTCCCGTGATATGGCAAGTAACCTTTCTACTTTCAATAGGTTTAATTCTTGTGACCTGACCAACATTCTGACCAAGTTTCATAAAAATGGAGCCATATTTGTGGCCTCCAGAAGGTTGACAAGAAAATCGTCATAAAGCCCCTTTTTCCTGTGATATATAGCATGGATCCTTCCGATTTTTTATAGACTTCAACCTTAGGACTTGACCAACATTCTGACTAAGTTTCATGAGGTTTGGACCATATTTGTGGCCTTTACAGTATAAACAAGAAAATTGTCATAAAGGCCCTTTTTCCTGTGATATGTCATAGATCCTTCCAATTTTAAATAGGGTTCATCCTAGTGACCTGGGCAACATTCTGACCAAGATTTATAAATTTTGGGCCATATTTGTAACCTCAAGAGCGTTAACAAGAAAATTGTCATTAAGGCCCCTTTTCTTGTGATATGGTATTCATCCTTGTGACTTGACCAACATTCTGACCAAGTTTCATGAATTTTGGGAGATATATTTGTGACCTCTACAGTATAAACAAGAAAATAGTAATAATGGCCCCTTTTCATGTGATATGGCATGGATCCTTTCAATTTTAAATAGTGTTCATCCTTGTGATCAGCATTCTGACCAAGTTTCATGAAGATTGGGCCATATTTGTGGCCTCCAATGTGTACACAAGAAAATAGTCATTAAGCCCCTTTTTCCTGTGATATAGCATGGATCCTTCCGATTTTTTATATAGACTTCAACCTTAGGACCTGACCAACATTCTGACTAAGTTTCATGAGGTTTGGACCATATTTGTGGCCTTTACAGTATAAACAAAAAAATTGTCATAAAGGCCCCTTTTCCTGTGATATGTCATAGATCCTTCCAATTTTAAATAGGGTTCATCCTAGTGACCTGGGCAACATTCTGACCACGTTTCATGAAGATTTGACCATAGTTGTGGCCTCAAGAGTGTAAACAAGAAAATAGTCATTAAGGCCCCTTATCCTGTGATATGGCATGGATCCTTCCAATGTTCAATAGGGTTTATCCTTGTGACCTGGCCAACATTCTGACCAAGTTTCATGAAGATTGGATAATATTTGTGGCCTCTACAGTGTAAACACTAATATTGTTGACGCATCACAACAGACGACGCACGACGCACACTGCGTGATGGACATTCAATGATCACAAAAGCTCAGCTTGAGCATGATGTGCTCAGGTGAGCTAAAAATCTCTGGGATTATTCAGGAAAGGGTTAAGTGACAAAAGGTCAAACTACCAAATAGAAACATCATACTTATAAGTGTTTTCTTAAATATTTTCTTATCTCCCTTATCTTTATTTTAAAACCGTTTTTAAATTCAATTTGTCATAATTTATATACATTTTGAACACTTAGTGCTACCATAATAGCGAAGTTGGTAGCGCATTGGACTGTCAATCTAGATCTCTCAGGTTTGATCCCTGGGGGCGGCACCCATCCTTTCCGACTATTTGTCTCCCACCAATGGGTCGATAATTGTAGACCTATGTGGGATAGCAGCTGGAGGCTAGGAAAAGATGTGATGGTGGTAATTGTGTGAGAAAGACAAGGAATCGATTGATAGATGCTCCAGCTGCCACAATGTAACTGAAAGATTGCTGAAAGCTGCGTAAAACCCCATTCAAACAAACAAAGTGAACACCTAGTAGCGATGATTTGATGTTACCAGTTATATTTATCTAGTTATGATATTTTGAGCCTGTGCAGGACATTTCCCAATATTTCACAAAGCAATTTCTCAGGTTAGCATGTGCACCTGCTCAGTTGTGCTCTTACTAGTAAATAATCTGCAAATGAGCATAGCTGAAAATAAACCAATGTGGGCTTGAGTTGAACCCACGCGAAAAGGAAATATAGACATTATTGGTTTACAAGAGCAATGAGCTACCCACTGAGCCAAAAGATCTTCTTTGGCTCAGTTGTTTGTGCACTTGTCTTGGTTATCCATAAAATTTCAATGCTACCTTTACTTGTCTGTGCTGGTTCGACCTGGGCCCAAGTCAGTATATTTTCAACTATGCTTCAGTTGTGGAGTCTTGTGGACTTACTGTTCCTAAGACAGTCTGGATTCTTCACTCGGCACACTGTATTAATTCAAACTAATTAAGGGTCAGAAAATAATCTGGGCGCATTGTGTGGCTGTAGAAGCTAGTCAAAGCTGTTTCTTATGCAAGTCTAAACATGTTGGAAATGTCATGCCAAAAGTACATATAAGAGGGGGGAGTAGTGGCAGTCTTAAGTCTAAAAACATTATTTCTCATTGAAACCCTATGTTGTGGATACTCATTTGAATTGTCTTGTCAAGACAATTCCAATAAGTACCAACAACATAGGATTTATCCCAGTATAATTTAAATAATCTCATTTTTAATTCAAAATTACATGTCTACCTGTAGCTCTGTCATGCACTGACTCATCCATAATTTTACCATTTACTCACATTGTACCAATCCCTGCCTGCAGGCTCCTGTTCTTCATATATAAATTCATCTACTGGTAGTTTATCGGTTTTATTGCACAATAATTTTACACTCATCTTGTATTCTATACCGCAATCAAATCTTGCCGCATACCTTAAATGTACAGATAAAAAGTTAATACTGATTAATTGGAAAATATAGATGTACAAGGTTTTTAATCCTTTATTGAAATATGTTTTTCATTTATCTTAACATTGACAAGTCTAAAAAAACTGCTGCCTGGTAAGGGGTTAACTCATTAGCAGACTGTTAATTTATAGGCTTGCCTTTATATCAGTATATGGCACATCAAAAGAAATACAAGTATAATGAATTTTTTGCTTCAAGATGGGTTATGCACATTAATCCAATTGAGATCTAGAAAATGTGTAACCTTGAAATGTGAACTTGACCCTTTACGAAGAGCAATAGAAAGATCTTTTACATGAACGTGCCCTTTATGATACTAAGTTCATAATTCTTGGAAGGTATGTATACTCATTAAGAGGAACAATTGTGTAACATTACTTTGTAAGTCAATCATCAAGTACCAGGCAGGTTGTTCCCCAGAAAATTTGAAAAGAAACAAAGCAGCCATCAAGTTGTAGCCATGGTTACCTTATCTTGCACACTGTAAGCAGGCTCAAAAAAGGAGACCAACATCATTTTTATCAATGCAAGGCTGTAATTACCCTTGCATTATTTCTACCAAACGAATTGATCAAATTTGGGACATTCTGGCTCATGCTCTCACGTCTACAAGTAGCCAGTGAGCAGAAAATGCTAATAAAGCTTGGTAGCGTAACAAAGTTAACCCTTGTCATGCTGAATAGATTTCAGCTAAAAAGTTTCATCAAAATCAAATGGCAAAAAGCATTTAAAGTATTAACTGTAGGTCAATTTTTATTTGATAAATAAAAATCTATTGGCAATTCTGGTTTGAAAGTGAGAAACAGGTGGTGAAGACTAACATCAGACTGTTAACATCAGACTGCACATATGTGCAGGCTGATGATTGTCTATAGCTCCTGCCAAAGCAGGAATATTTCGGGTTCAGCATAACAAAAGTTAATAATATGACTAACATTGGGCGAGTGATATAACCCATTGAATATTTTGGATATTACAAGGGTGTTATTACACTATTTGAATGAGTCGAGAACATATATATCAATGTTATATTTTTATTGTGAAAATGATATCATTTTGATTGGATGATGTCAGTTCGCAAACAATTATGTGTTTTACGGGATAATTTGAAATCATAAATATCTAGAATTTTCTCAATTTATTGCAAAAAATCAGGTCATATCATAAATAGAATATGAGATTTGTGCTCATGAAATACCAAATTCATTAAATGAGTCATCTAAAACAGATAAAAACTCAGCTAAGCCTTGCTTTTATCTGTTTATACATGACTTGTTTGATAAATTCAATTATCACTCATTCAATATTCTCTATATCAGGTAGGGTAACGTCACTACCCTGGTCCTTACATATTGTTATATATAAATAATCCTAATGGTTTTTACCGTGTCTATTTTTAGACTGGGAATTTTCCTATCCCTTGACACTGTTAGGTAAAATGTATGTAGAATATTTTAGATCTTTCTAGAAAGGACTTTTAGAAAGTGATTCAGACTCTAGAGTATTCTAATGTTCTATGCTATTCTAGATTGTTCTATGGTATTATATAAAGGGATTCCTACAGCATTCTTGGTTCACTTGGTTTAGACTAATGGTTTCATTTAGTAGTACTGTGTTAAACTAAAAGGGGATTTCTCGTTATCTTTAAAGTGTGTTTAAAAACATGTTTAATTTTAAATTTGGATATTATTGGACTTATTATTTGTGGACCAGGAACTTAATTAAATTGGATATAAAATTAAAAACTTTAGGATTAAACATTCAAGGTATTGTAATTTGTTTTTGTATTAATTTCATATTGTCTATAATTCTGTTATTATTGTCAATAAATATTGTTTATTATAAAGTTTGTTGCTGGCTTCTTTGGTTCTTTTTACATTGGCACGTAACAATGTTACCTGACTATTGTGTTAGCACTACATACCTCTAGGGATCATTCTACTTGTACCAACACAAGGCTAAGATAAAACAACACGTCTTTGCAGGCTAACCTTTGGCTATACTGTCTGTCAAAGCTTTATGTACAAAAGGCCATAGAAGGAAAAGCCTTAAGGGTCTTTACTTGTGCAGATAGCTGTAGACTTCATTGTTTTACACACTCATGTAAAACATTCAATTTGATTTCACAAGTGGAAATATATAATTATATACTGCTTAATCTTAAATATTTAATTTCCACCTGGAAATGATAGACAAGTCAAGCACATGCTTATATAGATGGTTGATTTCACTCACCACTCTGATATTTCTATATTTGGTCGAACATGATCTAATACTTCTTCACTGCATCCTTCCTTCAATAGGTCAATCATCTGGTATTTATAACAATCTCCGTACGATGTCATCCAACATCCGACGGTTTTACCTACATAAAAGAAATGAAATGTAAAGAATTCCTAGTAACTGCAACAAAAATTGACTCTATCCAGACTTAAAGCCTGTGTTATTGAACATTTCTAAAACGAGAGACAATGATCTAAAACGACTATGGACAAAAAAACTAAATGTTTATTCTCAAAGATAAGCTTGATTTTGTCGATCTGATATTCAGTAATGCACATGGTTATGACGTGATGATCTAAATAAAGGCCTAACTTGATAAATTTTTATGACACGCAACATTTAGGACTCCAATTTGAATAGAGCACATTACCACCCCTGCATGTGGGCATATTTCAGGTGACCATAATATCATTTACATATTTTACATTATACAGCAGATTATGCGTTTCCCGAAAAAGCCGCTGTTTGTTGATTGATTTGTATTTTCATGTAACTCATCTTTCATAGGACTTAAAAAAGATCAATTATTTTAAGAATGTTCATGAAATAGCGATTTTTTAATCTAAACGCAGGCGGGGGCTTTAAAGAAATTAAGGTTCTTGTAAAGTGTTTATGACCCAATATTGTGTGCCTTCTATTTACATACGAAAAGCAATAAGCCCAGTTAACTATTTATCATAACTTAAGATCTAGATGAGCAAAAGGTGTTACACAAAATAAGACACCTTATCTTCAGCAAATATAGCCAATCATTAAGGTAAAAGGTTAATTTTGTTCAACACCAACAACTTCATGGTGCTTGTGTTTGAACAGAATACCTAGAGTACCTATAACTCCATACAAACTGTTATGCTATTCTGTACTAATAATGATTGTGACAGGATAACAGTCAAATGCTCTGGATCTTCTGTATCTGCTGATCTGTTTCAATATCCACAATCTTATTGATTCCAACGTTAATTAAACCTTTATTCTGTTCTGAACTTGTATAGTTTGTGACAGGATATCATTCAACTTGGTAATTTTTGTATCTTATCTAACTCAAGATCTATTATCTTATTGATTAAAACCTTTATTCTGTTCAGTACTAGTATAGTTTGTGACAGGATACAGCCAAATGGGGGATCTTCTTTATCAGACCTGTATCAATATCCACTATCTTATTGATACCAACCTGTTTTCTGTTCAGTATTTGTATAGTTTGTGACAGGATAACAGCCAACTGGGGGATTTTCTGTATTAAATCTGTCTCCACAATTCTGAGTTATTTTCCAATGATTGAATCCTGAAAGTATGAATTTTTCAATAAACCCATTAACCAGATTATGCAATTATAGTCTGATCCAATTTCAAATAAAAAAGAATTAAAAAGTTTAACATAATCACATCAAGTTGATAAATTTTCCCCTCTAATTTTCTGATTCTGATAATATAAAAGTTGGCTGTTACAAACATGTTCTTCATTTTAAAGCCTGGTTTGAAATCTTTTAAGAGCTTTACAGTTAACAACCTCCTGAAATTAACAAGGTGAACAATTTTGGAATGAAATTGAATGAGTGTGTGGAGTTAGTTTTGAGTGAATCTAGTGGGAGATATATAATCCAATATCTCAAATTATGTTCAGGATGAAATAAAAAATATACATCAAGTTCTATAAATAACTTCCTATTTTTTCAAGAACCAATCAGGCGCTTATAATTACAGTCATGTCAGTGAAATCATATTTTTTTTTCCAGTACATTTTGTTTTGATGTAGTTGTTGATCTTATCTTTTTAGTGATTTTGGAGTGTTTTTGAATGGTTTGAGTGAGTGTTTGCAATGATTGAATGGAGCACTGAGTATTGATTGAAATGACTGTCAATTTCATAATGTAACTAACTGTTTTGGTGTAATACTATTAATGTATTTCATATAATTTCTCGACATTTCTCTATTCAATGTACCGTAATCAATATGATCATTTATTACTTAAACCAGAAGTAAAATGTCAATCTTTAACTTCACCATATTGAAAGGTTTCCTGTTAAATTGTTAAGAGGGAAACTTGAGAGCCATATCTACATCTTGCATACATCGACCACAAGCAATCTGTAGCCAAGCTTATGGTATTTTGAAATTTGAGATGATCTGCCTTGTGAGTGGTAAGATAGACTGCTATTCAGTCTAAATTTTTAAAATTTTGGGTAAAATGTTCAAAACCAAATTAATATTAGGCTTCTGAACTTGTTCTGACACTCTGAAAAATATTTACATGCTGAAAAAAAATCAAGCTTTAAATTTAAATAACAACCAAAGGGCTGAAAGCATTGGAAGTTTAAACTGTTAGTCAATTTTCATTCGAAAAATTAAATCTATTGACAAGTCTTGTTTGAAAAAAATACACAGGATTATAGTGTGGCTTCACATCAGACTGTAAATTATGTGCATAATATCTGTCTATATCTCCTGCCATAAAAGAAATATTCTAGAATCAGCAAAGCAAAGTTTAAAGCAGGAAAGAAAAATATATATTTGCTCAGCCTATACAGAATTCCTTTATCTTTCCCTATCACATGCAGAATAACAGGTATTCCAGTATAAATTCTTTATTACATTGAAACTCTTTGCTGTGGGTTCTCATAGGAATTTTCTCATTCCATCTACCATATTTCCTCTAAAAAAAGATCCCTCCCTAATAGTAGCACCCCTACATTTTTTACTAAGAAAATCCACTTCAAATGCCTTATGTTTAGAAATTTTAGAGATTTCTTCTTTATAAGAGATTTATTTCCTCTGAACAATCATTAATATGATTGTGCAGAGGAAATTCACCTTGAATTAAAGGGAGAGGGGCCTGAAAGACATCAGTTTTAATGATTTTAAATCTGAAAATGCATACTTAAAATAGGCTCCCGGGAGCATTTATTAGGAGAAATACGGTAGCTGTACAGTCAATATTGCTCAAGCGACAAAGTTTATTAAGTGACTAATTTTATTAAGCGGCCATCATAAAAAGTACCATCACCGTAAGCAAAATCTGTAAAAAAGGAAATAGGGTTCCGTGCGTTTTGACTGACAATCTGTAAATGCCATCAAAATGAACTGTCACATTAATCATGATAGGTTGTATTAAGCAACCATTGTCATAAAACGGCTTTTTGGTGGTCCCTTAAGTTGTCGCTTATCACAAGTTTTACTGTATTCCAATAAAAATCCCTCAATATGTAGCTTAAGCTATGACATCCTAATCACATTATTGACAGAGCATGATAAATTGAATAAATTACCTTCCGATGCATCTGGGTTCTTCACAAGATTCCTCTTATAAGGATTAAGAAAGTAAACTGTTTTGAAGTTTGCATGTGCCACATTTGTCAATGTATGTATCATATCACATGGAAAATCATAATCCCTAATGCACTTGTCTTTCCACACATGGTTGCTCCTCAGTAAGTGATACCAATGTTTGCACACTCTTGAACATGAATTGGAAAGGTCTGTTCCAGATAGACGGAGAAAAACTTCAACAAGTAGATCATCTGGGAGGTCTTGAATGGGAAATTTTGATGATGATGATGATGTCATAGTAGGGATGAAAATCTTTGAGCTATGCTGTCCCATTCACAGAAGAAGTAAACCTATATTTAAGATAAGATAAACAAAACGATCCCCAT